>JARFIW010000948.1:0-643333 GCA_036346225.1 Platerodrilus igneus | reverse complement strand
TAAAATCGGGTTTGCCACATCGATAACAAATTAACTTGTTTGGCTCAGGACATATTTTCTTTGAATGTCCGAGACGAGAAAAATTCCTTCAAACGATTTGATTTGTAGTAGTTTGTTCTTCATGAACAGCTTACCGTTTACAAGAATATTCGGCTGCAGTTTTAGTGGTAGGTAAAAACGTAAAATCTGGTTCCACATAAGTACATTTATTTGTGGTAGGAGGAACATAATTAGCAGCTAGAAATTTCTTCAATTCCAATTTCAAATAGGCTTCCTCTAGTTCTTGTAAAGAGTGCATGGTAGATAATTGGGTGGTGTAAAATGGGAACAAGTTACGGGACACGATATCTATTTGAACATTTTCAGGCATAGTGCTATATCGACTAAACTTCAAAGTCATACAAGATAAATAGTCGATAGTACTTTCAGATAGATCTTAAGTGCTACCTATAATATTATTAAATATTCTTCGCTTATAGTCAAGACGTTAAAAATGATGCAATAATAAATTAGCTAATATCTGTCAATTAGAAAACTTAGAGCGGTTACTACAAAACCACAGCAATGATTTTGACTCAAAAAGTTCGACTGTGGACTCGAATAATTGAAATTGCAATGCATTAGAAAAAAGCTAACTACAGTTCTTCTACTCTTTCCAAAAAGTTATGTACTGTTAGTCCAATAGGGACGCCAGAAAATTTTAAATTCCATTTTAGAACAATTTTAGTACAACGAACGCAAATTAAGCTTAGTAACAAGATACAGATAAGCTGCCGGTGTTATGCCAATACACAATACATATAATTACAGCGTATTACATTTTTTAGCTTTGTATTCATAGAACTTACAGTATTTAATCAATCACAAATATTTTCGTATTTAAGAATCATTCTAAGGACAAAAACGGTGCATATACGTGAAATATCGCAGTAAGAAGCGATCTAGGCATGTTAATGCGAAACACCCTAGCATAGTGTATTGGAGCTACACGTTTGCACGCTTTTTATTAAAGGGGTAAATAAAATACAAAAGCGCAAAACTTATAATTGAGGATGCATCAGTCTACCATTATTCGCAGTAAAGGATATTACGTATTGTAAATATTTTCCTGTTTCTTAAGAGTATTGTATATGACACAAAAATGTGAACCTCTAATGATATGTTTGGAAGACCCGCAGTTAGCATTTCCCACCGCATCTTGTGTAATATTGCTCATTGTTTACATATTTGGGTAGCCTATACTTTGTAATTTTAAGTTTACGCTCCGCTCTTCTTTCCCTTTCCATCGAGTCCAGTTCTCTAAATATTCTTTCTCTACGTCCAACCACTTTGGTATTAAATCTCGCAAACTTGGGGCGCAGTAGCTCTATTACTAGTAACAATAATATTACGTTATATATTATCAATATATTGTAACAGTAATCAAGACGTATATAAAGTACTCTGGAACTTACGCTTATTCGGTGTTTATTAAAACAGTCTCATATCCGTTAGCGATAAGAAAGGATGATTCATAGTTATCATAAGACAATCGTGATATATTAATATCTGTCTAGCAATACGAATGGATAATTGATTCGTGTCGTAATACAATAGCGTTCTTCCTGAAGGTTTGGTGACTTATATTATAGATTTCTCTGCATTTTTTTAATAAAGATTAGTGTATTTAAGGGTGAACCTCGTTGCGATAGATCAGTATTAGTTTGAATTCCGCCCTTAAACGTTCGATATATATATATATATATATATATATATATATAGATTAATGTAAATATAATTTCGCTTATGTGATATAAATATGTTGAATAAGTAAACTATCAGTAAGACTAGTGCTACAATAGTGTTTGATTAACTGTATTTAGAAACGTAAATTAGGGCTTACAAATACTGATTAAGCTAGTGCTATTGTAAACAAGACTTTAAATATTAGCGAATGTGAAGAATAATTATTGTACTTATATTTATTAGAAAAAAAGGCAAAAAGACAACTAGAGAATTACTCACAAATTTAATACAAGTATGAATCACAGTCGAGCTGCACTCAGCAACCGAATGATCGAGGAGTGAAATCTGAACGTTGTTCTTGTACGCAAGTGCAACGGGGCTCGGGATTCAACAGGTATTTTACTGGAAGAGTTTAGTTACATTTTCTTGTCAATCCATGAGCTTTACTGTACATGAACTGTGTTGATAGTGCCCTAATGGTGCACAGCCCTAATATAACGCCTTTATAGTCTACCATCAGTTGTTAGCTTATTTCAAATATTTGTTCATTAATCTACGACCTATCCAAACCTGCAGGTCGTGTATCACACGTCTTAGTGCACAAGTGACTTTTCATGAGGACGATAAGGTAACATATTTAAGTATAAGATTCTCTAATAAATTTAGGTAAGTGGCATATAACCCTTCGAGAAACCAACCGATTTCAAGAGGTTTCTATTTTTCTCAAGTCAAACCATAACAACTTAGCGGTTTAATAATTGGTCTTATAAATTTAAGTAACTAGGGGGTAAATCAATTCAAATAGGTATGCATATTCAAACGTTTTCCGAACAATACTAATAGGTTTTGTCTACTGATAGTTAAGTAATTGAGTGATATAGTAAAGTTTCAGTTTTAACTTCGCATGCATACCTAGGACGCAAGAATAGATTGCACTTTAAGTTATTTGTACATGAAAGTTTGTTTTTATAACTTTCTCTGAATATTTTCCTTAAAGTTGGAAAGTAGATTTTAATTAAAAGCAAAACTTTTCCTGTATAAGTTTAATTTGAAATACCCCTATTATGTTGCTCCCTTCAGCTAAGGTTTTTTTCTAAAGTTTTTATATAGTTTGCCTTATTCTCTTGGTAATTGAGAAAGTTTTTAAATTGATGTTGAGTGCAATTTACGTACACCTTTACGACTACAAATTTTATTCCTTTTTTTAATATAAAACTCTGAATGACATATGGAATATTCTTTATCATCATTGTGTATATTAAACTTTGTACCATTTTCTTTGAAAATATATTACCATAGTTATGGAGACCATTCAGGGTTTAAAAAATATAAAATCTAGGAAGATTGGTATTTATAAAGACTACGACATATTGAATCGTTAGATGAATATAATGTTTCTCCTATAAACGCTTATCAAATTAATTGAAATAGTTCGCCGTGGGTATGTGTAGCTGCAAATTTGTGCAAATACCATGTGCTTTTATAGCATTATTATGCTAACCTATAAAGGCAATAAGCATTAATAAGAAGGGAATTCAATTACATGTTTTAACTAAATATTAACGATACTAAATGATCTTAAGTTAAAGACTGCTAAAACTCCTGTTGGATACAATTTACTTATGACGTTAAAGAAAATCCAGGTGAGAACTATCTAATTATAGCATGTAATGGGTTTATAAACCGAATAGGCTAGAAATAAAGAATGGATAACATTACAGCTTTTAAAATTAAAAATAGTGTGTGTGTGTGTTTGTGTATATATATATATATATATATATATATATATACATAATGCTATGATGAGAGGGTAATTTAAGGGTAGATTAAGTCATAGGGGTCGTAGGATAGATATAAATAATTGTAACTTTTAGAAAGCCAAATAATTCCATCTATTATAGGAGTAAATCGACTATTTTAAAAAAATCAATTGCGAGCACACTGTATATATAGTATATTTGATTTAATGCATAAGAAAGAAGCTCATTTTGCTATAATTCGATACCATTTAGCTAAAATAATTATATGTACGTCTTGTAATACGTTTTAAGTATAATTTACGAGTGAAGATACGGTTCTAAACGCAACTAATTGCATCAATATAAATACATTAACTGGAAAGATAAATAAACTGGCATTCTAGATATTTAATAATTTTGTCAAAAATATCAACGCATGTATAAGTAAACGCATTCTAATAAGTCATTAAATACGTGACTAGATATAGCACATTTGTTTAGAAAACCAACATATTTTAATAGCAAATATACACCAGACGGTTGATTGTACGATAAGTTTTGGACTTTTAAACGACAAATATAAAATACGTGACAGAATAAAAGCAGTATTTGAAAATTCTAAAAAGATGCTATGATATATTGAATGTCGACGTGCGAGATTGAATGAAAGTACAACAATTGAAACCAGGGAATTTGAGAAATACCAAGGTTCTACAGAGATAGGCGGAAATTATTATTAAACACGAGACGCGCACCAATTAAAACATTGATAGGAGGGCTTATAAATACAATGCGAAATGAATAAACATTTAGTTCATCTATAACAAGGCACGAATAACGTCAGTATGGAGTAGAAATTTACGTGACAGTATTAATTAGTGAAAAATTTATAATTTAGTATAAGTAAAATTTTGAAAGTGCCAAATTTGTGCAACGAATAATAGCCGATCTACACATAGACGACTCTAAGTCAATCTCTGGATACTGATTTAAGTTAATATCTTGATACTGCTCTAAGTCAATATCTTGATTAAATATCTAAATATATTTCAAAAATTACCTCTAAAGGGAAAATATAAAAATACGACCAATTAAACAAAAGTAAGAATACTCGAGAAATCCTAGGGAAACTACAAGCAATCATTAATCTATAATTCTAGCCAATTAGTAAAACGAGTGTAACAAGGAACTCTGAGGCAATTCCAGTGACAAGTAAAGAAAACGCAGGTTAGTAATCTTAAAATATTTTATTAGTTTAATATTTGCTATATAGTATATATCTGTAAGAGTCAAGAAAAAGTTCATTTGAGAATTTGAAAACAGGGAAAGCATCTTAGAATGTTTGAAGGTACTGAAAAGTAATTAAAAGGTATTTTTGCTGGCTTTCAAGAAATTATAAATTTGGTGTATGTTAATGTTCTATTCAGGGGCTAAATTTTGGATTTATATAAAACTGTACATATTATTATCAATCATTATATTGTGTAATCGTTGAATTGCTTCGTTTAAATTCATTTAAATTTATTTAAACAGTAGAAAGAGAAAGGGTTAAACAATCTTTATCGTCGTACAATAGGAATTTCATAGCAACTATGATGACACCGAATCGTGGGGCTTAATAGGAACATAGCACAGTAAATTTAATGGTACGACCAACGTAGGGCATTTCATAGCAATATAAATATATATATATATATATATATTGCTGTGATATACTCCTTTCTCTGAATGCGGGAACTGGGTCCTTTCAACAAAAAAATTCTAGTCCCACAGATTGGGCGTCATAAACGGCTGTGATCCTCTTTTCGCCTCGGCTGCTCACCTGATGTTATAAACCTCCTCATTCATAAAAAAAAACAACACATTCCTACCAAAAACATCAACGTTAACTCTATTTACATCAATATTCAGAATACATTAAAATTTCAAAATTAACACTCAGCATAAATTTCAGTTTTAAAAAGAATTTCAAGATTAATTTTATTATCATTTTAATGTGCATCCAAAATTAAAGTCCTTGCTGGATGCCTACTAATTAATATAACAATATAAGCAGACCGGAGTCTGAGTATAAAGGGAGCATCTACCACCCCTTTACGTTAATTAACCAGGTTCGTCTAATTGAGCTCAAAGACATACCCAAATTTTCATCATATTACCGAACATCAAAACTAAATACTCCTTTCTAATTCAACAAGCAAATTTCATCTTAAAATTAAAATTTTATGGTTAGTACAATTTCACTAATGTCCATTTAAAGTAAATCAATTATAAAGTTATTCAACACACACAAAATGTCAAACAAAATAGTATCATTTACCTGAAGGTTACTGTCCTCGTAGCTTCAAAGTACATCGTCCCTTTAGTTAATCACACCATTCCAACAGGATTATATTTACGGCTTCTAATTCTCAACGCTTTTAAAATTTTCTCCATCACCAGTTGTTTCTGGGCTTTTCCGGAACTCATCTATGTATATCTGACCCTTGTTTCGTGGATCCAGACACGTATTTGAACCATTTAATTATTAACACCCCGAAAAATAGCAAATAACTTCATACTTCTTTCACCAATATACGCCAAAACTGCCTACTTTTGTGTATACATTTGTCGTTGTAAATTTTGCTAATTGGTACTGTGAAACTAAATTTTATTACCTTGTATCTAAGTGCACTGAAGTACATTCATGTTAGCACGTAAATAACCAACTATTTTGAATCACTAAAATATACGAGCAAAATTTTAAATTATTTTCTCAAACTAAAATGCATTGTTTAACATCTTCAATCAAGTCGCGGATGTAAGAGCTTTTAACGCATCGAATAGTCAAAAGTCTAAGAGAGCTTGTTTATATTCATCTCGGTATATATAGCAAAAAGCCGGCACGTCGCTTTTGTCCTCAAAACGGGTAATTCTAAAGAATTCCTCATTCTATGTTCCCAGTCTGTCGCTCGCGCGTCGATTTTTACGAATTTTCACTCGTCCCATTAAATCTCAGAAATTTCAACACACGGCACGCAAGCATGTCCGAGAAAAACTAATTAATTTTGTACAGAAATTGTTGTTTCTACCTCTGATATTTGCATCCTATTTTCAACCAATTGTGACCCTCGTGACGTTGCTTAAATCCCGCCTTTTACTATATGTGTCTTTGCTTGACGCATTTTCTCTTTCCTTTTCTAACCTGTTCGTATTGGTGCAAATTGATATTCTTTATTATTGATTATATTTTAGTCCATGTGGACTGTTATCTGGGTTTAATAACCCCGTATCGCACATTCTCGTGAATATTATGCCCCGGTTTCTCCAAGATTCTTTGAAACTATTAATTATCTACAAAATTTACGCCGTATGTGATATTTAAACTACGCAGGTGTTCAAAATAATATTAATTCTCAGAGCTTTATTTTCTGGTATTATAATCTTGGGTTTTACAAGTTTCTATAGATATTATCTGTTACTAACGGTTCAATTAACTTCAATTAAAATTAATACTCTTTAATTTTTAGTGAATCCTAATTAAATATTCAATTATTATCTGTACGTTTCGTTTAATACTCGTTGCCCAAACTTGAATCAATTCATATAAATCTTGCACGTAATTTCCATTTGATTCTTTACTTTGGAATAATTAAATTACACGTTGAGCATTTTAAAACTGCTTATTTTTTTATGAAGCGTCTTGTAAATAATTTTAATCTCTTATTTTTAATAAAACGAATGAATTTTTATTCTCCACGGGTTTTTAATAAAGCGTATTATCTAATAAACTTCCTTATACACGGTGATTAAAATTATTTGATGTAATCCATTAATTTTCTACCCTGGTCTAAATATGAGTAATATATATATATATATATATATAATATATATATATATATATACATGTGTGTATATTGACATACAGTAGCCATATTTAAGTCCTAAAAACAAATACACTTATTTTAATCGTGGATATCAAACCATTATAATGGTATACAAACAATAGAGTTTATTAAATTAAATTACAACTCTAATTACAGGAGTGTAATAATATTGCCTTAAATCCAATAAGTATATTTCAATAAAATACATTCTTCCAGTGTCACTGTGGCGACATATTATATCATAGAAACATCCCTAGGTTAGACTCTACAGCTCTTCTCATCGATGTCTGTACTCTAATAATTTGTAAGCAATTGTCATTTGACAAAGCGTGTCACTTTCGTTCTGATTTTGTTAAGGTGAAGATCGAGTGGGTTTTTCTACTGATAACCATAGCCAGATGCCTGGTCTAGGAGAAGAAAGAAGTTGTTTGTGTAAGAAAATTTTCGTTGGCATTGGGTACTTGCAAAGCGTTGTTAAAAGATAGATATAAGTGGACTTGTAGGCGACTAGCAATGCATTTTCATAGTCATGGTGATTGATCCTGATGAAGCTTCATTAAGCTGTCGGTAAAGTAAATTTGTAGAACATTATTAATTGCATTATTGTAATGCATTTTTCGAATGTATTGTAAGTTTCAAGTAACATGGAATTTCAAAGTAGTATGAAACTAGTGTGAGGTGTAAATTGGAGATTAAGCTAACTTTTATTTCAAGAATTAAAATTCAACTTTAATGCTGTGCCAAGTCAGGTTTTGAGGTTTGATGTCTGGTGTTCAATTAGAATGCTTGGGTTAAATTCTAGAGAGTGCTAGAATGAAGTTTTTGGTGCATTGCTGATTTTGGTTGGTTCAACTTACACTATTTGGTAAGAATGTTCCACATTTTCCTTTATTTTTTGTATTATGAACATTGGTAAAAGTTTAAATGTTTTGTATTGACGATAAATTTTATGTTAGTAAAATTCCATGTATATGTCGCGTTAAGTAGAATCTCTAATAATTATAACTTAAATTTTCGTATACTGTAAATTAAGTACAAGGAATAATTTTTATGTTAAAGTAAAAATAGCTTGTTATTTGTGCCATATGGTGAGATAAGAAAAGTTTGGGTGTTCAATTTGTACTATGTACACATGATATAATTTGAAAGTTAGGATTAACTTTGAATGTAGTTTAAAGTGACGACATTTTAAAATCACTTGTAATAATTTCAATTATAAAATCGCTCGCAGTACTGCCAACGATAACAAAAATAATTATTTTATGTACAGTAGTTCACAAAATATTTTATCATTAAATTTTCTTAATCACTAATCCCTGCTTTGTTCAAGAAACATGACTATTGATAATTTTACAGAGACTATAGCTCCACAATTTGCTGTAAATGCTTTGTTGTAATTTTGAAAGAAACTAAAGAAAAGATAAATTTATATTTAAGCTAAAGTTTTATTTTACTGAACTTTAAAGGAAGGTATTGCAAGCTTATACTGAAAATATAAAAATTAACACCAGGTTCGTAGGTATATCATTTTGGGATTATTGTTAATAGGTGTGTACATGCAGAGCTACTCGAGCCATATTCATCGGGGCATTTGTTAATCGACAAAAGGATATTTGGTAAAGTGTTCTGATAGGGTTTTGGAAAATCAAATTCTTGTTGAGTATATAAATTAAAAAAGCCAGTATCACAGCAATATATATTGATGTGTTAATGAAATTTCGAGAGGTTATTAAGCACCAAATCCTATGGAAAAAAAACACTCAAAGAGAAGAAAAGAGCGAAAAGTAAAATTTCCCTATATTTAGCTTTTCAGCCTGTATACAAGCATCCATTAGCACAGAAAATAAGATTCTCATTTAAGATAACACTCTTTAAGGACACGTACAGTATAGTTATAACATTCAAAAAGAAGCCTAGCTTTAAACCTTGCGTAAATAATGATTTTCTAAATAAAAAAGACCTTTTATTATTCCATTTATTGTGGAACCCCGTTTAAAAGATATCAATTTTACGTATTTATAAAGAAAGGCATATCCTCCGTGTGCAAATATTTTTCAAAAAATACGTAAAACACCTTTTTGCGCGTATTCAAACTGAAAAGCACTCACTTTAGGTGTAGCAAATAACGTTGATATCTATCATTAATAGACGGAATACATTAATTCACATATATCAGCTTTAATGACATTAAATTAATTTCAGTGTCAAGATACTTTTGAATTAGTCCAGCAAGTTCGAGTATTTACGTTATTTAATAAAAGAATACGTAATTTTTACTACAAATGTGCAAAGAGCTATTAAATAAGCACAGTATTTTGTATCAATAAATAAACGCCCAAATTCGAAGAAGCGCTACTATCAGGAAAGCCTGTTACATTTATTTTACGGCAGTAAATTAAAACCTACCCTTTTCTTATTTTATTCTTGCACATAGATTCCGCTTCACTACCTCAACAACATCCTGCATATTTTACCTTTCTACAATAAGTACGTTCCCTAATAGTTTCCATTTAAGTTTATTTATTTTAAAACGAAAAGCTGGCCAGTAATACTGTGAAGATTTCGGTTGAAGCCACAGATGGCTCAATGTGTTAAGAAAATGGGTAACAAGTTATAGTTTATTTATGAAGTTAGAATATAATTATTCATTCATATAGATTCATCGAAGTTCCTGAAATTTACAATTAACAAAAAGATGGTGTGAAAGTTTTGTTAAACAGGGCGTTCTTTTTTGGTTTATACAGTGTCATGGTCACACCTTTAAATCCGTTGTTTAGAAAACAAACGTAGCTAAGTATGTGAATTCTTGGGTGAGTGTACGTTTTAATATATGTACAGAATTGGCATGATAAGAGCAAATTGTTTCTTACTGTGGTTATTGTTATGAGAAGTGGTATTTAAAAAAGAGTGATTTCCACTGATTTGTATGTTTTGAATATGTGGAAACTATCGGGTCTGTTGGGCTAAATATGTTGTGATTATAAGCGTGTTTCGTTTGTATATTTACCAAGTGCAGCACATTTAACTTAGTTTGGACATCATTAGCAAACAACAAATTACACAAAATTAATTAGGGCAAACCTATCTAACAAACGAACCAATAAACACTATCTTCAACTTTCTGACAAAGATTAATTCCTTCTACTAATTACTGACAAACAAGTTTATCAAGCTCTAATTACTCTGTAGTTTCAATAGTGTTGTCCCGTTTGTATTATATAGTTAATTTACTGTTGGTTATAACATAAGATGAAGCTTGCAGGTAAATTCGCATTCACCTCGTGGACATTAGATGTCATTATATTTGTCGCGATTTAGCCTTCAAGCTACTCTGTGTTATTGATTTACCGCGAAAACTTAGTTTAAAGTGTGCTGAGCGTCGCTATGGTTTTTTGTTAGACAGGTACAAACGTATGTCAAAACGTCGACTATTTTCACTACTAATTTTTCGAACACCGCTAAATCTAAAAACTTAGGTAAGTACTTGAACATGTTCGCTATTTTTTATGTATAATATACATGTCCACTAATCTCACCATTTGTGGCTATCGAAGTTAACCGCCGCATTCAATAAGCGTATCACAAATCGTATCACGAATTCAAAAGAAATATTTTATGAGATAAAATGTACTTACTTTAATTAGTAAAATATTAATATGAAATGTCGATCCTTTCATGTTGTGTAAAAACCTTCTGTCTAGGTTAATTCTGTTATCGATTACAGCTTTTTTAATTAAAAGAAATCTTTAATATTAATCACTTTGAAATGGGCATTTTTATTGTTATCTAAATGATAGACAAATGCTAATTTAACTGTTTTTACCAGTACTTGTAAACAAGAAGCCGATCTGTTTGTTGAAATAGATTGCTTAATTATTGGTGTCACATTTAGTTCGTCTAACAATAAAATTTTATGTTATTTATATTTCCGTAAAACCACTATTTTATTTGTTTTACGGTATTAACTCTTGTATTAATTTCATTACCACATAAACCTATATACTATCTTTTCATTGTGATAGTAACGTTGTAACGTATTTTTTATTCAGTTACACTTTGCCTATTAATGTAATATAATATCTCAATAAAATAAAAATATAATTTATAAATTTCTGATCACTAAAAATAATTCATAAAATATATAATAGCATATGCGCTCATTCGCTTTATAGGTCTAAGTTTCTATAATAAGAATCGTCAAATTGTCATTTCGCGTTACATTTCTATCAGCGTCTGAACAGGTAAGCTGCTGTCAGCGGCGTAGAAAGGTCAAAGATGGTATCCAGGCACATGGCCTGTAATACGGTCCGCAAGAAGTTATAATTGATTTAACCTTCGTATCAGAATATGGTGCCTAGCAGCTATAGTGTGAAGATTTAATTTTGTGTTCCACCTTTAGCAGCTCAGTAGATTCCTGCTGGCCGAAGAAATAGAGGTCCCTCCATCATTAAAACAGTTACTATAATTAATTAGATAAATTTTATTAATGTTTTCCTCATAGTACAATATCGTAAATATCGTATATAACGTCAATTTCGTGAATATCGACCATTCCATGAATGCTGCTGAAATGAAAATTTAGTTTGAAACTTACAATACAAGAAAATTATAGGACGTACTTAATGAAGATCTGATTTGGTTAAATGATTTTTGTTCAGAAGATCCTTTCTAATTCCAGCGTTAAATTCATTTGTAATGGTGTGTTCCCTGTTGTGTGCATCGCAGATGTATATGGAATAATCCACATCTGGTGTCATAAGTTCAAATTCTTTTGGTCGCACTGTACTTCGACACGTGAGTAATATTTAATCTTTAATCCCGGTTATAATTATTTAAATGTTTTACGAAAAGTAGAAGGTTGATAAACTGATAAACTTTTTATAGATATTAAGTAAAACTAACTCTATGTTAAAAGATGCAATTTTATAAGACGTTAAATAATTAAATCTAATTGTGAAGTCGACGTAGTACTACAGATGGCTAAAAATTAAAATATGCAATATAAATAATTAAAAGAGCTCAAACTTTATAGTATATTTATTCAGAAATATTCAATTTAGAGATCTTTATGTTTTTTTTTGAAGATAGAACTATACTAATTTTCTGTTATATAAACATTTTAGTTGAAAAAGATTAGGTTGAAACAAACCAAGTGAATTTAATTGAATAGAATCCATTTTTGCATAACTCTTTTATTATTAAAAATTCAAGTAAAATTTATAGGTCATTCATGAGCAAACATTGTGTCTAATGATAATAAATACCCTGGGTGTATATATTCCTGGAACTCAAAATAAGTTATTTTATTTTGGTGAATTTTTTAAGGACATAAACGGTGTCCATGTTGTGCATTTATTTGTTCGCAGGTTAAGTCGAGACATCTGTAAGACATCTGGTAATTGAGATTTTGGTAAGTGCTTTGTAAGGGTGATATACAGGTTTTGTGGCTATATAAGCGGTGTAGATTTAAGGTTTCCGCATTCCCCTAATACAAGTACAGGTATTTTTTGTATGTTGTTGTATTGAAAAATACGGTGGCAACAGACATCCTATGACCCAAGCTCATGATCTACCCAGAGCTAACACTCTACTAGCCGTTTATCTCTAAAGAGTTTTTCTTTTCCTCAAGCCGTTTTCCATCCAACTTTACCTTGGGCGTCCATCATTAATAAGAAATTCTCGACCTTGTGATATCAGGTAAGGGTTTATGATATATGGTGTTCCAATTTGCTATCTGATAGTCACGAGGGAAAAAATATATTTATTACAACGTAAAATTAGGAAAACGTTTAACAAATATTTTTTATGGATTTTTTGTAGAAAAAATTACAAAATTTCAAATTAAATTCAAAGCAACACAGTGTGTCAAAAAATAACTAGAAATGATTTTTTTTCGACTTTCGACTATTTCATCGAATTCGCTACACCTGTTTATAATTTGCACATTGGTGTTAATTATACCTTTATTCTAATCTGTAACATATGTTGAGTCAATATGGAAAATTTCTATTGAAGTAGTTGTGGCACATTTAGAAATAAAAAAGTAAATAATATTCAAATACAGAAGGTGTTTTGGAAACAAAAAAAATAAGTGAAATTACAAACTTACTTAAGGTTTGGATTCTCAAACCATATTTTATTTTTCGGAAGTTATATATGAATATCTGGTTTGTTGAAAAGTCACAGACGGTTTTCTTCAAGCCATATTTATTTTGTTTTTGCAGAAGATTTCTTATAGGTACCACTAGGCGAGCACTTTGATGACAAAAGCGAGTACATGTTTGAGCAAGTAATTTTTTCTAGAATGTTTTCTTTATTATAGTTTTCCGGAATAGCGTTCCCTCGAGTTTCTACGTCTCTTTAAGGGAGTTTCTCTTCGATAATCATTCATCTGAATATAGTGGCGCCCAAATTTGCTGCGTTGTTTAATTATTTTTACCTACGGCCCAGCTCAGCTCTCCGTGGGATTAAAGTCCCACCTAGCCCAGTATCTCTAAAAGAAGTTCTTTCATCATTTAGCTATTACACATCTAATTTTACCTATGTAAGATTGTAGTTAGCTATACAACAAACTTAGCTTTCGTGCAGATATGCATAACATTAGTATTGATAGAGAAAGAATGTTGAAAATTCCAATTTATGAGTATAGTGTCTTCGAGCTACCTAACTTATTTCTCTTACTATATCCCGTAATATTGAATTACCTTTCCTTTTTGTAAGTGTATCAGATATTTATTGTTATTACTATTTTTTTAAAGTATAGCATCATTTTTATTAAAATCAGCTGCTGGTCGTATCACTATAGTTTGCAATCGCACGCATAAACTGCCGGCGAAAGAGTATATACAAAAAATACATGACTTAAAAGATTTTCGGTAACATTGTTTTTTCTTTGATTTTGCGACGCTTTAAACCACTATTCTGAAAACGCAAATACTATAAATCTCAATACATGTAGATAAATTTCATACGGCTCTGCATTTACAAGCGCTTTATACAAAACGATTCACACAACATAATTTTCTGCAATATGGATCGTGTAAAACGGAAACACGGATGACACATAAACAAGCAACCCCAGGGCCAGTTGGGAAATCTTTTGGGTTTATAAGACCCACCGACTTTGTATAACGTTCAAAATGAAGCTTCAGAACTTTAGCCAACAGCCGTTGTAATAGAAAGTTTGGAATTTACACAGTTGAGAAAATAATGTTGTATATAGTGCGTATACTGAAACATTTAAATGTTGACTTTGACCACCAGAGGGCACAGTGCCATCACCCGCTGTTGACATCAAGCTGACGCAAAATAATTTTTAAGATGTGCGTTGTTATTTAGTTCATGGGCAATTAAGTATCGTCTCTTCTCAAACCCATATTTTTATACAGGTATCCGTGTATTAGCTACCGTTACCCACTCTTTTGGCACACCTAAACTACATTCAAATAAAGCGTATACATATTGTAAGGGGAAAAGCATTCTTGTAGTATGTGTCCAATTTTAGTTTAAGCGTTGGATTTAATACATACGCTTCAATCTATCTTTATAGTACTAAAAACAAACCTAAATGAATATGTAGATCTTGCAAAAGCTTTTGATTATTAATCTCTCAAATTGTCACTAACTTCACTACAACATGGAGGAAAGTTTAAAATAACTCAAAACATACAAAAGTTATATAAATTTGATTAAAACCTGATTAAGTGTTGAAAACAAGTACTGCTGTTTTCTGACAGGAACCCTCCTGCTCCATTTTTTAATAGAGGGCTTAGTAACGCGTTTGGAATCCAAATAGCTACCAAGGATATATTAATGATAAAATTGGAAAAATCTTCAGCGTTAGCTAGCGAAATAAATTTCCATATTGAATATTACCAATCGCAAAATATCACACTCATTTTCAGTGCTGACCTTAGTGTCGGATTAGAAAGGTGACAAGTGGCAAAAATTATTTATCCTCGCTCGAAATTGCTTGATATCAATTCCTAGGCATGATTCACATTTCCACACAAGCTAACTACAGTGATATCGCCACAGTTTTCCTTACCGGCACTAGATGCAGAAAAGTGGTTGTGGTATCAAAATCCGTCTTTTCTGTCCATCTTCTAGTCTAGAATTTTCTTGCCCATGATAATTCATTTTTATTAATTTGAACATAATTCGGTCTGAAATGATAGTGTAGAGAGTTCCATTGTTCAGTTTTTAAGTTTGACATATTCTGTAGTAAGTGAACCAATGATGTCACATTATTACGATCCTAAGGTAAACAGCAGACACCTTAAGATTGAAGCCAGCGTCCGATTGCTTGAAAGTTTCTGGTTCGACAACGTTCGCAAAATTGTACCTAAAGCTATCGTCCAACATTAAAGAAAATACATTTTTTACTTATTATTTATTTACTAATTTATTATTATTTATTTACTAACACTGAATTCTTTTTTAATACTACGATCAAAATATATTTATTACTAAATTCCACTGCATAATTTATCTACATATGCACATTATTCATATATATTAAAGGTATGCGTTTTAACGAATTATCTAGAAATTCATGTCGTACTACTTGCGGATACATACTTCGAGACCTGAGGCTCGTATACTTAGTTTGTAAAACTTTCACATAATACCAGAAATTTTGAAACCTATCTAGATTGATTGCTTTGGTATGTCTTATAATTAGTTCTTTAAATTCACCGTTGTAACTGTCAATCAAACCGTTTGGGTTTGTAGCAATATGTAACTGGTACGCCCGTGGAGGAGAATAAGGGAGTTAGTGTACGGCAGGCCGTGACAGACTTCCGCACGAGCTTTCATGCGGTATGGATTGACACGTTACGGTCATTTTAATTTAATTTTAGTACATGGTATAATTGTTGTTTTATGTAGGCTAGCCGGTACCTTTTTTTGTGTAGCCTAGTAGTGTAATATTGAGGGTGTATCAATCTGTAAATTATCTTACGATCTATGCATCAAGATTAATAAACCAGAATTCCAACTTTTGGTTTTTGTTTTAATTAGCTAACTCGTCAGAATTGGAAGCTGAAACGTGGGCGTAGAAGATAATTTTCAAGGTTTGGATAGTGATATTAAATCATAAAAAATCAGAAGACATCAATTTCAAGGTAGGATTTAAAAAATTTTTCGTTGATAATTACATTCAAGAAGTAACCTTCGCATACTTTGGGGTTCTATGTGGAGAATCAGGCGTAGCGGCCGGTTTCTGGTTGTCCTTGAACGTGCGGGCTTTAATACATCAGCTGGCGACAGCGTGAAAAGTGCATTAACAATACGATAAATTTAACCTATTTTTGGCCGAGATATGTCATTACAGAAAATACCTGCATCAATAATGGATTGTGCGGTTAGAATTGTATTTGCTTAAAAAAGTATATAAACCTTTCTTTGATACGTTGGTTGGTATTATCTAGTTTGAGTGTACGTTATATGCACTCAAATAATTTAAATAAATAATCGATGTACATAATAGTTTAAGTTACACGGTAGTCTGTTGATAGAGTAAAACTGTGGTAAATATTGTAACTTTGATTAAAGTCCAGATGCCACTAAAGAAGAATAAAAATCATTGGGCAGAGGGTTTCGATCTCGGATTCATTAAGGCAGTTATTAAAAAACAATAGGGCGTTGTCAAATAATATTACGGAAATGCAATCTAATAATAGTAAGTTGGTGGAAAAGCTTGATTCATCATTGAAGGATATAAATATCAGTACTAATGTATCGTCAGTGTTGCTCAAATGCGTGACCAAGTTTTGTTTAGCTTGAAGGAACTTAAAATTAGAGATAGGAATTCTAGTACCTATGATAATCGGAAAAACGCGAGAGAAAATGTAAGTGGAAAGGATAATTTGTAGAGAAGATGGAACCTGGCAGCAGCTGAGAGTTTGAAATAAGACAAAATTTAACATGCATAGATTATTTAGGGCCTTAGGGGGTCAAGTCCATTAATTCTAAAAATCCGGTAGTTTTTATTAATGAATTACAAGATATTCTGGAGGAAGCAAGTTTCCCAGAGGATAAACAAGTGTTTTAGGTGATTAAAAATTAAAAAGGAGCTATTTTAGATTATGGGTTGATAAAGAAAGAACGTTCTACTAACTTTAAAAATTTTAAAATACTTTTTCTGCAGAGGTATTGAGGCCCTGAAAAGAGACGACAGATATTTAATAATTAAAAATACGGCGAGTATAAATCTGTTCGAAAGTTGATTATTTCTTAAATTTGTGAGGGGTGTAAGTTTTTGGACGAGAACTTATCGGAATTTGAGATTAATAAGTTGGTTGCTCATTTTTACTTCGAAGTAAAAGGTAGTATCTTTAATGGTGAGTATAGGACTGTTGATGAAACGGAAGAATACTTAAAAAGTTTTGATGAATTGTATAGTCAGCACGGAATGCCAAATAATAAGAGAGACTATACTGATTTTACAGAAAGTAGAGATGTGCTTCTTTCTAATGGTAAGAGGAATTATAGGCAAAACAATGAACAGGACAGTAGAAAGGAGGTAGACGATACGAAGTAGATAGGGCGGGGGTAATGCGGATATGTCGAATTCCGGAAGGGATTTTATACAAAATTATTCACGAAGTGACAGTAATCGGGATAAGATATCTGAAAATAAAAACGTAAAAAGTAGTCAAAGAAGGAACGTTAATTGTATGCAGTTAATTAAAGAGGCAAATCAAGTTATAGAGGAAGAAGTGAAAGATAATGGTGAAAATGGAAAACAGATGAAGATGTTGTCTACACAAGATAACCGCGAGTTACTGAACGAGAGCGATGAAAGTAAAGGCCAGCTTAGAAATGTTATACCGGTTGTGGAAGGTTGTGTTGAAAATATTATTACTCCTATTTTAATCGACAGCAGCAGTCATCTGTCGTGTATTCCTCATAATTTGTTTAAGAAAATTTAAAAAGGAAATCCGCGAATTCCCAATATACCCATAAATAATACACTTATTGTAACGCCGTTGAAAGGAAAAGGGTAAAAAATCAAACAGCAGGTGTTGTTGAAATTTAAATTGCAAGGTTAATAAGGTTAATAAGATGAAATAATAACTTAGACTTCTATGAAAAGCCCAAATGATCATTCCATATCGATTTATAATGATCATTTAGGCTTTACATAAAAGTCTGTTATTATTTCATCTTGTTTACTGTAATACGTTAGTATTTATCAACTTACCTTGTATAATTAACTAACTAAAATATTTATGTATTTAATACTTGGTTTATTGCCGTAATTTTGAGCGTTGCTTCCTATCTATAATTGACATAAATCAAAAACTTGCCAATGTCAGATATTATTGACAAAAATGCCAAACGTAATTGAAAGTTAGGTTGATGTATGGTTGCTTATACGATTTAGATTTGTAAATTTTCCATTTGTCGTCATTGGTCTCGGTGGCGTAATTGGAAAACGCATAGTCCTAGAAAGACTAAAATACAGGTTCAAACCCTGTCCAAGACCTTATATTTTCTATCTTTTAATTACTAATTCAATTTGAAACGATCATTTGGGCTTTGCATAAAAGTCTAAGTTACTTATTAATTTTATTACCTATTGTTGTAACTGCTTTATGATTTTACATCTCAGCAATTGTTAAAGATATTATATAAATCTTTCCATATCTACATACCACACTCTTTGGATGTTACTCTTAAAATACTCTCTTTATCGGTGTCAGACAGTAAAAAAGCAAAACTCTGATACAAAGGATTTGTTGAACACCGTAAGCTACACTATAAAATACAGACAGGCATTCCCTATCGTCTCAAGTAACTAAATCGCGAAATATTTTACATCACCGCTTCTCAATGTAGAATTTAGAAAAACCGTTGCAAACAGTATTTCTTTTCCACTAGTGCATCTTTGGATAAGGGTGTCTTAAGATCACGTTTCGTGAAATTTGATTTATAGTCTGCAGTCAGATTATGCAAAATTAATTTTAGAACACATATTTCAAAAGTAGCTTGCAGCTTTTACGGCGTAATGTATTCAGAGCGCAATATTTTACATGTATTGTGCAGCAGGCATCAGGAAACGTCAAGACCATAAAACAATCTCCTTAAAAGGATTCTAACCATTTTCCTTTTTTAAAAATACTTGTACAGAACGCACAAAACCATTTAGATGTTTAAGTATTGCAACGCTATTATGTTAACTGAGATACTGCTTATTTAAAGAGGTCATTAGCAAAAAATTAGTATTTTAACTTGTATAACCCTTTGATCATTTTCTTTCACCTCTTTTCGCTGCCATGTATAATTATTTAATGCATAATTGACGGCTTTCTGATCAATATTTACCATCAGCTTTTAAACTACATAATAACATTGGTAAATGACAAAACATGTATATAAGTCTGATGAGTTATAATGAAAACGTTTGTATAAAAATTTAGGTGAAACTTGTAGTATCAGTTTTAAATTCTCTAATTGATATTATAAATGTTTTTATAAATACTTAACACTAACTTGTTACTTATTGAACAAACATTGTAAATTATTTACTACAAATATTAGTGTCTAATGAAACTACAATCTAACCGACTAATCGGATAAACAAGATGTAAGCTAATCTAAGTCGGACAACTTCATATTGATACACCATTTATAATTCTGATTTCATCAAGTTTTCAGCAAGCCAAATATTCTAATAAATCGTTCGTGCTACTAAAATCATTAATGAAAGAAAAGAGCATAATTTTATTATATATGGGAAAGTAACTCAGGTTCATAAATTATTTCAAACCATCAACAAAATAAACATAATAATCATATCCTTAAATATTCATAGTGGAATCACGTCATTTTACGAAATCTTTAGAATTACGAAGTGAATAGAAGTGAATTCATTAATACGTTTTCCAAAGGTAGGATAACTTTTCACAAATTTTAGTCAAATATATTAGAAATATTGCTACATAACTAAATAACGTAAAAACCCAAACGCTGAATAAGGGAAATTTACGAATATCAGATTACCGGTAGTTTAATTATAGCATACACTATATAACGCAAAACGTTGCAATTTACTCATTTATATTACTGAAGACAGAAAGAAATAGGGATCTAAATAAATCACATGATACCACAGGTAGCCTCCCGGGATTCATTCCACTAACCCAATAAAAAGACTATTATGACAAAAAAAACCCCGACTGAACATAAGAAAAAGCTGGAGTGAAATGACAATAATTGCATCCGACAAAAAAATGAATTCATTTAGCGCGAACGGTTAATTAGAAAATGCCATAATCTAAACATACTCGCGAATAGCAATGGGGGGGGGGACTTGAAATTGAAAGGCGAAAAAACAGTTTTAAGATGAGAATATAGATATCTCGCAGAGAAAACGCGGCGTGCGGCTAATTTAATTGGACTTACGCATGCATGGCGAGGTAAAGGGTTTTATTTCACAATTTCAGGAATTTATTGTACTTATATTAGGCCAAAAAGGGCCTGGAGGGTTCATCCCTCTATTAATATAGAATTTTGCGGTGTGTTGTATTAAGAGAGCAGGCTATGGAAGTGGAAAATTTGCGCCAACAAACTGTGTCAGATGGAAAAGACATACTAGTGGTTTCCCGAAATCCTTAACCCCCTCTATAAAAATGATTAAAAAACAAAGGGTAATATTGTGATTTTTATGTTTATACTACGTAATAATGTATATGCGAATTTTAATTATAAATTGGTTAGCATTTATATAGTAAAAAGTGAAGCAAAAGTTTACTTATTTGTTGAACGACAAACTACCGACGGAATTAGTGTTGCTTAAATTTGAGCATAATATTATTATGTGAGCAAGCCGCAATAGTTTGGACGATTTTAAATTATTAAGAGATATGCACGTATGGGAATTTAAATAGAACTTCTATTGATGGAATTTAGTGTTAGTTAAAGCATAAGAAATAAATATTTTAGAATGGACAATAAAAGCTATCCGAAAGTCTTTGTTTAAACGTAACCTATATTGGTTATTTAAAGACATTTCCAGAAATTGGGATTTATAAAGGCCATGTAAAGTAATATTGGAAACAGAAAGATTTGGAGTAGTGATTGGACTTTTGATGGTTTAAAATTAATATTTTCCTAGGATCACTTCTAGCAATACCTGGTCACAATGAAGCTAAAGAGCTATTTTTTTTAAGTATATCTGTGTATACATTGCAATTATTTTATATTAATAGAGCATACGTTTAGGTTGGATGTCATTTGAATTTATTCAAAACTAGGTAAACAGATACATTTGTGAAGTATATTCAGTTACCCCAGTGACGAAATTGTATTTTGAAGAAGAATTTTATTTTTCAATTAAAATTTAAAGGTGTTTTTTAAAAATATTTTAGAAAAATTATTTATACAAGGTAGAAAATCAAATATAGGAAAATTTTACTTTTCTCCATTTCTCTAATATATATATATATATATATATATATATATATATTCCGCAAATCTCAAATGCCAGACGTACCTTTATAGCCATCTATGGAATTTATTATGTAGTTTCGATTCAATTCTGTACTTCCACACTTAGTAGCGTTGGTGTTTTATCACCTAATGGCGGTTTTATTTACTTCTGCCATAGTACAGAGATTGTTCTAAAAATTTATCATTATAATAGCTTCGATTACTTCATAGGGTTCTTGGAAACTATTTCACTCTGATGAGGCTTAACAAGCCGAAACCGTCGGTCAGTGGATGTTTTCTCCCCTGTGAAGTAATAAAGCTAATGTTTTGCTAATGGCTATATAACTACTAGCTCTTATTATTTTCATAAGAGTTTGTTTACAAATACATCTTACCTTATATACTATTTCTTATTGCGGACTGCAAATAACTTGTCTTATATATATTACTCATATTTAGACCAGGGTAGAAAATTAAATAATCACATCAAATAATTTTAATCACCGTGTAGAAGCTTTGGGAAAAGGTACGCGTTATTAAAAAACCGTGGAGAATAAAAATTCATTCGTTTCATTAAAAATAAGAGATTTAAATCATGTACAAGACGCTTTATATCAAAAGAAGCAGTATTAAAATGCTCTACGTGTAATTTAATTATTCCTAGTAAAGAAACAAATAGAAATTACGTGCAAAATTTATATTAATTAACTCAATTTTAAGTAACCGGTATTAAACAAAATGTACAGATAATAATTAATATTTGATTAGGAGTCACTAAAAATTAAAGGGTATGATTTTTAATTGAAGTTAATTGAACCATTAGTAACATATAATATCTATAAAAACTTGTAAAAACCCAATAAAATGCAAATCATAGAAGTGTTATTTAGATGTATTATGTTTGAACACCTGCGTATTTTTAAAAAGCAATTTCAGTTTAATTTGTTTAGATAAACATGTCGATTCTACGGATATTGGAAACGGTCGGATGCTTTAGCACGAAATACAAAACAGGGTTTATTTAAAAAGCTCGTTTTGCGTAAATTTTGCAGATAACGAATGGTTACAGAGAATCTTGGAGAAACCGTAGCTTAATAGTTACGGGAAATGCTAAAGGTGGGTTATTTCACAGTCCACATGGACTGAAATAATCGATAATATAGAATATCAATTTGCACCAATAAGAACAGGTTAGATAGAGACAGATAATATGCGCAAGACCGAGACACATATAGTAAAAGGCGTGAGTGGAGCAACGTCATTGGGTTGTGATTGGTTGAAAATAAAAGGCAAAATTGAGAGGTAAAAATAACATTTCTGTATAAAATTTAATTAGTTATTTCCAAACGTTGCGAGCCGTGTCGAAATTTCTGAGATTTAACTGGTGCGAGTGCAAATTTCGTAAAAATCGCATGCCGGGCTGCGGAATGGGAACCTAGCATGCGAAATTCTGAAGAATTGTCCGTTTTGGGGACAAGACCGACAGACAGGCTAACCTCTATATATACCGAGGTTAATATGAACAAGCTCTCTTAGATCTGCGACTTGATTCAATGCGTTAAACAGTGCTTTTTAGTTTTCCGAGTTTGATAGAATAATTTAAAGTTTGCTCGTATATTTTAGTGATTTAAAACAGTTTGTTCTTTACGTGCTACAATGAATGTACTTTAGTGCACTTAGAAAAGAAGATACAAGGTAATAAAGTTTAGTATCACTGTACCAATTAGTAAAATTTACAACGACAAATGAATACACAAAAGTAGGCAGTTTTGGCGTATATTTGTGAAAGAAGTATGAATTTCTTTGCTATTTTTCGGGGGTGTTAATAATTAAATGATTCGTAAACGTGTCTGGATCCACAAAACAAGCTTCAGATATACACAAATGAGTTCCGGAAAAGCACTGAAACTACTTTAGATGAATGGTGATGTAGAAAATTTTAAAGGCGACCAGCAATACGAGGACCTAGACATAACCCAGTTGGATTGGTGTGATTAACAGAGGACGATATACATTGGGGCCACGAGTGCATTAACCTTCAGGTAACTTATGCTTTGTTGTTCGATTTTGATATTTTGGTGTGTGTTGAATAACTTTATAATTGATTTACTTAAAATGGACAGTAGTGAAATTGTACTAACAATAAAATTTTAATTTTAAGGTGAAATTTGCTTGTTTAAGTAGAAAGGGTATTTAGTATTGATGTTCTGGATTATGATAAAAATTTGGGTATGTCTTTGAGCTCAATTAGACGAACCTGGTTAATTAACGTAAAGGGGTGGTAGATGCTCCCTTTGTACTCAGACTCAGGTCTGCATATATTGTTATAGTAATTAGTAGGCATCCTACAAGGACTTTAATTCTGGATGCACATTAAAATGATAACAGATTTAATCTTGAAATTTTCTGATACTGAAATTTATGCTGAATTTTAATTTTGAAATTTTTAATGTATTGTGAATATTGATGTAAATAGAGTTAACGTTGATGTTTGTGGTAGGAATGTGTTTGTTTTGCTTTATGAATGAGGATGAAGGTTTAACTAGGTGAGCAGCCGAGGCGGAAAAGAGTAAAGAGGCGAGTAACAGAAGAAAGTCGTCGGACCAGTTAAATTAATACCTTTTTGTAGGTTTCACAGCATTCTTGACGCTCAATCTGTGGGGCTCGATTCGAAAACCGTAGTTCCCGGATTTTGGTGAATTCATAGCATTCTTGACGCCCAATTCGTGAGGCTCGATTCTAATACAGAGAAACACAGCATCTTGGCGACCCAAAAGTGAGGCTCGAGTTCAAAATAAAATTTTTGTGATTTTATTCCAGGAAACTGGCGATCTGAGAGAGAGTTTCTGTTTGTGTATAAATTTAAGAGTATTTTAGAGTGTGTGAGAGTGATTAGAACGTATGCAGAGAAAAGAGTGGTTAAGGATTCAAGGAGTGGAAATTGGAAGTGACGATAGTGCATTGTGTGAGAAAAATTCTAAAATGGAAGAAGCTGGAGGCAGTAGAGATCAGTCGAGGACGGAATCAGAGGATCAAGGAAACGAGATGATAATGAGAATGCTAGAGAGGATGAACGAAGAATCCAATAGAAAATTAGAACAGCTAAGCGATGAATCTAATAGAGCTAGGGAGGAGTCCAACCGAAAATTTGACCAATTAAATCAGGAATTAGGGGATAAAATTGAAAAATCGACTCAAGAATTTACAGAGTTTAAAAATAGTCTTACCGTAAAGATGGGGAAAGTTGAAAATAGGGTAGATAAAAATGAGCGTGATATTACAGGTCTTCGACAGGAAATGGGACATTTAAGGTCCGAAGTACGCAGTTTTTGTGAAGAAGAGATTAATATCAAAATGACTGAAGTAACGGACTCATGTAGGGATCAGTTAGGCAGGGTAGAACGCGAAGTTAGTAGTATCAAATATAACATGTCAAGTTTAACGGGGATGGTCCCAGATTTTATACAGGTGGAGGATCATTGGACCAACACATGAAGTTTTATGGCGATAACAGGGTAAATCCACAAATTTTTATTAAATATATTAATATATATATATATATATATATAAACGACAAGTTATTTGCAGTTCGCAATGAGAAATTGTGTAGAACAATATATAATTAAGATGTATCTGTAAACAAACTCTTATGAAAATAATAAGAGCTTATTGACGAATACAAATCGGGCTAGCAGTTGTATAGCCGCAGATCTCAAAAGGTCAGACGTACTTGTATAGCCATTGGCTATACAACTACTAGCCGATTTGTATTTGTCAATAAGCGCTTATATTCATAAGAGTTTGTTTACAGATAATAAAATCTATATATATTATATATATATATATATATTCAAACAATGAAATTTATTGGCAAGTGACTCAATATTAGCCACAGGGCATCCTGTCGACGCGTTTCGCCCTAATTGGGGCTCATCAGGACAGGAGTAGCAAAGATGTAATATTTAACACGAACACATTATGGGAAGTACAGCATCACCTAGCCCACAATTTGTACCTTCGTGCTCTTTCACCTGACTTTGCAGGTTTTATCAACAGTCGGCACGGAAGAGATCCGGTTCAACTGCCTTTTTCCATAGCCAAAGATTATAATTATAAAGAATAAGTAAATTTAATGAGTCTTAAAATAATATCAAACAATGAAATTTATTGGCAAGTGACTCAATATTAGCCACAAGGGTGAAACAGCACGAAGGCACAAATTGTGGGCTAGGTAATGCTGTACTTCCCATAATGTGTTCGTGTTAAATATTACATCTTTGCTACTCCTGTCCTGATGAGCCCCAATTAGGGCGAAACGCGTCGACAGGATGCCCTTGTGGCTAATATTGAGTCACTTGCCAATAAATTTCATTGTTTGATATTATTTTAAGACTCATTAAATTTACTTATTCTTTATAATTATAATCTTTGGCTATGGAAAAAGGCAGTTGAACCGGATCTCCTCCGTGCCGACTGTTGATAAAACCTGCAAAGTCAGGTGAAACAGCACGAAGGCACAAATTGTGGGCTAGGTGATGCTGTACTTCCCATAATGTGTTCGTGTTAAATATTACATCTTTGCTACTCCTGTCCTGATGAGCCCCAATTAGGGCGAAACGCGTCGACAGGATGCTCTTGTGGCTAATATTGAGTCACTTGCCAATAAATTTCATTGTTTGATATTATTTTAAGACTCATTAAATTTACTTATATATATATATATATATATATATATATTGACGTGGAATTATAGGTTAAATAGGTGTAGGCAATAAAATTTTATCACTATGTATATAGGAAATAGGAGCAATTACGCGCCAAATTAATTAGTTTATATAGTAAAAAGGACGGTTATTAAGGTATTTTTCTATTTTTAAATTGGAATGTTAAAGTTGCATAAGGAAAAAAAGTTTTAGAGTACATAAAACTCAAGGATACGCATAAGTAATTATAATAGTTTTAAATCAAACGCATGGACGCAGAAATAGAGCTTGCAAGTATAGAAAATTAATAATTTAAACGCAAATCTTTCTATTTACATAAAAGCAAAAGTTCGTTTACAAATCCCAAAAATGTTTAAACTAGGAATTGTTATTTTAAACGGTCGGTGGCTTAGAAGAACTCCTGTTCATTAAATGTCAGGTTCATGGAATCTTAAACAAACGTTAGGATAAAATTCTATAGAAGTTTGTTTGCAGCGGTCACTGTATGAGCTGCTAAAACAACAAGGGCCTTGAAGACTGAGTAAAATAAACGATCGATAATGTAAGACAGACAGAGAAACGTATGAAGAAAGCGGTGGTTACAAGTCACATCTAAATACACGGGTAAATGTGAAGGCCTACACAATATCGATTTTCTGGAGCTTGAGAGGGGTTTATAAATGAGACAAAATATGAGTAGAACTGAGAAAGATAGCTGGTAGGTGGAGCGTTGTGACGAGAAAAAACTATATTATTGGTTGAAGGCTAGGCAGTTTGGAGAAGAGCGCGTCCGTTGAAAGATTAAACAAAATTCAGTGTAACAGAATAATGATCTCTGAATTTTTCAGACGTTACGTTCGGAATTACTAGAAGTAAAATTAAAAATAAGCTTTTCAGTGGAACTAGGTTCCATGGGGGGTTTAGAAAAGCATATAAGTACTCGAACAAAGATATTGAGGCTCTTTTCTTTCGTTTTAGATCTAAGACCGTGCTTAGATCTGCAACGTAATAATAGTATATGCTCTTACGGGTATTAATTATTGTGTTGATAAGTTGCATAGAACATCCTGTTAGAAAATATGTAAAGCTGTAGTACGTGCTGTAAAAGTTGTAAAAGTGATATTGCACGAGATGGTGCTGTTGTCTAGATAAAAGGTGCCGTTACTCCAACGACTCTATTGAATAAAGGGATGGTGCTTGGGTAAGCGTAGCCTAAAAGCTTAAATAGTATGCATGAAGTATATTTGGTATGAAATGTTAATTTTGGGACAAGGCAAATATCTGGATAGAAGAATAGAGGTGGTAGCAGAGATTTGGATGGTGGGGTTCTGTTAGATCCAAGAATCATCGAAGTTGATGTACACAACGACGAGGGTTTCTGGTACTCATCTTCAAAGGTGACGAGGAACGAAGACTGCTCCAGGTAAAGAAACTGAAATTTCTGTTTTTTTTATAAACATTTGTGTAGATGCTTGTGTGTTTGAGTGTTTTGACTTATTGGGGTGTATTTATTACAATTATAGCTCGTTTAAAGGGTTATATGTACACGACAATTAATTTAGATTATTAAAATGGGTTTATTGATGATATAAAGGTTTATTCATGCTATAAAATGTTGCTGTAAGGAGTAAACGGGTCTTTAAATTTTGTTTTTAATAAAAATGCAAGGTTTAAATGCATTTAAAGGAGCTGGGTTATAATGAGCTCAAAATAGACCAGAGTAAAGTCAAGCTAGAGTTGTATGTGGGGCCCATTTACTTGAATTTAATAGAATTTCTTGAAATACATTAAATTCAAGGACTTTAAAGTATTTAATGATTGAGGAAGTAACAGTTTTAGCAGACTGTCTGTACCAAGGTGTAAATATTTTATTAATAGTGGAAACTTGTTAATATGTGTAAATAAAAAGGTTGTGCGTTTTGTTGCATTACTTGAGTGGTAATATTATTTGACTGTGTTTGTGAGAAAGAAAGATCTTAGGAGGGTAGGTATGCAAGAAGAAGCCGATTGCTGAGTTAGCCAGTAGGAACAGAAATAAGGAAGCGTTCAAAAAAAAAGTATAAGAAAATTATTATTATTTTTTAATTTTTTTTCAGAAATTTCACAACGCTTGATTTAAGAGCTTATATTCCACGATCCACGGCAATATATATATATATATATATATATATATATATATATATAGATATATATATACATATATATATATATTTCTTTGTACTCTCTGATGCTATGGAGGTTTATCTTTAAAACGCCTCACAACTTGGGTGCCAAAAATTCTCTGTACTCTTTTACTTGGTACTAAACTCTAACGAATTCAAGCCCCACCTTTCGGCCGACATTAATTCTACGAACACTACTTTGAGAAGCCCTTACTATTGTAAAATCTCTGTTTGCTGAAGTAGGTCATGGCTGCTCTTCTGCTGTCTAAAAAATAAAACTAACTACTCTACAAAATGAAAACACTGCCACGGTAACTCACCTAGGTTTCCTTACCCCTGGATTAATACGAGCTCATAGTAACCATAACCACTCGTGCCAATTTCTGCACAGTGAATTATCAAAAAGTCCCTTTTACCCTGTACATAAACAAACGTTACAAATATCTTAAATCAAAATTTTATACACATAAATTCCCACAAAAAATATAGTAACTTAATATATCAAAAGAGATCAATCATCAACTCTTAATAATTTTGTCCGTGTAGTTCATAGAAAAATACCCATATAGCACAAAAGTCATTACACCAGTTATACACAAAACAATTTAAACAAGCAACAGTTACCTGGATTTCATCATTGCACATGGGTCTGCTGTTTTCCATCAACAACTGCTGCTATTATCAATGACTGCGCCTTCAGGAACGTTCCAAATCTAAATTCTACCAGCCGTAGCTGCACGCTGCTATTGTACTCTCACTTCTATGCGTTTGACGGTATATTCAAACTCCCCCAATTCTCCTACTGATCTCATTTATCATTGGTAAATAACTAAATCGCTTAACCACTATCGTCTACTTCATCTGTGCATGCTTCGCACCCTTAATACAACAACATAATATCAATCAGTCCGAACTTACTTATTCACTCTTACTGCACATTAAAACATGTATAATTACTTCACTGACTGCTTGTTGCAACTCAATACCAAATTGTATCGATTGTATATTACAAATTTGACTTGCAGCTGTAGCTGGATCACCACGAAGTGCGTAATAGTTGAGAGAAAGCTCCACGACAAACTCCTCTAAAGCTTGCCAATTCCTCAAATTTTGTACAATACACACAAACAACTTCCAACCGTAAATTTTTTAACCGACTCGATATTCTCTAAAAACACAAGTTTAGCCTTTCAATCGACACTCACTTCTCTGAATACTAATCCCTACTGGCAAAAGTTATCGTTAAAACACGCCTAAACTGCTATATCTGTCTGCTTCTAACAAAAGCATTCAATCTTCTATCCCTTACTTTGTATAACCACCAATTTGTTTTTACTCCACTACCTTATCTGAACCCCAAGCTCAACGAACGACGCGTTCTGTCTCTTTCTCTTCAACTCAAACTACCCAAAATAACCTCTTTTTATTTACCGTTACCGATGTTCCTTTTTAACCGACAAAAATGCCCCACTCAACTACGTATATGTTAAAACTTGGTATTTCTATCCTACTTTTATCTCTTTTAAAAATTAACCTTTCCTTGTTACGCAGTTGACGACGTGCAAAAATAACTCTCTCCAACTAGATATTATCCACTCTAAACAACGTTCAAAATATGTGTATCTCACTTCTACATATTATGTCTGATATTCTTTCTTTGCTTCGCTGTTCTCTCCCCAAATCAACTAACACTTTACACGTGACATCTTTATCCTACATTCTAAACATTAACCTTTCTTTGTCTCGCCATTCTGTTGTATAAACAACAACTACTCTCTTTAAGAAGGCTATATATCCATTACAATTGACAGCTCCAACCAACGTTTTCTTCCCTAATACCCTAGTTGCTACAAATTAACAATATTCGAAACGTTTTGTTATTATAAACAATACGTAGAACTACAAACGGGTAAAAATGCTCAAGCTTCTTTCAATATACGTTAACTAATAAAGATACTTTTGGAAAATATTCCTATGCTATAATTTAACTTTCGAAGGTTACAAATGAAATTAAAAATGCTAAAGCTTTATACGTGTTATTCTACACTTATGAACTACGATTTAAATATGTTTCTTGTTTATAATATGGCCTTTGAAATGCTATATTACACACGCTATTCCTCAAGAATGTTTACATTAAAAGAAGTTATGTTAAACTAACTTCTGACTTATTGAAATTTTCCAGCAAAATTATTAGTTTTTATCCAAAAGGTATCTGAAAAGCGTTTCCAATTGTAGAAGCCTGTTTTTACGTACTGAATCACTATCTAAATTGTCAAATAAGTTAATAAAGCTGTTTAACATTGAAATACCACAGAATATATATATATATATATATATATATATATATATATATATATTATATATATATATATATATATATATATATATATATAGTGAATAAGATAAAGTAATAACTTAGACTTTTATGCTAAATGATCATTTAAAATCGAGCTAATAATTGAAAGATGGAAAATAAAAGGTCTTGGAGAGGACTTGAACCTGTATCTCTTTATGCAAAGCCTAAATGATCATTTCAAATCGCACAATTCGATATACCTTAGTTTTATTGCATGAGTTTACATTAATTTTAATTGCAGAATATGCTCCCAAAAAATATCTAACTTTCATGTAAATGAGGAGTGAAACTGTTTAAATAAATTACCGCATTTATTTGTAAATGAACTACTCAAGAGTATACATACAAATACTGTTTCTGGAATTTTCTAAAATTTCGCCTAAACCTAAACAACACGGCTCCATTTTATATTCTGCTGCAAAAATCAAGCTTTAGAGCTCTACAAAATTTAGCGCGAGCGTCGAGAGTTATACTTGGAACGCACGAACAAACGCAAAAGTATTCTGAAATGGAAAGAAAAATTTCCCAGAGTTATTAGGTTTTCGACAAACTAAGTAGATCGTTAAATCTTGGTATCAAGATACACTAAAGCATGTAAATATTGCTTTTACTGTACACGATTATCTGATACTAAACATAAAAATTGTCGTTGAATGAAGGTATATTAAGTTAACTGCTTCATGCATTTTTATACGTTTGTCGATAAAGCATTTACTAGAAAGTGCTTCAGGTATTTGGCATTTCATATTAGGTGCATATCTCGCCTGAATTTATAGCTACAACCTTTTGTAACTTCCGCAATAGGATCCTGCATTAAAATCGATTCGGTTGTAGTTTGTTTTTAATGCCACATTCTTTGACGATAAGTTTAAGCTTTTGTTGAAAATATTCCAAAACTTTTCAAACGATTGCATCGTAGGTTCATTGGAGCCAGTAATTTTAACAATGCTTTGAAGGGCGCTGTTACGTACGCGTGTTTTTGTACGCGCCTTGTAACTTTTAGATTTGAGTATATCCGGGATTATGATTGCCCAATTAGCCTGACCAAGTTTTGTTTTCATTTTCTCTAAGGTTCTGATTGTTTTATAAAATTGGTTTAACAAAACTTATGCCTTCTACTTTTGAGAACAGCTGTTAGAAGAATTTTTTAGCGCTACATCAATTAATCTCTAGTAAAGCACCAAACTGTCAGGATAACAAGCATATATTTTTTGGAAAGAAAACGTACAGTTTACAGTAGTAACGTAAAGTAACATAATAACAAAAACTGCAGAACTTTTCCACTTGATAGGCGATTTAATAATTATTATTTATGTATAACCTTCTTAGTACGATTACATCTGAGGAGGCTTAGTTAGATTTCCTAAAATAATTTTCTACGAGATTGTTATGATTTCAAGAATTATTTATGTTATAACTTCTATAGTTACCCAACTAATGTAAATTGTATAAATATAATGTGCAAGAATTTTAACCATTAACAATTACGATTTTCTGTTATTCAAATATACAATTTTGTTCAATACACCTAGTCAATAAATATTAAATTTCTATTGAAAGCCATTTTGATATCAGATGTAGTCCGAATACCAGTATTATCCAGGGCCTGCAGGTTTTTAATTAAACATGCCTCCCGAACAATTAGTTAAGTGGAGTCAACATGTACCATAAGTTTAGTTTTGGTAATAGCATCGTCCTAAAATAGTTGTAGATGTATTTTTACGGTAAGAAAATATTTCACAAACTTACCCCTAAATTCTATTCTCTCGTTTGATTTCAGCGCAAGTTCTTTTTTTTAGTTTAGAGTTTTAAGGATTAAACTAGTGATTATTAAAAATAGAGACAATTTTGATTCCGAGTTTTAAAATATTAAATTCAAGTTACAAGTAATGAAGCAATGGAAATTTAAGTATTATGAAAAAATACAATCGTTAAACATAAGGCAAGCACTGGACTAAAAAGCAGCTTCAATTGTTGCTAGGCAGGAAAGCAGAAACCCCACATGTGATGGGTTTGTATGAAGGTTAAAATCCGGACCCCTGCGTCAGCCACGCTCAACTATAAGAGTAAGAACGCAGATGTTTAAAAAAAAATTTTAAGAAGAAAAACCGGCCGCCAAGCAGATGGCCAGCGGTGAGTCATCCACCATTTTTATATCTATATTCTTTCTAAGGAACTTTCATTTAAAATGCTCAGATAATTTTCGAAGAAACTACACATAAGTTTGTTTAAAATTAATTCTCGAAATTTTGCTAAATTTCATGGTTCAATTAATTTGTTTCACTTAAAATTTAGTTTGAGAATTTAGTATTTGAATAAGGCATAATTGACCTTAACATTTTCAAGATCTTTGTATAAGATTATGTTTGAAGTTAACAAGTTGTTTTAAAAGGTTTAAATAAAATTAAATAAAAACCCTTAACCACAAAAATATTTGAATTACTAAATACGTATTTCGACCACTATGTGGCCATCATCAGTAGAAAACCTGTATATATATATATATATATATATATAAAAAAAAGCTGTTCTGGAACACTTCAGAGGATATTTTCCTCACCACTTAGGCTGAAGTGAACCTTCCCAACCTATAATTTACTATATTGTTGCTTTAAACACTATCGAGGATATTCTCCTCACCTGCAGGCTGGTGTTCTCAACAACAAACAAGTGAATTGTGACATTATAACTTAAATCTACTTAATTTATACTAATTCTAAACCTACTGAAGCGGAACCAGTTTAATCTTGCTTTCTCATTGTTTGTTGACCAATAGGGAAAGCAAAGCAGATGACTCTATTGGCCCTTTATCGGTGTTTAAGAGGGGTCCTTTATTTTTAACAATTTTAATTGATTCATAGGCATTTAAGGAGGAAAACGTTGGTACCGCTTTTAACAATTTAACATTTTCTAGTTTAACGGGGTGGCTGGTTTCAAATATACGTTTGGCGACCTGAGACCTTTCATATTTACCATATTTGAAGTGAGCAATGTGTTTTTTAAATCTTGTTGTTATATTCCTCTTGGTCTGACCAATATATTTTGAAAACACCCTGGCCCTGCACAACTAATTTCATAAATCCCCGACTTTTGCAATTTTTCCCCCTTGTCTTTTGGATTACCTAGCAAATCTTTAATTTTATTAGTATTAGTGAAAGCAATTTTGAAATTCCACTGTTTGAATATTTTATCAAGACCCTTTGTGGTTTTGTGAAACGGAAGTTTAACATATTTAACATTATCGTTAGAGGTGGTTGATTGCAAAGTCGTTGATTTACGGATGTTGATCCTATTTTACACTTTCTAAAAATATTATCTATAATATCAGAAGAGAAACCATTGTAATTCGCTATTTGTTTAATAAGAGCAAATTCTTTATTAAATCTGTTTTTATTTAAAGGGAAATTCAATAATCTATTAATTAAAAAGTTAAATGAAGCCAACTTATGTTGTATGCTATGATTAGAGGAAGACAAAATAAAGCGATTTACATTGGTTTCTTTTCTATAAATGTCAAATTCTAATTTATTACCATTTCTAATTACTAATGTATCTAAAAAGGGTAATTGTCCATTATTCTTGTGGTTAAGGGTTTTTATTTAATTTTATTTAAATCGTACCACAGTGTTCCTATAGATTATTAAAAGGTTTGCTTTATTGAACATGTGATATGATAAGAATTGTTTGCCGAATTGTTGTGTGTAACACATTGTGATAGTACACCTAAAGTGCAATTCAATGTCGACAATAAGTATTTTTCGTTGACCTTTGATTTTACTTAAAATGGCTATTAAAAATGTACAGCCATAACCAGAGAAATTGTTTTTTGAATATGTAATTTGTTTCTTGTACACTGAACAGGATCCTATTCTAGTAACATGAAGTCACTGTAACATAAAATAAAAGTCAAATATTTCTTAAAGAGAACTGAAGTAATTTATGCAATTAATGAAACCATATTCCAAGAATGCTTAGAGTTTAATATTAAATAGTGAAAACAGAACTGTTTCGAAAGTATCCGTATAAATAAGTTTGTATAAAGGATATATATATATATATATATATATATATATATATATATACAGGGCTTTTCACGACGACCGTGCATTAGACATTTCTCAGAAAGTACAAGAGATAGAAGTATGAAATTTTATATGTAGTGATTGTTAGACATGCCGAGTTGATCTAAAATATTTTCGTTTTGATAGCACTTCCGGTTGTACCGGAAGTTGATATTATCTTTGTTATTTTAAATGGAACACCCTATATATTTTTGCATTTTTAGATTCCACACACAATTTTAACTTAAATTCCTTTAATAAATAACATCTCAATATTTTACCGTTTTCGAGATATTTAGCTTTTTATGTTTTTTTTGTAAAAAACTGATATACTTTCTTGACAATAATGTACATTTAAACTTACAGTTTAGAAACCAATTATTAGCAGATATACTATTCAAATGTTTGATACACATTTAAATGTATTTGTTTCCATTCAACACCATACGAGGTGGCCGGCATTTTTACTTAAAGTTTCTTACATAAAAAATCTGAAAAGTCAATTTTTCTAAATGGAACACCCTGCATATTTTTGCATTTTTAGATTCTACACAAAATTTTAAGTTAAATTCCTTTAATAAGTAATATCTCAATATTTTACCGTTTTCGAGATATTTAGCTTTTTATGTTTTTTTTGTAAAAAACTGATATACTTTCTTGACAATAATGTACATTTAAACTTACCGTTTAGAAACCAATTATTAGCAGATATACTATTCAAATGTATGATAAACATTAAAATGTATTTGTTTCCATTCAACACTATACGAGGTGTCCGACATTTTTACTTAAAGTTTCTTGCATAAAAAAAATCTGAAGTCAATTTTTCTAAATGGAACACGTATATTTTGATATTTTTAAATTGTTCAATCATTTCAAGGCAACCTTATGTAACAAGTCCTATTCTGAAGTTCAACTGTCTTTAAGTTATTTGATTTTAATGACATTAAGTGGTTCTACTACGATAATAAAAATAAATATCAGCATTATGTTCGTAGGAGACTTTAATAAAGGTTGAAAAAGAATAAAAGAATAATTAATCTTTATACTATAACATATGCTCGAAAATGTGACCATTTCTTTCCAAACATGCATTTATTCTTTTAATAAGGTTATCGTGTGTTGCTTTTCTTATTGCTTGTGGTGTTAATGAATTTATAGCAGCTCTAACTCTATCTTTCATATTGGCTTTGGTTGTGATAGGATCTGAATAGACGATGTTCTTTAAGTGACCCCAAAAGAAAAATCTAGTGGATTACCATCTAGAGTTCTCGGGGGCCATCGAAATGGACCATTATTTGCAATCCATCGGTCTTGAAAAATTCCTGTTAAAAAATCGCCAACCAGTCGGTAATTGTGACATGGAGCACCATCCATTTGATACCATAAGTAATCTCTTTGTGCATGGTTTTGTATTATTGTCTGCACTCCATTTCTTAACATATGAACATACCTTTCTCCAGTTAAATTTTCATTGTAAAATTCCAGATAAAAGATTGAATCGCAATTAATGGCACAAAATACATTAAATTGCAATTTGTCTTGAACATTTCTTTCACGGACTACGTGTGAATTTTGCGGAGCCCAATAATTGCTGTTGTGCATATTAAAGACTCCATTTTTGGTAAACTTTGCTTCGTCTGTCCAAATAATGTTTTTTAAAAAGTTTTTGTCCTCTTGACTTTTAGTTAGCAACCACTCAAAAAACTGAACTCTCCGAGGCAAATCAGTGTATTTTAAATGTTGGATGCAGTAAAATTTATATGGGCGCCATTTGTGTTTATTAAGTATACGATAAATGGTCACATACGGTATACCTATTTCTCTTTCGGTTTCGTGTAATGAAGCAGTTGGGTAAGCAGAGAAAAATCATAAAACAGTGATTTCATTGTCTTCATTTTCAACTTGCGGCTTTCTGCATTTAACGTGTGGAACAAATGCTCCATTCGTTCTACAGTTTTGAAGTAGACGATTAACTGTATGCTTATTGGGTTTTTGGAGATGCGGGTATCTATCTGCAAATAATCGACAAGTTCGACTATTTATTGTATTACATTCACCGTAAGTAATTATTAAATTTAAGAAACCTTCATTACTATAATCTAATCTTGACATTTTTATTATTTTATAACACACACAATCTAACACGTAATCTAATAAAGTAATAAGACAGTTTGTTAATTCTGTATCACCGTTCGATTATTTGCCAAAGCGTCGTACGAACATAATGCTGATATTTATTTTTATTATCGTAGTAGAACCACTTAATGTCATTAAAATCAAATAACTTAAAGACAGTTGAACTTCAGAATAGGACTTGTTACATGAAGTTACCTTAAAAATGATTGAGCAATTTGAAAATATCAAAATATACGGGGTGTTCCATTTAGAAAAATTGACTTTTCAGATTTTTTTATGCAAGAAACTTTAAGTAAAAATGTCGGACACCTGGTATGGTGTTGAATGGAAACAAATAGTTTTAAATGTTTATCAAACATTTGAATAGTATATATGCTAATAATTGGTTTCTAAACTGTAAATTTAAATGTACATTATTGTCAAGAAAGTATATCAGTTTTTTACAAAAAAAAACATAAAAAGCTAAATATCTCGAAAACGGTAAAATATTGAGATATTACTTAATAAAGGAATTTAACTTAAAATTTTGTGTAGAATCTAAAAATGCAAAAATATACAGGGTGTTCCATTTAGAAAAATTGACTTTTCAGATTTTTTATGTAAGAAACATTAAGTAAAAATGCCGGCCACCTCGTATGGTGTTGAATGGAAACAAATACATTTATATGTGTATCAAACATTTGAATAGTATATCTGCTAATAATTGGTTTCTAAACTGTAAGTTTAAATGTACATTATTGTCAAGAAAGTATATCAGTTTTTTACAAAAAAAAACATAAAAAGCTAAATATCTCGAAAACGGTAAAATATTGAGATATTACTTATTAAAGGAATTTAAGTTAAAATTGTGTGTAGAATCTAAAAATGCAAAAATATACAGGGTGTTCCATTTAAAATAACAAAGATAATATCAACTTCCGGTACAACCGTAAGTGCTATCAAAATGAAAATATTTTAGATCAACTCGGCATGTCTAACAATCACTACATATAAAATTTCATACTTCTATCTCTTGTACTTTCTGAAAAATGTCTAATGCACGGTCGTCGTGAAAAGCCCTGTATATATATATATATATATATATATATATATATATATATTATAAAAAATCAATAGAAAAAATATTAAGTTGTCTCAAAATTTTCTTCCTTTGAAGTCAACAGTAATTATCCTACAGAAGCAAACAGCTTACAAATATTGTTACAGGCGGAAAAGCTACTACGTATGTATTTTCCAGTAAAATTATAAAATGGGGGCGGCCTGTAAAACAAAAATTAAAGGGGAGTCACCGGCACTAGCTAGCGGAAGGTCGTGGATCATATAGAGGGTTAAAATTTTGCAAAAAGGGTTAAATTAATTTATAATATACTACAAAAAGATTTGGCAGTTACCTTTCATAAAATATTGTGGCTTAATGACAATTGCCAAGGGCGCCAGACAAGTCGAGAATTTCCAAATGTTCGTACAAATCCTTGAGACTTGTATCCCAAGGAGGACAATTGTTCCTTTTAAGTAATTCCTTACTTTTTACTACTTATGCAACTTCCATGATAAAAAAATAAAAAAACTATTGACTTAATCGACGGCAAACAAAACTATTTAATTCACAGAGCAATAAACGTGAACCTCTTACATTCATTGATTTTAATTTAGAAATTTAGGTAAATAGGTGACTATGGAATTTATGAAAATTTTGAGTACATAAGTAGTTCCCAAACACTTGTATATGAACGAAAACTGATATTATAAATCGTACACTAAATTAATCCTACAGTTTATCGCCAAAACGTCCTAACAAACAAACTAAAAATTGGTCATGCTACTTAACTATAAAAATTTACTTACTAAAAATTGTCCATTGTTTGAGGGTTTGTCTTCCAACGTAGAACAGTTCTTAAATCGGGGGAGAGAATCTCGCTTGTTGCTTCTGTTTATAATTTTTAAAGAATTGACTGGCACACGAACCCGGCAGAATCTCCTTGACAATATCACTTACTTGTGCGTCACACGCCCACAAGCTTCTTATTATTTACCTTGTATCACTATAAATCCGCGAACATATGGGCATAACCCTTGCGATCTAGAAGAGTATCACTCCTTTCCAATTTTTACTATCGTGATACGAAGTGAAATATTATATCTGTGATGCCGGAGAACGCTACCCGCGAACTACGATTCTTTCTACTTCTTGACCGCGGACAGCCCCATTGGAAAACACTCCCCGTCTTTGGCTAAAGCCTTAAGTTATATAGCTTAATTCCTACCCTAATCATTATGTACGGCATTTTCTGTTATCCAATGACTGAACAGAACCTCCGACAAAACAAGATTTCAGAAACCAAATCCAATCCCTTTTTAGATGAGAGTCACGGACGCAATTATTTTCCCAAGGGTTTAAATTATATTGTACCTTCTAAGAATTTCTTAATTATTGAAATGTGGAACATACCTATGGCGACAGTAGTCTGCCATTAACAAAAGACCGGCTAACCTACTTGAGCCGAAATAAATTTTAAATACAATGGATGTCTTCAGACTACTTAAAATTACTTGTAATCTTTGAACAAATCAAATTGGAAATAGTTTTTGCTATTTATAATGTTTCGTTTTCTATAACCCGCTGTCAATCAACGAAAGTATTAAGAAGATTAAGCTTTTCAAACAGAAAATTTGTTTTCCTTTATTTACGCTAAAAGGTACTATTCCATTTTAATTTTATCAGATTAGTTAATATGTAACCGACCTAAACTTTAAGAGGTTTATTGTATTTGATTTACCAGGGTAGAGCTTTAAATGATGACCTGCCGCTGGAATTTCTAATAGTTTAGTAGCCTGAAGCTATCTGTAACTCTGGTCTTTTATTATAAGGGAGCCTAACTAAAATATGAAGTAATTTATTGTGAAATTTTTGTCTATACTTTATGCAAGTTACTGAATTTTAATTAATTGATCTGTTTATTCGTTAACATTACAAAATAATGTTACAATATGAAACTTTAATATTGAAGAAAGATATTATTGGTGTTGAAGTTAAAAGTTTTTTTTGAAAGTATAATTTTGACTATTGGATTTATATATAATTTTTTTGTGATAAAGTGACTAGGCTCTAACAAACCTTTGTTTGAATATGTTTAAGTGTGATTAAATTTTCAGATAGCACGAGTTCGTCGTTCCCGTTCCAGGTTGCAGAGACCAAAGTAAGTATTTTTGTTTATGTTGCTCGTCGTAAATTTTTTTCTTTCGAAGATTTCCGTATCTGATCTTCGAATAATTTCTTCTAAAACATTCATTAAGATACGGTGGCGTCCAATAAAATTCTTTTTGTTTTATCGTATACCATCCTACGACCCTGACTCATATCTCTGCCCTAAGTTGAAGAAGCTTAGCTGGCTGGAAGAACTCTTTAGAGGGACCCTTTTTTTCTCAAAGCCATTCAACATCCTTTTTACCCTGGGCTTGACCGTCCAACAGGAACCCCTCGTAATCTATCGAGGCTCTGCCGCCTGTATGGTAGAGCAGACATATTATTTTCCTTTTGAGGAATTAAATATGTTACACCTTTGCGGTCATCCCCACCTACATGACACTATAGTTAAGTAAGGGATGAAGCTTTCTCCTTTCTGAGGTGTAAAGTCAATTGGGTTCTAAAATTTGCTATGAAAGGGTTTATGCAGGTTAAAATTAATGTTCAATCAGTTATTATTAAAACTACTTAAAAAATATGTATTGTTTCACTTTAAACAATAAAAACCGTGGTCCTTCGTTCCGTATTTATCAGTGCCAAGACAATAGTTTGATAAACAATTAGTTAAAAATCTAGAAAGTTTAGGGCTTATTTCTACTAAAGTGTTAATATATCAGTTTGCGAACCCTAAATAAACTTGTTTTTATGAAACGAAGAGTGCATCGTTTAATGAGTCATCTGTACCGGATGCATCGTTCAACTTGGAATGCTAATTGTTTAGAAGCCTAAGGATACTCAGATCCGTTCCCTATTTATTTTTGTATACAATGAAAATTTTTTATACCTACCGGAAATACCCTACTATTTGCTGTTCCAAGCACCTTATAATAACCCATTTCTACCTTCATTTATAATGTAAACAAAACTAACTTATACACCAACTATTTCTTATTTTCGATTACCTTTACTGCAATCGCTTATGATTAAATAAATTAAATTGATTGATTACTATAAAGTTAGAGCTTGATCCCTATTTCTAATTATTCATTGTTGGCTTATAAGCGTGTTGGACACAAACAATAATTATAGTTCTATATTTTATTGACAAATACGCTTGATTCAGCAATGTAAACTATTTAAAATACATTACGTATCACAAAGACTAAACAAAATCGAACAATGGTAGTTCTAGCTACAGCTCGCACTCATTGATGAATTAGAATATTTTGAAAGATATTGAGATTCAATTAGGGAGGGAGCACTATTTTAACTAACTTAAGTCTACGACAAGATATTATTAAACCATCTTGGGCAAAAAACGAGAGTTGTGTATAGAATTAAGTGCTGCTTTGGTTTTTTCGGAAGAATTACTAACTGGCAATGACTTTTTTGATAAGTATATAAATCTAACTACTAAAGCTACTTATTTGCTAAAAAATACATCTATTGCATCTATCTCTAATTCTTCTGAATGTTCAAACTTAGGATCTACCCCCAAAAGTATTTCAGCGGGAGTAGTACGTTTAAATGTCAATTGCCAAAATTGCCCAAATTTTCCTAAATCTATTAATAATTCCCGTCTTACCTAAAGATTTTCACCGCATTAGTGCATAGTAATCCCAATTTAACTGATATTGAGCGCTTCTTGCACCTAAAGAGCAGCTTGAAATGCTCGGCTAGCGAATTAATCGCCAATATCGCTCAGTTTGGGGATAATTACCATATCGCCTTTCAGTTGCTTCGTGAACTTTTTGATAATCCTAAATTAATAATACAAAATCATATTAAAGCTATTTTTGATTAAAAACCCATTAGCAAACGAATGTCTCCGAACTTCGTTGTTTATACGACAATTTATTCAAACATGCACGGGCATTACAAAAATTAGAAAAACTTATTGACGATTACGGTATGTTCATATCACACATTTTAATGTCAAAACTTGATGACAACTCTAGAACAGAACTTTCAAAATATAAACCTAATGCAATCCTAAATTTAACTGAAATAGATGACTTCCTTAAAAATCCTTGTCAGTTGTTGGAAGGAATCGAAAATGACAAATAAACTTCCGCTAAAAACCATCAACCTAAAATAAAACTAAATTACCATCAAGCATTCGTTGCTACTGATAACAATTACCTTTTATGCCCTATATGCAAGCTAAAATCACTTTATAACGCAGTGTCCAAATTTTCTAAAACTCACCGGCCGGCAACGATTTGACAAGGGTTCTGATTTAAATTTATGTGTAAATTGTCTTCGCCATTTTAAACAAACACTGTGTCTTTCTAAACCACGTTGTAAACGCTGCAACAAGAAGCACAGCACGCTCCTTCAGCGACCTAACTACACTTTCTTGTTTTCCTGCTTACTTACAGCAGGCACTACTAACCACTGTTAAAGTAAAGGATATTTACAATCAGTGGCAAATTGCGCGAGTCATTCTAGACTCGGCTTCTCATGCTAATTTTATCATCCAAGCATTTGCAAGTAAGCTTGGTTTGAAACGCACACCTAGTAATACAAAAATCGTGGGATTAAATTCTCATTCCTCTTTTTCTAATTCTACAGTTTCTTTAAAATTATGTTCTACGACTAATGATTATAGTTTGAATGTACAATGTCATATTATTCCTAAAATAGCCGAAAGCTTACTGCTAGCTTCTTTTGACAAGTCTCAATTGAATATTCCATGTAAACAAATCCCTTCCTAGCGATATTCTTATAGGCGCTGGCGATTTCTAATATTTACTATATATAAGCCAAATTTCCCTAGGTAAAAATGAGTCACCTTTGCAAAAAACTCTTTTTGGATGGCTGACTTCTGGTAACTGTCCAGCATCGCCACATTTCCCAAAGTTGTCTGTGCCAATCTGGCTATTAATTATGGTGGCACGTCAGTACAAAATCTTAACAATTCTGTACCAAAATTTTGGCAATTAGGGAACGTTCAATCCTTACGCAAGATATCTAAGCTTTCTCAAGAAGAACGTTTCTGTGAACGCCATGCCGCGGAAACCATCACTCCAAATGAATCTGCTCGTTTGGTGCAGTCTATTCTGTTTAATTCTAAACTGACAAGACTTGGTTATTCATTAGACTTAGTTAAAAAACGGTCCTTTAATTTAGAGCGCAAACTTTGTGCTAATTCTGAACTCCAAACTGAATATACAAAATTTATCCATGAATATATTTCATTAGGATACATGGCTAAAGCTTTGCCCGTTAAAAGCAGGGTATCCGAACCAACTTTACAGGCTCTTGATTCCGAAATAAACTCCTCAAGTATACTGCCATATTACTTACCGCACCATGCGGTCATTTAGTCAAATTTCCTGACTATCAAACTGAGGGTCGTTTTTGATGGTAGCGCCCCTTCATTTTCAGGTATTTTCATTAATAATGCACTAGTGGTCGGACCAGTAATTCAGTATGACTTATTTTCAATTTTAGTTCGTTTTCAACAACACTAAGTTGCTTTAACTGGCGATATCAAAAAAATGTATCGCGAAATCTTGGTACAACCTGCCGAAAGCAAATTTCAGTGTATTCTGTAGCGGGATAATCCTAGTTTACCGCTAGATACTTACGAGCTTACTACCGTAACTTACGGAACAGCAAGTGCTAACTACTTAGCAACCAAATGTCTAGAGCATTTATCAACACAATATGCTAAAAAAATTCCTATTGCCTCGGCCATAATAAAAACGGATTTTTATATGAACGACCTTATCACGGGAGCTAACAATGTTCAGGAAATAAGACAAATCCAAGAAGAAGTGACATATATTTTAGCTAGCGTCGGTCTCTCAATTAGAAAATTCCTGTCTAATTCTATTGAAATATTGTCTAACGAAGAAGACAATACTCTTTATACTGTCCCTCTAGGTAATCGAGCTAATGCCAAAAGGTTAGGTATTGTTTGGAGCTTTACACAAGACGTTATATTATATGATGTTCAACTTGTATCTAATTCCTTGAAAAATACTAAACGATCCGTTCTCTCCATGGTTTCGCAAGCTTTTGATCCGTTATGCCTCATATCTCCCGTTGTACCCATCGAAAAACTTCTAATACAAAAGCTCTGGCCACTTAAGGCCTCCTGGGATGAAAGTATTCCCTAAGCTCTCAATGCGGAGTGGAATTCCTTTAAAGAACAATTGGGTATGTTAAAAACCTACAAATATCTCGGTACGTACTTCCAACTAATCATTCCTGTTCGGAACTTCGCGGTTTGAGTGATAGCAGCAGCTACGCTTACGGCGCTTGCGTTTGCTTACGTGTTACCGATACGGACGGCAAATTCTATGCTAATCTTATATGCTCGAAATCTCGTGTCGCGCCCCTACATGGGGCGACAATTCCTGTACTCGAATTGTGTGCTGCGGTGTTGCTAGCTCAGCTCATACAAAAGGTCAAATCTAATTTAAAACACCCTATTGCTTGTACCCGACTATGGACTGACTCAACCATAGTGCTACACTGGATCATTTCTGTTCTCAATAAGTTCAAAGTGTTTGTCGCTAATCCCGTAGCCTTAATTCAAGAGCTCACTGATTTAAATTCTTGGTTTCATGTGCCATCAATGTTAAATCCTGCCGATCTGATTTCACGCGGTGTTACTGTGGACAAGCTACTTGATCAACCTTTGTGGTGGTACTGCCCAGATTTTTTAACCGAACCCTGCGACAAGTAGCCCGTCCAGTCTATAGCCATTAATATTCAAGTTGACGCTGAACTAAAATCATGTAGCGATATTTTAAACTAGCAAAGTGCCTGTCACCCTAACATTTTTGATACCTTTTCTACACTGACTCAACTAGGACGAATAGTCACCTGGTTATTACTTTTTAAAAACAATTGCAGGCCTAGCACAATTAAATTTTCTGGTTCAGTACAAACTTCTGAACTCCAAAATAGTTTAAATGTTTTGCTACGGCTTTGCCAAGCCAACACCTTCCGTACAATAATAAATCAGCTAAAATCTGGTCAAACCTTACACGCAGATTCTGGAACAATGTCATTGAATCCTATTCTAGATACCAATAATGTGCTCCGAGTAGGGGCCGACTAAATAACTCTAATTACTCCTTTCACAAAAAATTTCCCATTTTACTTCCCAAACAGCATAAGTTGATGAAACCTATTTTTGGGCAATTTCACGTTAATCTAATGCATTGTGGTCCACAACAATTGCTATCTTGCTTGCGAGAGTACTATTGGCCTATATCAGGTTTAAATACACCTAAGAAAGTAGCCATGAGTGCATTAAGTGTTTTAAAGCAAATCTTAAGTCTTATAAACCGCTATTGGGCAATCTGCCCTCAAATGGAATTGAATTTGGTATTCCGGTGTTCCACAACGTGGGAATTGATTACGCGAGACCAATACGTATTAAAGATTGCAAGACGCGTAACGCTAAGCTTTTGAAAGGGTGCATATGCCTTTTTGCTTGCATGGTATCAAAGACCGTGCATCTAGATATAGTTACTGACCTAACCAGTGATGTCTTTTTTGCTGTCCAAAAACGATTTATAAGCTGTAGAGGAAAACCAAATTCAATTACTTCCGATAACGCCACTAACTTTGTTGGCGCGTCCATCGAGTTACAGGAACTCTTTCAGTTTTTAGATAATCGCACTAATAGGGATCGAATATCCAACTTTTTAGCAAATCAATCTATTATTTGGACTTATACTTTCCTACGAGCTCCTCATCAAGGAGGCTTATCGGAAAGCGGTATTAAATCGGCAAAAACTCACTTAAAGCGAGTCTTAGGCAATACGACTTTAACTTACGAAGATTTACAAACCGTATTAATACAAATTGAAGCTCCATTAAACGCACGACCTTTTTCCCTTCTATCTATCGACCACACTGATATCAATCCTTTTAACTCCCGCTCATTTCCTTATTGGTAAACCGTTAACCTCTCTACCTGAACCTAACCTCCTGCATCTGACCGATAGTTAACTTGATTTGTACCAACGGTGCAAGATTATTGGAAGCAATGGAGCCTACTAGTAATTCCGGACATGCCGAAAAGAGTAAAGTGATCTAAAAATCTCCCTCAGCTTCTAAAAATTGATTCCTTAGTGTTAATAAAGAAAGAAAACTTACCAACCCTATAATGGACTTTGGGTCGAATAACAGAATTGCATCTTGCATCTGACGGAATATTGAGGAACGTCACCAGCCGCCTACCTAATGGGTATTTTAGTAAACGCGCAGAGCATAAATTGTGTACATTACCAAAAGTGAACTGATGTTTTATCAAGTTTGATGCATATTTTATTTTTTACTATAGTTAAACGTCTTATCTAAGTTTATAGTTAAGAAAATGTAGTTACTATTATTCTTAGTTTTTTCCAGATATGAATTTTTTTTTGTTTATGCTTTTTAAATCTTCAAGATTAAAAAGTGGCCGGCCTGTTATGATTTCAAGAATTACTTATTTTATAATTTCAATAGCTACTCAACTAATGTAAATTGTATAAATATAATGTGCAAGAATCTTAGCCCTTGCGGTCATCCCCACCTACATGAGACTATAGTTAAGTAAGGGATGAAGCTTTCTCCTTTCTGAAGTGTAAAGTCAGTCCGCTTCAAAAATTTGCTATGAAAGTGTTTATGCAGGCTAAAATTAATGTTTAATCAGTTATTATCAAAACTACTTAAAAAATATGTATTGCTACACTTTAAACAATAAAAACCAGAGAAGAATATTATTTTCTGATAGTGCAATTCTTACAAGAGCTTATAAAGGTTTAGTTAGCTCTATACAAAGTTCTTAACAAAAGCGGCGTACACTACGAAGTACCGGCTCTTCGATCGCCTGAATCAAATCCTTCTGCTTATGTAAATCGTGCAATATTTGAGCTCATTGCGCTGATAATTGGTTCCTTGGTCGTGGGTTGAAAATTCATCCCCAATAACGAACTAGCTTAAGAACCTACTATATATAATGGTGTTGTAAAAATGTCATATACGTTTAATATGGTGATATTATCCTTAACTAGACATCTGTAGTATAATAAGAATAATAAACGCATTTTTGAAACCGAAAATTATTTCAGGTAGACTGATAAAGAGGTTTAAAGCATTTTTCAAGAGTTTTACACTTCCTTTGATTTTACGCATCAATGAAAGGGCTTTGAAATGATTCAAAAGATTCACCTGTTTTACTTACTCTCTTTCTTTTATGCTGTTTTTGCTAGTAAAAAATATGATTTGACTTTTCTTTTGAAATCTTATTTTGTTTCCGCACGTGTTATATGAATTTCCGCTCTGTTTAGTATATACTGAACAAACACAATTTACCATAAATCTAATTTTGTCGAAATTTTGAATTTCGAAGACTTTAATTGTATTTAAATATTAAACGAAACGTTGATTACCTACAGCAAGAACCAGATTGAATCACAAACAACGTAAACGAATTCATTTTTTGTTAATGACAAATCAGTCAGCGAAACTTTTTTAAATAAAACAATGTTGTTCTTCAATATCTCCAATTAGAAGAGAATACATACTGTTTATTAACTGCATCAGATGGTTCAACCGGTTGAGCAAGCATTGTGATACGCTGGTTTCTTGCATTGAAGGCTTTATCTTTACGCTGTATATCATCAGAACTTTTTAGACAGTATGAAAAGGCTTGATTCACGAGCTTGACTGCGGATTTCTTATTAACACAATCACTATCGTCTTTAGGATCCATTACATCAACTAACCTTCTTTTACGAAAACTAATTGTTTCTTCTCCAGACTTGAATGCTATAGTGCTTCTCTGATTAACACAATCATAATCTTCTTTCGGGTCTGATGAATTCACTAACCTTCTTTGCTGCATATCGTACCCATCACCATCCAACGTTAGCACAAATCCTCAACCTGGAGGACCACGCCGAATATCAGCATCTTTACGCTCTGAACGTCCGAAGCGGTCGATAGGCATTTTAAAACTGTATAGTTATTTACTGAGCTCACTGTATTATACTTTCTTCTCTCAACTCTTCTATTATGGACACCATCTCGTTAATGTTTTCCTCGCTCGTATTTCCAGATCAGTTGGATGCGTTCAACAATCTCAGCCGATCCACAAGTTCATGTACATTATTCCAGTAGACATATTGCACTGGTTTTGAATTTAAACTTTTGGAAAACCGATTAGAAAAGCCTAAACCTGCCCCCTTAGTCTGCTTTCTTCTCTTTGGCTGTTTTCTTTCGGGGTTCCTCCGAAATTCGGTGAGATATTTTTGCACATATTTGATATACTTTTTGTTATTTGTTGGGAATCCGCTTAAATCGTGCGCTGCAAATGGGTTAAACTTTCTTCTCAAAATCGATGCTGATTTGATTATTTCCAAGTAGTTCGGTAAATCTTCATGTTAATTGAAATCGCCATCTTCGGGGCTGATGTCTTTATAAACCAGCAGATTGTATAAACCCTTTATACCAGGGTATATCACATTATTTAATGTTATATCACTAGTTTCCGGGTTAATTACCAATACACTTTTCCACAAACTCCATGAGTCGGTTTCGGTATTATACTTTACTCCATAAATTGATTTGTCGATATTTTCGTCTTCATCTCTAACTAACACATCTGCATAGTAAAGATGGAACGGTTCTTCTGGAACGAGTTGTTAATTTTCTTTATAGGTGCTTCAATGTCTTCGAGTTTAACCCTTGTTGTCGGTGTAGAAATTTTTTCGGTGATTGATTGCAACTGGGAAGCGGTTATTTGCAGTGGATCGATCAACTGTTTATGAACTTCTTTGAATTTTTGCTGAGATGTAACGTCACCCTTTTTGTATGCCACAAACTTTTTTCGTACAGCATCTTGAATTAACTGAAGATTACGTTTATTCCTTTCTCAATTTATGTGACCGGTTGACACCTTCGTACGTGTACGTCGTCACTGCAACACTTATTCCAGATCAACAAGGTCTATTTTTGCATTTTTATTAATTTTATTTATTAATGGTTCTAGTATTGTTAAAATTTTACCGCCTTTAAGCACAAAAAATAACTAACGAATCAGGATATATAGGCATAGGCACCTTTTAAGAATCTTATAAGTAAACCGTTAAGTTTTCTGTTTTCAGAAAGCATGAGGCGACCAATGATAGTTTTTGGCACATTAAAAAGCATTAACGCAGAGCACTCTCTATAGCCAACTTCGTTTTTTAAAAACTGAAATTCAACAGCTGAGAAGCTGTGTACACGGGTTCTTCTGTTTTTTGAAAACCACGAAAGCATCGACGAAAAACCTTAGAGCTGTTTGTTATTTTACAAAATGGGGGTGAGCTGAGTGCTCGGTTGCATTTTAAGAGGCGGCTAGTATTGGTGCAAGCAGCAAGTTAGGGATCTGTAAATAATAAAGCTGTTTTCATAACTATAATGATACAATGTTGAACTCCTTGTGGCCATTAAGTTGAAAGCCTGTTACATTTATAAGCAAAATTGAAAAAACAATATCTCTTTAAATAAACATTCCCTCTCATAAGATAGCTAGAGAGAAAGAGTCACTTATATGATAGCCTGCTAAAGTAGCAAAGAAATCTACATTTCTTTAAGCTTTAGCGGTTATTATTTGCCCTATCCGTCATATTTATAATCCTCCTATAACAATTTACGTCTTTATAGGTAAGTATCGGCGTTAGTTTTTTATTATAAGATTATGCTGTCTCTTTTATTTAACTGCGAAGTCTATATTTTAATTATCTACATTTTAAATTAAATATAGAACAGAGAACGCTTGTAATTTTTGACAGGAGCAGTGGACGTATACTGTTTCTTTAAGTAACTTGGATATAATGTTTACCGATAAGGCTCGTAACCGCACTAAATTGCTATGTGCAACAACGTAGTCAACAAAAAAAGACAACAAAGAAAAAAGAAAGAGAAATTGACCGGGTTCAGTCGGTGAGTCCGCGGGGTATAATACCTACAAAAATTAAATAAGGCCTGAAATAAAAATAAATTATTAACCGCTCCGTACAACCTGTAGGAGAAATCCCTGCCTGCAGTTATACCTAAATAAAAAAAGCAAAGGACTCTAATTAACATAAAAAGAAAAAGAAACATTACAATGCGCATTAACCCGGTTTAAGGAAGTGAGAATAAACCATATATATTAGTATTTGCTAGCTAGTGTATTCGTATGCCAGATTTCACAATTTCGTTTAGTAATCATAATATCATGATACCTCACATAGGCTCTGATAATGCTAACATATAACCTACAATTACAAATACAATGGCAATAACGTCTTCCAATGTGCCAGCAAGTTTTTATCCCATTCCTGCATTAATAGATAGTAGTTAAAGTTAAGCGCAATATAGTAATCCCATGACAATAGATCCCAGTATCATAAATCATTTTCGTACATACAATTAATTCGAGACCTGTATGAGCCCCAAACAGTAAAATCTAAATAGACAGGGTCTCGACACAAGCAGGAAAGAAACACACCCACATCTCTACAGCGTTGGATCTTTCGTTCGTTTCTCGGACCGGAACGGGCCAGATGAACCTGAGATCACGTACCGGGTGCAACCTTCTATACCCCAAAGAGCGGCTATTCAAGGGACTATAGTGTCCCCCGCAGAAAGCTAGAATAATTACGAAAAATATTAATTTATTTACGCCGACAAATACGGGTCTATAAAACCATCAATACTCACCACGCTGTAAAGCATGCACGAAATTTTCATTAAAAAAAACGAACGAAGAATCTAGCAATTACAAGTGCTTTTTAACATTTTGAAAAAAAAGTGAACATAAATTCGTTTAATTACACAACCAGAGCTCCAAGTCATATTGTGGTTATCAAAGCATGATTAGGAAACTTGGAAACACGCTTTTATCGAACAGTACGCGACCTTAGTTCGACGAATCTATAGATTCAAACCATGGAGAGCAATTATACGTTATCGGAATGTTTAACATTTTAAAGGATACCTAAAACAAGGTATAGACTTACTTAAATTTTATCATAAAGTTGTCGTTTCTAAGCAAATAGATTTGAGGTAAATAATTATTGTAAAGTGGGCTTATTATAAACAGGTAAAATATACAAGATGTTGATGAAGGATCTAAGATTACCAATGGAATTGATTTAACTGAAACACAAATTAAAGGGAAAAAGGGGTAATTAATTTATCCCGAAAATAAACGTAACAAAATCCACGTCCTACTAAATAGACGGCGGCAGAGCAATTAACAGCCTGTATACAGTATTCCATAATCCATTGTCTTCGTAACTAAAATTTGTGTTATTCTTGTTCAAACATTGGATGCAGCTTATCAGTTGTGAACAATTCAACAAATTGTTCCTTATAACAGTAGGGATACATTGGTTTTGGTGAGTTTTTTGCTAAAGAGTTTCCAGTCGGGGACAAGAAGTGAGTCATGTCTTTGGCTAACATCAAAACGAAGAGTTGTTAAGGATTGACAACAATCAATTAGTTTTTTTGCAATTGTGAAGGACTTGGATCAGAGTATTCTGTTCCCATCAAGTTATCTTATACTTCATGTTTTGACTAAATCTAATTGGTCACCTTGTAGCTTCAAATTGGTTCCGTCAAACTTGACAAAAGAGCCAATTATTCTTTTAATTACTGAGATTGAGCCGGAAATCAAACGCTCAACCAAGAAGTATATAAAATGGAAGCAAATATGTACTTTTAGATTATAAACAAACTTGATTTTGTTAATGCACTATAAAAACATACAGCAAAATTTTTGACAACTAAATATTGTTAACAATTCTGTCAATGTACACGTAATACATTTGCTATAGCTTTTCCAAGTACACCAGAAAAACCTTGGCATTATCATACTGCTACCGAAACTCTCAACAACGAAAATCTTTTTAGCACATTAAAATTGCCTCGCTATTCCTATAAATTTACAGACATTTGGTAGATGACAGTTTTTGGGAAATATTTTTTCTTTTTATGCACTGAGGCATTTCGTTAATTTTTCCTTACATTGCATCATTACTAAGTAGAATACTTTTTATAATATCGATAATTAGTTTATGAAGCCCAATGCAAATTACCTTACTTTCAGCTAATAGCATAGGTTATTCGCTACCTGGCTTTACAGCTTCCGGGTGTTATCGTTTTCCTCTAAATGATGTGTATTTATTGGCAAAAAATAATTAGCTGTTAACTGAAATATAATAGGTTTTCGAAAAGTCTAGAACTATTTGTCGATCCAAACAGTGTATTACGTTTAATGTATGATATTATAAAGAACGATGAATGCATTATGGAATTTACATTTTAGCAAAGTACGGATTTTTATATTTCCGCGGTCTAGAATTTGTTTTAAATGATATATCTTAACATCATGCTAGAACACGATACAGGTGGAAGTTGTCAGGAGATATAGGAAGATATCAAATAGATTACATTCTTGTTAGACAACGGTTTAGGAATCAAGTAAAAGACTGTAGAAGCTACTCAAAAGCAGATATAGACAGTGACCACTACATCGTAACTCTTAATTTTAAAAATTTAAAGAAAAAAAACGAAAACAGGCAATTTTATTTTGAGAAATTAAAGGATATAGATATCCACGAAAGATCTAAAAACAAGTTAAATGAATTGCTGAAAGATATCGGGAAAATTTCTGATACTAAGAAAGTAAAAACAGAATGGAATAATATTAAATTTAGCTTAGACATGGCGGCCAGATATATTCTGGGATGTACACAAAAAGAAAATAAGAAACTATGGATAGCAAAGGATATCCTGAATTTAATAGAAGAAAGACGAAATTACAAAAATAGATCGACGAAACAGGGAAACTGAGACACAAAGCCATAAAATGGGAAATTATTCGCAAATGCAGGAAAGCTAAAGAACAATGGATTGATGAAAAGTGCAATGAGGTACAAACTAAGATGGAAATAGGAAAGACAGACGAAGCATACAAATTAATTAGAATGAACTTTAGGGGTATAAAACCATATAGCAATAATATAAGGGATGCGGGAGGAAACGTCTTTATAGAAAATGTAGAAAAAGTAGGTAGATGGCAGGAATATACAGGGAATTTATATTCATGAGAGAAATTAACAGCATTAAAACAGGAATCAGACATTGAAAATGATGACCTGGGATATCCTATACTTAGAGATGAGTTTGCATTAGCATCAAAGGGTCTGAAAAATGGTAAGGCGCCGGGTATAGATAAGATGCAAGCAGAAATCTAAAAGCCGCTAGATAAGCAGTAACAGAACGTCTCTTCCAACTTGTAACCTAAATGTATGAGACAGGAGAGATACTAAAGATTTCAAACGTAGCATCACAGTAACTATACCAAAAAAAAGGGGCGCAGATAGATGTGAAAATTTTCAAACAATAATTTTGACAGCACACGTTTCAAAAATATTAACTAGAATTGTACAAAGACGAATGCAAAAGCAAGCTGAAGAAATACTAGAAGAAGATCAATTTGGGTTTAGGCGAAACAGGGGAACACGGGAGGCTATTTTAGCACTGAGGGTGATAATAGAAAAAACAATAGAAAAAGGGGAAACGTGTATATAGGAATTGTAGATGTGGAAAAAGCATTCGACATTTAAATGGAAAAAAGTTTTAAATGCTTAAAAAGATTGGAATGGGTTTTAGGGATAGAGGATAGTACATAGCATATGCAAAGAGCAAACAGCGATAATAGAATTAAAGCAGGAAAGTAGAGAAGTAAATATTAGGAAAGGAGTAAGACAGGGATGTGCCTTATCCCAATTAATTTTTAACTTGTACTTTAAAGAGGCAATGAATACTGTCAAATGCAGCAAGACATTTAGAATTACTATGCAGGGACAAAAGATTGATATACTTAGATTTGCAGATGATATAGCGGTATTAGCATCTAGAAAAGAAGAGTTAGAAGCTGCTTTTAATGAAATGGAGATTGTACTAACAGAGAAATACGGTATGAAAATTAAGAAAAATAAAACTAAAGTTCTAGTACGCAAAAGAGGGGAAAATAAATCAAAAATAGGAATACAAATAGGTTACAGAAACGCACGAAAGGTTAAGGATTTCTGCTACCTAGGAAGCCAAATAACGAAAGATGGAAAAATTACAAAGATATAAAACAAAGAATAGCACAAGGTCGTGCTATATTTAACAAGAAAAAGCAACTACTGTGTTCAAAGACAACAAACATAGAAACAAGGAAAAGGTTGCTTAAAACATATGTGTGGAGCACAGCACTGTATGACAGTGAAGCCCAGACAGGAGAAGCGGACAAGAAAAGGGTAGAAGCTTTGAAATGTGGTGCTACAGACGTATGACGCAGACATCATGGACAGACAAAGTTAAGAAATAAGAGGTACTAGAAATTTTAGGGGAAGAAAGAAATATGTGCAAAACAGTTTAAAGTATTAAAGATAGAATGATAGGCCACATACTAAGACATGAGAGAATAGTGCGAAATATATTAGAAGCAGAGATAGGAGAAAAGAGAAGTAGAGGTAGTCCTAGGTTAAACTATTGCACACAGATAGTGAAAGATGTAGGCCGTGAAAATTTCAGGGAAATGTGTAGGCCAGCTCTGAATAGAAATCAATGGAGATATGCATCCAACAAGTCCCAAGGATGGAAAAATTAATGACGAAAAAATAACTGTACTTAAACATGATGATTATTATAAGCAACTACAGGTATTGGTCTTGCAATATTCTGAACTAATGTTAATTCTGGGATAGAATTTATTAGAAAACTGTTAATACGGCAAATGTCTAAGTGTTGGGAGATCCTTGGCAGCCGCAGACTGCTTAACTGCTTTCATATACCACTGAATCTCAGTGAAATAGGGCATATGGTTGGAAAACAATAGAAGTAGAATAGAGGTGTGTATAGGCTGTTATGGAAATTTCAAGGAACTGTTTGGGCTAACTCAGAACATAAATAAGTGGAGGTACAAGTCCAAGCAGTTTCAAGACTGAAAACCTAACGACGAAAAAATAAGTGCACTTAAATCTGATAATTATAATAAACAACTACAGATGTTGGTTGTGAAATATTTTTAACTCATGTTGATTGTGCGAAAGGATATATTGGAAAAACTATTAATTCGACAAATGTTCAAGTGCTGGTAAATTTGGCAGCCAACGGCTGTTTACCTTCCTCACATACCCCTACATTTGATTTTCCAATGCTCCACCTGAAGGTACTACATTAGCCAGGAAGCGAGTTTCTTTACCTGGAAATTTTAAATTTTGCCGAACCCCTGCTGTTGCAAGCAAGGTATGGATCTTTAATCTGCGCGACTATACTCACATACGGTACCTCCATTTCACCTCTCATCGAAACGAGGACGTATTTTTGTGAAAATGCTTGCCTAACATTTTTCAAGCGGATGGTGTCGGGATTTGAACCCGGGACCTTGGGCATAGTAGTCACACGCATACCAACTACACTACGGATTTGCCTTTTTTTTTCACATATCACTGAATATCGCAGAAGTAGAAGGTGACCGAACTGCATCAAACAAAAAAAAACATCAGCTATGTACAAAGACAACAAACATAGATATAATAAAATTGTTGAAAGCATATGTGTGAAGCACAGCACATTACGTCTCTGAAATAGGGGCAGAAGAAAAAACAGACAGAAAGAATTAAAAGCTTTCTGGAGTGTTGTTTTTCAGATGCATGAGGATGGCAGTATGGACAGACCAAGTTGATATCAAATAGGTTATAGAAATAGTAGAGGAATAAAGATATCTATGAAAAACTAAAAAATAGGGGATATATATAAGGGCAGGATACGTTCTAAGGCTTTTTTGGGAAATAGTACGGGATATATTTCAAGCAAAGATAGGGAAAAAAGTATAGGTAGACCAAAATACGACTTTCGCATGCAGATAGTGATAGATGCAGACTGTGAAAATTTCAGGGAAATGTGAAGGTTAGTTCAGAATAGGAAACAATGAGGGTACGCGTCTAACCAGTTCCAGGATTGAAGACCTAATGATGATATATCTTAAAGAAGATAGCTTGACATTGAAGTTATCTAGCATTCTCAAAGTGGGAAGAATCATAAACCCGTTTTACAGTCTTTATAAATGCAAAAAAATTGACATCTTAAACGAGAATAAATATTTATACACGAATTTTTATATTAATGCAATCAATGATTGCTTTTGTATTTAAAGATTAAACTTGTTTTTAATATATTTTTCTACAGAATAAATATTAACGCATGTATATTAAATCAATGAATGCTTGAATGCGCTATATTTTTAAATAGTATCACATAACACTATATGTATTTATAGCATGTCATTTTCTATGGGATTTTACTTATATGTTTGAACAGGGTAAAAATTAAATCTTTAAAATCTTTTAATTTTCTTTTTGTGTCGGGTTTTTCTAGTCGAATGTGGTGCTCAATGACTTCTTGTGACCTCATTATCACATCAATGTGTGTGTGTGTGTGTGTGTTGTGTGTGTATGTGTGTGTGTGGTTGTGTGTGTGTGTGTGTGTGTGTGTGTGTGTGTGCGCGCGCGCGCAAGCGTGTGTGTGTATGTGTGTGTGTGTGAATAAATCCACGTTGGATTGCTTTAATTTTTTTTTTGATAAAACTATTAATTAAAGTGTATGTATACTGACTTAAAGTTATTTGTGCGCAAGCTAAAGCTAAAATAATGTGGTACAGGCAGCAAAATATTTCAACAACATAATACAATGATATGTAGTTCTCGTTTCAGAATACAGTTCACTTATAACCTTTTGCGAGTATTAATCTACTTGAACATTTTCCATTTTTTTAAGTCCTTTTAATCTTTTTGTACAAATACTGCTGTAGAAATCTGTGGAATAAAGGAAGAATCGACAATTTGTCTTTAAGCGTTTGTGGCCATTGTTCGCCATACAAATTTCCAATTTATTTGAAAACAACTACAGGTAATTGGTTTTATAAAATAGTTAATCCATTACTAAAGATGGTTGGTAAGTTATCCTTCACTTGGAATATCTTGTTCATATGCAGACTAAGGTATTGCATGTTGCGCGGTAATCTGCCAGAATATTTTGAAAACTGTTTATTGTAACTACGAGGTTATTTCATAGTTATTTATATTATTCTTTTTATGTTTGTATATTAACTTTTTTCAAAGCAGATTCGTGTTGCAACTTGCCCAATAGTGTTTATTCACTGGATGCAAATGTATTCACTTCGTGTGAAAGAAAATGTGAATTTATGGACCGGTAATGCATCTGTTTGGAATTGATTTTTACAGTGAACTTGCTGGTTTGTAATACTGACAAATCTTAACGACAGCGAAAACAATTTTAATCAGCTTTAAAATAAAGCCATAAGGCGCCTGGCTGGTGACCGCGTGTTTAATTAAAACCTACTAAAATTCTGTATATAACATTGTACGATCGGTCCACTCCTTTACCTAGATAAGCGATAAGAGGATTTCCTGTACCACCATTTAGTACATACTAATTTTATAAAGCTTTTGATATGAATATCTTGTTCTAAATTTCTAAGCGTTACAATTTTTGTAATAAAACTAGTATGTTGGAATTTACATCTATTAAGTAGTATCTTAATACCTACAACGAGAAGTATGCAATATTGCAATTTTAGTACTTGAGAACTTGATATGGGAATCGTTTTAATGAACACTAATGTTACAGTTGATATCAAATTTCTAATCCCAAGAACTAAAATTAAATTGTTGTCTGCTGGTCATAGATTGTAACAAGTTTCAGTTTTCGTTTTAGCTGATGTGCAACTTTACTAACGTCCGTCTTTATTATAAAGTGGTGTATTCATCTGATGGTTGCTGGAGTTCTAAATGCTTCGTTTGCTCATACCTCTTCTAGTAGCACGTACTTATGCCACATATAAGTTCTAGAACCTTATAAATCAAAAAGCTTGCGCTATAAAAAACGTGGATGCGCATTAATGAAAGACGAACGGTCTTTAATTCTGAAACAAGCTACTTTTACGTAACCTGTGCTGTGTAATACATACAAATGCTTTATGTAGTTAACCTATGCTCGTTATAATTCTTCGTCGAAAATACATATTACATTTGAAATTTCCAATATTAACTATTTTTCATAAATCAGCTAGGTTAAACAAAATTTGTATAGCGCTGTAATTAGTCCACCAATACAATGTAATAATCTCGTCGAGCAATCTAGAAATATAAAGGAAAAAGCCCTTAAGTGAACAATGGTGAGTGATTGAAAGAACTAGAAAAATGTAATTCGAGTATGATCTTGAACCTTTCAAGAAAATGTTGAATGTGTATATATTGTAACGTGTAATTTGTGAATTGTTGCAATTTACTCTATGACACTTTATGATTATATTTCGGGTTAGGTTAAATCCTATGATTCGTTGATGGGTTGCGAGACACTGTCATTTCATTTATAGTTTAATTATTCTGGCAAATGCTAGATTGCTTTGACAAGTTTGTTTACAAGAAATAAATAATGGTGTAATCTTTTTTAAGTGAATCTAATAGGTATTATTAATTAACAAATCTGCATTGACGACCTTGGTTATTAGAATATTGAACCTTGTTGGTGCTGACCTCCAACTCGAAATTTGTGGATTGGATCGTGATACCAGTCATCCTTATTAACAGTGTTTATAGTGGAATGCACACACACCATTTTCTTTTTGTTATCTTTAGAATAGTCCTTGTTCAAGTGCAAGTCTCTGAAGAGGTAGGCCCCATTACTTTCAGTATAGTGTTTCCTGAAAGTAGATTCTGTTACATAAAACACCTTGGAGGCAGCCTTTTCTCATTCAGGAGAAATCTTTTAGTGAATTGGTAGAAGATTTGCCTGGTTTAAATAATTCCATATTGGGAGAGACATTATGCACGTGTATATTTGATTATTGGTTATTTGATTTGGTGCAACACCTGAATTGCAGAAACCAATATTATAAATTATTAATACAGGAACCACTTGGAAAGTGTAAGTAATGAAGAGAAGTAATTTTCAGTTCTAATTTGTATGTACAGAGTTCTTTGATGTCAAGAAATTAGTTCCCATGTACGTCGTGGAAAATCAGTTGCTTTATGCGGCTGGAAATGGTGGTTTAATTCTGTGGGAAATATTAAGCATGTCGACGAGAGTTGCATCAGACGATACCTATCGAGTTCTTGTTACTGCAGCTAATTCAGTCCCAGTTGGCCCGACCAATCTGTGTTGCGGGGGAACAAAACTTCGACGAATTACAGGTTTACTTAGGTTAAGATATATCAAGTTATTTGTTTATTGAATACCTTTCTTTTGTAATTATTACTTATTTAATTAACTAGTTAAATTACATACTGGTTTATTGGGAGGCCTATCTCCAGGTGCTTGAACCATTCACTACTCAAGTATTTATATTTTGACAGCAAGGCAGGAATAGCATTGTATGTTGCCTAGCATAGGAGAGAAAGTGCGCTACCCTTGATATACATAATACTCACACTCACTGTCACATAGTTGATTATAGTATTTCATACTATATTTGTAAACATGCTTTAGTTAATTACATGTCAATGATCCATCTCGTATATGTTGTATTTAGCAGCACTTAGGGTATTTAGACACGACAACTGCATGTCATAAAATTAGCTGTCAATTTTTATCCAGTAGAATAATCTGTTTTAATTTATAATAAAAGCTACAGTACAGAATGCCTGTGTTCTCATCTTATAAACATAGTGTAATGAAATGGAGAACCTTTTTTAAGGTTTTAATAAACAGTTAATTAGAGTAAATACTAAACACATTAAAACTAATGACAGATAGGAAAGTGAATGTCTATAAACAACATCAGGCAACTAGATCACAATAATATCACATTCACCCCTGCCTATAAATTACAACACGTATTCTTCGAGGTAAGAAGGTAGTCTTCTTGTTCTAGAACTTCTACGTACAATAGGTTGAACGTTTCGAGAATTATTTAATTCGACTTGTGATTCAGGAGTGTCTGATTGCATATCGTTAGTTTCGGGAGTTAAAACTTCTTTTTCAGAGTCTCTAATGCGAACATTATGAACTGGAGCTAGATCTCGTGGAGATACATAGTTCATTCTCCCTTCAGAATCTCCAATCTGAATATATTCAGCATTACCAACTGGAGCCAAATCCCGTGTAGATACAGAGGTAATTCTTCCTTCAGAATCTGTAATATGAGCATATTCGGCATTACTTTCGAGTAGTGTAACTTCTTTGACTATGGGATCATATTTGGAATTACGAATAAATTGTCGTAGATAAACAGGACCTGGACTTAAAAGCCACGTTGGAATCGTTTCTCCATTACCACTTTGCCTTTGATGCCTGAACAATCGTTCATGCGGAGTTTCATTTGTAGAGGTACAGAGTAAGCTTCTTATTGAATGTAGTACTTCTGGAAATACACTTTCCCATTGACTTATATTTTTATTTTTGGATTTAAGAGCAAATTGAATTGTACGCCAGGTAATACCATTGTACTTTCTACTTGGCCATTACCGCGAGGGTTATAAGGTGTAGTTCTGCTAGAAGCGTTTCCATTAGAGTTCAAAAACATTTTTAATTCATTAGACATAAATGAGCTCCCTCTGTCAGAGTGAATATCAGAGAGAGTTCCAAAGAGATAAAAGATATTTTTGAGAGCAGCAACGATAGTTGAAGAAGTCATATCTGGACAGGCGATGGCAAAAGGATATCGTGAGTATTCGTCAATGATTGTGAGAATATAACGATTATTAGTACAGGATGGAAGAGGGCCTTTAAAATCCACATTTAAACGTTCGAAGGCGGAAGTAGTTTTTATGAGCCTTCCCTTAAATATATAGAATCTAGGCTTAATTTCACAACATACTGGACAAGAAGAAGTCATTTTCTTTACATCTTCCATAGAATAAGGTAAATTTTTTATTCGAATCCAATGATACATTCGAGTAATTCTAGGGTGACATAAAGTATTATGTAAATCCATAAGTCGAGCTTCGTTAGCAGTTGTTGCAGAACAAATACGAGAAAGTGCATCTGCAGCAGTATTCTGAGGTCCAGGTCTATAAATAATATCGTAACTAAAACACGATAATTCTAATCTCCACCGTAGAATTTTTTCGTTCTTTATTTTGCTTTTGGATTTTAGATCAAACATAAATGTAACAGAGCGTTGATCAGTGATTAGCTTAAAATATCTTCCCATTAGGAAATGCCGCCAGTTCCTAGTTGCTTCAACGATCGCATATGCTTCTTTTTCTACAGACGAGTGTCTACATTCTGATTGAGAATCAGTCCTTGAAAAGAAGGCAACAGGACGTTCAGATTGTGAAAGAGTTGCTCCTATTGCTTCATTTGAAGCATCAGTTTCTACCGTAAACATATCCTCACTACGTATAGGTGCGAACAAGGCATTTTCTATCTCTTTTTTTATACTATAAAAGACTTTTAGAGCTTCAGGAGATAGTGGGAATTTGCTATTAGAAAGGATACTTGTTTTGTGTAAAAAACGAGGAATATAATTTGAAAAATGTGCAAACATTCCAACGACTCTTTTTAGTGAAGTTGTGTTATTTGGAGGTGGAATTTCATGCAATGCTCTGAGTCTATCAGGATCAGGCCTAATAGAATCGTAGGGTATCAAATATCCTAAGAGGTGAATCGAACGAAGAAAGAATTCGCTTTTCTCATTATCTATGGTTAGGTTGAATTTCTGAATAGCTTTTATAAAACACCGAAGATTCTCATCATGTTCCTTCTGATCTCTACCACAAACAGTGATATCATCCAGGTAAGTATATGTATCTGATAATTTTTCATTACGAATAATGTAGTCTATGCCTCTTTGAAACGCAGCTACTCCATTCGTTACTCCAAAGGGGATTCGCCTAAACTGTAAAAGTATACAACAAGCCTCGAATGCAGTATATGGCCGGTCTTCCTTTTTGATGGGAAATTGGTGATATGCACTTTTCATGTCAATTTGGCTGAAGACTTGATATTTAGACACACTATTTATAATATCTTCAATACGCGGAAGAGGATATACGTCTAAATGAGTGAATCTATTGATTGTCTGAGAATAATCGATTACCATACGTTTGCGGTGATTTTCTGAAGATGTAACTAGCACTTGCGCTCGCCACGATGATTTAATTTCTTCAATTATATCCTCAGAGAGTAAGAATTTCAGCTTCTATGAATTTGGAATCACTTTCGGTTTGTCTGCGAGATTTTATAGCAATTGGTCTACATTCAGGTGTTAAATTTTCAAAGAGAGTTACAGGTTCAATACTAGCTGTAACTAAAGCACAAACTTTCAACGAAGGTTTTAAGCCACCAAATTCAACTTCCACTTTAGAGTGTTGTTTCATAAGATCGTGGACAATTATTATATCTGAGCAAAGATTAGGGAAAATAGACAGACGAACATTAGGACAGAAGTGATCTTTGGTACGAAGATTAATAATACACTGTCCAGATGTTCTAGAGTTGAAGGATGTAGATGCCATTGTAACAGACTCTTGTGAAGACATTATAGGTAATTTGAGTTTCTTTATAGCTTGGTCAGTAATAAAACTACTGGAAGTACCAGTATCTATCAGTGTATAGAGAGAGGAATTATTAACTTCTACACGAATCACAGTTTTTGCCAAACATTCAGGTATGGGTTTGGTATTGATAGAGCTAATCATAGAAGCAGAGTGATTTGAGTTGGACCCATTTTTTTGTGGTTTGCATACCTTAGAGTAGTGATCTTTTATTTGGCATATATTACAAAGACTATTTTGAGCTGGACATTTGGATCGAATATGCCATTTAAATCCACAGTAAAAACACTTTCTATAAGTAGCCGCTAATGTTTCTTTAGTTTCACTATATGAAACGTTTTCATTTTGAACTTCTTGCTTTAAAGGGACCGCATGATTGACCGGATTGTGGGTTTGTATAGAGTTTACATTCAGAGATTGATTGTAAAGCATCGATTGTTGTAGAGCCATTTCTAATGATCGAGCTTTTTCATATGCCTCGCTTAGGGTCAATAGAGGACTTTCCAAAAGTCTCTGCCTAATATTGGTATCAGATAAACCACGAATAAAGGCATCCCGAGTGAAATCTTCTCGAAGCTTTTCAGCGGTAACAGCTTTAAATTTACAATCTTTAGCTAGAAGATTTAAAGCTTGTAAAAATTGGTCAACATTTTCTTCAGATAGTTGACTTCGAGTGGCTAACTTATGCCGATTATAGACTTCATTAACTGGCTTCACATATATATCATTGAGGATTGAAATAGCATATTTATATGTCCCAGCTGCACTAATGTACTGGTGGACTTTGAGAGAGATGTAATTATAAAGGATTTTCAATTTATCAGGGTCTTCTTTTCCAGATGAGAAATTAAGGAATTTTGTATACCAGTGTTCCCACTCCAGAGTCGCATTTATAGAGTTTGGGTCGATGTCGAAAAGTTCCGGAGCCAGAAAACGATCCATTTATATTGATTAACTGTTTATTAAATTGTAATGACATAGAGAACCTCTTTTAAGGTTTTAATAAACAGTTAATTAGAGTAAATACTAAACACATTAAAACTAATGACAGATAGGAAAGTGAATGTCTATAAACAACATCAGGCAACTAGATCATAATAATATCACACATAGTAGTAAAATTATTTTATTACTGAAGCATATTATTGAATCGCTACCAATACTATGACATGGTGGCAGCGGTAAAGTAGAACAAAGAAAAAGCTTTTGTTAGTTGTAACACGTTCTTGAAACCTGTTTGAGATTTGACCTATTTTTCTTAAACTACTAAGATGAAACTGAAATCGCCCCGTAAATTAAGTTTCAAAGGTAATGTAGCTGAAAATTGGAAGTAATGGAAACAAAAATACCAATTGTTTATTATAGCCGCGGGCAAATCGAAAAAATCAGATGAAGAAAAAATAGCCATATTGCTCAACGCGATAGGGGATGAAGGTTTGAAGATATTTAACACATTTGAATATGACGGTGAAAATTGTTGAAGGTGAAAATACAAAATCACCTCGACTAGTGTTAAAAAGTTCGAATCATATTGTAACCCTATAAAAACTTGATATTTGAACATTACAAATTTTTTAAAAGTTGGAAACTGAAACATTCGATGAATCATGATTGTCCATCAAAAAAAATTTGACAACTTTACCCACATAAACTTTTTTTTTTAAAATTGTCTTTTAGAACTAGACAGCATAAATTCAACAAAAAAAGAAAGTACTTGAGAGCTACGTCCTACCTTTCACAAAAAATTTTGGTAAATCTACCTCGTTAGACTTTCAACTTCATGACGCATAGCCCTATCTAGACTATCATTTTTCAACTCTATACTTCCCTAACTCTACAGAATTAAAAAAAAATCAACTTCTCCAGTATGTGTCCGCACTACAGTGGACACACTCAAAATTATTCGATTTGATATCAAAACAAATCCCTATATCACTATTGTGGTCAAAACTTCTACTACCCAAAATATAACTATCAACTTTGACCAACTTCACAAAAAAATCTCTGTATAATGCAAGCGACTTTCGCTTACCTAAACTTTAAAATTTCAAATATGTTTAACATCATCGATGTCAACACAACCTCTATACTCGACTTCACAAAAAAATTTATACAAAATGCAAGCGACTTTCGCTTACCTAAACTCTAAAATCTCGAATATGTTTAACATCATCGATGCCAACACAACCTCTATACATAACTTCTCAACATCATCCAAAATTAACAACCCGAACTTAAACAATATTATCGCAGTAGTCGTCATAACAAATATTAACTTTACCAATATAATGGACCGACCAGAATAATCACATCAACTGCTTAGACATTTTTTTTTATTTTACGCGCAAGTCTTTCAACAAAAATCTTTAAGACACTAAACTTATACAAATTTAATACTAATATAGTCTCTACAAAAAAATAATAAGTACAAACACGAAAGCGTGATCGTTACCTAAACAAAATTATCACCGAAACACTCGATACTCTTCCTACTACAAAAGTTTTCTTTGACGAACAGAATTCCATGCCAAAATTTACTTTTCTGGAACGTCATTATCTGGATCTAATGCAGAATATGGTTTTAAATCTTTGAGATGCCATCTACCGGCTTTAGAACCATCAATATTATTCAAGTCATATACTAAATTCGAAATTTTCTTATGAACGATTCATCAATAAAGAAACTAATCACGAAGATAGCTAACAAAAAAAATCAGTGTTCAGGTACACTCTCACCCTACTATCAACCGAACTATCGAAACAACTACAATGCTTCACAACTCCTAAATTTGCTAGAATGACAAACCTTCTACGAGTCTCATCTAGACTAACAACAAAAAATTACATCAACTCAAAAAAATTATGATGCATAAATTACTAGAGCGGCTAACTCATCTCGAGTCTCGTCTAGACTTACGTAATGCTGAGCGATCAACTCTTTCTGAGTCTCGTCTAGACTAACATACTGCTGAGCGACCAACCACGACGACAAGTTCCGCCTGGACTAAATTGCGTTGCAATGCCGATCTAAATCACAAATTTGCTATCAAAAACTAAAACGTTCTTATGCACAAGAGCAATTCTCAAATGATATGACGACAGCTCAAACCGATGTACCCTTAAAAATAGAATTCATAGCATTATCATCAAATCCTGACAAAACGTTCTTTATTGACTCAAGCGAATTAAACAACCAGGTTCTTTCACTTTCTTATCCAAAAGTCTACCTAAAATTTTCCCTTTCTCTACTATGGACCTACTACTTTCTATACCTCTAATGTTTAACTCGTATTCTAACTCTTCTTTGTGCAAATAAACAATCTGTAAGGTATCTCCCATTAAAAAAAAATAAAAAAACTTTACAACCGCTAAATTCCTAACACTATAGTCAAAAATGGAAACAGCACTCTCGTTCTGCTAAATATTCTTGTTCGCTAACTACAAAAAATTTTCTACGTTGCAGTGTCAATAATTAAAATAACTAAATCGAGGCTTGTCGTTTGAGTTGCTATAAATGTTTGAATCGACAAAATGTATTCGAGCCTCACGTTGGGCGCCATTTATGTAACCTATTATTTCCTCTAAAGAAAAATAATGTCTGCTCTACCACACAGGCGGCAGAGCCTCGATAGATTACGAGGGGTTTCTGTTTGACGGTCAAGCTCAGGGTAAAAAGGATGTTGAATGACTTGCAGAAAAAAGGGTCCCTCTAAAGAGATTTTCTAGCCAGCTAAGCTTCTTCAGCTTAGGGCAGAGTTATGATTTAGGGCCGTAGGATGGTATACGATAAAAGAAAATAAATTTTATTGGACGCCACCGTATCTTAATGAGTGTTTTATAAGAAATTATTCGAAGATCAGATACGGAAATCTTCGAAGAAAAAAATTTACGACGAGCAACATAAACAAAAATACTTACTGTGGTCTCTGCAACTTGAAATAGGAACGACGATCTCGTGCTATCTGAAAATTTAATCACACCTAAACATTTTCAAACTAGGGCTTCTTTAGAGCCTAGTCACTTTATCGCAAAAATAATTATATGTAAATCCACTAGTCAAAATTATACTTTCAAGAAAAACTTTTAACTTTAACACCAATAATACCTTTCTTCAGTACTAAAGTTCTTAATAATAAACAGTTGGCTTCTGTAGGATAATTACTGTTGACTTCAAAGAAAGAAAATTGTGAGACAACTTAATATTTTTTCTATTAATTTTTTTTTTTTAAATATTTATATATACATTGTTTATACAACTTATTTATACGGAGGCTTTTGAAACAGCTCCGTTTTCACTACTTAATATTGATCTCTAAGAATTCTTGGAATATTGTTTTATTAACTGCATAAATTATTTCAGTTCACTTTAAAAAATATGTTATTTCAACTTTATGTTACAGTGACTTCATGCTACTAGAATAGGATTCTTTTCAGTTCACAAAAAAATTACATATTCAAAAATAATTTCTCTGGTTATGGTTGTATAATTTTAATAATTATCTTTAATAAAATCAAAGGTCAAAGAAGAGTACTTATTGTCGACATTGAATTATACTTCAGACGTATTATCACAATGTGTTATACACAATAATTCGGCAAACAATTCTTATCATATTACATGTTCAATAAAGCAAATCCTTCAATGCAACTTTGTAACTTCAAACATAATCTTATAGAAAGATCTTAAAAATGTTGAGGTCAATTATGCTTTATTCAAATACTAAACTTTTTAATTAATTTTTAAATGAAACAAATTAATTGAACTATGAGCTTTAGCAAAATTTCGAGAATTAATTTTAAACAAACTTTTGTATAGCTTCTTCGAAAATTTATCTGAGCATTTTAATTGAAAGTTTCTTGAATAGATATATGTATAAAAATGGAGGGTGACTCACCGCTAGCCATCTGCTTGGCGGCCGGTTTTCTTTTTTTTTCATTTAAAAAAAAATTTTTTTAAACAGCTGCGTCCTTACTCTTATAGTTGAGCATGCCTGACGCAGGGGTCCGGATTTAATCTTCATACAAACCAATCACGTGTGCGGGTTTCTACATTCCTGCCTAGTAACAAGTGAAACTGCTTCTCGCTCTAGTGTATGCCTTATGTTTAACGATTGTTTTTTTTATAATACTTAAATTTCCATAACTTCATTACTTGTAACTTGAATTTAATAATTTTAAAATTCGGAATTATAATTATCTTCATATTTAATGATCGGTAGTTTAATCCTTAAAACTCTAAACTAAAACAAAGAAGAACTTGCGCGTAAAAATATATCTACAACCATTTTAGGTCGATGCTATTACAGAAACTAACTTATGGTACATGTTGACTCCATTTATCCAATTGGTCAGGCGGTATGTTTAATCAAAAACCTGCAAGCCCAAGATAATACTCGTCTACGGACTACATCTGATACCAAAATTGGCTTAGTCCACGAGGCAATTTTAGTTATACCAGCGTGCGCCGGGAAGGAGGATATTGAAACAAGATACAAACAACTAGAAGTGCACGTTAGTGTACTTTCGCTATTCTAATGTAGATGGCGTACTATGTATGAATTTATAATAAAAGGTTTCAATAGAAATTTAACATTTATTGATTAGGTGTATTGAACAAAGTTGTATATTCAAATAACAGAAAATCGTAATTGTTACAAACGTTTTAATTACTATTTGTCAGGCCAAAAAATGTTCACTATAGAGACTAAACATAAACCATAATTCGGTTTGCTAAGAAGGCCTCTTGACGATGTATCTCCTCGTTTGCAAGGACTAATAATAAAATTATTAAAATTTAACTTTAATTTGAAATATGTTCCTGGTAAACAGCTACAAATAGCTGACCAATTAAGTCGTGAACCTGAAAACAAAAGCTTTGCTACTAACGATATCGATGAATGTTTAAAAGTGCATTCAATTATTGTCACATCCGTAGAAAATACAGATCGCCTAAAAAATGTATAGATGAAGATACTGTATTACATGAAATTAAAAAATATGTTTCTTCAGGATTGCCAGAACACAAAAATGCTACAAAATTAGGAGTAAAACAGTACTGGTCTATTTGAAATGACATTTATGTGCATGAACAGTATTCTGCTTTATAAGAAACGATTAATCGTTCCTTACTAGCTTAAAAATGTATTTCTCAAATTAAATAACATCTCATACGAAGGAGTTATGTCTTGTCAAAAACTTGCTCAAGAATGGATTTATTGGCCTGGAATAACAAAAGATGTAGAGAAAGCAGTTCTATCATGTGAGATTTGTCAAACGCATTATAGAAGCAGTCAAAATGAACCTCTACAACCTCATCTAGTCCTAGAAAGGCTTTGGCAGAAGATAGGCATTGACTTTATGAAATTGAAAGGTACCGATTTCATACTCACTGTTGATTATTTCAGCAAATTCATTGTTGTAAACTAACTAACAAATAAGATTGCCTCATCTGTTATCAGTGCATTAAAGAATATATTTTCAAATCATGGTATTGCTGAGGAAATATTTAGTAACAATGGTCCTTCTTTTAGTTCTGTAGAATATAAAAATTTTACTAACAGGTACTGCATAAAAATATCATTATCAAGTTTATAATATCAGAAATCTAATGGTATGGTAGAGAGCCACATACAAACCATGAAGAATTTAATGAGAAAGACCATTAAAAAGGATGGTGATTTATTTTTAACAGTGTTGAATTATAACACAATACCTAAAGCAAATTTACCTCCTTCTGGTGATTTACTTATGGGACGAAAATTAAGAACTATACTTACTGTTTCCAAACTGTTTTTAGAACCAAAATTTCCTATCGATCATTTTGTAAAACAAATGAAGCAAAATGTGCAAAACAAAAGGACTACTACGATCGAAAAGCAACCAACCAATATATATAAAGAAAGGACCTAGATCATGGAGACCTGCTGAAGTAATTGAAAAATATGGCCGCAACGACTTTAAAGTCACAACATCAGATGGTGCCTTGTATCGAAGAAATAGAGTTCACCTTCAAAATCGAGTGTTAAGTGATAGTGAGCAAAAGCAACCTACTGTGACCATAACAAAAAATAGTGAAAGTGTATCGAGTAAAGAAAAAAGTGAGAACCCTGTTTGTAAACACACTGAGAAAAGTGATTTGGTTGATACAACCAACTCTGTTGTTTTGAAAAGTAAAGCATTTATTTGATCAAGTATTTTTTATCGTTCTAAACAAAACTATATTCACTGAACCGCTTGTAGATTGTTAAACTAACTACAAAAATTAGTTGACTTAAATTTGTTTGCTTCAACGCATAATAACAGCTGGTTAATAAAAGGATGCAAAAGTGAATTTCATTGAACATCAGTCGTATTTAATACAAACTAATATTGCCAACAAATTTCATATTTTAGTACAATACTACTTTAATGTTGAAAAAAATCCATTTTAGTTAAATGAGCGGTGGAATAAGTGTCATATCAACACGTTTTGTAACAAATTTAATATTCAAACAAACGTGCTATAGGTTGTTGATTTAAATAAACTACGGTAGCGAAATCAAACGTCGCGGTTATTTGTTGAACCCAACCGTTTTTAGTAAGTATTCGATGCTGCGTATTGGATGTACGGCGCGCGCACATTATAACTTTAGTATACTGCTACCCTTCGAGTGCCACACGTCAACAAGGCGTCAAGCGTTACTTCACTTTGTTTATTGTGTTAGTTTCAATAAAAGTATTTCAACCAAGTATAGAAATACAGAGAAGATAAATTGAGCATGCTGTGCTATGTTCAAACAAAATCTTTTCATCTAAAAACACGTAAATTAGTCTCATTGCCCATAACTAAATGTCGTTGTTTTTAGCATTCAACTATATAAGCGAACGTCTAACTTCAAAGACCCATTACAACCTCAAGGAATAAATAAACTTTTCAATAATCAGTATCAGTTTTATAAATTTCAAGTGGAAACTAAATTAAAAATTATGCACGATGAACTAGAGTTAATGTAACATTCAAGGTGATTTGATTCAATATCTAACTTGATAATGTGACTGAATGAAATTATTTTAAATCCATTGTTTTTTAAAAATCTGTTAGGGATGAACAAACTCATTTGTTGATCGCCAAGTTGAATTAAAAAAAATTGATTAAAATAATTTCATAAAGTCGGAATCAATCAAGCTGGATATTGAATCAAACCACCTTGGATGTTTAAACTGATTCTATTTCTAAACAATGTAGAACGCAACGAAATGAATAATTAGACAGCTAAATGTTTCAATTGAACGCAATAAAAGTTTGATTAAACCAAAAAATGTTATTACTTCAACCCTTATTAGCCACTTAGCTTAATAATTATTTACTGTGCTCAATATATGGGTTAGTTAAATAAAAGTATACTGACTTTAAACCAATGACGCTTTTTGGTTAATGGAAAAACTTGAATAATTTGTTTTAATGCTGCAAACTCTTTCAAGTACTAAACTAGTGGTTTGATACAATTAATGTATATTTGCTTCAATGATCTTTATTTGTAAGTGGGATATTCAACGTGTTGATTTAACCCAAGAGTATATTTGATAAAAGTATTAAATAATTCACTTCAAACCCACAAGCTAGTTACATTAATGACCATTTGAGTAAATGTCATAATTATTGTGGTACAAATATAGATTTGTTTGCTTCAAAATCGGTTTTGCAACATTTTATTACGTTCTATTCAATGCATGTAGATCATTGTTTATATACAAACCAAAATTCTAATTGATTCAACTAATTTTCAGTTGAAGCAACAAAGTCCTTTTCTCTGTGCAGGAACCGGTCGTAAGCAACCCTATATTTACTCGTGTGGAAGGAAGGTCGTGGAACCTAGAAAATTAAATTTATAAAGTTTTGTTTCTTATAATATTCTTTGTTATTAATTACAAAATTTATTTAATTTAGATTGTGTGTCTGTCTCTCTGTTAAAAGGGGCATGTCACATAGTTTATTATAGTATTTCATACTATATCTGTAAACATACTTTAGTTAATTACTATGTCGATGATCCATCTTGTATATGTTGTATTTGGCAGTACTTAGGGTATTTAAACACGACAACTGCATGTCATAAAATTAGCTGTCAATTTTTATCCAGTAGAATCATCTGTTTTAATTTATAATAAAAGCTACAGTACAGACATGCTTGTGTTCTCATCGTATAAACATAGTAGTAAAATTATTTTATTACTGAAGCATATTATTGAATCGCTACCAATACTATTACACTCACAACCTCAGTTAATTTATCATATAAGGTGCTACAAGTAATGTCGGGGAAGGGGGGGGGGATTCTTGCTTTTTTCTTCCGACGAATAAAGCGTTAATTTAAATTAAAATGCAACTGTATAAATGAGCCAAATCCATTGGTAACTTGTAAATATTTTGTGATCCTAAATATATTAGTGTTATCGACTTCGAGCAGTAGTTGTATTAGGGACAGTGAAGTTTAATTGCAGCAGCTGAATTGTTTTTACATAACGTATGGTGTTTAGTGGCATTTTACTGCAATTGGCGCCTTTCTTATTTTATTCGGAAACCATCAACTGCCCACGGCTTAATATTGTTGCTAGACCAAGAACCGCACCATATTCTATGCTATCCGTTCAAGGACGATTCTCTATTTTGGATGCCTAAGAGATTGGAGCAGAACAAGAATATTTTCAAAATTTAATTTGGGTGTATACGTCACACTATGTATATATATAAATATATATATATATATATATATATATATATATATATATATATATATATATATTGCCGTGGATCTTGACTTGCTAACTCAGGTATTTTAAAAAAAAACATTTGAGCCCCACACATTGGGCATCATAAATTGCCGTGGATCTTAGCTTTTAAAACTTTTTAACATCGCCAGTGTCAAAAAAAAATTAATTTTCAAAACATTTTTGACCCGAATTCTGCCTCATCAAATTAATTTTTTCAGCAGCTTCCCTGGCTAGCTCAGCTGTGCCTCTTCTCGGATACCTAAATTTACTATCATTCTCTTTACCATTCATACACCATTCAATAAAATCACAAAATAATACAACAATCATACAATATTTATTTACCACTATTTACAAAATATTCATAGATATCTACAGTTTGGTGCTCTAGCTACACCTCAATAAATACTATCACTGTAAAGGCCTTGTTTTTAAAAATGTAATTTCAAACACATTTAATGCAACAGGAGTAAATGGGCCCCAAATAATACCTTATCTTTATTTATTACTGCACACTGGAGTATGGTGAGATCATGATAACCCAGTTTATTAATGTATGCTTTCCACTTTGCATACTATTACCACAAACTTAATAATCTTATGTACTCTTAACAATTAAATTTAAATTCATCAGGAAAGTTAATAAGCTTTACGTACACCTTTAGCTTTATATTCAAATATCCTAATAATAGTCAGTTATTTGTATTCTTTTCAATACGCTAAATAACGCAAAATAAACATCAAAGTTCACTCACACATCACAAATAATTTCAACAGTTTATCAAAAAAAAAACAGCAAATTGAAATGAGTTACCTGGAAAATGCGTCAAAAGTTCATCTCCGTTGATGATGCTTTATATTCCTGAACCCCTCGGCGTCGTGATTATGCGCGCTGCTCCACTAGATGTTTATAGATGAAAACTCAGTCCAATCTGAGTTTCGTGCTACCCATTTAATATCAATTCCAACATCCAAGTCCATGTATATTACACTTGTTTATTACTGTATTATTAATTTACGAGCTTGTTAAAGTATTCGTTGGACCTCAGTTAAATTTAGATCACTCGCCACTACTCGCATTACTAACTATAAGGCCACAAACAATCTAATACTATTTTACTGAATTTTACAAATTTTAAATACTCACACGCTTCGTCGGTTGATTATTATACGTCGTTAAGCGATGCGAAATTAAAAAGAGCCCTATTAATTTTCTTCCCGTATTTATACAATAAACCATGCCCCCTTTGGCCACACTTTACTTGAAATACCTAATTGAAAATAATATTTCCGCAAACGTTGGATAACCGTCTTAAAACTTCCAAAAATATTCTCTCGTCAACACGCTATATCATACCAACTATCGCATCCACCTGTCGCGTGTCGGTCTGTTCTAAAACTATCTATTTCGACCAATGATACAGTTCAGTGACGTCATAAAACTCCGCCTGTAATATCTATATTCCTCTCTTATGCATATTTGATGTCGCATTCTAACCTTGCTTGAGTTATAGAAAATCGATATTGCTGACCACGTCTTATGGACTCCACGTAGAGCGAATACGTGCGTTCTCAATCGAATGCTATTATACACGTCTCATTCTGTAGCATATTGTTGATTGTGCATCCTTTTCGCTCTTTAAGAAACTCTTGTTACCGCTTATGCGAAACCACCGACGGTTAAACAATATTTTCCTTAAAGCTCGCCTTGTTATGTTCACAAATAAGCGGAAGATGACCTTTCCAACATGCAGGTGTGCTTAATTATCGATCGTTTAAAATAACATTTCTCGGAGTTTACATTTCACAGTATTCTATACAACCGATGTCTGTTTGTTCGTTAAGAAAGCTTTTCGCCTTGGGATTATTGATTTTACATGCTCTGATGCGTTTTATGACGTTATTACCCGTTGAATTAAACTAAATTAAATTAATTAATAATTTGTATTAGCTTATAAAACTGATTTTGTTTATGAACCTATTACCTTTTAATCCCTAATTATAAAATTATGTCAATTGTTAATTTAAATTAAATAAAAGAAATAAATTTTGCGCGTAAATATTATGTTTCTTCCTCTACACAGGGTGTTTGAAATTGCTTTGTTTATGCCCAAATTTAACCATTTAAATCCACTACAATATATATATATATATATATATATATATATATATTACAGTGAATAAGATGAAATAATAACTTAGATCTTTATGCAAAGCCCAAATGATCATTTCAAATCGAGCTAGTAATTGAAAGATGGAAAATATAAGGTCTTGGACAGAATTTGAAACTGTATGCGGGTTTTGCCGGAACCATGCGTTTACCAATTACGCCACAGAGACCGATGACACAATTGGGAAATCTACAAATTTAAATCGTGTACACAACTATAGATGAACGTAACTTTCAATTACGTTTGGCATTTTTGTCAATCATATTTGACATTGTCAAGTTTTTGACTTATGTCAGTTATAGACGGGAAGCGACGCTCAAAATTGGTAAACGCATGGTTCCGGCAAAACCAGGATTCAGGTTCAAATCCTGTCCAAGACCTTATATTTTCCATCTTTGTTCCATCTTTGTTTGTTTCCAGCTTTGTTTTTATTTTTATTATTCTTTATTTTATTTTTATTATTTCATCTTATTCACTGTAATACTATAGTATTTATCAACTTACCTGGTGTGATTAACTATCTAAAATATTTATATATATATATATATATATATATATATATATATATATATATATGTTCTGTTCCCGAGAATTTAATAGAGTATACGGTGTATATTTTCATTAGTTATAACTCCAATCTGATTTTCACATACGAAAAAGAGGCCGACTATAGTATTCCTTTTTTGGACACGCTGGTTATCCGATTTTCTACAAACAAACTTAAGTTTGACATTTACAAAAAACCTACCGATTTCGGCAGATATATAAGTTATTACTCAAGTCATTCTTTCAAACACAAGCTTAAAACAACGTATCCAAAAAATTTCTTAATAAAAATGCAAAAGTATTAGAATTCACCCTAATTAATAACACATACCCTAATTCTTTCGTAAAAAAGTTATTACACTCGAATAATTTCTATACGTCAGTTCATGATAGATCAAGTATTACCAAATTTAGGAAACTTCCGTACAGTCAAAATTTAGCACCTCGACTTGTTAAGATATTGAAACACTCTGACATTTATATAGCATGTAGTTATGAAAAAGCCATCGGTAATTTATTTACTAAACTAAAAAATAGTACGGATAAGTCTCTTTGTAGTAACATTATTTACCAGAATGAATGCAGTTGCAAAAAAACGTATGTTGCTCAGTCGAAACAGTGGCTAAAGAACGGCATAATACAGCATAAAAATGATGCCAAGATTGGAAAATCGTGTCAATACTTATGCCAATCACTAACGACAACAGCTATTCCAGCAGATAGCCCTTGTAAAGTACAATTGTTAAGATTCTCTAATCACTACGAGAATTGCGATCCAAGACCAGTACAAATGACAAATATGAAAATTCAAAAGTTACGAACAACAAATGGATTGCTGTATTTTCACAAGAAGTAATAGCAACTACCCATTGCAACCAACACAAAAATAATTTAGCACTAACTGGAAGTAAAGTAATCACCATAAAAGAAGATTGCTATTTAAAATTGAAAAACTAAATTATTCGAGTATACCAACAGTGGCGTAACTACGATTTTTGGGCCCCCCCGCAAAAATTTTAAAGTGGGCTCTCTTTAAAATGTATTACTTTTACTGGCTTATATTTAGCCATATTTTTAAATTATAGTACATGTAGAGAAGGAAGCAGTATAGAATTAAATACATATACTATATTAATCAAGTGCTTTATTAATTATAAAACCAAATTACATAAATTCAAACTTATAAGTTAATTAATATTAAATCTACATATTTATACGCCGCACAAAATTATTTACACCTAAAAATTTGATACAGTAAAAACCTATGAGCTAGCAGACATTCCAAATCAAATTCAAAATTTTGTTTTTCTTGCATGTTTTGCTGCAAACGCGTTTATTGTATCCTCTATATTCATATTTTTGGCAGTGTCATGTTCTACTGCTAAGAGGGATAAATCGTCTAATCTATCTTGTGAAGTGCGGTTCCTAAGATAATTTTTAATAATTTTTAATTTTGAGAAAGATCTCTCCGCACTTGCAACGCTAACGGGTAAAGTTAGGTATAACATTAAGGCTGTTATGGTGTTTGGAAAACTGCTAGAACCTGTAGATTTGGAAAGTACTAGATATTCTAAAAATTGTAAGATACCGTTAACATTTTTAATTCATCACAAATAAGTCTATTATTTTTGAGTGTAGTAAGTTCTATACCTATAGCATCATTTAAATCTTTGTAGTAAAATTTTGCAATTGTTTTGCCTTAGATAAAATATCGTCTGCAGTTAAATTCAAAAATACATTAGGTTCTAAGAAATTAAACTTTTCGTTTACATGAAAAAGCGATTTAAAACGATTCGACAGCTGTGAAATTATAATATCCATTACGCGATAAAATACATTTATTTTAAATTTAAATTCTTCATCATTAAATCGATAATCATTGGATAATTCATCGTAATGCTTTTTATTTTTGGTTGCCTTTTTTATAAATTCCGGTTTAATATTCCATTGCCCTGCAACTTTCGCTGCTTCCTCCTTGATGTTGGAATAGTTATTTCTTGTTTCCTTGAAAAATTTTAAAGTTTTTGAAATAAGAGAGTTATCTGATTAATATTCGCCTTTTCACTCTGAGCAGTTTGTGAGAGCTTGTTAAGCTCTTCTAGAATTTGACTTAAAAACACTTAAAAAATAAAATTAAAATTATCCATGCTAGTTAATATTTGCTTTGCGTCATTTCGTTCATCTGTTTTTTGATATCATAATAATTTTATTAAGAGACATTACTATATCTTTATACCGAATTCTTATGGCAGCTAAAGATTTTACTCGATCCGCCCAACGTGTCGGATTTAAGCGTTTCAATTGTGTGAAATTTTCTTTAAAACAGAAAGCCAATTCCATCTTACTATACTATTAGCAAAAATGTATATATGTTTTCTAAAAGTAGAAAAACGATTCTATTTCTTTTATACCTTTAACGGCATCATTTATGACTAGATTTAAGTTATGGGCACTACAGTGCATATATAAGGCTGCAGGCTCTATGTTTAAAATTCTCTTTGCACGCCAGAATACGTACCGCTCATAACGTTAGCTCCATCGTAGCCCTGCCCTCTACATTTATTTATATCTAATTGCATGTTGGTTAAATTGCTTAATATAGTATTACATAGTCCTTCAGCAGATTGGGACTCTACTTTTGTAAAACCCACAAAAGTTTCACAAATATCTATTTTGGTTACCTCTCCCAAGCTGTCTTTTTAAAATCAATATATCTTACAATTTTACTTAATTGATCAATCTTAGTTATATCCTGTGTAGTGTCTATTATGATTGAGAAAAAGGAGCGGATCTAATTTTATTTAATAAAATATTTTTAAGTGTGCGCTTAAAGTATTAATAATATCGTTTTGAATTTTGGGAAAGATATTTAATTGAACCTTTGGGTCGTTCAAGCACTTTTTGTAATATAGGATCATAGTTACTAATTAAATGAACTAAACTTAAGAAATTACCGTTGTAACTGTCTTTTGAATCAGAAAAACTTTCTCTATGTCCTCGAAATGACAGCATGCGCTGGGATAGTGTTAAAGTAACATTGAAAAGTCTGTGTAAAACATTTTTCCAAAATTCAGTTTCTTGTTTTAATAGTAGAGTATCTTTCTTATCTATGGTATAATTTTTTCCACATATCGTAAATAAAACAACAAGTTAAATGAGATTGAGCAAGCAAATGCTCTTTAATTTTTTTTGATAAACCCTGCCAATCATTAATTCCGGTCGTCCAACTTGACCTTACTGAAGCAAACAGCCAACATGGTTGACAATAAACACAATTTTTAATTTAGAATAACACAACCACCCATTTGAATTGTGTGGTAAGTTTAACGTATTGCTTTTATTTTCGCTTGCAGTTATTAAGTAATAATAGTGAACTGAAAAACTTCTATTTTATTATCTTTAGGAAACGCACCATCTGGTCTACACAATCCGTAATTAATTATTTCTTTTCTTAAATTGTCATGTTGTAAAACATTGATTTTTAAAAATGTGCAAAATCGGTTGGATATTCTTTCGTCAGATCCATAGATAGTTCATTAAGTGAAAAGTACTACTCACATTTACCTCTGTAATTGTAGTGGTATCTAGTTCCAAATTTCTATCGCGGCCGTCATTATGTGATGTACTTGCGCCCTGGGTGAGAGTTTTAAAATTGTTGACGACTGCTGTTCGTCTGTAGCGGAACTAGTAGATGCTACTGTCGAAAGCCCAATTTCTTTCATAGATTGTTCTTGTTTTTCGGACTCTTTAGAAGTAAAAAGGAACTTATTTTTGGAATCTTGCTCTTTGATTCTTCCAATAGTTTCCTTTTCGTTTTTTTGCAGCGCCGCTTGTAGTGCTCATTGTATATTATTTCCTGCAATTTTGAATGAAATTAATTATAATGTAATTAGATAAGTAATAATTATTTAAAACCTTTTGAAATTACAAATAACACATACATACTTTGCTTTAAATGCTTTAATTAACAAAATATAAATGATTTTTATTGAATGCTTAAAGATTTATTTATATGTATTTCTCAGCGCGACTTCAACTATGATCAAATCAATAGTAGTTTAATAAAAATAGATATAAATACTTACGTTTAAATATGAAAGACCTCCTGTAATACGAACACAACACTATTGAGTAAAACGTACTGGAATGCTTTTTACTTCCTTTCCGTTATATATAATGCAGCTAATGCAAATACGTTGCAACCAGCTGACTAGAAACCACAAAATGAATTTCTTTCTAGTATTATATTTCTAGAAAGCGAAGGTTACTAAGCTACCTGCCATCCTGTGAATCTGTACTGTACAGACAATAGCCCTTTTATTCCTATTTAAAATCCCACAAACCAAACTAACCCTACTATACGTCGTTTAATAATGCTTTACCACTTTATACAACTTATCACTTAAGAATAATATAGACATCTTTGTTATTAAAGTTTACAGTCTCTTTCATCTGTTTATTAACCCTTACAAAATAGGACAGAACGGATAGAAAGAAGAAAGGATGCAGGCTGCAGGTGGTGTTCAGTATTTATCTTAATTATTATTTCTTGTATTTCAGCAGTTCCTAGTAGTAACATCAAGAAAACGTTCGTTAACCTGCGGTTTCTGAATTATCTGCAATATTTTCTTGACCGTTTCTTACCTGCCAAATACGTTGAAGATGAATAAGTTGAGTTTATTATCGTTTGGGCCTTCTTGCACTTGGGGCCCCCCCGCATAGCGGTGGCTGGCAGGGGTGTAGTTACGCCACTGTATACCAAGACCCAACAGTAACGAAGAAATTTGCAAATTTACAGGAACTACAGTTCAAGATTACGCAACCTAAAGACGACGAAATCAGCAAGAAACCAATGCAATTAGATCACCTAAACTTAGACCTAGACGATCTCAACCAAGCCGTAAAGCTAATGAACAATTACAAAGAACATTTAAGTGAATTAAAAATGCCGAAAGTACATTATGACAATATCAGTGTTTGGACAATTTTAATATCATTGTAATCATTTTATTAAGTATGTATGTATTGTACAAAATGTATCTTAGATATAGTAACAAAGAAACGAATTTTAGTAATAAGAAACAATTTACAAAAGGAATTAAAGAAATAATAAATGAACCATTAGGCACAATTTTCAAAAATTAAGCAAAACCCCTTAGTTTTCATCTACGTCAGGAGGAGTTACATATTCCCCAAATTAGGGTATATATGTAAACAAATTGAATTATTAAACCTTAAGTTAAATGTTACATTTTATAAATTGAAGGACATAATAAAAAGGTTAATGAAAGTTCAACAAGTCAGGCAGTGAGAACGGAAACGGACATTGCATTCCAGACGTAACGTGATACTGCAGGTGCAGGTCACAGTAGGTTATAAGACAGCAATTATTAGAATTAAGATTGTAACATTGTATTAAATACAGAAATAAACAGACACAAGCTCTGCAGTTCCCACAAGCAATGTGAGGGGCAGAGATAGCATAAATACTCTCAAGAGCCCAACATGGTCAGTCAGACTAGAGCTTCTCAACTTTAACATTGTAGTTAGTTCAGCTACTCACCGTAATTTTAGTTAATTTAATCAAAGTGATTTTCAACTTAGAATTATTTCGATCTCCACTTGTAAATTAAAAATTAATTGTAATTCAGTATAAAATAAATTTGATGGAAGTTTTTTGGAAAGGCCTTTTTAAAAAGCCGCTCCAAGAAGACCCAAAACCTATTTAGTCCTATTCTAAAATATTTTATATATAACATATCCCAATTCCTTTAACCTAAATAACTGTTTCTGATAAAGTAGTGGAATAGTAGGTGACTCCCACGTCGATCTAGGTATTTTTAAAACGTGGTGTAAGTTGTGGCTAGTCAATCAAAATTCGCATAAAGACACGCTTTCAAATTAGGTTTATTGATACATTCTGATTAAAGATGTGACAGTAATTTAATAATTTGTATATTATTAAGTACGTGAACCAACGGAAATAGATTTTCCTAAAACTCTTGTCTAGCCCATCATAACCAATCTATGCACGAACTCTCTAAGATCCGATTATACACTTACTGAACAAACCTATAACTTTGAAGCTGTTAATTCCGTATTCACATCGAACAACTTCTAAAGCTTAACGAATTATAAGGGTTAGTCCGATTAGTTATAATATTAAAAGGTTTCACCAACAACAACAGGATGAATAGAAGCACCAAACAAATAAAATTAAGGATACAATTCGTTGATGTTATTGTCGTTATAATATTTACACTCCATAAGAATACAATTAGAAAATATTAATTCATCGCATCCAATATTGTGCTAGTGGCGCATGGAACTATTGTTTATTAGCAAAGTTTTAAACCCAATCTCTGTTGTTTAATTTATTCGTGGAGAAAATATTTGAAAAACGGTGTTCAATTTTGATACGTATAAAATCGCTTGTAGTTGGTGGCAGTTAGCGAAGTAAAAGTAACCAATGCTCGATTTGGCTACTTTTGTAGCTCTCTAGATGGGTCTGTTTTCCGTCTCACAAAAGGCCAACAAAGTCGGAGCTCACAAAATTCACTAAAATTTAAGTACAACATGGAAAGCTCTGAAATCGCTGTCTAGCACAGTTCAACAACGATTCTGTAGGTGACTCTCTGAAGGACCTTAGTCATTACGGACACTAATGAATTCAGTTTTGTAAACTTATTTAGAATAAAATTAAAGATACTTAACTACTAAAATTTCATAGAACCAATACGTCTTGATAATAAAAGCATTATAATTACAAGCTTTAGTTGAAATGATTGGATTTAAGAACAGAAATAAATTTATTTGTAAACAACTAAATGCTAGACATGAATTTAGAATATTTTCGGCGGCACGTAGAAAAATACTAGAACTTGAATACAGCAAATGCATTAGACTTTCAGATTTTCGTCTTTTAGTTATTTTATATACAAACACAAGTAATTTACATTAGGGAGTCATTTCTTCATAAAGCGAGCAAAATGTAACATTGAGTAATTGATTCGCGTTTAGTTATTTTTAACCCCAAATAACATGCTGAGTTGCATACTTTTTAATGAACTATCATTTGTTTTGTAAATGACAATGAAGATTTAAACATTTTTCGATGCGAAAGCTACTTTAAAGCTAATTAATTGAAAAATAGAAGATGCACTATGAGAAGTAAGATTCTCGATAGAGATTTTAAATAATATGGACAATCTTGTTAGACAAGCACTCTTGCTAGCTTCTCCACCTTTTCTGCACGACTAAATATATCCCACAGAAATATACACATCTTATTACATCATTGTAATATTCAATACTAACAGGCTCCACAACATAGTAGTATAACATAATCATCGGAACAGTTGCCCAACAGCTAACTACACCAACTTATCGTGAGCAAATAATACTTCAAACATTGCAAGCTATTTCGAATTTTAAACAATTATAACGCAAATCTATGCACTACTCAGAAATGCTTATTACCTTACTAACAACATAGGCATATTTTATATCATGCAACTCTAAAATAATTGTAGAACCAACATTTCAATACTTAATTACTTAACCTGCTACCAATAAATTTAACACACAAGAATCAACTCAAAAGAAATCACTAGCCACAGTGGTCACAAAATTCAAGGACACTTAATGCGGAAAATGGTTTTAAATCTTAAACGTGCCATCTACCTATTTTAGTACCATTCGTATTAACTAACTCATAAACAAGACTAGAAATCTTTTTCCGAACTACGCACAAAATAAATTTAGGTCCAAGTATATAGCAGTAAATTTAATCACCTGCACTTGGCAAAACTTTATTCACCTTCCATACTCGTTCACCAACTTCGAGAGATACATTTCTTCTCCTTAAATTATTTTGTGCGCTAGCTTTTTCATATGCAGAATGCAAATTAGCCTGAACATCTCTAAAAATGTCAAAAAGACTTCGTCGATCCGAAACATACGAAGGTCGATTCACAGAAAAAATTTCAATATCATCCTTCGGCACAAATCCTTCAAGAAAAAATTTTTCACTAATCGGTATACTACGACCAAAAATTCGGAGTATAACCCAAGGACTGATGTTTTGCAGAATTGATCATATATTGAACTTGTGGTAACTCGACATCTCATGTATCATGTTTATCTATATAACACCGAATAGCAAAATCTATTGTTTTATTAATCGTCTTAATGAAATTAACTTGTGGCGAGTTAACAGCGGTATACCACATTTTTTTCAATCTCATATTTTTCACACATTGACTTAAAAGTTCGTCCAGTCAATTGCGAACTATTGTCACATATTATGAACTGTGGCACACCAAATACTAAAAATATCTTTTCCTCTATAAAACGTTTTATAGTATGTGCTTTAGCATACGCAGTCGGTGCAACGAATAATAAGCTGAAAGACTTCCAACATTAATAATAACTTTTCTTCTAGAAATTTTCAATACATGTCTTTGCACTCGAAGTGTGTGTAATAAAGTAAACTTTGAGAACCAATCACCGTAAAATTTTCGTAAAGTTGGATTATGACGAGAAAAACTTAAAAAAGAATAGCCTGTAATTTACTAAACAAATACTCCTACAAAAACTTATCACTACCAAGACTAACCATAAATCAATGGTCTGGCACAATATCGCTCTACTTATAATTAAACTGCCGAGAAAAATAGAAGTGCCCTACCACGTATAAATTTGCTAGAATGTCAGACTCCTCTACAAGTTTCACCTAGACTAATGAACAAAAAATTACACTTTTACTAACCTAAAAAAAAGATGGCATAACTACCAGAGCGACAAACTCACCTCGAGTCTCGTCTAGACTTACGTACTGCTGAGGGACCAACTACGATGACAAGTCTCGCCTAGACTCAACAAAATTAAACATGCTGCGTCGCAATGCCGATATAAATCAAAAAACTGCAAGTACAACAAAATCGTGCATACAGTACAAGAGAAATCTTCATACGATATAACGACTGTAAAACTTAGTGCACCAATATCTTGAGGAATCAAATAGACAACCAGGTTTGTGAACTTCCTTTGTTATCAACCTTTCTAGAATTTTTCCTTTATATAATACTGGTTTAGTACTCTCTATTAATCTAATTTTTAATTCATCATCCAACTAACTCTTAAGCAAATTAACGATTTGAAATAATTCCACCATTACTGAAACAATAAAATAATCTCAAACTTTAATTAATATTCAATATTATACTGATCTAGACCGATGTGCAATAAAATCTATTACACAAAATCAAGCAGACTCTTTGTGCAACAATGTATTCAGAATACTCACAAGCACTCTCGTTTACTCAAAATAATATAAGACTTTACCAAGGTTAAAACAGCACAGTAGAACGAGAGCGGGGATATCCTGAAATATAAAAGCTCTAGGTAAATGAGGGTTGAAATTGGCTTAAGAACAAGGAAATCTCCTAATAGACAGACACCTAGTAGAGTGTAAAATTTGGGTAGATCGTAAGACGTGTCGTGCGTTCGATAAACGAATAAAACACAAAGATGGTAAGCGCCACCGTATCTTTTAATACAACGACGAATGGATGTCCAATTGTATAAGGAAAATGCGGAAACCTTGGGGAATACCGTGCATTTACATTTCCAATGCTCCACCCGAAGGTACTACATTGGCCAGGAGGCGAGTTTTTTGTTTCCTGGAAATTTAGAGTTTTGCCAAACCCTTGCCGTTCCAGGCAAGGTAAGGTTCTTTAAGGTGCGTGACAACACTCACACACGGGACCTCCATTTAATCTCTTATCCGAACGAGGGCGTAATTTTTGTGAAAAATTCTCACCTGCCATTTTTCGAGCAGTCGGCCATGACGGGATTCGAACCCAGTCCTTGAGATCCGTAGTCTTACGCTTACTACATTGATCCACGGCGACGCCTACTTTGAGGTATACCGTCAGAATTGCCACAAACACAAAACTTACTTTATTAATAATTTCGCACACCTTCCTATGGAACAGGAAAAATGTGCTGGGTCTATTGGGGTCTATCCTGAAAAGAAACATCCACTTATGAGAAGACTGTTTGAACCTTTTATCATAATCTCCAAATGTAATCTTTAATATATCAATTCTAATTCTCATGTGGCACTTTATACAACACATTTTTCTTTCAATTAAAGGTTTTTTGTAAAAAAAATTAAAATTCCCTTAGTTTCTTTTATCAGCATGACGAAATGTTTACATGAACTTACAGAATGTCATGCTCTACCTAAATTTGTTTAATAATATTTTTCCTATAAGTAGAAATTATTCAGTTGCATATTTGTATCTACAATTCATGAAGTTTAACCTCCAAATTATATTTCAATATTTATTTTGTATTAGAATCTTACATTAATCGTTGGCAGTACTGCAATCGATTTTACAATCAAATTATTACAGGTGTTTTTCAAATTAACAGCAAAATATTTATGATCAGAACAAAGTTTAACTTTTGCAAGAACGTGTGCATGTGTACTACCAAAATTGAACAACCTTTTATGAAAACAGGCGTCAACTATCAGTTTCTTTTAAGTTTTACATAAATTCAAATTCTTGACTAATCAATTATAGTAATAATTAAATTTCAGAAGTTTGGATTATCCAAATGCAGTTTCCATATATATTTTTATATTACAATTTACAGCAATAGTAAGATAACAAATTTCATTTCGATTAAAATGACAGACAAACATGTCACAAAAATTTAGGTCGAACCATTATCAATGTACAGTTGTACAAAAAATTTTAGAACGTTCTTAACAAATGTCACTTGTTGAACAAACAAAGGATCGGCGATGCACATGGAGATTCGACCCAATAATTAACCATTTTAAGATTTTTTCAAAACTCGAAAATCCTATTTCAGCTCTACTTATATTGAACTACTAAGCCTTCTAGAATACATGCAACATCAAAATATGACTTGTCAGATTGTCTTAATTTTTTCAACTTCTTACGGATTTACATTTTCTTGAAATTACAACAGTCTTCCTAAATTAAATTATTATCTTCTAAAAATAACATACATTTAACTTCCATTGTTTCTCATACGTTGCCTAAAAGTTGTACTAAGTTGCACTACAAAAATAAAAATAATCAAGTTTTATAAAATTATACCTTAATAACTGATATAAAAATGATGTCCCCGCCGTGTTAAAGGACAATTAATTTATTTTTGCCGCGAGACCAGCCCCGCATGCATGATGCCATGATTATTAAGATAGTCAACAACGAACTTCACCCTAGCGTTACTAGAACAAAAGTGTTCACATCTTGGAAACGACAAACGGACGATTTTATGAAAACAGATTACCGGTGAGGAAAGCACTAGGGTCTGTCCTAACCATGTTAATCATGTGTCACCGTAGATACACGCAAATAGTGCATATTGTTGAAAATTTTATATAATTTATTAAAGCAGAACAATATATCTATCGTTGTTTGTGTATTATTTAATAGATTTAAACAAACTCAAACAGACAAACAAACTAAACAAATCTAGGTACCAATACTTATTAAAATAATATTGTTACAGTGTCTTGTTAGTGTACTTCTTGGTCCGTTGCTCTGCTTCCAACCCCGACTTTTTAATTGGGGGGTTGTTGCGTGCATTTTTGCACTTGAGTCTTTTGGTTCTTACGTTTAAATTTTACATTTCTTACCCTCTTTTCACGGTCATTAAAGTATTCATTGACAATTTCAACCGCCTTCTCAAGTTAAACATTTACTTATTCATCACCGTGAAGAATTTTATTAGGATATGCAGGTATAATTTTGAAAAGCTTTTGTTCCTGTGAGTTGTCACCGTAGAATTACGAACTATTTTTAACGAAATTTACATATATACTTTAAATGCGCTTCGAATTTGTTTGCAGACACACAAATATAGTATTGAACTTCTACAATTTTCTTACAAGTAATAATTTCAACACAGACTGTTGTTTTATTAATGGCTTAGAAACACGTAGGGGCAATTACAGGTAGTTACAGGTTTCAGATCTGTACTTGTACACCCCGTCGATCATGGTCGATACGTATGGCAAAATCTGTATAACCACATGTTGGAGGAGTTGTTGTTTTTGCTGAATTTCTTTGATTGTGACCGCAGGGTCGTAGAATCAGCTAGGTACGTCTAGAAGGGCACCTTTTAAAAGCTTTATTTCACCAGTCTATGTATGAGTTTCTTCTCTAAATATTGGTGTTTTGGTTTTCTAAGTCAGGCCATACATTCGGCTTGATGTATTTATTTATCTTGTTTATCTTGTTCTGTATAAACATTTAATTTATAAACGTACTTTATTGCGTTCCAATTAGTTTAATGCTTTTATTAACAAAAACAAATAAGTTATTACATTTCGTTATTGCATTATAAAATTTATAAATTCAGGTTTGTGTTAATTATTAAATATAGTTTTTGGATATACGGAATGTAGTTATGTGATCGTCTTCAAGTCATATTGAGATACACAGATTTGTGTAGAAACATCTAGTGAAGTTTAATTGCTTTGGTTTAAGGTTATGGATATGCTACTAATAGCTGTTTTTATTGTTTGAGTATTAATTATAAGGTAGGATTAAAATTGACTGTCCTTCAAATTTTCTATGTAAAAATTTAGAGTTACACTATTGCTTAAGTGTGACGCTATTACCTAATAATTTTTTGTTACAGCTGCTGCGATATGCATTTTAGCCAGTAGATGGTTCTTTTTCCTTTTATTACTGTTGTCTACTGTAACATTATTTATTTGCATTTATTTAGCGTTTATGGACACTATGTAGGTATATATTTGATACGATAACGCTGCACGCCGATGTACCTATACTTTTAGTCTCCTGCTGATCACTACCGCTTTTTAATATCCTAAAATTTAAATATGCCTCGGCTAGCTCAGTTTAATTCACACAGAGTGCACAATCTAATAATTTTCCTGCTTTGAATGATAAAAACGAAGTCTACTAATATTTGTATAATGAGAAAGAAAAATCATATACACCTCACACCATAATCTGTTTTACAATATGACAAAAATAACCCTGAATCAAATAACAATAATTCTTAAATTGTTTATCCTTAAAGATTAAAGCTCCTTTCCTTATTTTAAAGCCAGCAAAAATAAACACCATACTTTACTGGAAATTTTTTGAATGTTCATGGCCTTTCCCCCCTTTTTACGAAATTTTTTCACGAATAAAAGAAATTTGTGTTGACTACATAAAATATTCAGGTACAATAAATATAGTGAATATTCAAAGAAATAAAGAGAAATTAATGCCTTATGCCAGATAGTTCTGACCTGTAGTTTTCCTTATGCGTCTTTCTTGATTTGCTACTGCGTGCTGTGGATCAGTACCTTACATGTGATTTTCCAATGCTCCACCCGAAGGTACTACATTGGTCAGGAAGTGAGTTTTTTTTACCTGAAAAATTTTAAATTTTGCCGAACCCTTGCTGTTCCAAACAAGCGGGGATCTTAAACGTGCGTGACAATACTCACACACGGGACCTCCATTTTACCTCTCATCCGAACGAGGGCGTATTTTTGTGAAAAATGCTCGCCTAACATTTTTCCAGCGGACCGTGTCGGGATTTGAACCCCGGACTTTTGGCGTAGTAGTCACATGCATACCAACTACGCCACGGAGCCGTCTTTTGGATTAGTACCCAATATTACTTTCAGTGGAGTTGTTCCATTCAACGCTTAAAACAATTCTCTGTTTTGTGCGCCTTTGCTAATATTTTCATTCGGAAGTCCTCCCAATCAATTTATTTAGTTTTCAAATTTTACCGTTTAACTACTTTCTTAGTTTACTTAGATTTACACGGATTTCCTTAAACTTCCTTAAATTTACCCCGTCCTACTTAGATTTGCCCCGTCTTACTTACATTTTCGCAGTCTCCCTTAGAGCCCTAAATTATAAATATTTAAAATTAATTAAGTAATAAACTTTTACTCACGTTTTCCAGCAAAAGAGCGAAACTTGTCTCATATATTTTTCACTATTATTTATTTCAAAATTTTCTAACACCACTTTTAACAAATATTTGATTATTTAATGTTAATATTCGCTCGTTGCGATAATTCTTGACTATAAGTGATAGGGAATGTGCTTAGTTTGAATCAAGACTGTATGCTTATTAAATTTGCGTGTTATATAAGCTACGTCCCATCTAGAAATTCATTGGTTATCGGCGCTGTTTGTTTAATGTTTAGGACCAGCCATAGGATGTTTTGGATATTTTGGGCTTATACAGGTATACATCTGATAGTAACTCGCCGGAACGATTTCTTGGTCACGTAGCATACCAGTGAATTTCTATTCTGTATTTATTTAACCGTCTGTTTTGATGTTATTACAGGAATTTCTAATTCACCTTAGCACGTAATTTAACTTATGGCTTTTGTTTGTCTATATAATACTTTGTGATTTGTATTAACTCCATGTAGAAAATCACGTAGACGAAATGACGTAAATTAACATATCTCTGTTTACATCTTGCGTTTCCAAAACGTATTTATTTCGAAAGATGCGTTTTTTATCAGAAGGCTATGGTATCTCCTTTCACTATCGCATGTTTAATTTTGATGGGAATTGTATCATGATTTTCTAGCTTTTACTGCATTTAACGCGTATCTATTTACAATCTACGAATGATTTTTGGTTTAGGACATGTTTGATTGCGTGTAGAGTTATTTCTTTTGCTGAATGTGTGTTTATTGTTGAATGATATGCTTCCCGGCATTAATTAAAGTCAACTGCTATCCTTATACAGGGTGTTAAATGTATGCTCTTTGCATAATTTGCAAATTACGTATTTTTCATGCTAAATAAATGTAGTTTTCTGACTCCTAGTACCATTTACACGCATTGTGTGACCATTATGAGTTAGTATACCCCTAAATAACCATCTTATCATAGCATTATATATATATATATATATATATATATATATATATATAGTGAATAAGATGAAACAATAACACACTTTTATACAAAGCCCAAATGATCATTTCAAATCGAGCTAGTAATTGAAAGATAGAAAATATAAGGTCTTGGACAGGACTTGAACCTGTATCCTGGATTTGCCTGAACCATGCGTTTAACAATTACGCCACCGAGACCGATAACACAATTGGGAAATTTACAAATTTATGTCGTGTACACGACGATCATCAACCTAACTTTCAATTACGTTTGGCATTTTTGTCAATCATATCTGACATTGTCAAGTTTTTGACTTATGTCACTTATAGACAGGAAGCAACGCTCAAAATTACGGCTATAAGTCAAGTATTAAATATATAAATATTTTAGATAGTTAATTACAATTATGTATAGTTATGTACACGATTTTAATTTGTAAATTTCCCAATTGTGTCATCGGTCTCGGTGGCGTAATTGGTAAACGCATGGTTCCGGTAAAACCAGGATACAGGTTTAAGTCTTGTCCAAGGCCTTATATTTTCTATCTTTCAATTAGTAGCTCGATTTGAAATGTTCATTTGGGCTTTGCATAAAAGTCTAAGTTATTATTTCATCTTATTCACTGTAATACGATAGTATTTATCAACTTACCTTGTGTAATTAACTATCTAATATATATATATATATATATATATATATATATATATATAATATATATATATATATATATATATTGCTGTGAAACTTACAAAAAGCCTCACCAGAGTAAAAAAATTGAGCCTCTCGAATTGGGCACCATGATTTGCCGTGGTTCTCGCCCTGTTGAATCTCTTCAGATAGTCGCCTTTTTACTCTTTCCGCCTCGGCTGCTCACCTAATTAAAACTGTCATCCTCATTCATAAAAAAAAAAACAAACACATTCCTACCACAAACATCAACGTTAACTCTATTTACATCAATATTCATAATACATTAAAATTTCAAAATTAAATTGTAGCATAAATTTCAGTATCATAAAATTTCAAGATTAAATTTGTCATCATTTTAATTTGCATCCAGAATTAAAGTCCTTGTAGGATGCCTACTAATTAATTTAACAATATTTGCAGACCTGAGTCTGAGTACAAAGGGAGCATCTCCCACCCCTTTACGTTAATCAAACAGGTTAGTCTAATTGAGCTCAAAGACAGACCCAAATTTTCATCATAATCAAGAACATAAACTGCTAAATACTCCTTTCTACTTAAACAAGAAAATTTCACCTTAAAATTAAAAATTTGTTGTTTCTACAAATTTACTACTGTCTATTTTTTTTTATCAAATAAATTATAAAGATATTCAACACACACCAAAACATCAAAGATTGAACAACAAAGCATAAGTTACCTGATGGTTAATGCACTCGTGGTTCCAATGTACATCGTCCTTTGTTAATCACACCATTCCAACTGGGTTAATTTTTAGGTCCTCGGATTACTGGTCCCTTTTAAAATTATCTACACCACCATTCATCTAAAGTTGTTTCAGGGCTTCTAAGGAACTCATCTAAGTATATCAAAATCTTGTTTTGTGGATCCAATCACGATTACGAATAACATTTGATTATTAACACCCCCGAAAAATAGCACTGAAATTCATACTTCTTTCCCGCTATACCCAAAACTGCCTACTTTTGTTTATTCATTCATCGTTACAAATTTGGATAATTGGTACAGTAATACTCGCAAATATAACTAGACTTTATTACATTGTACCTTCTTTTCTAAGTGCACTAATGCAAAGTAACTTGTATCGTAGCACGTAAAGAGCAAACTGTTTAAAGTATTCAATAATCACCAAAATATATGAGCAAACTGTTTAAAGTATTGAACAATCAAAAATCTAAGAGAGCACTGTTTAGAGCATCGAATAATCAAAAATCTAGGAGAGCGAAACTCCTATAATCACGGGTTTATATAATGGCTAGCCTGCCCGTCGGTTTTGTCCCTCAACAGCTAGTTTTCAGAATTTCGCATTTTCTTTTCCCTTTTTGACAGTCCGGCGCAGCGATTCTATTAAATTTGCACACGCGCCAGTTGAAAATCTAAAAAATTTTTCACACGGCACGCAACGCGTCTGCAAACAACTAATTAATTTTGTATAGAAATCGTTACGTTTACACCTCTCATATCTGCATCCTATTTCCACCAATCGTTTCCTCGTGACGTTGCTCAAATCACGCCTTTTATTATCTGTGTCTCTGCCTTGCGCATTTTATCTGTCTTTTTCTAACTTGGCCTTAGTGGTTCAAATCGATACTCTTTACTCTCGGTTATTTCAGTCTACGTGGATTCATATGTTAATATAAGCTACGGTTTATCCGATCGTTTGCAATATACGCAGAATCTGCATGTTTATCAGCTCGAATTTATTAGAATTTTGACATTTAAAAACACGCAGGTGTTCAATCGTAATACTTTAAATAACACTTCTACGATTTGAATATTATTGGGTTTTTTAAAAGCTTTTATGCCTATTATACCTTAATAATCGTTCAATTAACTCCAATTAAAATAATAATGAATAGCATTGACTTCTACCCTTTAATTTTTAGTGAATCCTAATTAAATATTAATTATTATTTGTACATTTTGTTTAATACTCGTTACCTTAAACTTGAATTAATTAATATAAATTTTGCACGTAATTTCTATTTGTTTCTTTACTTGGAATAATTAAATTACATACAAGTTGAGCATTTTAATACTGCTTCTTTTTATAGAAAGCGTTTAGTGAATAATTTAAATCCCTTATTTTTAATGAAACGAATAAATTTTTGTATGCTTCACGGTTTTTTAATAACGCGTATTATCTAATAAACGTCTATACAAACCCTACCTTCTAATTGAATGATTTAAATCTTTACACTAGGCATTTAATTACGCGTACTTTTTCCCAAAGCTTCCTTATACACGGTGATTAAAATTATATGATGTAATTAATTAATTTTCTATCCTGGTCTAAATTTGAGTAATATATATATATATATATATATATATATATATATATATATTTATCTTTATTAATTTCTGATTTATGTGAATATACAGTTTTTAAGAAATTGAATTAAACAAGTGACTAGGAATAATCCGTAAAATATTTGTTTGTTAATTTATGTTCTACGTTGATATTAGGATTGATGTTAAAAATTAGTCATTAAGGAGTGTATTCATTATTTTTTTTAGAGATTTTTGCACTGTATAAATCCTTGGGAATATGTTTGAAAAACATTGTTTTCTTCACGGGTTGGTTTTTCCTTTTGCTACATGTTTTTTTTTAGTTAAAGGTGTGCTAATGAAATTTCTTTCTTGAAGTTTTTTTCTTCTTTCTTTCTTAGTGATCTACTCCACTCCGAGACTTTTTAGCTAGCACGGTACTCTTTGGATTCCTTTGTTATAACGGTATTCGGTGCGGACTATTTTTTTTGCGTACTTTACTTTCCTTTCTTGTCCGCACGGAATACCGTAGCATATTTTTTAACCTAGAATGAAATCTGCTTGTGCAAAGATAGTTCTCCTACAGGATTATAAGCAATGCAGAATGATATAAGTATTTCTTATCAATCGAAGAATGTTGTATATGTCTATGGGATTCGTCTCTTAGCCAACTTTGCTTTATAGCAAAGAATATCTTTCAGTAAAAACATATTAGATTCTTTACTGTTGTTGATGGCAATCGAAATATGGTTTACAGTGCGTCTACGAAAAATTGTAAACGGAGGAGGTATACATGTGTCAGTTTTCTTTGGTCTTTGGTAGAGGAATATTGTCGAAAGTGTATTAAGTGGTTTTCAAGCAAATGCCTTGTTATCTTCTAAAGTTCCATCATATAATCGTCTCCATAGTCGTCTCCATACAAGGGACACTATATATGTATTGAGAATAGAAAGAATAAACACATGAATTTGATGAAAAATACTTTTATTGGTTTTCGAAATAATCGCCTTTAAGATTTATACGCTTTTGCATGCTATTGAACCACCTTTCAAAGCACTTCATCCAGTTAGAAGATGGTAGCTGTAAAACATGTGTTTTGAAGGTCTCAACTGCTTCTTCGGGCGATTAAAATCGTTGTCCACGCAGTTTATCTTTAATTACTGGAAACAAGATGAAGTCATTGGGTGCGAAGTCGGGGCTGTAAGGCGAATGATCCATCAATTCGATTTTTGTGTATCCAAATACTCGTTTGTTGCACGTGATGATTGTGAGCTCGCATTGTCATGATGCAAAACGATTCGTCGTTTTGGGTTGGTTTCTCTTAATTTCCCGAAAACTTCTGGCAAACAAATGGTCGTATACCATGCTGAGTTAATCATCTTTTGATTTTTGAGATCCACAGCTGCCGCAGGACCGATTTTCGTGAAGAAAAACGCCACCATTTGCTACTTAACGCTTTGAGAACCAACAACTTTTGTTGGCTTTACTTCAACTTGAAACACCTATACTGCCGACTGGCCTTTTCTTTCTGGCTCATACGCATAAATGTACAACTCGTCACCTGTGACGATGTTATATACCGCGTTGGATGCACCACAGTTGTATTTTAAAATGATTTTACGGCGCCAATCGACACGAGCATTTTCTTGAGCATCTGTCAACAAATGTGGAATGCAACTCGAACGCAGCTTCCGAACACACAAATCTTCGTGCAGAATCTTATGTATGCTCGTCATACTAACGCTTAAACATCTCTCGATTTCTTGATATGTCACATGACGATCTTTTTCAATTAGTTTCACACAGCTTCGATATTTTCCGGCACAACGACCGATCTTGGACGACCTTCTTTAACTTCGTCCGTAAGCGAACTATGTCGTTGTTTGAATTCAGTGTACTAGCGATATACAGTAGCTGTGGATGGCACTTTATCGCCAAAAGTTGAACTTAGTTGACTGCTGCATTACTCTTGAGTTAGACCGCGTCGAAGGTCATAATAAATCATAGCTCGAAAATTTTCGCGAGTTAATTCCATATTTTGGCTGAGATGAAATTTTAAACACTGCAAAAAACACATATAGTGCTCGCACGTCAAAACGTTCTGAGTATCTATAACCTCAAAAATGTCATACTATACGATGGCAATTTCAGAGTTCACCTGGCAGTACCAGTGTTACCAGTTCTCAATACATAAATAGTGACCTTTCCTAAAGAGACTCTGAAGTATAGCATTAATTTTCACAATAGTAAGTACTTTAACAAAATAGCAACATGTTTATATATTTTATGCCAAATGATCTAGAAAATTTATGATACAAATCCTACCCCTAATTTGATACAACAATGAAGAAAATGGGTTTCATCGATTATATGATTTAATTATAAAATTACATAAAGGTTTGTAATAATCTACCAATAAATTTAAAAAGCTCTACAGCGAAAATGACAACTAACAGAGTACATGAATTGCTTGCTGGCTTATGCAAGCCGGTATACAGCTTTTTTAAATAGCTAATATAAGAGCCACGATGCACAGATCACACAGCTCCCCGTCTTTGAACTTAAACGGTCGATTAAAGTTAGGGACTATTATAAATTTCTGAATGAATTAAGAGTATATTTTTGAAAAATCTTTAGCTCATTCAAAACTAGCCATGCGGTAATATTTTATGATTCACAGAGCGATGCGAAAGCCACCAACTAAATACATAAATAAAATAGAAAAGCAGGCTAAAAGCATTTTCTACGAGGTTTTATTTCTTCTCCAATTTTACATATTTAAGAAAGCGATTTGGACAGATTTATTGACTTACCTGTTTTACTTGTAACTCACTTTTCTTGCTCCTTTGCCAGTAAAAATATTACTCTTTTTAGAAACAGCACCTTAAAATCTTAATTAAGTTTCCTTGCATTAATAAACCTTTTGCCTTGTTTGCTCTGCACAGAACAAACAGAAACTTATGAAATAATTTTAATTAACGAGAAATTTTATAAAGGGTAGAATTAGTGCGCGTTAAGGAACTTGTCACGAATAATTTTATTCTAATAGTAAACGTAATCGTTTCACGAGGAAAAGTAGGGTAGAATTCGTTTTAGGAAGAGGTATGTAATTCTTAATTGCCATAACACATATCAGCGCACGCTTTATTTTTGAAGTAGTTCAAGACAAAAAGAGAAGTTGCGCTTTGTTAAAGATAAACTTTTTAAATATATATAGAAAGAAAAATTCCCCTTTAGAAACAAATAATAATTTTATAAAGAGATGGCAGTTTTTTGTACAATTTTTTGTTATAAAATTAGAGTGTTAGTTGATTATTTGCTTAATCGTTAACGTTTCGGTTGAAACATTGCGAGTTTAACCATAATTCTAAAAAACATACAATAAGTAAAGTAAATTACACATAAACTGTATACCTGCTTCAAATTTAATTTGGTCTGACGTTTAAAGTTTTAAGTAGGTACAGAAATAACGTGTGAAGAGACCCGACGTAGGGAACCAATGAAGTTGCTGTGGATTGCCTGGGCCTATATCCTAAAGATTGTTATTGACTGATTCTATCATACTTCAGATTTATAACAATACGATATATTCTTTTACAACAGATTTTTCAAATACTAATAATTACAACAGCTTTCTCTTACAAACAATATCTTGAATATAGCAGCTACGAAAAGCAATTTCCTTTCAACACAAATCCTATATACTACAAAAATAGATTCCAAAATCTCCACAGCAGTTTGCCTTACGAACAATATACATAACATTGAAAAACATAACTTCTTTGTGATCATTCACTTATTCAAAAAATGAAGTCCAAAAATCTATCTTGAACTAGGGTGATCGCCAACAAATATTAGTCTCGAAATTTTCTTCATAAACAAACCCTAATTACAGCTTATTTTGTACAAAATTTATCAAAATAGGTCATGTAATTTAATATCACCCCTTAAAAACACTAATTAGACATATCTGATCAGTTAGATTTAATTATTTTCTTATATACTGCCGAAAATATGTATCGAAGGTTTGCCCATTCATCTAATCAAATTATCAACTTGTACTCAAAGACTTTCAAACAAAAATCTTAACCATCTACTCTATATATATATATATATATATATATATATATATATGAGTCGTTTTAGGAATTTATACAAGACATTTTTATTTTACCGTGACAGTTCTGCTTGTTGTGTTTTTCTAGAACAAAATTACTCATCCATGCACAAAAATCTTCCCAATCGCTTTATACGTACCACTAAATATTATTAAATACTACTAAAGTACCATTCCAAGTATTTTATTCTGATTAAAAACCTTTATCCTGCAGTAGTTCATTTGTTATTTGAATATTTATTTTCCATTTTGAAGCCATTGCAAGTACTTTTAATAATGTACTCATTTATGAGTATCCAAGAACACTTTTCCGTTGCTATTTCAATCACACATTTGTTAAAGCTATGTTTGAATAAATTTTACTACTAAATACAGTTCATATTAAATATATCTCTAAAATACGAGTTGTATTATCTAATCTCATTAATCATGTGCCAACATCGAAACTTCATTCTAGACTAAACTGCGTTCTCAATGCCCATTGAGTTATATAATGGCGAACCACTGAGACGCTTCTTGGCTCTTTCGCGAAACTTCTAATGGATTTGTCCTCGAATACGTATAGTTCAACTTTTGAAGATTTATCGTTTTATTGTCTCGAGCAATACAGTAATTGATGTCGTTTACCTATACTATTAATATTCAAAATTTTATTGCTTTGACTAGCTTTAGTTAATCGATTTTACCAAATTTATTGTTGCCCCGGGCTATTTACGTCATTCACTTAAGTATTATTTTAGGATTCGATTGTTTTAGAATAGTCAGTGAACACTCTCCTTACTATTTAAAGGTACGGGTAATATTTAAAACTCACTGCGCTTCTGTCGTACGTTTGCTACTGAATAAAAATTAGAATAAAAGTCTTATACACGCAATTTCACGTAAAATTTTGCCTGAAAATTTCTTTTAAGAACTTTTTTATAAAACGTAAACACAATCCTTTTAATAATTGCAAAATAAAGATATTTTAGAATATGTCTACGCATTTACACGCAATTCACGGATTCTATAACAAAATATGGATGAAATTCTTTCAAAATCACCCTCCTACGCGCAGAGCATAGCAGATACCGTTGTTCTTATCTCATAACACGATTCTTCCGTCATTAGATTATATAATAAAAAGAAAACTCTTTTCAATCTAATGATACTCGCGTTCAATATGAGATCCAAATACCGTCAATGTTGCACGGATCTGCCTTGGTTGATGTTTTACAGTTGTTAACCTATGTATATGTGCGATTTCACAACGTTAGCCTGTGAATTAATTTTTAAGTAAAACTCAAACCTATTCGATTGATGACACAATTTCTTGTGATTTGAAAAGCATGTATTTTAGCAAAAAGGTTGTTGGTTTAAGTTAAGGTGTTTTCAAATATAAAACTTTTATAGTATTTGTGATGAAACGGAAAACGGAATTTAGTGGAATTTAGTGCTTGTGGAAATTTACTCATGTTAGTCACAAAGGTGGAACCGAATATTAATAATCTTTTCTTCTCATCCGGTTTACACATTTCATTAAAATAAGAATGATGGACCCTTGTAGTTTAAAACAAAAGTTACGGTTTCAATAAATACCACTTTTAATATCAAAATGTTTTATTTGTACTTTATTTTTACATACCATTTGCCTTTCAAACCATCAAAGTTAAATATGTAATATTTCTATTACATAATTATGTAAAGGTATGTCGCTTGGGGTGCATGATCAGGTTTTTATTAGAAAATGTCAATGAGCGAAATAAGTTCGGAAACAACTGCTTTATACTAAATTAGAAATATTTCATTTTAAGCGTAGGTAGCAGAAATAGTGTTTTGCATCCGTATTCTGTAAAATTATAAAATATCAGAATTTCAGCGTAATTCAGGTCAGATAATTCTATCAGAAAATAGCTATTTTACAGTTGCAAAATGAATCCCTTTAGGCTGTCCGATTGCCGTTATTTATATACCGCATTTTCGCATACACAATGCACTGCATCGCCGCCAGCACCTGAAGATTTAAATTGTAAATGAAAACCTATATTACATGTACTACAGTAAAGTATTCCTTTTTATTTGCGCTACTTCAACCTACTATTTTGAATGGTATTTGTCGAATTAAGTGACGAATCTCAAACTGCGTTACACTAAACTCGTATATGCTACAATTAGTTTTAGTTAATGTAACTGTCTCTTTTGTATCGCATCTCTTATAGCATAAACGAAGAAGTCACAATCTTACTAATAAGAAAATACACAATTTTCGAGAGGGCTGCGGAAACTACAAGAGATTACCCAGACAAGGTCAACTGTGAGCAATGTCTGTTCACTCAAATTTCTCAAAAGCTAAAGGCGAAGGAAGTAAGATATAGGCAACTAAGCAGCAACCAGTTAAACGTACCTAATTCTGCATTTCTATAATGGGGTTGGTTTGACAACAGATTTGGGGATTAATAGAGATATGTAAAATATAAACAACGTACCGAACAAGATCTTCAAACTCACCTAGTCTCTTTTTAAACTAAGAGGAGCGAATGTAAAGCATGGTGTACACTGTAAAAAGTAACTTGAAAATATCATTACATTACATTTGTCGTAAAATTTGAATCATACATTATCCAAAAATATGATTGACATAATAGTTTGTAAAAGCGAGATTATACTGGAAAATTCATGCAGCTTTTAAATGTAACTGTTAGTAAACTAAATTGTCTGTTAAACAATCTCGTAAAGTAGTTAATATGTTTCAACTTGCATTAGGGTGTTCCCTATATTAATAAATGAAAAATAAATGTGAAATTAGTATTTAATTGTAAACAACGTGATACAATTATATGCAGTGATTGTTATAAAAAATATGGTAAAAACTACAGGAGTGTGATCTCAAATTGTATAGATTTCCAGAAGAATGATCAAAGTTGAAGGAAACCACCTCTGGAAGATATCGCACTTAGAACGCTGGAAGTTTCATTTTTGAATAATGCTATGTTGATCCCAAAAATTTCACAATTGATTAATATCACACTGTACATTCTTAGCGCCAAGCGAAATAATCAGAAGTTCCACCAAGTCGTCTGTAACTCCATCTAATCTACACATTTTGTCTTTTTGCTTTATCACATGCTCAATACAGTTGTTCCAATAAACAGCTGTAACCTTGTTAATGGCGTTTAACAATAATTCATCAACATCTGACATTAAAAAATTTGCTGCAACTTCGCTGTTAATTTCTGCCCAAAATAACTCAATTAGATTGAATTCACAATGATAAGGTAGTAGGCGTAACACAAATGTATTATACTTTTAGTCATTTCATCAATCGCATACTGGTTATATTGTTCCTTATGCAATTTAATTAAATGAAGAATTCTGAGCGAACCATGATTTCGATAAATTGAATAGCTTTTGATCGTAACCACATTTTTCTATTTTCAAGATGTGGTTGTTATCGCCTCTAATCTGCACCTGTGACAAGACGTATTGTCCATAACAATTATAGCAATATCTGATAATTTTGCTAATGTACGCTTGAACCATTTTTCGAACACGGTTGAATTAATTTCCTCATGGTAATCGACGGATAATTTGTCCTGAAAACGGTGCAATCATCTTCTACAAAACTTTCTGTAGATCCTAAGTCTACCATAAGCCGCTTTCCGTTTCCAGACAATCGTCTGATTCCAGTCACTAACCTTTTAGTAAGCGCCTGCATTCCATTTCTTATGTTGTCTATTCACAATTTTTTTTGTATGGTTTTCATTAATCCATGCCCCGTCGAAGAAATATATAGGTCAACCCTCTTTCGTAAACTGTTTATTAATAAGCAGACATTTTCGCCTCCATCTAACAATATCGTCACGCTCAATTAACATACTATTGCGACTGCCTTTTAAATTCTTGAAATTACTTTGCTTCATAAATTTGTACAAAGATGAACGACTCATTTATGGTAAATTAGGATTGCTTTTACACTGTTGTACGATTTTGTTGTAAGTGGACAGTTCATTCTTAAAAAGGAAACTATGTACTTATCTTCGAATTAAAGTTTTAACACTTCCATCATGCGAACAGGACATCCGTCCAAGGGTTTAGAAGGCGTACTTGTGCCTATTTTCCTATATTCTTTTAGAGTTCTATAAAATGTCGAGTTTGCGACACCCTCAAAATAAAAATTAAAATCTTTTCAAAGATAAATACTTAAAACTTGCCCACAGTTGCACTAATTTTAAATACAATTTCAAAAGTTGTAATTGATGTTACTTCAGCCAAACGCTGTTTATATAAGTTTGTTATTGACTGCTTTTCAGCCGCAGATAAATGTCCCATATCTAATTCTTTATGTTTTTCGGAGGCGAACACGAAATTTTATACAAGATTCCATCAACAAAAAACCTTTTCCACAATGATAAATATAATTTGCTACAAATTCTGAAAAGAACGTTATGAAATGAAAAATGTGCACTAAAGTTGAAGATTTTATAATTATAGACCGCTAATGTACACAACTCTCAACAACAGATGTCAGTTTACAAAATTTGACATAGTAAACTAATCCAGCAATGGGTGCGTTCAGCAGAACTAACAATTTGTAAACTACTACTGATAAACGAGGGTTATCTTTTGGAAAGAAGATAGATGTTTTAATAAAATAAATATTAACTTTAATAATTTAATAACATATGCAGCCAGAATTCCATTGTATGGATTTAACGAGTTTTAAGAACACTATTGAATGAGCATGGAACAAATGAAACACGTCTGTAGTGGGATTGACTATAAATGCTTGTAATCCAAATTCTAATTGCATTTTTGCTATAATTTCATTTTTACATATATTATTTAGAAAACAACACGCGTTTAGTACTCTAGTTCTAACATTATAATAGTCTATTATAGAAAAACACGGTATGATTTATTAAAGCGTTTTAAAGAACTCCAATTAAAATGTCCATTAAGAATATTCTAATTTACAACGTTATAGCGCTGTATGTGACCGAATGTCAAATTCTCTATGGCGCTTTTAAAAGTTAAAAATGATATCTTCATTTTAATTTTCTACTTATATGTGTTACAGTTATATGATTTACTTGTTTTAATTAATAATGAATCATGTTAGCGCCTATGACCTCATCGTCTTGGTAATAAAGATAGTCCACATGCAAATTGTGCTGCTACAGAAAAAAGTGATTTTTTCTGGCTCCATTTCACTTTTCCGTAAGTTAATTTTACATGTATATTAAGATATTTAAAATACGACAAAATAATTGCAATTTGTAGTCGTAACTGATCTCAGGTTTTGGCATTCTTTTGTTATTCCTAAAGTGTTGTTAATTGAGAACATTGTTTTAAAAATCCGTTTTACATTATACAATAGTTAAGAATAAAACTAAAGTGTTTAGTGAAATATGCATAGTTTGGTTAATACAGTCTTGAACGGAACAGATTCCACAGAGACTCCTTGCAATCTCGATTTGTAGATGTTATGTTACAGGAACAATTAATGGCATTGTAGAGCAGTACATATAAAATTGATGAGGCATGCATGTTACAGGGTAATCTTGTTATAAATTTCATGATATTGAAGGTAGTCGTTCTTGAGGATTTCTATACTCACCTTTAAGTATATTGTTTAGATCACCATCATACGACAGGGTATTGTGGCGCCTATTACTATACCTTATAGTTCACTTATTAGATCTTTAACTAACTTTTGACACCGGGCCTTATATTTAAATAGGAAACCTGAGCTTCTTTTGTCATTATTAGTTTATGGGAAGGGCTCTAAAAGTAACGATTCAAAAGAAGTGACGTCGAAACTACATAATAGAAAAATTATTACCGCATCACTCACTTGTTGAACAAACAGGCAAAAAGTAAGTAATAGCGCTGGACCTGATCGACACACACAATAGCACATACAGCGGCATCTATAATGAGTTTTAGCATTTATACATTGCGCACCAGTTTAACTAGCGATGATGTTTAAAACCATTTATTATAATTTAGCATATTTACAGCTTACAAGGCGGTAGCTTAATATTACCCTACCAGCTACATACTTATATTATTTATATTAAATTATATTACATAATATTATATTTCTACATTATTTTCTTAACAATAACACAACAAAACACACCTCACACTAACAGTCCACGGTTTATGTTGAAGAACATCTACAAATGAGAAATGAGGGCCTCCAACTAAATTTTGCAACTGAGCGTCTCAACCCAATATGAGGGTTTTAAAGGTCACAACCTAAATGGCACATCGTTCTTTGTATTAACTATCACAAGACGCCTAAGAGTCCATTGAAGTTGCAAAACATACTCGGTTATGATTAATAGTAGAATTCCTAAATCAACCACAATGTAATGATTTTGCCGATTGCAGAGTTTCATTTACAACTTGACCCAATGGGACTAACAAATTTGTTGAAATTCAGGGTCAATGTTCCCCGAGCCAGAGCGAGAGGATGAGAAGAAAGAAGAGAGAGGGATGAGGTGAGGGTTTAAATGGAATGGGGGAAAGAAAGGGGTGAGGGAGGGAGGAGGAGGGAGAGAGATAGAGAGAAAGCGAGAGAAAGAGAGAAAGAGAAGACAAAGTGAGTTGAATAAGCAAACTTAGAATAGAATTTAATTGACCTTGCACATATCAACTCACGCCATTGGGTGTTGCGTGGGAGTTAAAATGCATTAATGTAAAACTGAATTTGGACCAAAGTTGTGGATAAATATTAGTATGTATATTTGAGTCGTCCATTGGTCAAAAATCAAGCTCTTAGAAAATAACAGCTGCCTACATAGGCCACCAAAGTGAGATCCCGAAACTGAGATAAATTCGACAGAAATATGATTCTTGGAGGAGGTGGTTTTCTAAATAAAGCGCAACTATTTGTGAACACCAAAAAAAGAACACATGCTGAAAACACAATAGTGATAAAGAAAAGATTGCTGTACAGAACACAACAAATTAATTGTTTAGAGGAAGCAGTCCTAAGATGCTACTACGTAATATAAAATGAATTATGCGGGTAAGTGAAAATGCTTGAAATAAACAAATTAGTATACAAATTAACATGTCTAGCCAGTACGGTATATTTGATTACAGTTGATACGCAAAATAACGTTGCACTTGTTAAACATTGTACGCACAGTAGAAAAACATCTTTCCCTAGAGCATCGTCTGCTTTTCTTTTCTGGCAATAAGACTACGATATGATGAAAATGATCATATCCCAAGTTGTTTGATACCCTGTTCAGTACTACAGAGATTTTTGATGTTGATGTTCTATCCGAAACTTTTGGCTTTGCTCCATATAACTTCCTATAAAGAAACTGAAATGACACAACCGATATTTCTTTCTGCATATTTATATTCTGTGTCTAGAATAGGTTCTTATCCCTTATGTTTGTTCCCCTCCTATAAGCAAATTATACTGACCTATATTATTGGGCCTGGGAACTATAACTATCTTGTTGTGCTTGAAAAAATCTACAGAATTAACACGCTTTGCATCATGTAGAGTAGACACTATGGTGACTACATCATGGGCAATCCAACGTACAAATGATACACCATCATCTCTATCTATAGTAGACTTGTGGGTTCCTCGTTGTTGTTTCGCTATATTTGTTAGTCAATGGGCAGATTTTAGGATTTCTAGTTTCTCTTATGGTGCCTGTACCATCTCACCCTATAGACTTTAAATGTTTTAGCAAATTTATGCCAATGAATAGGTTATTAAAATACAAAGTGTATAGTTGAGGACCCCTCTGCTGTTCTAATTCATCTTTTTTCAAAGAGGTATTCATGTTCTATGAAGCATCTTGGGTTATTACCTTGGTATAGCTTGGTATAGCTGAATTTATTAGGTAACCTGATGTAGTTATATGTTATCATGTTTCCACCGTACCATAAATTAAGTTCAGGTATGAAATGCTTTTGATTATGTCCATAATAGGTCGTAACTTCCAAATTTTATTAGTTAAACCTGCGTTATTATTGTCACAACAAATGAGGAAATCTTGTTATTTGCAAAATTCGATCTCGTCTCATTGATTTATACATAAGTTCATTTCTGTTGTCAATTTCACTGACCCAATAGTATTTTTTTCTCAGGAAGTTCAATATATTCACTAAGAATTAAAATTCTTATGAAGCATTTCAACTCCTTAGTAACTAATTTCTGATCCGTACAATCCTTAAACAGTTATTGTTTGAGATGCTAAAAAATTTTTTCAAACAATCCGACGTTTCGTTGATTGCATTATACTGAAATTTGTTTTCAATAAATTGCCTTCCATCCACTGAATGTCTTTCTGCTGAGACTTTCTTTTTTACCTTCGTTAGTTTGTAATTGTACCTTGATCTTCTGATTATTTATTTTGTCTGCATTGTGTAACACAACTTTAACTTGCGCTTACTCCAGTATCTTCTCCTGAAAATCTTCATATGTAAGAATAGCAAACATTAGGGGGTCCAATAGATATCTCATTTACGTCTTCGTTACCTTAAGCATTCTCCAAAGCTTCTTGCATAGAAATTTTCTGAAATACATATTTACAATGAGGCAACCGAGTTTAGATAAGTGTAGTAATATGTAAAGACATAAAAGCTTAAAATATTGCAGTAGTGCAACCGCCTAGTGTTACATATATGTAACACTGAAACTACCACCTGTCTAGCCGCCACATACCACGTCACGCGTTTTATATATATTCAGTAGATAAAAGATACAACTTTATACTGTTAGTGTATAGAAAAGAACAAGAGAGGAATAACAAATTGTATATAAATTCTCACGTTAATCTAGCATCCAACACAATTCTGCCCACATAAAAACAAACAGCAACTTTAACTAACAATAACACAAGCTGCATAATTTTGTATCATTCGAGACTGATGGTAACATAAACCAACCACCTTTCAGATTATTTTCGAACAAAAGTAATACGGAATTCTTTAAGATAATACGGTAGCTCTTACTATATGGTTACGTTAAGCGTCTAAGGGTTAACAAGAAGATGTCTGAAATTATTTATTATAATTTAGTATGTTTACTATTTACAAAGCGGGTAGCCAAAAATTAACCTACACGTTAGGTGTAATATATTATTTATATTATGTTATACTACTATACTTACAATAACACAACAAAATGTACCGCCCACCAATGATGTATCGATCTTATAAAAGATCATTTGTAACTAAAGTGTCGGAAAGAACTTTGTAACTGGGTGTCTTAACTCAATATAGTTTTGAAAGTTGTAACAATTACGATTTTCTGTTATTCAAATATACAATTTATCCAATACACCTTGTCAATAAATATCAAATTTCTATTGAAACCTTTTATTATGAATTCATACATAGTACGCCATCTACATTAGAATAGCCCAAGTAAACTTTAAGTGAGCTATTTGCCTGTATCTTGATTCAATATTCCCCCTCTCGGCGCATGCTGGAATAGCTAACATCGCATCGTGGAAAAAGCCATTTTGATATGAGATGTAGTCCGAAAACCAGTATTATCCAGGGCCTGCAGGTTTTTAATTAAACATATCGCCCCAAAGAAGGGTCAAGTGGAGTCAACGAATTCCATAAGTTTAGTTTTAATGGCAGCATCGACCTAAGATGATTCTAAATATATTTTTTTACGGTAAAAAAATATTTAGCAAACGTCCCTCAAAAATTTTATTTTCTAGTTTGATTTCAGCGCAAGTTTTTTTTTTATTAGTTTAGAGTTTTAAGAATTAAAATATTAATTATGGAATATGGAGACAATTTAATTCCGAGTTCTAAAATGTTAAATTCAAGTAACACGTTATTAAACAATGGAAATTATGTATTATAAAAAAAAGCAATCGTTAATCCTAAGACACGCACAAAATTGGAAGGCCGCTTCAAAGCATATTATATGATAAGAATTGTTTGCCGAAGCATTGGGTAAAACCCATTGTGTTAGTACACCTGAAGTATAGTTCAATCTCGACCATAAGTATTTTTCTTAGATCTTTGAGTTTATTAGAGATAACTATTAAAACTATAGAGCCATAACCTGCAAATTTTTTTTGGAATAAGTAATTTGTTTCTTGTACACTGAACAAGATCCTATTCTAGTAGCATGAAATCACTGTAATATAAACTGAAAGTCATATAGTCCTTGTGGAGAACTGAAGTAATTTATGTAACTAAATAATAAATAAAAAAATTATTCCACAAATGTTTAGAGATTTCTATTAAACTGTAATAACAAAACTATTTCAAAAGTCTCCATATAGATAAGTTTACATAAACGATGTACATAGACTTTTTTTTTAAGAAATCAATAGAAAATTTTTAAATTGTCGTAAAATTTTCTTTCTTTAAAGTTAACAGTAATTGTCCTACAGAAGCAAACAGTTTAGCAATATGAAATTGTAGTATTGAAGAAAAGTATTATTGGTGTTAAAGTTAAAAGTTTTTTTTGAACAATAATTTTGACTAGTGGATTTTTTTATAATTTTTTGTGATAAAGTGACTAGGCTCTAACGAAGTCCTAGTTTGAACATGTGTGGTTAAATTTTCAGATAGCACGAGATCGTCGTTCTCATTCCAGGTTGCAGAGATTAAAGTAAGTATTTTTGTTTACGTTGCTCGTCGTAAATTTTTTTTTTCCGAAGATTTCCGTATCTGATCTTCGGATAGTTTCGTATTATAACATTCATTAAGATACGGTGGCGTCCAATAAAATTTCTTTTGTTTTATCGTATACCATCCTACGACGCTAGCTCATAGCTGAAGAAGCTTAGCTGGCTGGAAGAACTCTTTTTTCTCAAAGCCATTCAACATCCTTTTTACCCTGGGCTTGACTATCAAACAGGAACCCCTCGTAATCTATCGAGGCTCTGCCGGCTATATGGTAGAGCGGACATACTATATTCTTTAAGAAGAAATCATAGTTAACAAAGTTACAACCCAAATGACACCATCGCGTTCGCGTTACATTAACTGTAAATCAGATACAGAAATATTATATAAGAAAGTAAAACCTACTTATGATTTAATACGACGCGAAGTAAATTGTTCAGTTGTAAATAAAGTCTGGAGAAGGAATTTTGTTGTCTTAGCGCATGAAAATATTTTAACGCAAAATACGTATGGTTTATTTGCTGATACAGGTCGATTCGACGGGATTTGGTTTGTCGGTTGTGACATAAAATATTGCAGATTAAAAAAGCTATGTTTAAAATTGACAACTAGTCAATTAAATGTTAGAACAATAGGTTAATTATTTTTTATTTTGTAACTGTTCTTTTTTGTTACAGTATTTTGGTTAATTTGGCCAGTTTTGATTAATAATAAGAATTGTTACATTGACATGACATACTCACTGGACTAGACGGACGTTTAAGTTGACACCACATATTACTTCTTCTCGCCTTCTTGGCATCTTGTATTGAAAATATTTTATTCTTATCCCGCTCTGGACCCTACATTTGTGTTTTCTAATGATCTACCCGAAGACACTAATTGATCAACAACGAGTTTTATTTACCAGGAATTTAATTTTGCCGAACCCTTGTTGTTCCAAGCAAGGTAGGGATTTTTAATGTGCGTGACAACACATACACACACACACACACACACAGGACCTACATTTTATCTGTCATCCGAGCGAAAACGTATTTTTGTGAAAAAAACTCGCCTAACATTTTTCAACCGGTCCGTGTCGGAATTAGAACTCAGGACCTTGTGTTTGGTAGTCACACGTGAACTGATTAAACAAGGGAGCCGCCGTCGTAATTGAACCCTTCCTTTAGGACCATATAGCCTACGTTTCGAACAACCTCCTGACAATACTAAATTAACTTTTCTTGGCTGTTAACACTTAGTTTTCCCATGAAAAGGGAGGGGGGGTGTCAACAGACGTTTGTTAGTTTTGCTTTCGTGACTAGATAGTCCCCTTTCTATATTTTTTTTGCAATACCTGCCTCTGTAACCTACTTTCGACTTCAAAACATTTTTCTACCAATTCCTTATATTCCTACCAACGTTTAATCTCACTGGGTCTTTCGGGACTTTATCGATCGTCACATTAGTAGATCAGCCTATTGCCATTGCGTTGGGGCCTCCTGTTAAAGGCACCGGTGGTCCTAATACCAGATTCCTCAGAGGGGTTTAATTGGGAAGGAAAAATAAAGACGAGGGACGAGAGAATCTGGATTGAGGTCGATCTACGAATATACTTTCTATAATCTTAAGTGTATGAATTAATATTAAAACACTCTGTACATTTCCGATTTCACGTATAATAGGGTTTAAAAATGTTGAATTTAATAAAATTTGTGAATCCTTTCAAATCATATTTTAAAACTGCAAAAATACAAATTAACATGAGTCATAGGTTCATAAACTATTTTAATCGACAAAAGTGTATAACCAAATATTTATTACTGTAACCTTATATAATAAGATCAAGTGATTTCTTTACAAGTGCTCAAAATTTAAAATAACAGTAAATTAATTAGTATACATTCCAAATATGAAAAAAGCTTTTACAAATTCAGTTGCATAAATTACATTTAAGGTTAAATATTGCAGTACAATGAAACCTCAGGTACAATGTAATAAAAGAATTATAGACGCTTTGCTGGTAATATTCACAAAGATTAAGCTTCAGAAATTATATTTTTCTTCTTTATAGTGTAACACAGGTTACTTTTATATATTTAAGTTGATTCAAAGAATACAAGTCATGAACACGCACCTTTAGCATGCGAAAATTCTCCAGGTGCACTCTGGAATTACGTGTCTCATTCTACAGTTGATAGGAAGTAACGGATAATATATGCGAGTAAAACAGTAAAAAGCTTGGTTTGTCGTTAAACACCTCCTTGACGATGTAATAATAATTAAGAGTTCTACATGGTGACCTAGGAGTTTCGACATATTCTACAATACTGACAAATATTAGCAGAGTTTGGTTCTCAGCAAGGTAAATTTGAAAATTAAAACACCCGAAGAATAGATAAACTGCACTTGGATTAATAAACTTTTGATCAAGCACGTAATGAAAACGTAATGGCGAGTCAACGTTTTGTGGAATTAAATGTTGTCTTTGATGACATTTATGTAGGATGGTGGTTGTATAAACTGATTGTGATATTTAGTTATAAAGGGCTTGATGCATTAAGAATGAATTGAAAATAAAGTCTACTGTTTTTGTTCGTTGTATGTATTTTGTTTCAGAAATATTTCTAGGTCACTATCCTGAATATTAATGAAGGTAAATTTAAAATTGTTATATGCTTACCTGTTTACAGCAATGCTGAAATAACCTTATAATTGAACAGATTTAAGTAACGTTGGTTGAATTCTGTGTATTATTTGTTTAAACTTACAGGACTTTTTATAAAGTTATAACGTTCCTTAAAATTGCACCTAAGTAAATTTTTGATCATAACTTAAATTCGTTCTTTTTTTTTTATTTGTTTCTATACAGACCTACTTGTGCACTACTGTAGTTGTACGGATCCTCTTTATTTTGTTACGAGAATCCCGCCTTTTGCGAGGGTATTCATCCACCAGGAACGAATCGAATATAAGTTATATAATGAGCACTCACGCGTTTGATTCTGTATGTCACTTGATAAAAAAATCTTTAACCGAACAAAGTTTAAAACTTGAAAAATAGTAAATTTGCTTAAAAAATATTTAAAAAGGTCTTACAAAGTTTGCTATTAACGTTGAAAATACCTCAATAGTAAACTTTTCAAACCGTACAGGTGTTACAAATTTCTCGCTTACTGCACGATCCGTCACTTTACCTGGGTAAAAAGAGGCTATTGTCCAGCTTGGATTTATTAGTCTCAAAAGTCTCATAAATAAATGTTATAGGTTCAATTAGTTTATTACTCTTTTTCCTTTGAACCATACATTTCATCCTGTAACTACTTTAACCTAATAATGCTATTAGCGGTAAACGTAAAAAGCAAACGAATCCTCAAAAGCTTTCGAAATACTCAACCCTCAAGTAACAAGATGACTTCTTTACCCGGGAAAGTGCTTTAATATTAGTTTAGTGTAAACTGCCGACTGATAATTCTACTGTACTATAATGCTTACTCGTATGGCACTTTTTTTAGGTGCAAAGTTAGTAGAAGGGGTAGAATTAACAGATTTTAGATTTTTGTGAATTAACAGTCGTGCAGTTTGTAACATTTACGCTTCTTAATTCTCTTACGACTAATCAGTATGTAGTTGATATTTGATACGCAATTTAGAGTATTAAAAGCATGATACATAAAAAGTAAATTAAGAAGAATATCCTAGATATCAAGGTTACTTCCCAAAATGATTTGGAAGTCTATTCAACACTGTACTAACATACAAGTAGTGCCACTTGCAGCATTTCACATCTTATGTGTGCAAGATGTACAATAATTCTAAGGTAGATTTAGTAAAGTGTTGCCCCTTTTACGTTCTGCGACATCTTAAATCTAATAAATTTAGTAGGAAAGTCTGCATAAAAGCATTGTGTATTCTGTTCATTTCTTACCGCAGATTTATTGATGTTTGCGACGCCCAAACCTCCAACGCTGAAACTGCTTTCATCTCCTCTTCATCTCGTTAGTGCTTTATCGCTCCTTAAGCCTCTACTTCACTCAGAGACCGCATCCTTCCTGTTCGTTCAGATGTTTTTGCTTTCTCTGCTTTACGCAATGAGAGCATTTCATCTTTCTACAATCTTCTGTCTGTAGTTAATGTTGTGGTAAAGTCTCACTAGTGCGGTGCTGTTGTGGAAAGTAACGTGAGTTTCTTACACTGCTACCTAATAAAATATAAGCAGAATAGTCGTGGTTGAATAATTGGTAAATAAATAATGAGGCGATTGTTTGATGACAGTAATGAATTCTTAAAAATTGTTAATATGAATAAATTTGAAAATAGCGTGATTTACCGAATATCCTCATAATAAATCCTGTAGTTTGCAGAGCAAATTTAAATGCAGATTGGTTATTGAATCTTAATTATTTCCGGTGATACGTACCTATTGAATGTAAATAGCAGGTGATGTTCCGGGCAACATTAGAAACAGAGCAAAAAGTGAGGTTCTCCATGCTATATATATTGATAGCGTAAGCCCCACGTTGAAGTGTTGCTGAAAGAGTGTTATGAAAATGACTGCACGTTGAAGCATCGCTGAAAGAGTGCTGTGACAACGCCTCGCTTAGAAGCGCCTCTAGAAGAGTGCTGTGATGTAGATACAGCACATTGTAAAAGTTCAAATTATTCACTTGCCCTCTTTTCTAACTTTGGTTCGCTAGCTCAACGGAAATGTGAGTTTTCAAAAATGAAATCAAACACAGCAATATCACAGAGTATTTATACAATATGAAATATCTTCTCTCATACAAAAGTACATAGAACATTTACAACAACACTTCTTTAAAACATAAAAATATTTTCAACAAATACTTATTTACTTAACTATAAAAATGTTCCTTACCTTATCTTAGATTTACAGAACTGAATTTCTTTTTGTATGGATATTTTGCCTGATTTTGTTTATTCCCACTCTTGTAAAGCTTGTTTGGCCAAATAATCCTTAACAAATAATCTATTAAAAGGTCTATTAAAAGGCCAGGTCAGCATTTCAAGGGCTAGTTGGTAGACAACATTTAAAAGATAGCTACCAGGTAGGCCATTATATAGAACATTGAGTGGTGAATATTTTCCATGCTTTTTGTGATTATTTTGATTTGCGTTTTGGTGTGTTTTCTACTGGCATACATTTTATGAACTGAAATTTATGAGACTAAAATGAAATTGAATTTTAATTTTGAAAATCAAGAATAATTAATTAATTTACAGATAACCATGCGATGTTGTAAAGAGGTATAGAGGGCTTATTTGATAATATTTGGTAGTGTCGTAAAGTTGTATGCACATTTATAGAGTTTTACTATGAGCTCATGATAAGACAAAGGGTTAATGTAAGGTATGCAGAATGCCCTCTTGCTTTAATTAAAAATGTGTGTTTGAAAGGGTTATCGATCAGAATTATTTTTGTTATTATAAAATTGTTGACAATACGAATATACATGAAAATTACATTTTTTGAAAATGTAATATTGATCTTACGTTAATAGAGTGTGATATATTTTTGTGAATTGAGTTATTTTTGTGTGTAACTGAGAAATGTGGATTTCGTGCTTGATTAAATTTTCAAGCTCTATTGCTACTGAAACACCTAAAATTGAAAAACCATAATTCTGCAATTTCCGGTTCTGATAAAGTACCACATTCATGGGCGCCAAGATGCTAAAAAACCTTCCATGCTGCTTATAACAAAAAAAAAATTAAAATATTTTTGCTTCGCACTGAAGTATGCCACGGATGCTCAGCTACTTTCTGTGAATAAAACTAACTACTCAAAAGAAATTCTTCTACGGTAAACTTCTTAACTTTATTAACATACTTGTCGAACAGTACACACCACGCTCAAAATAGAATTCCTCATCCACTCATTCTTAATACATGACGTACATCACCTTTTAAAAATAACATATTTTTAAAATACATTTTGAACTCTCTAATTAATCCACAAAAAGATTTTCAATTCAATTATCATAAAAGTAACAGGACTTTACCACATTCCTTACTCTACGTCCGGTTTAATACAAGCTCATATAAAACCTTAATCCTTTGTGCTACTATCCGCACATCAATCCCCAAAAAAAAATCCGTTTATCTTAAATATACATCAAATATTATAATTCTCTTAAATTCCCACATAAAATATAGTAAAATAATACTACAGAAAAAGTTCAATTTGTAACTTTTCCCCAATTTGTCTTTTAGTTCATAACCTTGTACCAAAATGCACAAAACACCAGTTTATACATAAATGCAAACAAAAAGAAACAACAGTTACCTGGATTTAATCACTTCACGCTGGCCTACCATCCTACCATCAGCGACTGCTGCATTGAGGAACACCTCCAATCTGGATTGCAACACCCAGGACTGCAAACTGCTACTATATCAGCAGGAAGTCGTCTGATCTACCGCTACCATTGTATAAAATTTAGTCTGAAACCTCTTCCATCAATTGTTGTTAATTAACCAAATCAACCAAACAGATATTTACTCTACTTCTAAATTTTTATTTTTGGCACACTTAGTTCAAACGAAAACACAATAGGCTATAATTGCATACATTAATTTTGTTTCAAATTGTACTAGGAGCCGTCAGCTGGTAGTGCGCTAAGTGTTCTCTGCTTGTCGAAAAACTCCAAGAGGAAGAGCTCTACGCTATTCAAACTAAGAGATCTAGGAGATCTAAGAGAGCCCTACCACCATCCGTTGGGGTTTATTTAGTCTTTCACTGCCCCTCTAAAGCTTGTAAATTATGGCAATTTTCAACAATACAAATAAACAACTTCTAACCGTTCACAATTCCTCGTAATTTTCTACCCAAACATCACTGCCACCGAAATCTTAGAATTTGCACGATATAAACAAAATATTTTCTCCGTATTCTTTTAACCGTCAACAAATTCTCTGTATCCGTTCTAACTGACCACACTTTTCAAAACATTTCCTTGATTTTCAACAATCCCATTCTTAAATCTTGTGTATATTTTCCCCAACTGCTTATTTAAACTACTCCGCTAATGCAACATATTTTATCTGTCTCCCTTTAACATGCGTACTAAAATTATCTGTCTCCTACTTTCTACTTATTCCACTTGGTATATTCATACCACAATTTATATCTTTTTCGTTCTAACATGCATTCTACCTCAACTACCCTTCTTACTTTCTGCCTTCCCCGTTGTCAGCGTTCAATCTAACTTTATCTCCCTTATCCTCATGCCATCTCTCTTTGTTCCTTGTTTGTAAGTTCCATCTGTACCCCGTCTACCATTTCCCCACTCAAAACAACCTTCAAACTGTGTGTATGTTAACACGTGGTATTCTTATCCTACTTATATCTATTCTAACAAAATAACTTCTCCTTGTTTCGCTGTTGACGACCTGCAAAAATAGCGTTCTCCAATTAAATACTACCCTCTCCAAACAACGTTCAAACAACGCATATTCCACTTCTACATATTCTATCTGATATTCTTTCTTTGTTTCACTGTCTTCACCTTAAATCAACTAACACTTAACACGTGATACCTTTAGCCTACTTCTACTCATTCTAAAAAAAAACCCTCTATGTTCACTTGTTTGCAGGTTTTGCTGTTCGGCCGACACCTAACCCTCTTTCAATTATATATTTTTTAACGAGTCTATAAATCCATCATAATTGACAGCTCCGACCAACAATTCTTAGAATTCATTTGTTATTTGTGTACGTTATCTGCCTCAATATAACGATTTTTGGAAACCCTACGACGGTTAGTTACACGTGTTGCTTCAAAACGCTTTCACTGCTTCTCGTAAATAATATAACATAACAGCCACTTAACTGTTGTAAACAATACGCCGATACCAACGGTTTAAAATGCTCAAGCTTTTTAAAAATATTCTTCTTTGCTATAATTACATTCTAAAGTTGAAATTGAATTTGAAAATTTTATGCTTTACCTTTATGGTCTACCCTTGTGAATAATGATGGTTAAATACGTTTAATATGACTTTTGGAAAGCTATGTTACACACCCGGTATAACTTTGAATATTTACATTATAACACACGCTAAAGGATGATGCTAATTTAACTTAAAATATTACAGTACCCTTATTAATTTCTACTAGCGATTTGGAAGCGATTTAATCTGTAGTTGATTGTTTTTACATGCTGAATCACTAAATATATTATCAAATGAATTACTGTGTCGTTTTAACACTCAAATATCACAGAAATATATATATATATATATATATATATATATATACATATAAGTAACTTTATTGAGTGTTTAATTAATTCAAAGTAAAAACAAAATTTATTGGCGAGTTACTCAAATTTAGCCACGAGGGCATCCTGTCGACACGTTTAGGCTTATTAGGACAGGAGTAGCAAATTTGTTATATTTGATAGACACATTATGGGAAGTACAGTGTCACGTAACTCACAGTTTGTATCTACGTATCGTTTCACTTTTGGCTATGCAAAAAGACAGTTGAGCCGAATCTTCTCCGTGCCGACTGTCGCTAAGTACTGCAATGTCAGGTGAAACAACACGAAGACACAAAATGTGAGCTAGGTGAGGCTGTATTTTCAGGATATGTCTATTATATATTACAACTTTGATACTCCCGTCCAGATGAGCCACAATTAGGGCGAAGGGCATCGGCAGGATACCCTCGTGGCTAAATTTGAGTCACTTGCCAATACACTTTTACTTCCCATAGTGTTTATTAAATATTGCAATTTTGCTATACTGTTTTGATGAACCCGAGTTAGGGCGAAACGCTTCGACAGCGCAAATTCCTGTATAAATAGTCATTCTGTATGATATAAGCGTATTGTAAATACATAGCAAATAGCGTAAGCTGTTTATGTAAAAATGATTAACGTTAAGATACCATAAAAACACATTAAATCCGAACGCAAATCGATCATTTTAAGATATATACAAAAGCTATTCGTTTGTAATAAATAAAATGCCTTTTCCGTGCATAAAAATAAATAATTTTGTGTTTCAAATTTGGGTATTAAAACTCATTTTACCGTAAAAATAAATATTTTCTATAAAAATACAACCAATTTACATTATAAATCCATTAAAGCTTAAATTAACTTCTATATGTTTTACATAAATTCATTTCAAATATAAAATTTTCGAGAATATTATGATTATAGAAAGGATGCGTTATTTTTGCTTAGAACTACTTAAATTTCTAATTAATAAATGAAACGTTTATTCCAAGAGGCGACCGTAATACTAAGAAACCCATAAAATTTATAAAATAACCGATAAAAATTGATTATCTTTCGCGCTGGTATGCTACGCCACAATAGCTGTATATGTGTTAGAGTAGGACGAACTGTGCACGTTCCTAATAAGAGGAACGTGTTAACGAGGCAATAAATTGCGAGAATTTTGAACGCTATAAAATTCCCGGAAACTTGCATTTGATAAACGTGTATTATTTAAAATGGAATCACTAAAATACTAGTTTATTCTAGAAAATAAACAATTTTTTATATAAATAGAAGCATTTGTTACAAAGTTTCATTCATAAATTTGATCACGAAAGATGTTACTTTGAGAAAATAATTTCGTAGCTGTTGTTTTGAAGTATGCAATACGCATATCGTAATTTAATAATTAAATTGGAACAGTGAATAAAGAAGTAAAGCTAAAAGTAACTTGCATAGAAACTGAAATTATTAAATCTAATTATATACAATAAAGAAGAAAAATTCTTCAATAACGGTATTTTTATTAAATAATTGGAAGGAAGATTTAAGCGAATACGTATAATTTTGTAAACTGCAACTTGAACGTCAATTTAAAATAAAGCCAAAAGCCGAAAATACTCAAAACTGTTAATTACCAATGGTAAAAGAGCTTCGTGGAGTTTTGCAAGTATTAATTGTTTGTAACTGATATTTGAATTATGTCATTTAGCTTAAGATAGAATAAGTCCTAATCATTTTATTTTGTAAGGATCTTTACCAGGAAAGTTTATGATGAGGGTTCGAAACACCCTGACCTTTTTAATAAATTACCTGTCTAGAATTTTTGGCTATAAAACCTTACTATCCATAGGAAAAGATATTTAGTTCTATAAATTGAAGATAAAATAAGGAACATTTTTATAATTAAGTAAATAAGTACTTGTAGAAATAATTTAATGCTTGAAGGAAACGCTGTTGTAAATGTTCTATACCGATTGGTATAAGAGAAAATAATTCATACTATATAAATACTATATGATATTGCTGTTCGATTTCAATTTATAAATTCCAACATTTCCGCAGAGCTAGTCAGATAAAGCTAGAAAGGAAGGTATGTCAACAATATAAAATATTTTGCAGTTTTCTATATCTGTATCAAAGCACCCTTTTAGCGACACATCAAAGCGAGTTGTCATAGTAATATATATATATATATATATATATATATATATGTATATATACATACAAAATAAGCGGTATATCTTCCCCTTGTGAATTAATAAAGTTATTGCTTTGTTAATGGCTATACAACTATTGGCTCTATTTGTATATGTAAATAAGCTACAGCATATTTTGCTTTTGTTGTACACAAATTCTTATATATATATATATATATATATATTTATATATATATATATATATTACTGTAATAAGGAGTTGTTTAAGTGTGTACTTTATAGTAAAGGTCGTTTAGGAATTAGAAATTACCATAGGAAGCAGAAAACTGCATTTATTTAGAAAAAAAATTGAGAAATGGAGATAGTTTGTAAATAGTGAGCAGTCAACACCCTGTATATAAAGTATAAGTAGCAGAGATAAGAAATAGAGCTTCGAGAAGCGTAGTGTAAATGCGTACAAGTAGTTAATAATTGTGATAAAGAAAATTGATTAAAAATTGCGTAAATAACAGGCAGATATAAAAATTAAAAGTCGAATTGCATCAGTTGTTTATGTACAACATGGAAAAGCGATTAGATTCGTCAAAACACCGCATGTTTGATAACGAGGCACCTGCGAGCAGGCCACAATTATTTGAAAGCAAATAATGTTACATCAGAAACTACTTTAATTCAAAGATTTGATTGGTTAAAATTAGCGACGAGCTTGTAGGCCATACCCATTGACAGAGTAGAAGATCAATTATATATTAACAGGGACAGTGATAAGGAACTCAGTTTTCAACTCAACAAAGGCCGAGGTGCACCACTCTAAAACAAAGTGCGATACGAAACAATAATTTAAAGTGAAAAGCTGTATTAGTGCGACTAAGATGAAAATTATGATTGCCGAATAAACGACTCCGAGTCCGGGGAGAATAATAAAAATTCCATGTTCGGGGAGAAGAATAATAATACAAGTTCGAGTTTGGGGAGGATGATAATCCAATTCTAAGTTTGGGGAAATTGATAAGAAGTAATAAGTCTGAATGAGATGACAATAAATTGGGGTGCATAAATATAAGTTTAATAATGGTAGTCCAGAGGGTGATGGCAATAATTTAAATGCAATGGTTCAAGCGTGTGGATAGACAATATTTAGAATGGGCATGTAATAATTATGAATTGGGGAAAAATATTTTTATCCAAATGGATGGTAGAATGCATGAAAAATATTAGCTGATAATGGATGCGTCAATTGCGAGAAGGAAATAGCGAAGAAAATAGACCAGGTTAGATTTTTAGTTATAAGACATTATTTTTCAATTTTTTTATTTGAATATTGAATTTGCTTAATATAAATGAATGTGACGAAGTCAACAGAACAGAGGACTTGCATACGTATAAAGTGCGTTATATGATAAGAGGTTTTGAACGTTCCACACTTCTTTTTATAAAAACAATAGGTTTTTTTTTTGGTGACTAGATTTGATTAAAAAGTATATGATTTTTGATAAATGAGATTTACAACATTAATTAATTGAAAAGTGTATTTTAAATAATTTACAAAAATTGTACATAATATTTGTTTCATTATATAAAATTGAATTAACTTCATTTTATAATTCTAAATAAATGCTAATGGAGGTCATACGATAAAGTTAATGGGAGTGATTTGATAATTTAAACAATAAAGGAGGAGCTATAAGTTGAATACGAAATTGATAACGAGTAAGGCGGTAACATATCAAGTTTTGTTATTGGTCGACAAGGTCGGTTCAAGATAAAATCCAGTTAAGTTCCTGGAGGGAGTTCATAGCAATATTTATATGACAGCCCAACGTCGGAAATCGATAAATCCAGTTAATGCATAGATATATTTATATGTCGACCAAATGATGGGGCGCGAATAATTTAGGGAGCATAGCAATATATATATATATATATATATATATATATATATATATTCGCTTTAGATATTGGTATGTAAAAATTTTCTATAAATATTTTAAAGTAAAAACTAGGTTTTAAATACCATATTCTGCTAAATCCAGCAAAAGTAAACTATGCTGTGTGTCTGCGAGACAGCTGTAAATATTCATGTAAAGCGTAATACTATCTTAAATCATATTGACCTGGAAATTCCGTATTCTAGGGAGTACGCCATAAAGGAAATGTCGATTATGTTTTCTAGTCGATACGTTTTCGTAAAGCCAATGGATTTAAAGATTCATTGACAAGGGTTTATGTTCCTCTCTATCACCTTTATGTAAGAGAAAGGTTAAATGAAAGCGACACTAATTTTTAGAGCATGGAAGACTTTCATAAAACTGCTTCTACGCTTTTGAATTCTAAACATGATTTTGATGTGCTTGTCAGAAGCACAATATTAATTCTGTTTATTTCCATATAGCTAGAGTTCTAGTTTAAGGTTCAATACCGTTCATTTAGTTAATTTATAGCATTTACATGGTATGAGTTATAAATATCACTTAAATTGTACATCAGTATATAGTGCTACCGATACTACTCAAATAGATTTTAGATTTTGATTTTCTACTTTAAACATACCTTAATCTCTGCCTCAGTTACATAACTGCTCACATAATTTTTCACTAAGTTAACAACGTGGTGGTTGTGTAATTGGGTAGACTTATTATTAAATTCCACACACGGACAAAACAGAATACAATTAGTTCAGTCTTCCATTTAAACATGTCATCAGCGGGAGGATATTTAGATAATAAAACTTGCGAGATGGTTTTGATAGTAGGTAAACAGTTTTTCTCATGACAACAAAAATAGAAGTTGTTTTTGGAAATAAAATTGTTTGTAAGTTTAATGCAAATAGAACAGTTTTACCTTGCTGCAATTTTTATGTTCAACTCGAAAGTAAATTACAAACAGTTCTATCAGAAATACACTACTCAGCAAAATAACTACATAGCGCACCTTAAAACAATGATAAAATACGAAAGACTCTTCGTTATAATGGCGTGAGTCACAGTTTTTCCATAAATAACTGCTTAGAGCGTGGTGACAAATCAGACAGCAGCACGTACGCAGGATGAGCACAACATAGTCGGAAATTGGTTGTAGAAATAAAACGTCAATTAAATATCCAAAAGTCTATTGTGAAATACGTAGATCATTCAGTTTCAAAATAAGTTGTTTTTGTCGTAAACTAACTTACAGCATACAATTCTGCTTTAAACCTTATATGTCGAATTAATCCTTGATTGAATGGTATATATTGCTTGGTTTTCAAAATATGACGAATCGCGAATGAATCCGTTTTAATCAAGTTCCCGTTTATAAATAAAACTAAGCTTGTACGTCATCATTTGAGATCGTTTCATGATTTATTTAGAAAATTAGACAGCTGCAGGATGTAACATTAAAAAGGAATATACACCGCTTTCGAGCTATCTTATAGTAATCTGAAAAGCTATAAATTACTTTTGTTCATAATTAAATATTTGATGACTTTTTTTAGTATTTGATGACGTGTTTGTCTATTAATATTGCACCCAAAATTGTAGTATATGGTTCTATATAAAATCTCTTAAAATGAAGTTAAATGATACATCCACACATACGAAAGTCAATTTGGTTAATTTAGGGTTTGTCCTTAGGCTTTGCAACTGTAAAACTCTATTTTTATTTGGTAGTCTATAACCTAAGACCTTACTAAATAAACTATCATGTCTTAACTGGTGCCCTATCATTCTATCTCTCCTGACCTTTAATTGTTTCCACATACAGGATTCCACACCTATCCTTCTATAAACCTCCTCATTTGTTACTCTATCCAACTAATCTTTAACACTCTCCTATAACACCAAGTTTCAAAAGCTTCTATCTTTTTCTTAGCTGTTTAATTGTCTAAGTCTCACTGCCGTATAATATAACGCTCCATACGTACGACTTTAAGAAACATTTTCTGTTATCTAAACTAATACTATTAGCTATTAGTAAATCTTTCTTTTCTAAAAATATTTTTCTAGCTTGAGCTATTCTAGCTACTATATCCCTTCCGCTACGTCCGTCGTTTGTAATTATACTACCTAAATAGCAAAATTTATCTACCACCTCTAACTAGTTGTGAGCAAGGCCGCCCACAGAATAATTTGTAGAGGGGGTCAAGACTACTTTCGAAAATATTAGTTATGTTACACAAAGGATGAACACTGTTAATGCAACCCCGTTAACGGACGTAATGGAAAGTAATGTAAGGCATAAAATCTTATTTCCTTAGAGTAGCTCAAAAGCAGTTAGGGCCATCGATAATGCAGCGTTTTTTAATATTATAGTTGAAATCACGAAAGAATGCATTCACGCCATAGGTTACTGAATTTAAAAGCGATATACATTAAAAGTATGTCGGTGTTTAATTCAGAAACCTATGACGCGAATGCATTCTTTCGAGATTTCGGCTATAGTATTTGAAATTGAAAGAAAAACGTAGGATTGATAGTTTCTTAATAAATGCAGCATTCTGTAATTAATCGAATTTTCATAAAGTGTAAAGTTACTTACCAATCTGGTAAATTGCTGGTGCAGAAAGCTATCAATTCTTTTGGCTTGATGATGCACAGGGTAGCAAATGGAAAAGATTGGATTTTACATTAACACACACTAATTGAAAATTGAATGGACTTATTCCAATACACGTAATAAACCGCCCGTAAGAAAATGTAAAAATACAGACACGACACAATCATATTTAACGGAAACAGAAAAGCCACATTGTCAATCAAATGGCCACAAACCACAGATATTAATTAATAGTAAATAAATATCCGACCGGCACTTTAAGTAGTGTCTTTAATATTTGTTGCACAAACAAACATGACTAAGAACTAAGAAGGGTACAACAAACTATTATAACTGGCACTGCTGAATAGGACTGTTCTCGCGTTTTATTAATCATCATCATTTTTGAATAAAAATATCAATCTTCTTCGGTCTTGACCAAATCTATTTAGGACTTCATTTATAAATGCTTGTTTCTCCCTATCTACCATGTCCTTATGTACACTAAGCATGCATAAACCTTATAATCTATCCCCTGACATGCTTGATCTAAGCCACGATTTTACCCGCCTTAGCGTACTAAATGACCTTTCTATTGTTGCAGTAGTTGGAGATAATGCCAAAAAAATATTCAGCGCAGTTTTGATGGCCGGAAAAAAAGAAACTTCATTATCAAGCAAATGTACAAAGTCTGTATCTTGTTGAATCTCTCTATTTTGCCAAAGTTCAACCCACGTTTGCAACTGTTCTGAAAAGTTATCAATGTTGTAACTTCTGGCTATTTCTTCTTTTTATTTAACAATGCTCTTTTATATTGTTGTCTTTTAAGTTATTTGGATGTAATCCAGAGGTAAAAAGAAGTCGTAGCATCTTCAGAAAACCTTGTGAAATAGACTGTATAACAGAATCCAAATAAGGAATAAAAAGGCTTACTCAAAGTAATCTTCAACACTACTCATATGATAATTAGACCTATGAGTTTGTCTTGGTGCAATACGTGGTAATGTAATTTCAATCCAAAACCATGGGCATGTTCAACACTTTTATATAAACCTCTTTAAAATATTGTTCAGGATCACTACGGTGTGTCTTAAAAAGTTTGAGTAGTTCATCTATGTGCTGTTTAGCGGAAAATAAGTTTATACTTTTAGACTGCAGTGCATTACAAACAGGTTCTAATTTGTTAGAATATTTGGCCATAATATGCACACAAAGAATAAATTTCGACGAAGAAACGCAATTTAAAAGTTGACCGACCCTATTTCTTGTCTGAGCATTTATTTCACGGTTATGAGTTAAATTTTCCAGAGCGTTCATAGTATCTGCAAAATGTTCCGCAAACAACCTCATTGATTTATATTTGGCGGACCAGCGTGTTTCACATAATAGTGGAATATTAGAAACATATCTACGTCTTAATGGACTATCTCGAAAGAAAGTAATTACTTCTTTAATGGTACCTACTGAATTTTGAATATCCGGAATCTTGTTCAAATCATTTATCACTAAATTTAATCTATGGGACGCGCAGTGAAAATATATCGCTTTTGGATATTTATTTTTAATAAGTTTTTGGACTCCCTGCTCATGACCTGCCATCGTCGAGCAACCATCAAACCCTAATCCAACTAATTTATCCATACAAAGACCATATTCATTACAAGCGTTTAAAATTGCAGCAGTTATACCTTCTGCGTTCATCGATGTAAGGACTACAAAGCCTAAAAATTCTTCTCTGACCGAATTGTCATTACTAACAAATCTTACTCCAACTGATAACTGTTCTACCCCAGCAATATCTGCACTTTCGTCAGCCAGAATTGAAAATGCTTCACTCAAATTCACATCTTTCACAATTTTTTCCCTAATTAATGTTCCACAAATTGAAATTATTTGATTTTGAGTTCTGTGAGAGGTGTATTTTGAGTTCTTCTTGCAAAACTTTAAGTGCTTGTTTAGAATGTGATCTCCACTTTCTATTCTGAATTGTAAAAGATCCTCAAAATTACCTTTTTTATCACCTCGTAATGGCAAATCATGCATACCACAAAAAATGACGGTGGATATTATTGGTATAAGTTTTTAGCGATTCGATTCAATCAAATCCCGCTCAGCTTCATTTTTTTGAGAGGTAATTGATAGACGTTTTTCTTCAATAATTTTTGTAAAACTAGAAGCTTTTATAGTTGAATCACGATGCCATTCGGTTGTAGCATTTGCTTTCAGTGGCGTAACTACGATTTTTGGGCCCCCCCGCAAAAATTTTAAAGTGGGCTCTCTTTAAAATGTATTACTTTTACTGGCTTATATTTAGCCATATTTTTAAATTATAGTACATGTAGAGAAGGAAGCAGTATAGAATTAAATACATATACTATATTAATCAAGTGCTTTATTAATTATAAAACCAAATTACATAAATTCAAACTTATAAGTTAATTAATATTAAATCTACATATTTATACGCCGCACAAAATTATTTACACCTAAAATTTGATACAGTAAAAACCTATGAGCTAGCAGACATTCCAAATCAAATTCAAAATTTTGTTTTTCTTGCATGTTTTGCTGCAAACGCGTTTATTGTATCCTCTATATTCATATTTTTGGCAGTGTCATGTTCTACTGCTAAGAGGGATAAATCGTCTAATCTATCTTGTGAAGTGCGGTTCCTAAGATAATTTTAATAATTTTAATTTTGAGAAAGATCTCTCCGCACTTGCAACGCTAACGGGTAAAGTTAGGTATAACATTAAGGCTGTTATGGTGTTTGGAAAACTGCTAGAACCTGTAGATTTGGAAAGTACTAGATATTCTAAAAATTGTAAGATACCGTTAACATTTTTAATTCATCACAAATAAGTCTATTATTTTTGAGTGTAGTAAGTTCTATACCTATAGCATCATTTAAATCTTTGTAGTAAAATTTTTGCAATTGTTTTGCCTTAGATAAAATATCGTCTGCAGTTAAATTCAAAAATACATTAGGTTCTAAGAAATTAAACTTTTCGTTTACATGAAAAGCGATTTAAAACGATTCGACAGCTGTGAAATTATAATATCCATTACGCGATAAAATACATTTATTTTAAATTTAAATTCTTCATCATTAAATCGATAATCATTGGATAATTCATCGTAATGCTTTTTATTTTTGGTTGCCTTTTTTTATAAATTCCGGTTTAATATTCCATTGCCCTGCAACTTTCGCTGCTTCCTCCTTGATGTTGGAATAGTTATTTCTTGTTTCCTTGAAAAATTTTAAAGTTTTTGTAATAAGAGAGTTATCTGATTAATATTCGCCTTTTCACTCTGAGCAGTTTGTGAGAGCTTGTTAAGCTCTTCTAGAATTTGACTTAAAAAACACTTAAAAAATAAAATTAAAATTATCCATGCTAGTTAATATTTGCTTTGCGTCATTTCGTTCATCTGTTTTTTGATATCATAATAATTTTATTAAGAGACATTACTATATCTTTATACCGAATTCTTATGGCAGCTAAAGATTTTACTCGATCCGCCCAACGTGTCGGATTTAAGCGTTTCAATTGTGTGAAATTTTCTTTAAAAACAGAAAGCCAATTCCATCTTACTATACTATTAGCAAAAATGTATATATGTTTTCTAAAAGTAGAAAAACGATTCTATTTCTTTTATACCTTTAACGGCATCATTTATGACTAGATTTAAGTTATGGGCACTACAGTGCATATATAAGGCTGCAGGCTCTATGTTTAAAATTCTCTTTTGCACGCCAGAATACGTACCGCTCATAACGTTAGCTCCATCGTAGCCCTGCCCTCTACATTTATTTATATCTAATTGCATGTTGGTTAAATTGCTTAATATAGTATTACATAGTCCTTCAGCAGATTGGGACTCTACTTTTGTAAAACCCACAAAAGTTTCACAAATATCTATTTTGGTTACCTCTCCCAAGCTGTCTTTTTAAAATCAATATATCTTACAATTTTACTTAATTGATCAATCTTAGTTATATCCTGTGTAGTGTCTATTATGATTGAGAAAAAGGAGCGGATCTAATTTTATTTAATAAAATATTTTTTAAGTGTGCGCTTAAAGTATTAATAATATCGTTTTGAATTTTTGGGAAAGATATTTAATTGAACCTTTGGGTCGTTCAAGCACTTTTGTAATATAGGATCATAGTTACTAATTAAATGAACTAAACTTAAGAAATTACCGTTGTAACTGTCTTTTGAATCAGAAAAACTTTCTCTATGTCCTCGAAATGACAGCATGCGCTGGGATAGTGTTAAAGTAACATTGAAAAGTCTGTGTAAAACATTTTTCCAAAATTCAGTTTCTTGTTTTAATAGTAGAGTATCTTTCTTATCTATGGTATAATTTTTTTCCACATATCGTAAATAAAACAACAAGTTAAATGAGATTGAGCAAGCAAATGCTCTTTAATTTTTTGATAAACCCGCCAATCATTAATTCCGGTCGTCCAACTTGACCTTACTGAAGCAAACAGCCAACATGGTTGACAATAAACACAATTTTTTAATTTAGAATAACACAACCACCCATTTGAATTGTGTGGTAAGTTTAACGTATTGCTTTTATTTTCGCTTGCAGTTATTAAGTAATAATAGTGAACTGAAAAACTTCTATTTTATTATCTTTAGGAAACGCACCATCTGGTCTACACAATCCGTAATTAATTATTTCTTTTCTTAAATTGTCATGTTGTAAAACATTGATTTTTAAAAAATGTGCAAAATCGGTTGGATATTCTTTCGTCAGATCCATAGATAGTTCATTAAGTGAAAAAGTACTACTCACATTTACCTCTGTAATTGTAGTGGTATCTAGTTCCAAATTTCTATCGCGGCCGTCATTATGTGATGTACTTGCGCCCTGGGTGAGAGTTTTAAAATTGTTGACGACTGCTGTTCGTCTGTAGCGGAACTAGTAGATGCTACTGTCGAAAGCCCAATTTCTTTCATAGATTGTTCTTGTTTTCGGACTCTTTAGAAGTAAAAAGGAACTTATTTTTGGAATCTTGCTCTTTGATTCTTCCAATAGTTTCCTTTTCGTTTTTTGCAGCGCCGCTTGTAGTGCTCATTGTATATTATTTCCTGCAATTTTGAATGAAATTAATTATAATGTAATTAGATAAGTAATAATTATTTAAAAGCCTTTTGAAATTACAAATAACACATACATACTTTGCTTTAAATGCTTTAATTAACAAAATATAAATGATTTTTATTGAATGCTTAAAGATTTATTTATATGTATTTCTCAGCGCGACTTCAACTATGATCAAATCAATAGTAGTTTAATAAAAATAGATATAAATACTTACGTTTAAATATGAAAGACCTCCTGTAATACGAACACAACACTATTGAGTAAAACGTACTGGAATGCTTTTTACTTCCTTTCCGTTATATATAATGCAGCTAATGCAAATACGTTGCAACCAGCTGACTAGAAACCACAAAATGAATTTCTTTCTAGTATTATATTTCTAGAAAGCGAAGGTTACTAAGCTACCTGCCATCCTGTGAATCTGTACTGTACAGACAATAGCCCTTTTATTCCTATTTAAAATCCCACAAACCAAACTAACCCTACTATACGTCGTTTAATAATGCTTTACCACTTTATACAACTTATCACTTAAGAATAATATAGACATCTTTGTTATTAAAGTTTACAGTCTCTTTCATCTGTTTATTAACCCTTACAAAATAGGACAGAACGGATAGAAAGAAGAAAGGATGCAGGCTGCAGGTGGTGTTCAGTATTTATCTTAATTATTATTTCTTGTATTTCAGCAGTTCCTAGTAGTAACATCAAGAAAACGTTCGTTAACCTGCGGTTTCTGAATTATCTGCAATATTTTCTTGACCGTTTCTTACCTGCCAAATACGTTGAAGATGAATAAGTTGAGTTTATTATCGTTTGGGCCTTCTTGCACTTGGGGCCCCCCCGCATAGCGGGGGCTGGCAGGGGTGTAGTTACGCCACTGTGTGCTTTTGCAGTTTTGCAGTTTTGGAGAATACGCAAGCCAATCGTATTGTTGAAGCCAGTCATATCTAAAAGCATGTCTTCTTTCTTCGGAATCGTTCTTGAAATTATATTTAGGATCTGGTTTGTAAGGATTTGTTAATAATGAAAAGCGAACATCGTCGGAAAGTGTTTCATTCGAGTTAACAAAAGTGCCCAAATCGAGCATGTACTCATTCTTATCAGTTGAAAGATTGGTGTCATATTCACATGCGAGAGATTTTAAAGTATTAGGTGACGAAGTACCAGCTTTATTTAGATCATTGACACTATTATGTACTATACTATTACACTCAAAAATAGCATTAGCACCAGCACCGCTACTACTACAGCTTATGCTAGATGTTTCTTTTAGTTCATTTCGTTTGAAAAATTTTCTAATATCCATTGTTAGTATTGTTACTGATCTTAGATCTGAATTTCTGAAAAAAAATAACACGCTTTACTTTTCTGATACTTCAAAAGAAGAGATTTGTTAATCAAATAGACTTTAAAGAAAAAAAAAAGAATCTCCCAATTGCAAATAAATATTATTTTCAAATATGTATTCTCACGCATTAGGTACATTAGTACTTACTGCTATCCTATCCGTAACTAAACTGTAACTGCAATCTTCGGCTTTCTTTAAAACAAAACCAGTAACTACACTACTTATCAACACTGATAACAATAACTACAAGGAAAATGACCAATCAATATCTATCAACATACACGTCTTCTACTAATTCAACAGTCAGATAAAGTTTCCAAAGTCACAAATTAAAAGTACACCGCATTCGAAAAACACTGAATACAAACTGAAGTCACTGAAGATATAGACGTACTTTACTGTTATAGATAAAGAATATATTTTTTCTCAAAATAGAACACAATGAGACATTTGTAGAACATTCCAAAGTTTTAGTTGTAGAGTACCTGAACCTGTACAATAAGAAAGAAACCATTATGAAAGCCTTTATTTATATTTCGTTTGAATAGAAACTTTCAGGGTAAAGATATTTAGATATTAAAGAATGAAAATAACAGTTTTGTTATAGGCGGTTAGGGTTACTATTGTAAGGTAATCGCATTAATTCGCATTTCCTGCTTAAAATGACATACAAAGTCAGTCTATTTATAGTTAGACAATAGGCATACCTGTAGTGTAATCTCAACATTTAGGTTTACTTTATTTTTAAACAATAGTATAACCGATAGTGAAATCGTAATCTTCTTCAATCTCTAGTGAAGGTGCACTTCGTGTTGCGATTTCTAACAAAAAAAACAACCAAAGGAACATATTCAGGGGGGTCAGGCGACCCCTATTGACCCCCTTTGTGGGCGGTCTTGGTTGTGAGTTATGTCATGGAGACGTTAATTAAGTTATATGTTATGGTAAGACTTAAGCAGCGAATCGCTGCCAACAAGCCAGACCTTACATGTGATTTTCCAATGCTCCACCCGAAGGTACTACATTGGCCAGGAAGCGAGTTTTTACCTGGAAAATTTGGAATTTTGCCGAGCCCTTGCTGTTCCAAGCAAGGTAGGGATCTTTAACGTGCGTGACAACACTCACACACGGGACCTCCATTTTACCTCTCATCCGAACGAGGGTGTGTTTTTGGAAAAAATGCTCGCCTAACACTTTTCAAACGGACCGTGTTGGGATTTGAAACCGGGACTTTGGACGTAGTAGTCACACACATTCCACTACGCCATAAGGCCGCCTTAACATGCCAGACCGCTAACTAATTGTGACATTTAGTTAACTGATTTTTATTTATTTATTTATTTTGTTTTGTTTTCAAACTTACTTAAGGCCGGTTTGACGCAGCTCTAAATTCTTTTCTTTCCTGATCTAGTCTAAAAAGGTCTACATAGTCTTTACAACCCAAATCTCTAATAATTTGATTAATATAGCTTTGTCTAAGTCTTTTACTCTAGTTTTATGTGGTAGTCTATAATCTAAGACCTTAAAAATAGTCCCTCATGTCTTAACTGGTACCCTATCATTCATTCTATCTCTCCTGACCTTAACTTGTTTCTACATACAGGGTTCCTCACCCACCCTTCTATAGACTTACTCATTTGTTACTCTATCTGTCCAACTAATCTTTAACATTCTCTTTAATTGTCCAAGTCTCACTACCGTATAATACAACGCTCCACGCGAGTTAAGGTTCGGGCCTTTGGAGCGGTGTTTTTAAAAAATAATTCCAAACACTTAACAAATTTTATTTTAACTTAAAACAGAAATTACAATGGAATTTTGAATAACTTGTAAAATAACTTTAATTCAAAAACATTTAATTAATTGTAATAAGGTGAGTAGCTTAAACAACGATGTATGGAGTTCGAAGACTGACTGCCGGGCCTTGAGTTCCCGGACTTTTTATAATAACCTGCCCTTCACACGGCTGTGGGAACCTGCAGATCTCATGTCTGCTTTTCTCTTAATTGCACACTTTATTACATTGTAACAATCTTATTTCTAAGTAATTGCGGTATGTTAACCGCCTGTGACCTGCCACCTGCAGTATCACTGCCCTCTCGGATGCAAAGTTGCATGTCCGTTCTCATGAACTGTCGATAACCTCTCTGGGTTATCTTTGTATTACATTGTTGCAATGAACTTATACTTTATTTAACAATTTCTAATAATTTCTATTAGATTCAATATATTCAATACATATAGATAATTGGGGGATACATAACTCGCGTAATACTTTAAGAAACTTTTTCTATTATCTAAAGTAATACTATTAGCTATTAGTAAGTTTTTTTTCTCTAAAAACATTTTTCTAGCTTAAGCTATTCTAGCTACTATATCCCTTCTGCAACGTCCGTCCTTTATAATTATACTACCTAAATAGCAAAATTCATCTACCTTCTCTAACTCGGTATTACCTATTTTTAATTTTGGTACAGAACTAGGCTGTAACTTACTTGTCATTGTCTTTGTTCTTCTGAGTTAATTCTCATACTATAGTCACTCTGTAGTATCTCATCTAAAATATTTAAAAACACTCCTAACTCTATTTTAGACTCTACTATAATAGCTATATTATCTACAAAACGTTACAAGTCTATTTTATGTCCCTGTACACTAATACCTATCTCTTTTCTCTCTCTAAGTTTAAAATTTCCTCAATTTCAACATTAAAAATCAAGGAAGATAGTATACAGCCTTCTCTAACAACATTTCTAAACATAGCTTCCTTTTCTATTTCATCAAATCTAATTACTACAATTTGGTCTTTATATAGACTGTAAATAATTTTTCTATCTCTATGACAGCTTCCTATTTTTCGCACAACCCTGAACATAACAACCCAATTAACCCTGTCAAATGCTTTTCTAAATCTAATAACGCTAAATGAGTTTTTTATTTTTTTGTAACCCTTTTTCGATAATTACTCTAATCATTAGTATTGCTTCTCTAGTTCCTCCGTCTATACGAAAACCATATTAGTCTCCGCCTAAATAATTCTCAGTCAAAGCTTCTACTCTATTTTTAATTATTATTGTTAGTATTTTGGAAGTGTGGAGGTTAAACTAATCGTTCTAAAATTCTCACACCTATCGACTCCTGACTTTTTTTGGATTGGGATAATAATATTTTTTTCGAAATCTATTGGGACTTCACCTGTGTCATGTATTACTTTTGCTAGTTCATATAATCTGTCTAAAGTTTTCTGACTTGCATATTTTATTAATTCTGCGGGTATATTGTCTATCGCCGGCGCTTTATTTAGTTTAAGATCCCTAACAGCTCTATCAAATTCCTTTCTTAATATTGAGAACCTTATTTCTACATCCTCTTCTTGGTCGTTCTCTAACTCATCCATATCGTCTTTCTTATATAAATCTTCTAAATATCTTTTCCATCTATCTGCTACCTCAACTTTATTTATTAGTAGCTCATTATTCCCATCTTTAATACCATTATATTTTTTCTTATCTTCCCCGAAAAACTTTTTAACTGCCTTGTAAGCCCTGTCTGTCTTACCTATTCTCAAATCATCTTGTATTCCCTTACAATTCTGCTTCATCCATTTATTTCTAGCTTTTCTACACTCATGTACTATCTTATTTCCAACTCTATTATTTTTTCCTTACGTTCATTTATCAATTCTCTGAAAGATTTAAGCTTTCTTCTATTCTCTATTAAATCCCATATCTTCTTTGTTACCTAGGGTTTTCTCGCGTCTATTTTCTTCTTACCTATAGTCTATGTTGCTGTATCATGTTTAGCCCTTTCTTTTCTTTCCATCTATTTTCTATGTTCCGTCCTATAAGCTATCTCTTTGATCTTGTCATCTAATACTTGTTTATATTCCTCTTTTAACTCACTATCAATAAGCTTACCTAGATTCCTTACCTCTCTTTTAGCCTTTCTCAATTTTTTAAATTTTAGATTACACTTCATTTTACTAAGTTATGATCGCTATCTATGTCAGCCCCTGGATTACAAAGACAGTTTCTAACTTGGTTTCTAAACCTTTGTTTAACTAAAATATAATCTATTCGTTATCTAGCCCTATCACCTGGCGCTTTTCAAGCATATCTTCTTCTAACGTGTTGTTTGAATAGGGTGTTTACAGTTATTAATCTATGTTCCTGGCAAAACTCAACTAATCTTTCTCCTCTATCGTTTTGTTTACCATACCCAAACTTTTCTACCATTTTTCCCTCACTACCTTCTCCCACTGATGTATTAAAGTCGCCTATAATTATTAAATTCTCATCTCCCTTTACTTTTCTCACTATACTATGTATATCCTTGTATACCTTTTCTACTTCCTCGTCCTCGTACTGAGTTGTTGGCATGTAAACCTGTACTAAAACAGTATCTGTGGGTTTCGTACTCAATCTAACCATAATTATTCTCTCACTAAACTGTAGGTACTCTTTAACTTTACCTCCTAATCTTTTACCTAACGCTAATCCTCCCCCTGCCTGTCCATTAGTTGCAGAAGTTGTAACTATTCTATAATTATCTTTCCAAAAGTCATTACTATCTGACCATCTCATTTCACTAATACCTAAAATATCAAGCTCTCCTTTTCTCATTTTGATTAATAAATTCGTTAACTTATCTACTCTAAGTAACGACCCTACATTCCAAGCCCCTATCACTACATCGAACCGAATGATGGGGTATTTTACTTCCGGACAAGAATTTTACTTTTGAGCTCTCCATCATACATAGTTCGTGTTTTAGGCCAGGCATACCTGGGAAATATTGTGGTAGGTTCCCATGTCGTTCCACAATGCAGTTTTTAAAGATTTTAGCAAAAACTCATATACGGCCCGGTTAACCCCCAACAACCTTGTATTTTATTGAAGATCGCCCGAGAATATCTTCTGGCCAGCAAGGCTGCTGCCCCTTGCTGCGCCTTTTAATCGCCTTTTACGATAAGCAGGCTTACTATAGTAGTATTCTTTGTCCCCTACTATAAAGACCTAATTTATATATTATATATATATATATATATATATAATATATAATATATATAATATAAATAACGTGTACATAAGAGATATTACATGAATGCTGTTAAGAGCAAAAATTGCACATTGGGCATAAAACGAATCGAAAAAGACGTAATCATTTCACACAATTATCGTTTACCTTAAATCACTCGATCTTGTGAAAAGTAAAATATTGTTTCAAATCATCCGTTGTACCACCTACTTCTTTCTATTTTCATTAGAAAAAATTTCGCAATTTGGCAAGGTGAGCAAAGTTGTTGTTACTTTTATCATACGTTGCTAAAAATGCTTTTGTCATCTTTTGCTAAAATTCAAAATACCATGAGTCAGTTAAGTACGTATCCAAACTACAATTAATTAACCCTCCATGGTCTTCATATTCATTAAAGTTTAGATTGAAATTGATAGTGTTATTTTTATGAACGTAGTCATGTTTTCTTCCTTAGAATTTTAAGATGGCAATAATTGCAGCATCTACTTTATTTTTTTGCTTGGGAATTAAATCATTATAAACTAACATACAATAAAAGATGCATTTAGGGAGTATTAGGTATTTAATAATTATAAAAATTAATTAAATATTTTATTTTTAAGGTTTAGTTGAAGTAGTAGGAAAATTAATTGTCCTGTACAATATTTTATTTTGGTGTATTCTGTTTGAATAATAATACTCACTACCACTTACATTGTTTTCGATGCATTTAAAGAAAAGTACCAACTTTACAAACGTTATATTACATCACCTTGATTATAACTTTAACAATAGCTCCCATGAGTCAACAATGTTAGTCCATAGTTAGTGCCAATGTAGCAATATAACACATTGGATTTATTACTGTCTGCAATTTATGCTATTTATCACATGGAGTAATTTTATTAAATTTTTATCAGTACGCATGCGATTTAGTTTCACATTTCTGGTACTACGAGCTATGTCAAATGAATGAATAATTTATAACAAAACCTGATTTTTGAGATTTTGTCACGTAGTCGATGGTATTCACAGCTTAAGGACGATGCCACGGGCAGGTTGACCCACAAATTCATACCGAGCATAGAAGCTAGAGGTAAGATCGAGGTGAAGCTCGTTCATAAAATGGCGCAACTGTTAACAGGGCACGGCGCCCTGAAAGCGTATTTACAAAGATTCGGTTTAATCGATAATGACTGCTGCGAGTGTGGCGAGGGCGCAGAGCACGTGCTCTTCGACTGTCCACTAGAGGTGGCAAATTGGGGGTTAGATGATATGAAATTAGCTATGGCAGGGCTAGCATGGCCAAAGAGCCTAGAGGAAGTCGGGGAAGTGACTAACCAGAAAGCGTTCTGAACCGCCTTCAAAGAATTTTCGGGAAGGGTCGCGAGGTTGGGCGGTGATAACCGCGTGTAAATCGGAAGGTGAAGGGAGGCCGTAGGGAGGATGGAAAAACTTTAATTTTGACTTGGCGTGAGAAATGATATGAGCATGATAACCATAACCTTTAAAAAAAAGAGAAAAAAAAATATTAAAAAAAAAATTAAAAATAATAAAATAAAATAATAATAATATAAAAATAATAATCAAAAGTCTAATATGCACGGCAAACCCCCCACATCATTAAAGCAATCGCTATCCCACCGGAAAATCGGTAATAAACGAAAACAAATAAATAATAACAAACTAAATCAGGAAACCTCATTAATTTAAATCAGTGTAATACATAAAGAAATAAATTAGAGTGAAACCGCGCGCACACCCCTCCCCGCAGGACTTTTAAAGTGATAGTGATTGTGCCCCCCCCCCGAACGTTTAGTGCATACCCTCCAGGACTATAACAGTGCATAACCATCCTCCTAGAAGTAAGAAACAAATAGACGTAGGCAGACTACCAGGTCTTTGGAAGCTGGGAAAATTTATTATTAAGGTAAAAATAAAATTGTGGCGGCTGTACTCGCATAAGCATTGATTTGTATTAATAAGAAAATTTTGAAATAATTTAACGCGCACGTTCTTGTGTGTAATGGCGCCAGCCAACATAATGCTTATGCGAGTGCACCTGATAATTTATTTGGGTGATGCTTCTGCTAAATGCACTGTTACATGCTAATGCTTTTAGATGTTTATTTGTTTATATATATATATATATATATATATATATATATATATATATATTTATTTTATATTTATTTATATTTATATTTTATATGTATTTGCATGTATTATATTATTTTGGGGCTTGAATTGTATTCTTTTTTCTGAAGTTCCGCCGCCATTTTTGGTGGCAGCATGTTAATAGGAAGGAAGAATGTACTAGAGAAGATTGTAATTATAATATAAATCAGCTAGGGCATGATAGGGAAAGCTAGGAACGGGTTTAGGCTAAATTACTTAGACCAGGGAGGACGTACTTGTAAATACATAGAGCAGGCAAAATAGCTGGATTTACTATTCAAATATTTGGCGAATGCTTATAAAATTTGAATCCATTTTTAATTAGTTAGCTAGCTTTGGATAGTTTTAAGTCGACCCTTCAAGTCGCATCGGTAAGCAGAGCTGGCGACTGCTACCCGGTATTACGGATTCCTCATCTTTTACTTTCGTGTGTGTCTTGTTGATCAGACACACTCCAAAATCAACGCTAGGGACACCTTTATCCAAACCCTAATTTTAGTTTTTGTTTCAGGTTATTAGATTTTTATTTAGGTTGGATTAATTTTGAAGTTAGGTTTAATTTGAAGCACGTTATATTTTCGCGTTTAAACCCAATGTAGTACCTTCGGGCGGAGCACTGGTGACGTGGCCGCAAGTATAGTGGCCCTTATTCAAATTATAATATATATCACATTGAACAATTTTATTAAATTTTTATCAGTACGCATGCGATTTAGTTTCACATTTCTGGTACTACAAGCTATGTCAAATGAATGAATAATTTATAACAAAACCTGATTTTTGCGATTTTGTCGATGGTATTCACAGCTTAACGACGATATACTAAAATATTATTTACTTTCATATTACTTCTTCTTTGGAAAATTTTTATTCGCCTGACACACCGACATTTTTATTAATCAAATATTGCACTCTGTTGAGAGTGTTTGAAATGCCATTTCAATACAATTGCAAATCAGAATTATATTATATAGCACAGTGCTTCAGAAAACTAATTGGTAGTTCAATTAATTAACTTTTAATTGTATTTAGTTTCTAATACATATCAGAAAAGGTACTGTGTGAAACGCTTATACGTCATAAAGCAATTGCAAATCTCAAACAACTTAGGATTAAAGTCAATTTATTAAAAATAGAACTGCAATTGGAACTTCTAGATATTACTTGAAGTTGATAATGTTCGCCTGGCAATTTTCCGAAGGTTAGTTGATAATGGAGCACGAAATCCCAATATCAGTCCGGAAACTAAAGCAACTCAATTTATTATTTCTTCTGCGGTGAATCTCTAGATTGTCGGTTTAGTACGCTTTTTGTGTGCTATAAAACCTATACAGATGTGAAACACGCAATATTAGCGACTTTCTAAGGCTATAGAAAAATCCAGGAAATACTTACACATCATCGCTAAATTATATTTCTTGGTCATTGTATTTGAATGATACAAAGGCAGAAATAAAAGTTTTATATCATTCCTTTGAATTTCCTTCGACGACAAATACGAATTGAGTTCTAATAACTTTCTGAAATATTTTACAAGCAATGTATTAAAGAATGAGTGTAAATATTTGAGAAAAAGAGTGGTTTCAAAAATTGCCGCAACTATACGATTCATAATTTTTAGATTCTACAGTAATAACGGAAATTTGGCGCCCACGCAATAATGTTCAGAAATTAAACCTACGCTCTACATAGATTTTGCTGTTTGATACGTATGTTGTAACCTATTCCATGTAACCTATCTTGTGTAGCCGTTTACTAGTATTTACTATGTTATCTGATTGACGGTATGCTCTTTAAACTTGTTTGTTGATGAAAATGGAAAAAGCGCTCTGCATCAAAAGCAAACAGGCTGCTTTAGTTCCTAAAGAATATACTGTAATAAAACATCATTTGGTCTGCCTTTACCAGAATAATGCAGCTGAACGTAAACTAGGTACCTGTTCACAAAGAATTAATAACAGCTACCCTGCGGAATATTATCTTCATATGGACTTGATTGACAGTTTACAAGAGGTTCTATTTAAGAACTTTAATAAGCTTACAATAGGAACCTACTGGATGCTGTTTGCATATTTCTAGTACGTTCTTAGAATAGTCCAGAAATATTGATTATAAAGTCGTGATATGAAATAAACTAGTGGTAACATACTCTTAAAATAAATAGATATGTATGATATAAATTATTGTGGTGATCGATATAAAATAACACTTAGTGCTTCAATAATTAATTACAGTGCTTTGACAGTAATAAGAAGATTAGCATTGCAGCTTTTAAGAAGTTAGTATTTATACTGTTGGCGATTAGCAGGTAATGAATTATTGTAAGTGTTTTAGAATTTCACTGTAGCGACGAGTATTGGAAGCGTACATAATCAGTTTATAATAAAAAACTATTGTTATTACATAAGAGTTTTAGTTAAAATACAAACTGTTGTACTACGCGTCTAGACAGAATCACTACCGTATGATAAAAACTCAGTGTAGGTGGTAGTAGAAAATAGCGACCTACAGAAACTATAAGGGTAGGTGTCCTTTGTTCATCTATCACAAAAATATGCTTCATACGTTAATATGCATGTATATGAAAGAAAAACATTTATGAGTTTATCATTCAATTGTCTATGTATGTGTAGGTATGCATACGTGTACGGGTGTTTGAATTTATACTTGGGGATTAACATCAAATGTCAGCGTGGACCGTATTTGCCGAATTACGGCACTGACTTATTCGCACAGGGTTTACCAGCAAAAGAGCTAGTAGTTATAACTAAGATCAAATTTGTATAAATGCAAAGTGCAGTGGAATAATGCAAAGGAAAGGAAAACAAATTATAGATAAGGTCCCATTATTACATTAGCACGAAAATTATCAAGGATTTCACATGACAGTGAGCCTTACAAGTGTTTGAAACTACTCATATCTTTTAACAAACGCCATTGGTTAAACAATGCACGTACTGGCGCAGTAAGCACTTTCAGATAATATCACTGAATAGCCTCCGCATATAGGGAAAGTTACAAGTGTTTACATCGAAAACCCTGCATAGGTCATATGCAAGTTTTCTTGTCATTAAGTAATTTTGAAAGAAAAGCAAACTACCTGGAGCGTGTTCAAAAGTTTGATCACCAGGATCATCATAGCAATAAACTGACGAATCGACAAAGAAGAAAGTGCAGAGTTTTGTGCAAGGACGCTAGGCTTAGGCATTTTCTGGTGTATAGAAATTGGGTTCTTAAAAATGTAGAATTTTTTACACGAAATAATTAAATTATGTGCGTAGGTATTCATCTGGTATACAATACAGAACGTAGAAATACGATAAGTTACAAAATGTACGGGTCAAAATCTCAGTTTTGGTTGTTAGCAGAATTCAGGGTGTCAAGTTCAAAGTAAGCTCTGCAAGAGAAGTTTTCATCCGAAATGATTTAGGAAATACTAATTTTTTAACATCACTGTTTGAATTGGTTTGTTTGTTTGTAATTCAACTGACAGTAACAAGCATTTTGTAGATACCACTATACAATGTATCTGGTTTAAAAGCTGAATGTTGACTGTTGGGTGATGTGATTGTGCAATCGCATTCATGGCCACTACAGACTACATATCGCTGAAAAAAATATTTTGATCGCTAAAACTGATGTATGTGGTTGCACTATTGAAAAACTTTAGACTAAGGCTTTAACACGTATTCATTTGCCGAATTAAATCAGGATTATAGAAAATGAGAAGGCTAAATTAAATTTAACAATGCAACCAAATTATAATTATGTATTGAACACTTTAGTGGCAGTGTGGTTCTAAGTCTTTGAATAAACTGTTTTGCAAGACATGCTTGCTGATTTCTCGTGAAAGATCCGTTTAATACTGTAATGTACGATAATACAAATAATATTTATAGAAGTGGAAAAAGACACAAAGTAATCCTGCAAGACATATTGCTAATCAAGAGGTGCACTTATTCAGAAAGTGTAAAGGATAGAGTTTTCACTGTATAATCAATATAAACTGGAAGTTGAAAAAGATAATGAACTGATTAGATAAAAAATGGGAAATAATTAGTAATTTCATTGGAGTAACTTAGCTTTTGGAATAATAAAGGCCACAATAAACGTGATTAGTTATCCAATAGAGAAAATTTTGCAGAATTTCCATATGCAATTGCAAATCACAACGACATACTAAAATCACACTTGGAGAACTCAACTGTATTTTGTAGCATCTTTTCTTCCATTCAAAACGAATTGATTTCCTCGTAGCTATGATGCTACGAACAATAGAGAAGAAAATTTAAATTGCCAATTTTGTTGCATTACTTTTGGATGAATCCTCTAAAGCACGAAGTTGCAGTTAGCAACGATATTACATTAAGTATCTCAAGTGAAAAGTGGAAGAAATATATTTGCATTTTACTAATGTTAGTGCGAATAGGATATTAAACGGTCTTCTTTATCTTGTGTTAAAAACTTTAAGTGAATTTGGTTGTGACAAATCATCAATTGTACGAACACATGATAGTGCAGTGGTTATAGCTGGAGAAGATACTGAATTACTAGGAACAGTACGAAACATTGCAAATCTGCAGTTTTTGTTCATTGCTATGTTCATAAACTTAAGTTAGTTTTATCTCAGTCTGTAAGCTATATAAGGCATGCAAGATTATTTTTACAAATCTTATGTGATTTTTCAAGTTTTTGAATTTTTGAAAATGCCTACTTTTGAAAATAACAATGTGTGGTGGTTTTTCATTTTTTTGTTAGGCGGGGTCCGCCAGCCTTCCGCTTCATTTTACTAGGGGGCATTTCTCTCCGTCTTGTTAGACGCTTGTCCGAAAATTTAACTTTTTTATAATCTCTTGTTGCTATTTCTGCTTTATTTTCCCGCACGGGCCCATCTTAGGTCACAAAGACTACCGACTCTGTTTTGGTAAGTTAAGTAGAACTTTTCTATTCACCTGGTCTAACATCTTTTCCTCAATGCGAGCCCTTCTTCTTTTCTCTTCGTCAAAGAGGTCACTTTGGTTCCAGCTGATTCTTCCCTCCTTCCTTTAACACCTTATCCTATTCTATCTATCTTTTCTTTTCTGTTAGTCGCCGTATGGTTTGGTGATCTGCAACCCATTTATTTGTTAAGTAATTCAGCTGACCTAAAACCCACACTATTTTTAGAAAATTAGAACAAAGGAGGTCGTTATTGGTGTATATGTATATATATCTTAATCGTATCTTAAATATTATTTTATCTCATAACTTTTTACTTGGCGTTATTTTTAAAAATTATCTTAGAACTCCCTTTGAGAATTATCTTGGTACGTTACCTTTATCTTGTGACTACTTTCAGAAATTATCTTTAGAATTTTACCTCTATTTTGAGCTTATCTTGGGGATATCCGTGGGAACTATCTTGGGAAATTTTCTGTATCTTGGAGATATCTTTGAAGATTATCCCGGTATTATCTACAAAAATTATCTTGGTGTTTTACCGCTATCTTGAACTATCTTGTGATAAACACATTTTTGAACAAAAATTTTAGAAAAACTTTAAATAATTGATTTTTTGAAACCAAGATTTATATAACTTGAGTAAAAATAAAAGTTTTAAGAAAGAACCTAACTTACTTTAGCTTAGTAATTTGTTAGGGCAGTATGGAAACTATTGAAAATTAGCTTAGTTGAGAGGCTATATAAGCAGGGTAAAATTTGGGTATTTACCCGTATTTTTGTAAGTATTTTTAAAGAGTGTCATAAATATTAAAATGTTTATGGTATATAACAAAAAAAAATATTTTTTTTAATTTACCTAATTAACCAAAACTTTACTTTAAGAGTTAAAATTTAATTTAAAGTTGTAGGATTTTAGGTCAAAAAAATGTATTGTTTCCGACAATATGTGTTTCTAACGGAAACTGCGGCAAAGAGTAACTGTGCGCTCAATAGTGAGGTAGTCCAGAAATTAGTGGCTACTCCTTCCTTTTCGTTTCCCGATTTTGCGAGGGCTGTTTTATGAAAAATTAGGTGGTGCTTAAGAACTTTATTTAGTTATCAATAGCTTTAAGTTAGAAGTCGTTGTTCGTACTTAGTGGAGCAGGAGGTCTTATTGTTTCTTTCTTCTTTTTAGTTGTTTTGACGATATTGTTTTGGATTAAGTAAATTAGCCCGTAACATGCCTTTTATTTATTATATAACCAGTTTCCAATTTCAGGGATTTAGTAAATCTGTTATTTTTCGTACTAAAAGTAAAAGTAATTCTCCATGTTTCTAGGATCTGGCCCGGAGCAGGTTATAAATTATTAGTTATGTTGTAGGTATGGAATAATCTAAAAAGTGTAAATACACTGTTTGTTTCGGGGACCCTTTTTTTTGTCTCGCTTGAAAAAATTATGTGGAACTCTGTTTTTGTTTGAACTACTACAGCCAGTAATCACAGACTTCATTGGGTTCCGGGACTCAACTAGGGCGATTGTATTGTATCCGCAGTGTCTTTGTGAGACTTCTTCGATTTAGTGATCTAAGTTTTGTCCCAACCTCTCTTTACTTTATCTGTTTAAGGCATTACTAGAATTGGTAAGAACTAGGATAACTGTTTCCTGAAAGCTTAATTCCGTCGCCGGAAAACTAAAAGATAAGTAAAGACCTGTTATAACCTTGGTAAAGAAATTTGCATACCCAAATCTTAAAATCTATTACGTAATGATTTGGAGTATTTAACGTATAGCAACTTGGACAGTTTCCTGGATTCTCCTAAATAGGTTTCGATATTTTTGTTTTTTAAGTTAATTATTCGATTCGAGTTGGACGCTCTTTTTGAAATGTGACTTTTTATATGAGACCCCATGATTTGTTATTGGCATACTATGGCTGATTTTACTTCATAATTTAATTGCTATATCCACTTTGCAACCTCTATCATTGCTATCACAACCCGTATTTCGCTATCAGAGCACTTGTTTGATAACGTAGCCATCGAATAAATTAGTCTCGTTTCGATATTATTAACAAGACGAATAAATTTAGAAATCAGGCTGAAAACTACATGTTTGAGACGAAACGTTTGCGGATTAGAATTTGTCTACATAAGGAAAGTCGCTCGTACCATAAACTTCTTCTATTTATTTTCTTTATTTATGTTTTACTGGGCAGACCAACGTTCTGCCTTGTATACTTATAATTTAATATATACAAATGTCTTATTTTTTCAGCGGGACGAGTTATTTTAGTAAGTTTTTCTTGAATTACTTCCGGGTTTTCGTTTGCTCTGCACCCCAACCTACAATTGTGTTAATCGGCATACGTTTATCGAGTCAATAATAAATTAAACTGACAGCGTTTTCCGTGAGTACATGCAGGACACTTGCCACATGCCCCAAATAATAAAATTCTGAATAAAATTCACTACGTGAAAACAAAGTCAGAAATAATAAAAATTATGAGGTATAAAAAGTGAGTAGACAGCTTCCAGTTAGTTGAATAGTTGCTTTAAGGAAAATTAGAGTGGCTATCATAGTGTAACCATGATTGAAGTACTAGAAGACGGTTAGATAATGATGTAATCTGCTAGGAATGCTCCTTAGTAATTAGTTGTTATGGAAGAAATTTCGCCAGCTAAAAAATTAAAATAAAAATAAATGTAGCAAAGATAAAATCCCATTATTTACAACAAAACTGAATTATTTTTGCTTCTTGACAAGTTCATTAAAAGAGCATGTCGCCTGAACGTAACATTTAATGAGTCACAAATTAAAGAAATAATGGATAACTCTCTTTCACAACAGAAAATGCGTTATAGGATGTACTAAACAAATATCGCTCCCAATAAATTCATTGTTCGAAATTCAATGCATCAGTAACCCCTTGTTTATGAGCTTTAAATATTAAAACCAAATTTTCCCGATATAATACATAAAGCATTTCACCCAATCAGTGTAATTTGAATTCCGTTTCCAATCCATTTTTCATTTTGTTTTGGTTTCATTTCAATGTACTTTGGCAATGCTAAATTGGTTTGCTTTTGATAGAAATCCTTTATAGAATCGTGTACCAAAGAAGCATTTTAAAGACACGTTTATATTCTTTTTAAGTTTGGGAGTAATTTTTTTCAAAGCTAAGCTAAAAGCAGCGAATCTACATTCAGATAAAGTGTAGTTATTGTTTTACTTGTCCCTTTTCCTAAACTAGTTACTAGTATGTTTATAAGTTTGAAACTGCGTCAGTTTGATTAAGTAAAGTTAAATTTGCGTTTATGACAACAGAATTAGATATTAGACACCTATTATTAAAAATATAAACTTTTATTATAATTTTAACAGATAACTTACGTCCACAAAAACAAAGTATTCTTTACAGCAACTAAATTTCGGTATAGTTACAAATCTGGAAGGCAAATAAACAAAGGGCATGTAGAAAGAATATTCAATCATAATCTAGAGAAATATAAGAAACTGTAAACAAGGTACCCACGCTTAATTGCTTAATCGATCATGCAGAACGCCTAGGTGCGGACTAGGCTCGGGGTCTATTCCTGCGGAGGCATGAGATGGTCGGCGTATTTTCTAAGATAAAACCTATCTTTACATAAATTAGGACGCCACTACGTCAATAAAATTAACAAAAAAATAGTCTTCTTAAGGATAGACGCAGATAAGCCTTATAGGAATTTATCTATGCCTGAATGTAGATATTCAGTAACATAGTTTCTTTTATTTTTACTTAATTATACCAACCAGAATTGGATAAACCACTTGTTTCTCTTATTAGACTTTCATAAATAAAACCATTACGATATTTGACTGATATGTAATGAAAATAGTTACTGTTTTTTCATATACAAAAAAATTTAAGAAAATATCATACAGTATAAATGCAAAAGCATGAAGTCAAATGCTGATAGAAATATTAAGTCGACAAAAAAATTAACACTTATTGATGGGTTAAGCCCGTAGTAAAAAAATTATCCAATATCTCACTACATTAAATAAATGCTTTAACTAAAGATCTTTGTTTCGGCTTACAAAAATTATTTATAGATCAAACTTTAATCTTTCTAATGTATTAGTGGTTTTCCTTCAAATTCAAGAACTATTTCATTATACAACTTATTTAAGAACATAAGTGTAACTTATTTAAATAAACATGAACCACTAGATATTTATCTGACAGATGTTCGGTCAAAATGTTATCCTTAACGACCATTTAATACTAGCAAATAGCTACAAAAAATTTATCCAGATCATCTTTATACTAAATGAAACATAATTTAATTCAACAGGAAAACTTTCATTTTTGATATTCAAAAATTTACTGAATTTTTACGTCGTTTAACCAATTATTTTCCTTCTGATAAAATACATTTTCTAACAAAGTTTGCTTCTCGCATGGATTGACGCTTGTTGTTACAAAAAGGAATTGTACTCACCCTAGCTTGAAGATACTTAGTGTTACAAAAAAAACTACAAAACACCTGTCTGGTTGCAGCCACGTGGATTTGCCGTTTACTAGACTGTAATTCGAATTGATTTCTTATATCCATTATAATTTCCTAAGCTATACCATCTGAAGCTTGCTTGCTAAAAATTCAAACATAAGTTAGTAGCGATAAAGACGCTGTGTTGTAAAGTTCACGAACCGCTTTATAAATCTAGAGTTCACTTCAATACTCTGCTTTACTAATGTAACTGTGTTTCTATACTTTAGCCCAAGCAACACTCCTCTGCCAGGAGGGATATTTAGGATCCATGATGGCTGGAAAAGTCTTCCTCACCACGTTTTTAAAAGATAACGCCTTTTCTTACTACATGCCACAATGAGAATACTTGTTTCTATATCGGACAAGCGCATCGAGCATCTCGCGCATGGCTGCGCGGATTGATAATTACGTCGACAAACAGTACTTCACCTAAACTCTGACAACCCACGTAACATATAGCAAATTCCGGATTTGTCTAAAACTAAAACGTTACAATGGTTTAGGATTAAGTAAAAAACTGTAAGAGCTACCCAGAAGCAGATATAAACACTGCGCAAAACAGTAACTTTGAAAGTCGCACTAAAATTTAAAAATTTAAAAAATGGAATGTATAATGCACTTTGACATTAATAAACAAAACTTAATGAAATCCATGAAAGATTTGAAGAAAGGTCAAACAAATTGCTGAGAGACATCGGGAAAATTTCTGATATTAAATAAGCACAAATAGAATGGATTATCATAATATCCAGTTTAGACATGGCGGCCAGAGATATTCTGGGGTATAAACAAAAAGAAAATAAAAGACGATACGTTACAAAGGATATTCTGAATTTAATAAAAGGAAGCTGAAAATACAAAAACAAACCAGACGAAGCAGAAAATTGGAGATACAAAACCATCTAATGGGAAATATCTGCGAGTGCAACAAAGGTAAAGAACTGTAGATTAATGAAAAGTGCAAAGCAGTACAATCTACGATAAAAATAGGAAAAACGAACGAAGTATATAAACCAGATAAAATGAACTTTAAGCATTGTACCGCGCTAGTAGTTGTAGTACATAATAATACCTCTGACATTAAGTTTAACCGTTTTTGTTTAGCAGAATAAGAAACTATTATTATAAGAAGTGGAAGTCAGAAGAATAATTTGTTCATGATCAAGTCCAAGAAGCTCTGCGAGTGTTGTGAAGTTTAGTTATAAAGGAACGCTGAAACGTGTCGTTTGGGTTTGTAGTTTAGTAAAAAAGCACGACTAAACACAAAACAAGTGCTTTATGCATAACAAAAGTGCAAACGGAAGTGTGCCAAATAATCCAGCCTAGTGCTGAAGCTTGCTAAAATCATTTTCGCAGGACAGTTTGTCTACGATATAAGGTAAGATCTTTCCTAATAAATATTTTTATTGTTATACCTGGGGTTTGTGTAAAGTAGTCATTCGGCGCTCTCGGTCGTATGAATAGCGAAGCGGTTTACATTCCAGGGAATTCATGGTCTACAAGAAAACTGGACGAACCAGGTGTGGTCCGAATATAGTTTAGAACCGGTCACATGTTATGGTTATATATTCGGACTTAATAAATTTAAGAACAATGACAATTAATATCTACCGTTTTGTGATGAACTATAATTAGTTTATTAAGTAGCGTAAGTTCTAGCTAATAATTCGTTATACGAGTTGACATCCTTAATTCTTTTATACCTTTACTAAGAATTATTGTATTTAAGGTTTATACAGTACCATAGCTGTTATTATTTACTTTATTTCATTCACGTAAAGAAAACCGCGTTTGAGGGGAAAGTCTCAGGATATAAAATCGTATAGAAGAAATATAAATGAACCTGGAACAGATATCATTATAGCAAATGTAATGTGGGTAGTTAGATGTCAAAAATATATATGGGATTTATGTGCAGGACAGGAACTAGAAGAACTAGAACAGGATCAGAAATTGAAAAGGACGACTTGGGATATCCTATGCTTATGAATGAGTTTGAAAAGGCATTAAAGGGATTGAAAAATAAAACGGCTCCGGGAATAGGTATGGGGTATAAGTAAGATGCAAGTCGCTGGACAAACAATAGCAAAACGTTTCTTCCAACTTGTAAGTTATATGTATAAGAATACGTAACGAATCTAAGCATAACAACACGGTCATTATAATAAAAGGACGCTAACTTATATAAAAATTTACGAACAATAAGTTTAATAGCACATGTGTCAAAAATATTAACTAGAATTGCACAAGGACGATTGGAGAAACGTGCTGTAGAAATACTAGGAAAAGATCAATTTGGATTTAGATGAAACAATGGAGCACGAGAGGCCACTTTAACTTTAAGAATGGCAAAGGGGAAAACAATAGAAAAAGAGAACGGGTGTATATGGATAATGCATTCTACCACGTACAACGTTCATAGCTTATATAAAGAGCAAACAGCAGTAATAGAATTAGAGCAGGAACGTAGAGAAGTAAACATTAGGAAAGGGGTGAAACAGGGATGTGCTCTATCCTCATTAATTTTTAACTTGTACATTGAAGAGGCAATGAATTCTGTCAAATGCAAGAAGACATTTAAAATTACTATGCAAGGACAAAGTCTTTGAAATGTGGTGCTACAGACGCACGATAAATTTATCATGGGAAGACATAATTAAGATAAAAGGTACTATAGAAATGATATGGGAAGAAAGAAATATGTGAAAAACAGCAAAAAATGGGAGAGATAGGATGATAGGCCACATACTAAGGCATGAGGGAATAGTGCGGAATACATTTGAAGCAGAGATAGGATAAATGGTAAGTAGAGGTAGGTTAGACTACTGCACACAGATAGTGAAAGTTTTAGGCTGTGGGAATTTGAGGAAAATGTGTAGGCTAGCTCAGAATAGAAATCAATGTAGGCAAGGAAAGCGTAACTAATGCATTTGCAACTCTATAACTAACTAGCAGTAATAAAAAAACATGCATGCATACATACCTATATAAAGATAAAAACTTACCAATAAACGTGTCGATGTATTGAAATATGTTCCACTTTGCACGTAAGTCACATGTATATTGATGTATATTTGAATTTTTTTGAAAATTGACATCATAATAGATAACTTATAAACTAACACTCTAATGGCGTCCGCGTATCATTTTTATTGAAACAAAAGTAAATCGTCACCCAGACCAAACAACAAAGAAGAGTATGCTAAATTTAATAGCGTGTGACGGTGCTGACCATTCCCAGAAATTCTGCCCAACAACTTGTCAAACCCCACACCCTACTAATATTCTGAAATAATTTTACCTAAATTCATGAGAACATTCTGATTATTTCTGCTAGGTTACAAGTAACGTCCTAATATCTATGCTGGTCAAATGCTAGTGTTGTAATAATTTTTAATACGGTAAGTATCGAATAAAACTACTAATTTCCCGGTGAAATTGGCGCACAGTTTAAGGTGCGGACCTCTAGGGATAGGTGTGGCAATGAACCAACATCTTTGTTTTAAGTCACGGGTGAATTAACGCGACGGATCACAATTATTAAACTTTGTATTTAATCGCCGTTTCCTGGCCTATCCCAATAAGAAAAATAGCAATTGCAGATTTAATATTTTTTAATTTTTAAGAATCCCACCAGCAATTTAAAATTAAGGTGGATTGAAGGGAAGCTGTCCATATAATTCCAATAGATTGGCAAGGGTTTCACAATGTGGGGATACTGTATGTGGAAAATTTATAACGAAAATTTTAAAGATAGTTATTTGAAAATGCCCATTTAATGTTCATTAGTTCAAGATAAGAAACGCAAGTTTAAAATTAAGGTCGGTATATACTAAACAATAATAGCTTTCCTGCGTCTATTTAACTTCGCCAATACCTCTACCAGCAAATTACAAGGGCCATTTTTATTCGAACTCCGATAAATCGTAAAAAGAGACAAGTATATATAAACGAATGATTGTATTGTAATGTTCTTTGTTTTTTCTTGCCTCACTTTGGGTGTGTGAAAACCACTTTTTAAAAAAGAAGTTAAATTTAGGGTTTATTTCTGGGTAGGGCAACCAGACATTCTCATGGGTCATTAAAAGCAATACTTCATACAACACTCTATAAAAACTAAAATTAGAACAACGCTAAATTGGGCAAGACCAAATCCAAGGCACATAAAAAATAAGATGTACTCTAAGGGAGAACTTGGAAACCCTCAGAGAAAATTATCGCATTCGCTGTGTGAACACTATTATCAAAAAAGAGAGTTATTGCATAATATTTTAGCATGCGCAGTTTCGTTATAAAATAAGGGAAACTTTATTAAGGATAATGCATGACTTTATTTGTGCACGGTTTAGGTATACCTTATTTCTCTCTTATTTTGACATATTAAATAACTTGATCAAATTTTTGGTTCAGTTGTCAGTGATCGCGGTTAAAATCCCGTTTGGTTTAGCCGTAATGATTATGTCCGTGGGAGTCAAAGAAAGTAATAAGCGTTTACGTTTCACTTACGACGACGTAATCGTGTTATTAAATCCATCGAGTTATCCAGAAAGATGGGAAAGAGTGCAACTGCATGTACTAGGAAGTGTTCTAAAAGAGTTTCAGATACGCACATTGATGCAGCATTTACAGGTTCTACTTGAATTATGGGCAAAGAAAGACAACAACTATGCGGTAATGCAAATTGATAATTATGAATTAATCATGCACTGTTAACTATATACAATGATTTTGTTATAGTTCAGGTGAAGAAGAGCCATATACAGAAAGGGATATCTTATTACAGGAAGTGAATAATATTTATATCAATCAAAAGTAGTGAAATAGCGTCAAAGAATAGAAAAGTTTCTAGAGAGAAACAACTCTAAGACCTCTGTAAGGAAGCGCGTGAAAAAGTATCCATGATACATTTTCAAACAAGTACTGCTATTATCGGGCAAGATACATTAGTGGTTGACAACCTAGATGCAAATGTAGTTACAATAAAAACTTCATCCTTAAACGAAAACGTGGCACAAGACCATAGCTATTGAAGTTACGTAAACTATTTTTACTATTACTTGACTTATTCTATGAACTATTTGTATATTTTATTTTTGGCGTTATATGTTTTATTGCTGTCTATTTCTAAGGAGCAACAGGTTGCAGACACGCTAATTATACAAGACAGTGTAGGAACCCCGAAGGCAGTGTCGCAAAAACACCAATTTTTAGTATGTTATCGGTTACTATATGCCTTCTACTTGCACATACCGTATTTTATAGGGCCAATACGAAAACGTCTTGCAAAAAGTGAAGCCCTTCGGCAAAATGCTTTGACATATTTGAGCAATAAAAACGACAGGGAAGTGGCTATACAGGAAAAGCAACTTATGTTAGAAGAAAGACGGATTGCTATTGAGGAGAGGAGGTTATGTTTAAAAGAAAGAAAGCAGACTTTAAAAGAGGAAAACCAGCGGCAGGATATGGTAGAGCGACGTGAAGGATTTGAAATGGACAAAAAGCGTTTTCAATTAGGAATAGCTGAACGCAAAACGTTAATCAATTTAATTGAGTCCCAATAAAAGGTTCTAGATTCTTTTACAATGTAATAGACTTTTTATGTTATTAATTCACAATTACAATTTCGATTTAAATTTGCTTATACGTCCTATTAAATTTAAGTTGTGTAATTTCTATCATTATATATTGTGGTTCCTAGTTCGTTATTTTCTAATTGTTTATTACTTGTTCGTTAAACAAAAATATTCTCGTAAAAAAGATGGAGCAACATCAAACTAAGTGCCTCTTTGTGACCCGTACAGGCATGTATGACAATTTGATAGCAGGACCGCCACTTTGTACATCGCCTCTAAATCTTGTACTAATAATTTTTGATTTTTAGGAAAGTCAACAAAAGCAAATTCTGCTACTACTTTTTGAAAACTCTATGCTACTGCTACTCTTTAAGGGTTCATAGAGTTGTTAAATTCTTGTTGATAAATTCCTAATTGTCTGCCTGGATAGGGGCAGAGTACTTATTCCATTATCCCATACTCTTGGTCTCCGTACAGTACATACTTTTCGTCATTGTCGAAAACAACGTTTCCTTCCAATTTATTGTACTACTGGGACTCTCTAAATATCCATGCATCGCGCCTTTTTCCTGAATATACCTTCTTTTAAATTAATAATTATACTAACTGGACAAAGCACGAATTATTTTTTAGATAGTGAAATCGCTTATATCCAGAATAATACACTTGTTAATTTACAGAGGGTCGGCATACTTGCCTAGCCGTTCCATCTATAAAGCCCAAACAAATATATTGATTTCTGCATGCTGTAAATAAATTTTAATTTCCAACTACCTTGTTTTACTTTTTATTAAGAAGCGCATCCAAATATGTCTAACTTAAACGACTTTATACTTTTTATGCTATTTTGAATTATATAAGCTTTTATTTAACAAGTTTGATTACCATCCACTTGAAATTAGTATTCATTTAAGCCTCCGATAAAATTCCTGTAAGTGTTTAGTACAACGGTAAATACTTAGAACATATTCTATAATAGTTGGCTTTGTTAGTGGCATTATAAATTCCATGAAAGAAGCAAACATCTGCTTATCATTAGACCACCTCTAATAGGTTCTTTAAAAGGTTAGAACCTTTGTCTTCTAAAATTTTTTGAATTACGTTCTAACCACCTGCATCGTAAATAAAAGCTTCTAATGGTACTAAGAAATCCTACCAACACGCTATTTTTTTATCATGCAAATGTTGAACTTGCTCAAGTTAACGAGCAATAAAACCGCCCCGCATTAGTTCATTCTCGGTGTTGTAGTTTCAAAGAATGAATCGCTATCGTTGCTATAACAGACAGGCAAACTGTTATAGGCTTTACTCCATAATGCCGTAAGGAGGGTTGGAAACTTACTTAGCCATTTAAATAGACAAAGCTTCCCCAGGCTGAGAGATTTATGGAAGTCATGATAGTATATTGAGGCCTTTTGCTTTCTTTAATTGGCTATTGCTTGCAAGCCGTATTCTAGAAATATTTTGCAGTTTCTGTCTGAAAAATTAGTGGCACGTGCTTTTCGCGGAGCATTTAACATTCTATCGTTGGGAATTGTTGTTGGAACAAAAACATATTGTTTTCTATTACTATAAATACATAATCAACTTTGAAGCGAGCCTATTCGATACAACGTCCTTTAACCGTAAAGAAACTCTGTAATGTCGCAGTAAAAATTAAAATGCGAGCCTATATGATACAGCGTTCTTTTTCCGTAAAGAAAATCTGTAACGTCGCGGTGAAAATTAAAATGCATTGTTTTAATTTGTGTTGCAGTTGAACTTAGTTTCATAGAGTATCCAGTCCGTCGGCAAGTGCAGCACGCACTTGCAGGTCTTGTATAGAGACAGTCAACTACCTGTCTTAAGGTACATTTATTTTGTTTTCTTTTTCTTGATGCTTCTGTGAAATATAGACAATTCGTTGGTTTGTTGATAATCACGTAGGTGCCTTAATTTTCTTACTCTTGGTAACACTAAATTATAGATTGCGTGATAAAAATTTACTCACACGGTAGGTGCGCAGGTAACTACGTGATTGGTTTTAAGGCACCATTAGTAAAAGCCGAAGCTTGCAATAGATCAATTTTTACTGTTTTTAAATTAATCCTAACGTCAACAACTTGTTTACTTAATTATAAGCTAGAGTAAAGTAACACTTGGTTAATTTTTGTTAGGGTTACGTTATTTCCTTCAGGAAGTACACTTCACAGAGCAGGTAAAAATACTGTATATCTTATGTCTAATTTTCTTTTTGTATATATTTAGGGTTGGAAACATTATATATGTATAGTTGTACATATGATATAAACTTTAAAATTTTTACATCTACATTGGCTTGAATGTATAGGTATTTGTTTTTTATGGAGAAATGACTCTTTTGTTTCCATTATGTTTTAACAATACGATTACGTAAATGTTCGATTTGGTCTTAGTGAACATTCTTTTTAATACTACGTTTTACTAATGGTTTGTAAAAAAATTTACCTATTGAGTTTCCCTTTTTTTTGTGTGAACCACCCCACTCTACGACATATTGAGCTAACACGGCATCCAATTCATTTGGATTTTTATTCTATTGTTCTGTTTTGTTGTGGTATTCGGTGTGGGCGATTTTCTTAACTTACTTTAGTACTTTCTCTCTTGTCTGCGCGGAATACCGTAACAAGGTTAACAAAGCAACATCGAAAACAGAAGAAAATATCCATTCCGTTTAAGGAACTATAGTACCAGATGAGCATAAAGCAAGTAAAAATATTTAGTAACCCTTGGTCATAGACATGAAATAAATTAATCAAATGTTACACAATCACCTAACTGTTAAAAAATATTGGTTACGTTGGTTTCCGAACGATTTAATTAAGGTCAAAAGAAAGCTTGGGTTAACTGTGTTAAAAAATATTGTAACTGTTAAGCTCAACAGCATCAAATTTAGTAGATACCGTTGGTGCTGATAAAAGTTATATTTGTGTAAATGAATCTGACACGCAACCAATCAATTTTAGTTATTTAAGGGTAAAGCACAGACATTTAAAGTTACTTATTGCTGCAGTGTTTAAAACAAAAACGGTTATTTTGTCACAAAACTAGAGTGCTTTCCGAAATGTAAAAAGAGAAAGAAATAAGAAACGTGGCATCATTCTTCCGTATTAAGACAATGCAAGCTCTTATACTGAACAATGACGTTAAATTATTTAAACACTCAAACGGTGGAGTTAACAAGTCATCCTTCCTATAATCCTGAGCCAAGTGTTGACGATTTACTTACGTTTTTAGTATTCAATAATCATCATCGTCAACGATCTCCGACGTTAGAATATGTTATAGCATCTCTTAAAAGAGGAGTTTATAAAGTACTATATTCCAAATGGAAAAAATGTTTGAGGACTTGTCCATTCACATCAAAAATATATAAATTGTGAAGTGATATAATTTGTAAAGTTTATAGGAGCATTTTCTAATTCTAAACGTTTATTTTTCTTTTATATGGGGATTTTAGCAGCAACTCTCGTGTGTGTGAAGCCTAAATAATTTAGAATATTTTAATACTTTTTAGAATATGTGTTTAACATTGAATGACGTATAGCAATGCGAGTTCTTTGTAATCTGTTTGATATAAGAAGCAATAATACACATTTGATGATTATTTTAGAAATCCTTTCGCTAAATAGTTTGAAAAGTAGTGCTATCAACGTTAGGGCTACTAAAAATTATTTTAAACAAAATAGTTGCCTTACACAATAGAAAAAAAGTGGCATATATTGTTTACATTTTTGCATAGATTTTTGTGTTGTGTAGTAGCGCTAGCGAGTTTCTTAGGAAAACATTAAATAGTAGAAGAGAATTTATTAAAGTTGGTTAATTAAATGGATTTTAGTGCTACAATATACCGACCCCTCCGTATTTTTTTTTACTAAAGAAACATTGTTTATAATCTAGTCCAGTATGTTTAAATAGAGTCATATTTTAATCGCTGCCGTGCAGTTCCGCTGTGAGACCAGACTGCGTGTGACAAAAATAAAAGCTCCAATTAAATTTTTAGAAGCCTCAATTTATTTTAGTTTGCATTGCTACACCTCGATCCGATTAGTTCACTCATATAAAACTGGCAGGTTGTTTGCGGGAATTAAAAGCAAAGGCTAGACAAAATAAAACAAAATAATTGTAAATACGGTTCCTCTTTATAGACACCCTATCAGCATCCGTGTGCACTGTGATAGAGGTTCATGTTAGCTATTGAACGTTGCGCGCCAATCTTACGTATATTATTGTTAAGCTTCTACCAAGAACTAAGTACGAGTGATCACAATTAAAATAATTAGCACCTAACATTTTAAATAATTTTTGCAAACTATTTGTAAATTTCGTCGTGATACGTATTTTGCACATGTTTTAAACAGAAAGTGCTTGTCTCAATAGAAAAGAGCAATAATTATCATCTGACTTTCTTGGATTCACCATTAACTATGATTCATTTCAAAAACCACGTTTGAGATAAACACAATTTGAGAACACTACCAATTCCAATCATAGAAATATCTATCGTTTATAGCGGCAATGATGTAGTTTTTGCGTTTAGTATATTCTTAATGATATTAAAAAAACTCCAATTTTTCCAAAAAAGCGTTCCATGCTTCCTATAAATCAACTTAAAGCGCTGACAAAAAATACTTGCAATAGTAAAATTATTTCCAGGATTTTACAATGATTGAAGTTTCGGAGAACTATACTCTTTTCAATTTATCAGAATTCATTGTCAAGCTAATCAAAGTACTTCTCTTTGCGGCTCGTTTGTGAAATTGTAATCACACAAGACAGTTCTGCTTTGCTTCCCATTATTTTAAAATAGATTTTCCAAACCGAAACCCATTAACTGTCTTTGTACTACTTCTCGTTTCACTTATATTAGACTGTTATTAGAAGGTCTGTCGGAAAGGGAAGCAAATTACTGTTTTCATTAAACTTCGGAAACATTCTATGTATTTGCGAATACACTTTTCACAAAATAAAGTACTGCTGATGAACATATTTGGAGCATGTCGAGACGTATAATAAATCTTTAACAAGTCTGCATTTAAACGCCAAATGGTTGCTTTGTAGAAATTTTAATACATACATAAGTGTACACAAAATATATACAATTATAAGGATCTACACAAGGCAAATTAGTTAAAGGCTTTTATGGAAAACCTATGTGAATATTTTAAAACAAGCTCATTCTTGAAAGAAGGAAAATATAAGGTCTAAGGTCTAAGACTCCCTAATTTGTAACTAAATGCTCTAACTAATTTAGCCACCGAGCCGGTAATTCATTTCGAAAGATGACAAATTCAAATCACGTATGCAACTACATATTATTCAAACTTGAAACAGCGTTTGTTATTTTTGTCAATCATACCTAACAGTGTGAACTTTTGACTTTGTTAGACATTATGACACTTTCGTAAAACAAATGTGGCGATATCCAGTTTTTTGACGTTTTAAATACAACGATATTAATTAAAGCGATAAAATTATAACATAAGCTCTTTTGCAAATTCTAAATTATCATTTCGAATAAAGTTAATAGTTGAAAAAAAAAATAAGATCACGGACACGATTTGAAATTGGAAAATTGTTTTTCAATTTTGTTGTTCTTTGCCAGTCGAGTATCGAAACCTGTAATTCAGCTTGAAAGGTGGACAAATTACGCGTATGAATTCACATATTTACGTTCCTGGCATTTACGTTTAGTCTTCCTGTTAATTAATTCTGACCCTGTCAAGAAGTAAATTCAAAAACTTGACATAGTCTGGCTTGGTTGATAAAATTCTCAAACGTAATTGACAGTGTAAGATGTGTAATTACTATTATGTGGGTGATTATTTATTGTAATTGAAATTAAATCAATTTTGTTTAATTGTACTTATCAACATCACAGTCATTTTTAAACTGATCGTACCTGATAGTTCGAATTCCCAACCCAATGAAGCGGTATCGTATCGGTCAGCAAACAGCTAAAAAGAATAAAACCACGGTGAGACTGACTTCTCAAATAATCTAGTTAAAGGGATAAATAAAGTTACATTTTATACCAATGCAAGTATGTTATCAAACTGCCATTTTCATACACAACTAACACAGCCAATGATTACCTCACTATTTGTCTTCGCATCAACACCTGTATGTTTCTAGCTAGCTAGCTTAGCGTCCAAAACATAAACGGGCACTTTGGGAAACGAAGACCTAGTCCAAGACCACAGGAAGCGAAAGCCTCGGGGCCGCATGAACCCAAGACTTCAATTGGCAACCTAGCGCTCTAAGTACAATTAATACTTTTTGCCTGGTAGCCTTGCACCAAACCTTATAGGTTGTTTTGTTTATTTACCGCCTATAAATTAAAAATCACATCGATTCCGTTTCTACTCTTCCATACGTCAATAACATCCTATATTTTACCTGTTTATAATAAATACGCATTCGAATAATTTTTAATTTCAATCTATCTACTCCAAAACGACGAGTTTACGCTATAAATTCTATAGTTGGCAACTTGTTTTAAGTATCCGTTAACTGGCTACACACTACTATTGCGTAAAATTAATTCTTATACTGCTACGACCGAAAGACTCGTTGGAATAGTGTTTCTAAACTACTCGTTCTATTACTCCAAGAGCCATGCACGTTTTTTCTTTATAAGAAGTGTAGATTTTGGGTGTATCAATAAGTGCTCCTGAGTTGTTAATACTAGTAAGACCCTCTTTATAGCTCTTAGCTGGAGGCCAAATTGTAGTACGTAGGCCGATTATTCTTCTTATGTAGGATCAACTGCGCTGGTATGTGTTTCGCTGTTGCAGTGACTATCGCAGCGCTCCAAATCTGTCGACCGTGGTGACGTTACCTCTGGACACCAGCACCAGGACGCTTCACTGATCCATCTTCGTGGATGCAATGGGCACACGATAATATCCCGGCACTTGGAGGTACGTTGTGTTAGTCTTCCCATATATCGGGAGCACCTTTTGTATTCCTACTTTCGTTGTTCGTGATCCATAGTACTTTACAACCTGATTGTTAGAATTTGTTCTACCGTAAATACTAATTTTCTTTTACTTTAACACCCTGGTGTTATGAGCAAGTACAGACAGTAATTTTCTTTTCTTTCCTTTATTAATAAATACTCGATGCTAAACTAAATGCGCACTTCGTATGCAAACTTTTAAAATTTGTTCTTTATAATACAGCTATTCATTCTTTTCTTTGTTGATTCAAACCGAATTCTTCTTTTTTAATTGTAAATAGAAAATCGATAACGATGTATTTTTTTGTGTTGCTAGGACCCCCCCCTCACCGCATTGGTAGTTAGCCCGGTATTTCTACGTTACTTGTGTTCTGTTTTGTCATCGTGATTCGTGCGGGTCCACACTGTAAGTATCATTTATATTTCTGCCTGACCCGTACGCTTCATAACGTAGCAATGTACCACACCTAAAATCCGGTAATCCTAGGCTCACTAACTGGCTATCGTCAGCCGAAACACCCCAATTTCGCATTTCTGATTATGTGTTTACCCACCTGTGAGAGACAGATACAGTCCACTGCGCCTATCGGGTACTCCGACTGCCTTGTCATGTAACGCCAACAGCAACCCAGCACCCCTATCACATGTTATGATTAGCATGCCATGTAACAACAGTGCTAGCTCAACACCCCTATTCACGATCAATACCTATGTCTTCAGCTACCTTGCTATGTAACAACAACAGTACCAAAAACTACTTGCCAGTGCTGTAATTGACCTGTCCTAAGCCCTCCTGGTTGCTATCTCATTTCTGTTATAATTAAACGTTCAAGTTTTTGAGTTACATCCTTAGCTATATACTGTAGTTATCATTGTAAGCCATTCACCACATAATAGCTAGCATTCAGTGATCTTTAGACACTGCCAGTGTAATTCATTCTCTTACCATAAATAGGCCATACTACACAGTTTCGTTCGTTCATTAATGATTATTAAGCAATATAATGGAGTACACTTATAAATAGGGATGGGTCGGCGTATCGATATATCGATACGACCCCCGTATCGACACCCCCGATACAGCAAAAAATAAATATCGATATATCGATACTCGATACGTATCGATACGTATCGACATGTATCGATACGTATCGATATGTATCAATACGTATCGATATGTCTCGATACGCATCGGTAATCCTAGGCTCACTAACTGGCTATCGTCAGCCGAAACACCCCAATTTCGCATTTCTGATTATGTGTTTACCCACCTGTGAGAGACAGATACAGTCCACTGCGCCTATCGGGTACTCCGACTGCCTTGTCATGTAACGCCAACAGCAACCCAGCACCCCTATCACATGTTATGATTAGCATGCCATGTAACAACAGTGCTAGCTCAACACCCCTATTCACGATCAATACCTATGTCTTCAGCTACCTTGCTATGTAACAACAACAGTACCGAAAACTACTTGCCAGTGCTGTAATTGACCTGTCCTAAGCCCTCCTGGTTGCTATCTCATTTCTGTTATAATTAAACGTTCAAGTTTTTGAGTTACATCCTTAGCTATATACTGTAGTTATCATTGTAAGCCATTCACCACATAATAGCTAGCATTCAGTGATCTTTAGACACTGCCAGTGTAATTCATTCTCTTACAATAAATAGGCCATACTACACAGTTTCGTTCGTTCATTAATGATTATTAAGCAATATAATGGAGTACACTTATAAATAGGGATGGGTCGGCGTATCGATATATCGATACGACCCCCGTATCGACACCCCCGATACAGCAAAAAATAAATATCGATATATCGATACTCGATACGTATCGATACGTATCGACATGTATCGATACGTATCGATATGTATCAATACGTATCGATATGTCTCGATACGCATCGATACGTATCGATACGCATCGATACGTATCGATACGTATCGATACGTATCGATATTCGATATAGAATATGTATCGATATTCGATACGCAAAATCCCGTATCGCCCACCCCTATATACATACTTATGTCACAAATATTAAACTTGAAACTTTAATTATTTTGATTACAAACAATCTTAAGTGAAAGATCGAATTGTCAGTAAATACATTATTTTAAAACGATCTTGTGATTTTATTCCCAAAGAAAGAGTAGAAAAATTTATAGATGCGTATCGATTCGTACCGATAGGTATCGCTACGTCTCGATATGTATACTTATTCTACACATCTAAACGTTCCGATACGAATCACTATATATATATATATATATATATATATCTATACGTACCGCTACGTATCTATACGTATTGATATGCATCGATACGAGACGATACGTATCGATACGCACCGATACGCATCGATACGTATCGATGCGCATCGATACGAATCGATATGTATCGATACGTATCGATACGTATCGATACGTATCGATATATATCAATATTCGATATATCGATACATATCGATATAGAATACCTATCGATATTCGATATAGAATATGTATCGATATTCGATACGCAAAATCCCGTATCGCCCACCCCTATATACATACTTATGTCACAAATATTAAACTTGAAACTTTAATTATTTTGATTACAAACAATCTTAAGTGAAAGATCGAATTGTCAGTAAATACATTATTTTAAAACGATCTTGTGATTTTATTCCCAAAGAAAGAGTAGAAAAATTTATAGATGCGTATCGATTCGTACCGATAGGTATCGCTACGTCTCGATATGTATACTTATTCTACACATCTAAACGTTCCGATACGAATCACTATATATATATATATATATATATATATATATCTATACGTACCGCTACGTATCTATACGTATTGATATGCATCGATACGAGACGATACGTATCGATACGCACCGATACGCATCGATACGTATCGATGCGCATCGATACGAATCGATATGTATCGATACGTATCGATACGTATCGATACGTATCGATATATCAATATTCGATATATCGATACATATCGATATAGAATATGTATCGATATTCGATACGCAAAATCCCGTATCGCCCACTCCTACTTATAAATTCATTCAAGTCAACACCCGTGAAAATAAAATACTCACCTGTAAAACTCAATACCAATACCTCAAACGATAGAGTTTCAATAGCATAAATATTTTTACAAAAAATGATAATCGCATAGACATTAAGAATTTTCAGTTGCGAAGGGTTTGAATGACACTTAGCTATTGTTTTTCAAGGAGAACTACAACTATTTATCAAACAGCTTTGAACTATTTCATTACATTCGGCTACGCTACGGTTACCTCGCCCTGATATTATTATCCTCTTTTAAGAAACTGTCGGAAATAGGACAGTGTGGTATCCCATCGTCGGCACTGCTACCGTGCGATGTATTTGTGCTAACCATGGTTCCAACTTATCAACAGCTATTGTCTTTTGTTTGTCGTGGTATATCGATCATAATGTATATGTCATTTGGTAAAACGACTTTAATTATTTAAGACCCTCAATAAGACGAAATCATTCCTTCACTGGTGTTTTCACTTGTATATATTTTTCTACAAGTGCTAGGTCATGTACTTTGTACTGATGTGCTTTCCTCTTCTGATTGTACAGAGGTTTTTGTTCTGTTTGTTCTTCTGCTATTTTCGATGCTACTTGGAATCCTTCTTGAACTAAATTATCAATATCCTTACTAATTTCGATGGTCTCATCTACAGCAGCGGCCTTTGGGGGGAGCGCAAACTGGGCGACTGCCTAGGGCCCCGCGAACAAAAGGGCCCCGCGCACCGCAATGCATATTTTAAAAATTTGTGTTACACTTTATTTAAAACGATAGCAAAACTGTTCAGAGTATAGCTTTATACATCATAAATCTATACAATACCTAGTACATATTGTGTAGTTTACAGTTATAATCCTAGTCACCTTTTTCGAGCGGATGAATCACTGTAAGAATAAGAAACTTCCATGCTTACAATAAGAAACAATGAAACGTCCTGTTAAGGTCAAAGATAAATATAAGAAAGCACTAAGCAGTTACATTGTGTACCTAATACTTTTGAAACTTCTTAAGACTGCACACTTTACAGACTTCATTATCTTTTGTAGGGTGCCATGCCATTGTAATATTTCTTTTGTTGTTGGTTGTTTTCCCCATAGATAATCAGTGTTCAAACTAAGTACGGGTTACTTCCATATCATATCAGTAAATTTAGAGTCTTCAGAATAATAAAACTTTAAGTTAATTCAGTTGTCATTGAACATTGAGCTTTTCATATTCAACAACCTTTTGAGTTTTACTAATTTAGTTTATGTGCGTGTAAATACATTGAATTAATATTGTGGCGAAAAAGGACGTATTTTTAATACTGTAATTAGTTTTATAGTGAATTGAATAATAGTTTTGTGCAAGTGCATGCAATAAATAAATGTAATGAACTAATGAATTATTAAGTATCACGTGATTTGATTGTAATTTTAAATAAATTATTAGTGTTTTAAATTAAAATTAAGTCCAATAGCAAATAGCATAAACTGCAGATACACTGATTAATGATTATCTTCTGAAGGAAAATAATTAGGTAAGTTACAATACCTATAGGAATAGGATGGAATTAATCATTCACTTATGTTTTGAAATTTTGGTTCAATAACAGACAAGTTTGAATTTTTTTGCATCAATCTATTAACGAAATCGATATTGTTAAAGTGTTTATTATTGTCTAAAATAATGCATAAAGTGAAAAATATTTTTATTCCATCGGTAACTTCCACACTGTGTAATATATATATATATATATATATATATATATATATTTTAAAGTGATGGCATCGCGCGAACGAGACGTTGGTAGAAAATATGAGTCTGGAAGTTCGAAAAGAAAAAATCCAAGAAAAGGAAGGAACAAGCTGGGCAACTAAGCGGATCTCTCGTAAAATATTTGAAAACAGGAAATTGTTCAAGACAAACGGATATGGAAACGTCATTGACATTGACATCAATCGATTTGACAAATTTAGCACCTGTTGAAGAATTATATTCAACAATGCTTCCCTCCGAATCTTCACCGGAGCCTGATGAGTCACCCAAATCATCATCTACGCTTGGGTCACATACTTCATTGTTTTCAGCAGCCTTAGAGTATGAATCAGCTGAAAATTTCAACATGCCGCTCAATATAAATATAGAAAATGATCCAGGAATGTGGTCTACGTACATTACTGATGCAGCACGGTCTGTTATTGTGCTCAAAGGTCCAAGTGTCGTAGATATTAATTTTCCTACTGATGCTAATGGGCGACATTTTAGCAAGTTTTACTATACCCGCACCTTAAAAAACGGTGAAGAGCAAAACGGAGGTTGGTTGGTATACTCAAAGCTGAAAGACGTTATATACTGTTTCGCTTGCCGACTATTTGGTAATTGCTCATCAAAATTAAGCTCCTATGAAGGATTAAATAAATGGACGAATGTAGGTGATCTCTTAAAAGGACATGAAATTTCTAAATCACACAAGGAATGTCTTTTAAAATGGTTCGATTTACAAAAAGCTTTAAAATGCAAAACAGGTATTGATGATTCATCAAAGTCTGAAATTGAATCTATAAAACAACGATGGAAAGATATTTTAGAAAGACTACTTGCTGTAGTGCAATTCTTAGCCTTTCATAATTTAGCATTCAGAGGACACTCTGAAAATCTAGAAGATACGTCCAGCGGTAACTTTCTAGATATTGTTAAGTTAATTGGTCGATTTGATCCTATTTTAAAAATGCATTTGCAACAAGTAACTTCAAAAAAAATTAGCGATCACTACCTCGGAAAAAACATTCAAAATGAACTCATACAACTGATTGCAAATCACGTAAAATCTAAAATTATAGAAAAAATACAAAAGTCTAAGTACTTTTCCATAATTCTTGATTGTACACGAGACACTGCTCGAATTGAACAAATGTCAATGATATTCAGATTTGTCGATGTAGATAGTGGTGACATTGAAGAGCATTTTATTGGTTTTATTGCCGCAGAAAAAAATACTGCAGAATATTTAACTACCTACATTTTAACTGCACTGGAAAGCTTAAAGTTGCCATTAGAAAACTGCCGGGCTCAAGGATATGATAACGGTGCAAACATGCGTGGAGAAAAAGTGGGGTTCAAAAAGAATTTTGACTGCAAATCCTTTGGCGTTTTTGTACCCTGTGGCTGCCATAACTGGAATTTAGTATTAGGTGATGCTGCATCCTCTTGTGTACAAGCTCAATCCTTCTTTGGATTTCTGCAACGGCTTTATACGCTTTTTCTGGTTCTAGTGAACGGTGGGCTATTTTAAAGAAAATGTTAATATTTCACTAAAACGTTTATCGGAAACGAGGTGGGAGTGTAGAGTAGAATCCGTAAAGGCTGTGAAATATCAGCTAAATGATATATGCAGTGCTATACAAAGTTTAGCCGAAAATACAACAGATTGTGCTTTGATTAGTGAATGCCAATCAATCGAAAAAGAAATAACTTCTTTTGACTTCGTAATGTCTTTAACAATATGGTACGATATATTACACAAAATAAATTTAATTAGCAAGATGTGGCAAGTAAAAAATATGCATTTAACTGTCGCTTTACAACATTTGCAAGGTTTTATTAAATGGACAAACGAATACCGAGATACTGACTTTCAGTCGGCATTAATTGATGCAAAAGAACTTGCTGAACAAGCGGAAATTGAACCAACATTCAAATGTAAAAGAAGCAGGCAAAAGAAACGCTTTTTTGATTATGAAGCAAAAGATGTGAATTCCCAGACACCAGAAATTAACTTCAAAAATAATTTTTTTAATGTGATTGTTGATACGGTTCAAGGAAGCGTTGAGCGTCGATTTGAAGCGCTTAAAGAGCACAGTAATATATTTGGCTTTATGTATCAAATTTGAAATTTAATACATATGACCGATGAGTCTATTCTAAAACACTGTAAAGATTTGGAGATATCATTAAGCGTTGAAGGAAGCAAAGATGTGGATGGATTAGAACTATATGAAGAGTTAAAACTATTTATAAGAGCGTTTGATGGTGAAAACAGTGCCATTTCTGCATTAAAATATATCATTGAAAACAATTTAAATGAAGTTTACCCAAATATAAGTGTTGCTTTAAGAATATTATCTACAATTCCAGTGACCGTTTCGTCTGCAGAAAGAAGCTTTTCCAGGTTAAAATTAATAAAAACATATTTGCGGACTACAATGACTCAAGACAGGTTGTCTGCTCTTGCATTAATTTCTATCAAAAACGACGTTGCTGCCTCGCTTAATTATCAACACTTGATACAAGATTTTGCTACAATAAAAAGTAGAAAAGTTTGTGTCTGAGAAGTTTAAAAAACTCTCAACATTTTTCTTATTCATCGAATTGTTAATTGATGGTTTTTTTTTATTTTCATGTTTTCTTCATTTCCTACATTTAAATATAAGTTACTTTTAGATATTAAATTAAAATCCATTTGATCGTGATTCTAATCCTAATACAGTTCATGTAAAACATTTTATTGTGTTAACAATAAAAAAATCAGTATTTTTGGTAATATTAAAATTTTTAGGCTTTTACCAAAAAACTTAAGTCCGCATTTCAGTAGCTTTAAATTTTGATTTTACGATAAAAAAGCCAGGCAAAAACTTTTTCCCAGGGCCCCGCAGAGTCTAAGGCCGCCGCTGCTCATCTACTAATGCAACATCGTTATTTCCTTTAGGAATTTAGCCGTATTGCAGATTACTTGGTATTTTGTCGTAATCTTATTTGGTACATTGTTGATTGAGAATAGAATTTTTTTAAGAACCTTGTCCCATCTATGTTCTTCCGCAACCGTGCTTAATAACGCAGTAATTAATGTTCTAATAAGCCTTTCGGCTTGATCATTTGCCGCAGGAGAAGCAACTGCATTGAGTATTAATTTAATCCTTCTTTCTTCACGGAAAGTTCGAAATTTTTGTTAAGTGAAAAAACTTCCATGGTCACATATTGTTCATGTGGTTTGGCCAAAAATGCAAATAGTTTCATTTAGAACTCTATGGCAAACGTGGTTTTGGTAATCTTCATAGGATTTAGATGTGCAAATTTTGTAAAAGTGTTGACTACAACAATCAGGTACTGATTTCCTTGTGTTTTTGGTAGCGGGCCCGTATCACCAATGCATAAGGTGTATGCATTGGTAAGAGAATTTTCTCTATAGGATGTAGATATCCCTTTTTTAGCGTGTGCTTTCTTACTGAACAAACGCGGAATACAGTTTTGTATATATTGGTCACCATTACTATTCCGTTTTGGAAACTAATAATGTTGATTAAGACAATAAAGAGTTTTCTCTAAGGCAAAATGACGTAATTCGTCCTGAAAAGACCTAACGACTTGTTGACCCTTAGGTACAACTAATAATAACCCTTTTATGGTAATGCGAAACTTTCGTCCATTACGTAACGCATAATCTATATAAATACGACGTTCTTCATCTGTTGTGGGTGATTCCGACAAAACAGCGTAAATTTTTTCAGTCGTTTGTCCTTGAGTTGGTCAGTGAGGATCCAGTCTACTGCTGTAGTGCGGAAAGCTGCATTCGTACTAAGAGCATCAACGTGTTTCATACAGTCACCTGGTCTGTACTGCACACTAAATGAATACACTTTTAACTGAAGCCACCACCTAGCAATACGTGCTAAGATGTGCTTTTATTGCTAATAGCTCTTAGTGCACTGCAGTCCATTATTAAAGTAAAATCAATACCTAAAAGATAAGAACGAACTTGCGTAAACTTTCGACACCAGCGAGGATTTCCAATTATTACGAATGATATATTTCTTCACCTGGAGTTGTTTGTCTACTAAAGTACGCAAAGGCATGAAGTTTATTACCTTTTTAGATTTGCATAAAAACTCCTGCTAGGCCGTGTTAACTAGCGTCAGTATAAACTTCGGTGCTCGATTCGGGGTTGAACAAAGCAAGAACAGGTGTCTAACCAAAATTTCTTTTAAGGCCTCAAAAGATGATTGCTGATCTTGACCTCATTGCTATGGTACATCTTTACGAACTAAATCCGTCCAAGGTCTTGTAATACTAGCATAGTTCTTGACGAAATAAAAATAGTGTCTTTAGCTATCTGGCCATGTAACAATAATAGTACCAAAAGACTACCAACCAGTGATTCAACTGACCTGCCATAAGCACTCCTAGTTGCTATATCATCTCTATTATAATTAAATGAGTAAGATCTGAGTAACACCCCTAGCTATATTCAGTTAACATTGTAAGCAATTCGCCACATAATAGCTAGTATTCAATTATCTTTAGATACTGCCAGTGCAATTCATTCATTTATCATAAATAAAGCATGCAAAAAGATTCGTAAAATACAGTTCGCTGCAATGCTACATAGCTTCGTTTATTCATGAATAATTTTTAAGTAATATATAGAAGTACACTTATAAATTCATTCAAATCAACGCCCGCGAGAATAAAATACTCACCTGTGTAACTGAAGAGTTGTGACCTGGACATCTTTTCACCAATACCTTCAACAATGCGGTTTCAATTGCATAAATATTTAAAAAAAAAGTAGTGGTAATCGCATAGAGATTAAAAACTCTCGGTTGCGAAGAATTTGTTTGACATTTAATTATTGTTATGCAATGATTACTACAACTATTTATTAAACACTTTTAAACTGGTTGTCTATATCTGACATATCGTCAAAAAACTTGATACTGTTATATTCGGTTGACAAAATTGCCATACCTAATGAAATACTAAGTTGATATATGGTGATGTAAATATTTTTATTTGGCAATTTTTCCATTTGGGTTACGGATTGCCGTTATCAAATGATTAAGGGCATCCTAGTACAAATAGGAAGGTTACAGGTTCTAATGCTCTTTGTGATCTTATATATTACTTTAATTAATTACTAATCTAATTTGAAATGATCATTTAAGCATTGTATAAAAGTCGGAGAAACAATTTCATCTTATATGAGTTGGTGTGGGAATGGAGTGTAGCGAGTTCACGTTACGTTAGATAGAAGCCGAATACAAAAGTAGAAAATTTATCCTAAACGAGCAGATTAATTACGAATGTACTCTGTGTAATATGATTTTACAAATATTAGTTTCATTAAGCATGACATTTCAATAATTTTTTAGCTCTATAGAGGATTTTCACCCAATAAACTTAAGTAAAAAAGCATAGTTACATGTTTGTGTAATACATATTTGAACGCAAATCAAGTCAATAATTTAATTCAAGAACGCAAAAAGACAAACAGGTTTCAATATTACGTGTGCGTAGTGGTTTACCAAAATGCAAGCATGGGTAATCACCAAGGTTAGTTGTGTAAACAAAATAATTACAGTAGCCAGCTTTCATAACAAGTTTATGCCACTTTGAAAAAGCTTTTAGAATAATTAAATGAATAAATAACAGTGGAATTATTAATACCCATGTTTCATATAAAAATTACCCCAGAATAAGAGATTTTTTACAAATTTTAGTAGGAGTTGAGCAAAAATGCGTTAGAGAGAAAAAAGTTTAGTTATAGTAAAAACCCACCTATAAACAAGGTGATCGTAATATCATTACAAGGCAGTTAATCAATTAAATGCAGACTATGGTTTAGTAAAACTTACAAATATCAGGCTGAGAAAGTCTAACCAAGCACATAAAACAATATAACAGTTATAATGTATCTATTTGCAGGATTGTTGAAAAGATGAGATAGCATTAATCGCGCATATCCACGTGGCAGCAAGCTAAATATTCAGACCGTAATACAACGACATATCACTTGGTAAGCAGGTAGAGGAGTAGAAAAAAACGAGTGCTAGATACCAACGGAAACAAGAAATCAATCAATTATTTGGGCGCCGGAGACAAGAACGCACATGAAGATTCGCATTGGAAGTGTAGTCGCCGAAACTCTTTTTGTTATGACTTAACGAACGGGAGTTAAACGTGGTGATATCTCGTATTTTTGACAAAACTCAAAAACACCGATAGAATTGGGACTCAATTTTGGATTCATGGAATTGTGTGTCTACGCAAAAACACAACTGTAGGTTCAGGAGTTTAGTTTTTGTTAGTGGCATTGATGCATGACGTTTGCTTATTTAAATATTGATGTAATTATAAAATATACACTATCGGTCTTGGGTAAAATGTTAAGTTTTTTAGGAGTATGAAACCGGGGCATTGCAATTTTATTTAAAAGGTTGAAGGGTTTTAAAAATTATTATTGCTGGATCATCAAGGTTATAACTTGTTGAAAAGGAACTGATTTATGTAATTTTACAATTCTGTGTGTACATATTTACAAGATTAATGTTATGATGCTTGTACTCAAATAGATTAAGGTGACGCAATGACTTAAAGTAGTTGTTTTCTTTGTTTAAACATACAGTTTAGCATTACGTATAAAGACTCCATTCCGTCAGGAAGCAGGAATAAGCAGGATCCGCTACGAATATTGGTCTTCCGAATGTTTATCTCTAGTCCAGACAAGTTGGCGTCCATTAATTTAGTACATAAAAAGCCCTAATAGAGTAGGTGTTATTGGTAACGTAACCTGTATTGCACCAATTAATTTTTACGTTTAGTGATATTCTTTTCGACTTCTTTTTTATTTCTGTATAGACACACTCTCACACCACTCTAGTGAACCGGCGTAATTTTAATTTCCGAACAGTTAAAAAATTAACAATTTAACGTTTAATTCACCCACAACAAGATGTTAAAGGATGGTTTATTTAATTACTTAGTCCTTTGACAATAACCAGTTATGCGTTAAATGTTAAAGTAGGTATTTAAAAACATCCGGATTAAGCATATTGGAGCTTCAGTATTATAATTTGAAGAATTGCGCTTCGCAACATAGAAAGGCAAACCCTAGCATTCGCAATATTGCATTCTTAGACAAAAAGGTAATAAAGTAAATGTTCGAACAGCTGAATCTTTGTATTGGCTTGGTTTTTAACTTGCAATTAAGAAATGAAAAATTGTTTGAGTGTGGCATAAATCGCGATGCTATATCTGTCATACCAAAAATTCGTTACGAAGAACATGAATTGATGAAAATGCATATATGTATAGGCGAGAGGAACGAAGCTCTTCTTAATAGCTGCTTCCCGAAGTCAAAAGGTAGTTCGATTGGTTAGTTGTTCAAGGTGAAGTTCCATAGACGTAGATTAATTAAATCACTGACCCTGACACAAAACATCTCTAAATCGATTTGTGTAAACATAATTAATTGCCAAAGGTCAGTAGCTAATCAAGAGAAAAATATGTTGTCCACTACAGAAATCTAAAACAAGCTTTGACGAATGGTTTTAAATTAGCAAGAATCCAGCGTGTGTTAAAATTTAAGCAAAGTTGGTGGTTAAAATCTTACATTGAGTTCAATACTGAACTTCGGAAACGAGCAAGGAATGAATTTGAGAAGTACTTGTTCAAACTGATGAATAATGCTGTCTTCGGGAAGACGAAGGGGATTTTCGCAAACATTGTAATGTGAAACTTGTATAAAACTGGGAAGGAAGATATGGTGCTGAAGCTAAAATATCTAACCCTCTATTCAAAAATGTCACAATCTTTGATGAAAACCTTGTGCCAGTGGAACTTCTTAAATCTGGAATATATTTTAATATATATATATATATATATATATATATATATATATATATATATATATATGTTGGTATGTGCATTTTTGACATAGCCAAGTTGACAATCTACGATTTTCACTATGGATATATAAACGTCGCCTTTTGGAGATGGATAAAATTCTCCACACAGATACGGATAGTCTAATTTATAAAATAGTAAATCTGGATCCTTATGAAACTATGAAGCGGGACTGTCAGCAAGGTTTCGATACTTCCAACTATCCTGTCAACAACAATTATGGAACCCCGCTAATTAACAAAAAAGTATTGGGTATGATGAGGGATGAAAATAATGGGCGAGATATAACAGATTTTGTTGGGTTACAATCAAAGATGTATGTTACAAGAATTTTTAAGGCAGCCGAGGAAGAAGAAGCTAAACTCTTACGAGAAAAGGGAGAATCACCTGGCATCCGAGACTTTGGTGTTATAAAGAAAATTAAAAAGATTAAAAGGTCAGTAATAAAGAATAGAATTACGTTGGAGGATTATGTCGACTGTATAGAAGATTACAAGGAAGTAGTTGTAACGCAGAATCTAATTCAGTCGACCAAGCATCAAGTTCACACTATCGTCAGAAGAAGGTGGCCCTAAGCCTGCATGATGATAAACGCCACTTACTTCCGGGTTCATATGCAACACTGTCTCTTGGAAATTACTCAATGATGGAGCAAGAAGAAATATAGTAAAATTTTATATAGTTTAGTGTTAGCCTATTCTTAAAAACGGAATGTAATAGACTCTCCTGTCAAGGTGTTGGAATTGAAAAGTAACCTGAATTGACCCACTGATCCTCCTTATGGAGATTTCAATGTTGGGTACAAAAAAGAGCAAAATGAACTTTGAGCCTTCTTTGGGAATTTAGATGGAAAAATGGTCGATTTTGTCGTCGTACGCCCCTTGCATACCTACTTTCCTGTGAAACCTAAAATAAAAAAATTATAGCACAAACAATAAACTTGTGGTAGAGAACTCTTATGTATTTTGCTGTAACTATTATACCGGTGTTGTGAAAGGTTATCCAAATTGCCTCGATCACGTATTATATTAGACTTTATTTTAAAGGTGTACTGTTTATCATTAAATCCACGATAAATAGTGCAGTGTTTATTTTCAAAATTATTTACCCTGAGACCTTAAGAGTTCATTAGCCGAGGGCATGCGATAGCATTTACATTTTATTCTAATTTACCATATTCAAAATTTCACTTTATTATTTTCGTACACTTTATAAATACCTGTTACTGGGTCTGTCTATAGCAGAGATGAAATGGGTCATCGAAAAAGTGACCCATGACCCAGTGACCCAAATAGGCATATTACCCAAGACCCATTGACCCACTGACCTAAAATGACGCGGTGACCCAAATTGACCCGGTGACCCAAATTGACCCATGGACCTACGCTTTTCATTTATTGTCATCAAGAAAATATTTATTACAAATAATCACATAAAATGTAAGCAAACGCACTAAAAATAAGAAAGAAGTATAATATATAAATACAAATTATCTTATAAACCTACGTAATAAAAGAAGGTTACATCACTGATGAATTTATAATGACTAGGCTATATTTTTAAAATTTCGTTTTTTAAAGATTCTGAAACAATAAGTACGAGAAAACATACGTGTACGGAAAGAGCATTTACTTTATATTGGAAGATATTATGGATTTACTTATGCAGGTTATTACATTTTAAAGCGAAATTGAGGGGCGGCCAAAAAATATTTGCCTACCGGCAGCAAATTTCAAAGGTCAGCCTTGGGAAGAGGGGGTGCAACCTAAGGAAAATGAAACAAAATCGCAACTTGTAATACGCGTTGCATATAATTTTAACCATTGTATTTGCTTTATGACTCCACCTCTCGGATATTTACAAAAGTATATATAACAACCAAGGTGATACCTACTGCTACAAATTACCAAAGTAATAAAATGTTATGAAAAAAAAGAAACAATATTTAGATTTTTTACCACAAACTACGTCAGTGAAAGACTATTGGCAAACTAATTTAGGTGTTTATATTTGATACTATGACGATTACTAACCCTGATGTTAGTTCTTAAGTGTCATTGTTTTTTTAACCGCAACTACAATCCAGAATGATGCAAATTTTGAAATCTTATAGTATTATTACTACAATAGTGAGAAGAGAAGCTAAAAACAGAAATTTTTTAATTTATTAAGATTATAACATACAAAATTCTATAAGTTTATAACACCGCATTGTGTGCCAAAGCACGTTTCTTTGAAAAAATTTAAAAATGCATTTTCATATTAAAAGAAAAGCGCTGTACTCTTATCGCATTGTAAATTATTTTGGAGCTTACTTCAAATTCATAAAATGAGTGCAAGTAACTAACCGAACCAATAACTTTATGTATAATTTTGTGAACGTACTTAATAAACTGACCTGAAAGTTCACTAAACTATGGCCAATCTGTCACCTTATTAATTTAGATCACTGGATTAATTTCGATCACCGGGTCAATTTAAGTTACCGGGTCAATTTGGGTCTCCGGGTCAATTTGGGTCGCCGGGTCAATTTGGGTCACCGGGTCAATTTGGGTCGATACACATGACCAAAAAAGTGAATACTTGGACCCACTGACCCACTTGAACCATGACTCATTTCATCTTTGGTCTATAGTAGGCACGTTTATGATATTATATTACTACTTGGCGCATTATTGAACGTTTTGTGGTTTCAACTAAGTTTAAATCCTATTTATTTATTTCGTATCGATATTAGTAAATTTTATGATAGTCGAGAGTATATCGACTCTTCCCGTTTATACGCATTTGGCTGGACCAAACGTGGGGTTCTTCTAATATATTTCTGTTGTCCATAGATGTGACATCCGATTTGGAAAAACAAATTCAGTACTTAAAATAATGCTTATAGTACACAGTTCATTAATGGTTATAATTTTTTACAGAAAGCACCATATTTCCTTGTTATTATTAAAGCTGTGTATTGTAATTGCCCTAGCTGAGTTTATAAGCTATAAGCATGAACTTATACAAAGGCATATAGAAGTACGTCCACGGAAGTGACATTTAGAATATACAGCTAATAAAATAAAACTAATAATCTACTGCAAATATAAACATAGTGAAAGAAACCATTATTCCTTCATTATCTTATTCCAATTAAGGGATTTTACTAATATTTGAAAACTACTTAGTTTTTTACTAGAACTGATCAAAGTATGTTGTTTCAACAATCACCCAGACCAAAGAATTTTAATTATTTAATCTTTCATTTCGGTAAAATTACTAAGCAAAGATACTGGTTGTGTCAACAAACGTATCCTTCCAACCAAAAATACTAATAACGTCATTAAACTCTGTCAGACTCTTAGAAATCAATTTCAAAACTTCCTTATCGATTTCATGTCGTACGAATTAAGATCGAAAGCAAAGCTATCAACAAAGTGTGCGAGATATATGCGATTTCATGAAGCGATAATGAAAGCTTAAAGCGCCCAACGAAGCTAATACGACGGCAGAGATCTTTGCGGCCTATATTTTCTATACCAAAGTTTTATTGGATAATAAATAAAAACATGTGTCGTATCTCCGGCTGGTCGTAACTTTTAGTACGCCGAAATTTACACAATAGGGTGCTCTCGCGTTAAGTCTTTACTTCGTTTAACTTAGGATGAAAAATGACGCTGGAAAAACATTTGCGGTGAATTTTGAGCTTATATATTTTGTAAATCATAAACTATGTATAAAAGCATTGTAATATCTTTCCTTGTTCAAGCATTAATGCGGCTGCTTAATGGCGGGGTATTATCTTTTTTAAGAAAACTTATCCTCGGGATATTTAAAAGCATGGTCGAAGTTCATGCAAATACAATGCCACTGCAAATACAGCCATGTATTTGCCTAATACTGCAGTTACATAATCTGCTTGCTGTACTATAACCTCGGTTATAAAATAGCTTTCTGTAAGTACTAATGTATACTTTACTAACTACTATAAATGCAATAAAAGCATATTCACATTAAAACAGAAGTTTGTTTCAATGCTAAAAAGACTACACAATTGGATCATTCATATTGTGTAATAACTATTTACGAATTCAGTTTTGAAAAATTAATTTTACTTAACAGCTGTAATATTTGCTTAAAGGAGTGTTACGATGGAGTTTGCATAAATAAACACAAGTTAGTTGAAACTCAATAATGGTAAATGGTGATTGATACTGATATCTTTCAGATAAAAACCCACTAATTTAACAGTGAAATTCATAATACCAGCTAATTATGGAAGAATGTATGAAGAAGCTTATATGAAATTTGAAAAATGGTATAAATAGAGTGGGCGCTACACGAGAAAGGGTCGTTAAGTTGGACGGGGGTGGGGGAGCAGACACGGTAAACGGACTCTGAAGAAGACGGCTTAGCTCAAGTCGTGACGTGGTTGGAATGTGTCAAAAACTATATAGTAACGGTACTAAAAGAAAACTAGTCTAACCTTGCGAACTCCTCCTCACCCTTTGATCGATCTGGATCCAGGGTCCGTCGGAAAACCTACAAAATAAAAGAAAACTCAAAATTCCCTAGATTTCAAGTCTTGATAAAAAACACCTACACCTGCAGCAATACTTACGGAAAAATATGTGTATCCAAATAAAGGTTCTGTCATTTACAGGTGGAGCCAAGTCGATAGCAATTCTGGAAGTCCTCCTGTAATATTAAAGTTAAACGTACGCTTAAAATCTCCCTTTGATATCTAAAACGAATGACCAACATATTCTTAGTAAATTATAATTATTGGTTTACTCTAACTTTCTCCTTTACACTAAACTTTACGTCTTTTGTAATTTTTTTATCCAATTTAAACAGAGTTGCCAGTTAATTAAATAACAACCTTTGACAGTAATAAAGTTATTGTATTCTAAAAAAAAACATGTAAAATGTCTACAGATAAACTGAACATGAAAGCAATTGATAAAAAGTTTTTTTCTTCATTCCCTAAAGGATCCCACTAGCATTTTTGTTTAATATTTCTGCTTTAATATATCTAAATAGCTTACCACTAAGAGCTACTTTACACAATACTCAATTTCTATCTAAATTTAGTACTAAATTTGCTTCTAAATTTACAAATAAATTTAGTTATGTGTAAACACAACTATTTAGAACTAAATTTGGTACTGAATCATGGATGGAATCCGGTAATATTACACTTGTCCTAAATTTAGTAATAAATTTAACGAAAACCTCCTGGTATTTGAAAATGGATGATGAAGATTTGTTGTTAGCGAGTGCGGCAATTTGTTTGTACAAAATTGTTGAAAAGCGTAAAAGAAGACTAGAAAGATAAGAAAATGGTGGTGCCGTCCTTGGCTACTAAGACGTGGCGAATGAAAAGAAATTTTAACAATGTTATGTAGAGTTAAAAGTTGAAGATCCTGATAGTTATAAGAACTTTCTTCGACTATGTGCAGAAGAAGTAAATTATTTATTAAGTCTCCTTGAGAATCACCTTAAAAAGAATGATACATTTATGAGAGGTGCGATTTCTGTACGCAGTAAGTAACCTGTTTCAAAATGCATGTGCAAATATAATATAAGATTGATAATTTATTGCAGATTAGAAGTTACACTTCGCTTTTTGGCTACAGGAGAGTCCTTTTGATCCTTGTATAGTTGTAGAATTCATGAAAGTACAATTTCGTTATTTGTACCGTTGGTTTGTGATGCTTTAATAAAAGTTTTGGGACCAAATTACCTTAAAGTAATAATGACTACTAATTATGCAGTGCGTTTCAACGAAAATTACTCACTCTATATATAAATAGCTTTTGATATATTGATTTTTATAAAATATGCAAAACGCGTTAAAATAAATATTATAGAAGCATATTTTACCAAACACAAGTGTGGTATAATTTCAAACCCCGTATTCATAAAACCGCAACCTCAATTTTTTTGATCCCCGCATCTTACCCGACTAATATTATTACCCTGGTTACACCCATGATGGAAATCAAATGTATAATCTTTATAGGGTTCCTTTTACCCGAGATCTCAATAGATATATAGAAATTCTGTTCTTTTTGTCATCTCAAAATTAAAATTTTATGAAAATATTAGTTCCCGTTTTGCCCCTAGAGCACAACCTTTCCTACTATTTCATTTGTGCAAATTCCGCTCACTTATATTGAAGAAGAGGGTAAATCTATGGAAGTGGGGTTATTTCATGTATACGAATGAAATTTCTCAAATGTCGTTCTTTTTGTACACTGATATTGAATCCAAGATCATCTCACCAAGACTCAAGATTATATAAAAGTCAGTGTATCAAAAGTTATTTGGAGTTGGTAGTTTTCATTAAAATGCGCGGTATAATGTGCCTGGCTATTGAAGGTTCATTACAAAAATGTTATAGGTACCTACTACAGTTGCGGAGTGGGAAAAAGTAGCAGATGATTATAAGGACATTTGCAATTTCCACAATGTTTGGGTGCTTTAGATGGTCGACATATAACATTTAGACCACCAATATCTGATGGTTCATATTTTTACAACTATAAAGGCACACACAGTATTGTTTTGTTAGTGTTAGCAGATGCTAATTATAAATTTATATACGTTGATCTTGGTGTTAATGGAAGAATTAGTGACAGGGGTGTTTTTAGTGCCAGCAATTTTTCAAAAGCTTTAAAAACAAATGGTTTAAATTTTCCCAAAGAAAAATGCTTACCAGGCCGCCAACAAAATGTACCATATGCAGTAATTGCAGATGATGCTTTTCCTTTGTTGCCTAATTTACTAAAACCTTTTCCTCAACGAGGTCTTAACCATGACCAAAAAATATTCAACTACAGATTATCAAGAGCTCGTAGAGTAGTTGAGAGCAGCTTTGGCATATTAGCAAACCGATTTAGAGTGTTAATGAACCCCATGCATTTAGCGCCAAACAAAGTTGAAAAAATCACATTGACTTGTGTTATATTACATAATTACTTATGTTTTGTTAAAAAAATATATTACCTTGAAAAGTTAGACAAAATATATGCAATTTACAAAAGGCGCAAAATAAATTTGGAAACAAATCTTCATGTGTGGCAAGGCTAACGAGAGAAGAATATAAAGCTTACTTTAATTCCGAAATTGGGCAAGTGCCATGGCAAGATGACTCTATTAACAGACATAGATTGTAAAATCTTTTTTTTATAATAAAAAAGTAAACATTATTCTCAGTATTTTATTCAAATCTACATTTTTTAATTGCATTATATAACATATTATTAATTTCTTCTTCAGTATCTAGCAAAATATTTGGATCTGTTATCAAATTAAGTTTTTGAAGCAACATAATCTGCATATATTTGATTGTCAGTCTATTTTTCTATTACATTGCGACTTTTTAAAATACTTGCAATATCTTTAATTGCATCTTCAGCAAGATCTAAGACACGCTTCTTTACTTTGTTTAGTTTTGTTTGATGTGTTGATGGTGGATTAATACTAGTGGTAGGAATCGAAGAGATCAGCGAAACATTTTCATTTGTTATAACCTCTTCTGTATAATATTGAGGCACATCATCATCCCCCCACAATATCCTGGGATCTGTATTCAATTAAAATATTCCCCGACTGGAGTGGTTCCACTGTTGATGTATCATTTTGCTGAAATAATGTGAATTATTGAAGATGCTTATTAAAAAAATTATATATTGAGGTTAGGTTTTTTTATTAATTCAAATTTTCCATTACAAGGATAGAAAATTCTATTTTAACCTTGGGTTTTAAAACACAATAACCGAAAGCAGCTTATTTCTGAGAAATTGTTTGCTGTTTAAGAACTTACAGTATTTAAATCAATTTGGGTAGAATCATAATCTTGTAAGATAATGGAGTCCACAGATTTTCTTGGGTTAATATGATCTAATAAAAATTGAAGTTTATTGTAATACCAAATTGTTGGAATGTAGACCTGAAATTAAGATTTGTTATGAAAGCGCTTGGAAGTTAGTTATATTATTTTTACATCGTCAACACCTGCACCACTACTTTTGGATTGTCGTACCTTCTTATATTCTGTGGTAAAATTCGTTTTGAGTCCATTCCATTTATTTTTTATTTCTGAAATTGTTACATTAGGACGTAATTGATACAGTGAATCTTTAATATTTTCCAGGGCTTCATTTCGTGCATATTTATTATGATACAACCCTGATTTTACATTATATAAACAACGATTGTTATAGTAGGCATCAATTAAGGCGCGCACTTGATCATTAGACCACGACATAATTATAAGTATAAGTTAGAAAAATCTGTTTATTTGAACGACAATAAACAAGAGGGTATAACATATGAAAATCATACATAACCTACAATAACAATTCATTATGAATTTAAAATGGAACTAGTGCGCAGATTTGGGAGTCGATTTATCGAGAAAAATAGGACGGGTTCTATAAAATATGCACATAATGTATATCCTAAATTATGAACTAAATCTCTATGTATTAGACCTTTCTAAAAATACTTCTAAATTTAGAAACAAATTTAGTACTAAATTTAGATAGAAATTTAGTATTGCGTAAAATGGCTCTAACATAGAAATTCATAAATATTGGTAATATAATACTAAGAAACAAATTAATGGTGTAACCTCGTAATCTCATCATTGAAGTCAGATACGTCTTTTTCAATAGTCAATATCTCTCAGTGGTTCCTGTAATGGCTCCAACTTAAAGCTCTCAGGTGGAATGGGGCATTTGGTTTTGGTGAAGATATAACGACCCCCATCAGAAGTTATAATCCTAGAAGTGATGAATTATAATTACACTTAACTTGATTATTTGTACGTTTCACTATACTAAATATATCTACAATAAGGATTGTAACCAACTACCCGAAATCAAGGTTTTTGTGAATATAGAAGTGATGCCTCTAATTTCAAATCCTGCTACTACGCAGTGTAAGTCAAAAACTATCCTGTCCACACGTTCTAAAAATGCTATTTCGAGACAGTACAATTCCCAGTTCCTTATCAAAATCTCTTATCCAAAATGTAAAAACGTAATATAGCACGACAACCCTTAACCTTCTAGCGTACAATTTGTCTATCCCTACCTGACTGCTCCGGATTCATAACTACATTAGCGCTAAAAAAAGAAAAGATTAAATATCCACAAAACTGAATCTATTAGTTTAAGTAACAACGACTGTTGAAACGCTGCCTTGAACCAGTTATATGTTATGCATAAACGCGTGAAGATGAGGCACGTGTAAATAACCTTCGGATTTATTGACTGGTAATATGACTTAAATGGCACATTCCGCTCTTTTCTATAGTAACTGTTATTATTTTACGATCTATGACTTAGCGAAGTGGTAAACAAACGAACTGCCCTCGGATGATACCTACAATTTTACTTCTTTTGTATTCCTTTGGCGACCGTAGTTATGTCAAACACGGGCGTTTTTATAAAGGTGTAGAAATCATTTGTATGATTATGAAATTATTGTTATTTATACATATATATATATATATATATATATATATATATATATATATATAATTCAATAAATCATGTATATTAATTCTCATATCAAATGGAGCTTTACAAAAATCAACTAGTTTTGTGCAATATCTATATTTAATTGCTAACTCTAACCGAGATTTTGACCGCCGCTTCCTATCTATTACTAACATAAGTCAAAAATTTCATGTTGGCGGAAATTTTAATCATATAATGAATAAGAGCTGTCTTCTAATGGCAAAGAAATTTTAGCTTTTTTTGTTTACTTCTATTTAAGCGGTTTTTACTTAAGGAATTTTATACTTATGGAATGACCACTTTATCACATTGTTTCTCCCCAAATTATCATATAAAATTTGAAATCTGCGTCATATTTCCGAATGGATAAGTACTTTTATCATTCAAGAATTGAATTAATCTAATCCATGGAATGAATTTAATGAATCCCAGCTTTTAATAAATGCTTCCTCATATACACGAAATAATTTGTTTCCAGTGTGTTGTAAAATTAGCGAGATTTCATTCTAAATAAAAAACGCCTATCTTACGTAATATTCTTGGAATTCCTTATTAGCGTTCAAATTTGTTGAGTTTTACCACATCGTTGATTCGTCCAAGTTATTTGTTACGCTCTCTGTCCGTTCTGCTCTCACATATACTATTATTGTAGCGTATCGCTTCTTTCTAACAGTGAATGCGAAAATCATAAATAATTTTTATCAGTTATTCCAGGGATTTGGCAGGTTTTGTTCGTGTTCCGGCCGCTTCTAAGAATAAACGATTATTTATTAATTAGTCTATTTACGTAGTTTTAAATACCAATGACTCATTCTTTTATATCCCTAGTATTCTAGAAAACTATTTAAAATAAATTTTTGTAGTCCAGGGGTTGATTAATTTAAACTATAATTGTTTTTTAATGCAAAAGGGGTTGCATTTTATAGAAAATGTTTGCTTTTGTGTTTCAGTACACAAAATTTATTAAAATTGGAGTTTAAAGTACACGTTGATTGTAGTTTGTTAAGCTAAATGCGTAAAGCTAGTACTATTTTATGTTATTTACAGCAAATCCAATATATTTTTATCAAAATGTATTGATAATTAATAAGTGAAAATAAATGACTTGGTATTAATCTGAAAACAATCGATTTGCGTTTGCTTTGAATGCGTTTTACGGTATCTTACAATTAATTATTTTTACATATACAACGTACGTTACTTGCTATGTATTTACAACATCCTTATATCATACAGGGTGATTATTTATACACGGGGAATTTGATTTTCCGCATAGCATTTTAATTAATAAAAGTACACTTGTATTTTAATGGGTGTAACCATGAATTTACGGATTCTATTATATTTTAGTGGGATTTATTTGTTGAATATAGGTTTCAATAACCTCTCATGACTCCTTCTCATGTCAATATATGTATATATATATATATATATATATATATATATATATATATATAGTTACATACATTTGATTTTAATGACGTAAATATTTTGGGTACTGAAACTAATGATAAAAACGAAACATTTTAGAAATGATCCAGATACAGCGCCTTGCAAACAGCATCAACAATAAAACAGATCACGAACAATTCACGCATATTTACCACAATATTATAAAATCATAAATCTGATGACCAACCTTCTATATTAGAAATTAGTTACAAAAATTAACAGTTTACAATAATAATATTCTATCAATGTTCTTGTACTATCTGCCTAGATAAAACATGTATGTTTTCCATATTATCTTTGTATTGGCAAGCCTGTTTAATATGTTTAGTTTCTAACAAAAATAATAAATCAGTTTAACATTCATTAACCAAAGAAGTACATAGTAAATTGTGTTCTATGCTTTATATTAATTGTAAACTGATTTCTTCATTGTTAGGAGGTGAGTTGTACACCAGTTAAATTTTCTTTTAAAAAATTTTTTAGATTAACTTATTATAAATTATTTAAGTTTTAATATTTTTATATCTATTGTAGACTTAAACATGTGATCATGGTTTAATACACCAAAACGCGTAATGTTTATTACAAATTTTAAAAAGCATTTTTACTATTATGACCTACATCCCAAGAAATTTACATACAAATTGAAATTTTAAAGGTCAAGAAACATTTTACACACACACACACACACACACACACACACACACACACACACACACACACACACACACACACACACACACACACACATATATATATATATATATATATATATATATATATATATGTCTGTAGTAGTGAATTGTTTGAGTGTGTTCCATTTGTTTTTTATTACGCATTGTTTTATGGCTGGATAATTGTACAGCCCAAAAAAAATTGGGCACTATTTTCGTTCATTGTGTACTTAATAAACTCAGATAACATTAGCACAAACTCTTAAAATATATTGAACCCAGACACACCTTTATGTCCGCGGATAGTTTCCACCACCAGGTAGAAACTTCCTTAAAAAAGCAGAAAAATTTTCCGATTTTTGTGATTTTGATTTTTGTAAACGTTGTTTAGAGTGCTAACTCTGGAAAGGTGGTATTAAAGTCTATGGCATTTTCTGATTTTTACCTTTGAAAAGATCATTCAACGAAAACTGCTTAGAAAAAGTCGAAGCTCAAAGTTTACTTGGCAGATCTTGTGCAAGTTGTAGCAAAACGAGGTTATTTTTGCTTGGAGTATAAAAACCATTTTTCGGACAATGTTTTTAAGCAACTGAATTTTTTAAAAAGTTGTTTTACTAAAAAAAATTATCGAATGACATAACATAAAACATATTCCGACAGCAGAAAAATTCGTATTTCAAAACATGACAATCTTTTAAGAAGCATATCTTCGATCATGCCTAAAGATAGATTCCTATTTTGGGAAAATATTCCTGTTTCTAGCGAGTCCAAAGATTTAGTTATAGATTTTGAATAATATAATGTGAACGAACAGTTGTAAATTTATATACTTTAGTATAATATTAGCTTTAGTTTGATTAAATAAAATGTAACCTCTATTTTGTTTAAAGTTTTGAAGCCTATGTTGGGTCTACGTAGATGGCACAAACACTGTATCAATAAAAAAATGTTTATAATAGCAACTTAATTTTAAGGGTTATCTACAAAATGACAATCTTTGGCTGTGTTGTATATGCTTTAATTCTCATTCTGTTACTTAAAATAACGTAAGTGCAATTCTTGGTAGTTACGATCGTTTTACTTGCTTTTAGTGCTTCTATACATTACTTCGGTGTATACTAAAGGGCCGTAAATGCTGTTTGTATAAATACTTGTTAATTTATTTAACTATAACTATTTTCAGTAAGTTTCTAGCGTTAAAAACGAGAAAAAAACGTTTTGGCGCCTTTTTCTCAAAATCAACTTTTTGCAGATACGGTTGTCTTTGTTACGACGGCAGTCAGTATACCTCCACAATCTTAATTCCAGTTGGTCATTTTCTCTCTTAGAGTTTTCCCAGCTACTACGACAACTTATTTCATTTTCTTCGATCGTGGACTCAGTTGACAAGAACGATCTCCCTTAAATATCTTAACAACGCCTTTGTGCAGGATGTTCTTATTAAAACGTTTTGCCAACAATGCACTAGTAAAAAGTGTCGAGTAATTTTACTTTTGATTGTTGTATATTTTGATTATCATAACACTAATATTTATATTAAACCGTAATTTACTTATATTTACATCATGTTATTAAAACTCATAGAAATGAATCAAATATTTGCTAATATGTACAACTAATTGTATATTCTATTCATCCCCTCCACCGCTATGTGGATACAATAAAAATTATTCGGATCAATTACCTAAACTTATCTAATAAAGTTAATGTATATATGTAAACTGGCACATTTTGTGTTATTTTATTTCTTAATAGGTCCAATATAAAAGAGCCCACATAGGGGCAACTCTTACTTATATTTAACTAAAATGTTATTCTAATCACTACAGAGAAGTTCGTTCTATTTATATTTTTTGTGGGTAGGTCAAGCAAGCTTCGCAATATCATTTACAACTTCCCAAGGGATCCCTACTGCAACACATGCCAAAAATCTATCCAACGCACTATTATTATATTCCCTAATAAATCGCATTACCATATTTAAAAGATTTTATGAGTATGTATGGTGGCCGAGGTTTTTAGGATTAGCAAGGTTAATCAAAACTTCCATACGCTAAGCACAAATTGCCAACCGAACCTTGTTGTAAATAGCGTTACACTTATCATACATATTTATGAAGCTTGTTATATAGGTAACTAAATTATAATGTAAATTTGACTACCTTTTAAAGAGCATGCCACCTCGTTATAAAGCAACATCGCCTACTAGGATCAGTATTTGAAAGTGTTTACCACTTATAACTGTTGAAGCATATGTAACCATATTAAATACAAATGCTAATTTACCCTTAAATTCAAAATAGTTAAAAGCATGAAACTGATATTCCAAGTGTGTTCTTTCTATAATTGCTATTTAGAAATTTTTGCTGTTGTTGTTATCGATAGGCAGTGTGCCCTATTAACATGTTCTCAGCACAACCAACATTATAAATATTTTTACAACCACATTCTAAATCACACATTTTCCTATTTTTTGCTGTACACAAACTAAATAATTTCTGACAATATTTAAAGCTCCGGTAACTGACTGGCCTAGGCCCACTAGGCGCGCCTTATCAGAACACGATCATTGAGTTGTTTTAGAGTGTAATAACAGAATATATTGATTTAGTAACGCTGTACTCGGTGAAACGAACGTTTTTACTTAACTGCACCGCTCTGTGTTCTCAAACCAAATTTTAATCTTACTAATTTTATTATTATGCCACGGCTAGCACTTTTTAATCTACACAGAGTGCACAACGTTACAATGATCAATTTTTTTCTTCTCCACCCCTTTATGATTACCTATTTGTTTGAAATGATAAAACGAACTTAATTAGGTTCATATAATGAAAAGAAATATTATTTACAATTTTTGAAAAATATTTAAATACACTCCTCAATCAATCAATGTCATATGTATCATTTACCCCAAAATTTATATACTTTGAATTCAACCTAAAGTCAGCATAAACTACCTTTTTTACCAAAGAAACCTGGAACGTTCTAGACCTCTCTATAATATATTACGTAAGTTTAACGTATGCAATGTTTGTTGTTGACTTCATTACAAGTTTTATATAAATTGAATAAATTCAGTACTGAAATTTAAATAGAAAAATATCTTAAAATTAAATAGATCTGACCTGCGATATGTTGTTCGGGTTGTGGATCAACACCCTTTGTTGTCCTCATTCGTCTATTACTGCTCTGCTTAGTTGAACCAGTATTTGAGTACAGTTACCTCTTGTTTTCAAAAAAATTACTTTGTGCTTCTTTATTTTATATGCCTTGAATCTCGCAACTCAAAATTGTACCAGAATTGTACCAAAATGTAATTGTCGACGCTGATTTGAATTGTGTACAGACTTGCATTATTATTGCCGACACATACTTAAAAATCGACGCAAATTAAATTATTCAGAAATACACCACCAATTTGAAATATTATATCGATCCAAATTTGAATTATTGCAACTTGAAATGTTCAGAAATACACCACACATTCGAAATGTTATATAGATTTAAATTTGAAATATTGCAACTTGAAGTATCCAGAAATACACCACACATTCAAAATATTATATCTACCCAAATTTGAATTGTTGCAACTTGAAGTATCCAGAAATACACCACACATTCGAAGCCCTATTATTATAAATATTCAGTTTAAATAAATTACCCAAAATTCTACTCACGTTAAACGGCAAAAAAAAACTCTTCCTAATTGTAGCACTATTATCACTGTAACATACACTTGATATTCTATTATGTTTAAATTGCGCGTGACTTTCTGGTTAACAGTGACGCAACTTCGTTTTGCATGAGTTGAAAATTGACCCGTCTTATCATTGCTCTGTGTTATATAGGCTCTGTCCACTTACATGTGGGCTGGGTTTTCAAGCAGTTTTGCCAATAACTCAACCAACTAGATCTTGTCTTTAACATTCCCCGCATTTTCTGATGTAATTTATTCTGTTTTTCGTGTAAGGTTTATTTGCTATTGATACATTGTTATCTTTGCCAGACGTTCAACTTTAAGTCTTGTTGTTTTGTATAAATATCGCATTTTGGATAATTGAACAAAATAAATGATGCAACTTTAATGCTGTTTTCGTTTATGTATTTTTATGCGCGTTTGAAACTGCATTTTGTTATCAAAAATGTTTATTGTTTCAGGGTAATTGCATAAAGCTGAGATAGGTTTTATCTTCTATCTTCGGCGTCTTTGTTTAATAACTAATTATAATACTTTTCAACGCGTGTTTAATTACATGTACTGTCATTTTTTCTGAATATGCGTTCTATTGTTGAAAGGTATGCTTACTGGCATTACTTAAAATTAATAACGGTCTATATACAGAGTGTTGAAAGCTTGCTATTTACATAATGTATGAATTATGTATTTTTCTGCTAAATACACGTTCTATTGTTGTAAGATTTGCTTACTTGCATCGCTTAAAGCTAATTACGGTCTATATATAGGGTGTTAAATGCTTGCTATTTACATAATGTACGAATTACTTAATTTTCTGCTAAATAAATGCAGTTTTCTGATTCCTATTACAATTTATGTTTACTACACGATCCTTGCTACTCAATACACCCCTAAACAACCCCTTATCACAGCAATATGTATATATATATATATATAATAAAAAATAAAATGTATCTGTATATAAACTCTTATGAAAATAATTAGAGCTTATTTACTATACAAATCGAGCTAATAGTTGCATAGCCATTAACAAAACAATAGCATTATTATTTCACAGGGGGAGGAAACATCCACTTACCGGTTTCAGCTTCTTTAAGCTTCATCAGAGCAGATTAGTTTTTAACAACTTTAATGATTGAATTCCCTTCAAAACGATAAGCGCTCGTCTGTATACAAATTGTTACTTTTCTGAAATTTTGCCAGAATATTATCGAACATTATGATGTAAGGTGTCTCTGAATGCCCAATTAGCGTATAAAATTATTCTTATTGTGACGAATCTTTGGAGATAGTCAGTGACATTGAAGAAACTGTACTGTGGAACAAAATTGGGCTCGTTCCAATAAGTTTAGAATTTAGGATAAATTGCAACATAGAAAATATGGTTTAGAATATTTAATATTTAAAGGGCAATTAAGTGAATTAATATAAAAATAGCTGCTAAGAAAGGACAGTATATGATCAAAGATTTTAAAAATAAATACAAGAATAAGAAAGCTATTATGAAAGGAGAAAATATAAGGGCACTCAACAACATGTAGCATGAGGCAAATTGATGTAATTATATATAGAAAAATACTAGGTAGTGAAAATATACAAAAAATGTAGAGATAGCTAGGAAAGGCCTTTGTTTAATAACTAATTAAAACACTTTTCAACGCGTGTTTAATTACATGTACTATCATTTTTTCTGAATATGCGTTCTATTGTTGAAAGGTATGCTTACTGGCATTACTTAAAATTAATAACGGTCTATATACAGAGTGTTGAATGCTTGCTATTTACATAATGTATGGATTACCTATTTTTCTGCTAAATACGCGTTCTATTGTTGTAAGATTTGCTTACTTGCATCGCTTAAAGCTAATTACGGTCTATATATAGCGTGTTAAATGCTTGCTATTTACATAATGTACGAATTACTTAATTTTCTGCTAAATAAATGCAGTTTTCTGATTCCTATTGCAATTTATGTTTACTACACGACCCTTGCTACTCAATACACCCCTAAACAACCCCTTATCACAGCAATATGTATATATATATATATATAAAAAAATAAAATGTATCTGTATATAAACTCTTGTGAAAATAATTAGAGCTTATTTACTATAGAAATCGAGCTAATAGTTGCATAGCCATTAACAAAACAATAGCATTATTCTTTCACAGGGGGAGGAAACATCCACTTACCGGTTTCAGCTTCTTTAAGCTTCATCAGAGCAGATTAGTTTTCAACAACTTTAATGAATGAATTCCCTTCGAAACGATAAGCGCTCCTCTATATACAAATTGTTACTTTTCTGAAATTTTGCCAGAATATTATCGAACATTATGATGTAAGGTGTCTCGGAATGCCCAATTAGCGTATAAAATTATTCTTATTGTGACGAATCTTTGGAGATAGTCAGTGACATTAAAGAAACTGTACTGTGGAACAAAATTGGGCTCGTTCCAATAAGTTTAGAATTTAGGATAGATTGCAACATAGAAAATAAGGTTTAGAATATTTAATATTTAAATGGCAATTAAGTGAATTAATATAAAAATAGCTGCTAAGAAAGGACAGTATATGATCAAAGATTTTAAAAATAAGTACAAGAATAAGAAAGCTATTATGAAAGGAGAAAATATAAGGGCACTCAACAACATGTAGCATGAGGCAAATTGATGTAATTATATATAGAAAAATACTAGGTAGTGAAAATATCCAAAAAATGTAGAGATAGCTAGGAAAGGTTACCTAGGGAATAGAAAGAAAATAGAATTCAATAAGATTTTAACACGAATAGTCGCAACTAAAAATTTTCCTAAAAATTATTACTCTAAAAGTATATTATAATTGTAATTCATATTAACGTAAATAATATTGAGTTGTGAAGAATATTTAATTATCGAATTAGATAGAATTGATTTATATTAAAAGAAGAAAATATATTTGTATTTAGAAGTCTGTTTTGGAAGTTAATGTTAATAAAAAAAACAAAGAAAATAAAAGTCAATTAAAAAACGTGTAGCGAGATACTTAGATATAGGGCACAAATCACACACAGAACTCCATCTGTACGTGCATCATTGTAGCAGATAGCGCAGGATCGCACCGGATGTGCTACGCAATAAGGCAGCTTAAGGAGTACGAGGGCAGACAGCAAGGTATACACGTGTCTAACCGGTACCTTAAAGGACCGAGCGCGGGAATTGTTAGAGTAAATAGTCTGTGAATTAATATGTTATTAGAGTAAGCTTGCGAGCGATTAATAAATCGTCTGGCATTAATCGAGGGGATTGTGTTATAGTGTATCAGAGTATTATGGTAGTAAAAGCCGCTTATGCGTGGGTGCGCGACAGTGAGTGAAACCTGGGAAATTTCCTGCTATTTCTGCTACTAGATAGAACTCATGCACTGGGCCCGAAGATAGAACGCCTTGAAGAGGAGATCCAGGTATTTATTCGGTGTCTGTAAAAACAATTTAGTTTAGAATAAGTTTATTAGGTGTTATGTTTCCTATCGTAGGAGGTTAATGGTGTACAGAAACCTCTCTTAATAATTGATGAGCTTATACTTAGAACCCACTCATAATTTGTACAATTTAAATGTGAATAAACGTACGCAAATTCTTGCAAAGAACGTGTTTTAAATTAAATGAGCCCTGAGAGAGAAAGAGACCGTGTTACAAACGCCAAGTCTTATGTCATTAAAAACACCTATAAAGATATTACAGAAATAATTGTCAAAAACTATATTTGGTTTATAACAGGAATCTAATTATAAACATAAGGAAAAGGCTGTCGATATACGTCAAGAGAACATAATTAGAATTTAAAGAAGTCTTAGAATAACCTAAACTCTACATCTACAGTATCATAAAATTCAAAGAAGTAAGAAGAGTCAAAAATTTTGAAATAAGAAGAATTGAAATCTACGGAATTATTCAGGAAAGTTTTAATTTCATTATTTATTGTAATATCATATTAAAGTCAGCACATTAATTATTCTATATAACTTTATCATCATATAGATCTAAAAATCGGAAGGAACCGCAATAATCTATCACATAAATATAGAACTTCCATTTTATTCAGTTATAAAAATATTCGATCTGCCAAATATTCTGTAAATTAAGTGACAGATAATTAGAAGTTGAAGTTTTATAAAATTATTATACTATTACTAATTTGTATTGGAGTTTCAGGAAGAAATAAACTGCTACTTGAGAATTAATACTAACATAAAAGGAGATTTTAAATAACATATAACGGTGGATAGGAACACTCATAACATTAAAATAGAACATTGAAAATTCAAACCGCAAGTTTTTTTAATTATTTCTTTAATTGATTATAATTGAAAATTGAACAATATTGAAGCGATCTATTTTGTACATTATTATAAAAAGAACTTAAATAATATTCAATTAATAATAAACTTTGAACCTCACCTGGGATCATCGATCAAGTTAATAAGAGCAATACTTAGTCGGAGTAGAATATTTATTTAAGCAATGAGACTCTATGAAATGATTACTTTATAAATATTCTGCTCCGACCAAGTATTGCTCTTATTAACTTGATCGATGATCCCAGGTGGGTTTTTGTCCGACACAATTGCATACGCAACTACAAGTGCTACACCTACCGACATAGTAAATTCACCACCCGAGTCCGCTGACAAAGATGTGGACATCAACGAAGAATATATGCCAGATAATCTCAGTTTAGTTCTACAGGACAACTATGTGCCATCTAAAACTGATGAAATTGAAATTCACATTAGACACGAGGACAATGATGATGAAGGTGTGGGCCAATTGTCGAAGCGGCAGAAAGTTGGATCTTCATCTTGGAAGAAAAATTAAACCGTTGTTATTCAAGATCCTCCAATTAATTTAGGTATAATAGAAGAAAAGCACGTTGGAAAAGCAGAATATGAGGTATTTTCTTTATACATGACTGAGCAAATTATATCATACATAACAGAACAAACACAGTTATATGCAAGACGCGATAAAAATAACCATAAATTTATTATTTCTGAAGAAGATGTGCGAAAATTTGTAGGATTGCTGCTTATTAGTGAATAACGCTCTCTTCCTGGAGAAAATGATTATTAGTCAACTGCCGATCATTTGATTGCTCCAATTTTTGTCAAAACTATGAGTAGGGAGAGATTTGGGCAAATAAAACGGCATCTTCATTTAGCAGATAACAAGAATCTTTAAAATTCAAAGATGGCGAAAGTCTTGCCATTATATGAGAAATTGAAAGCACAATGTGAGCAGTTTGGTGTCTTTCAAGAAAGCACCGATAAAGCAATGACACCTTCTCAAGGACATCATTCAGCCAAAATGTCTATAAAAAACAAACCCATTTGGTTTGGTTACAAAATGTGGATAATGTGTGGAACAGATAGTTATTCTTATAATTTTGAATTATACTGTGGAAAATCCGAAAACACCACTAAAGAGCATCTTGGAAGTAGAGTGGTAAATAATATGCTTTCTACTATTGGAAATCACTCGAAACATATTGTGTACCTTTACAATTTTTTCACTAGCCTTGCGAGTCATGTAATCCCCCAATTGTTATATATGTAAAGAAACTAATAATTAGGAAATTATTAGAAATATTAGGAATGCGCTAAGTGAAGTGCAACATTGCAAATCAAGGACAATTTTATTCAGTTTATTAACGTTCATGAGAACGGAAACGCTACTTTGTAGCACAGACGATAAGTGACACTGCAGATGTCAGGTCACAAGCGGTCGCAGACAGTCACGTACCGAGATTACCAGGAAAGTAAGCTCGCTACATTGTATTAATCAATAGAATTAAGTGTAAGCAGAAATTAAGTCTGCAAGTTCCCACAGCCATGTGAGGGGGTAAGGATATTATAAAAGGCCCGGGAGCCCGAGTCGACGACAGTCAATCCATCGTTCAGCTTTAACATTGCAGTTCGTTAGATTACTCAATTTTCTACAATTAATAAATTATTTCGGACTTAGAATAATATTTCAAGATTGTCAAAATTCCAATTAATTTCTATATAAATAAATAAATGTGTTAAGAAGTTGGAAATGTCTTTTTAAAAAGGACCGCTCCCAGCCACCTTAACTGGCGCAGCGTACCGGATGTCAAAAGGGCACTAGCGAATCCAAAATCGAGGAACTGGTGGTCTGGAATTTCAATTCCAAATTTGGCAAAACCAAAACAGAAGTTGTAGGTGAAACAAAAATCCTTCAATCCCAGCAAACAGAGAAATTGAAGGCGAAACAAAAATCGTTCAAATTCAACAAAAGAAAATTTGAAGGCCATACAAGAATAGATCAAATCCAAAAGAAAAACGAAGAAGAGAAAGAATCCATGAAATCAACAAAGCAACTAGTGTAAGTTCTTTTTTTTTTTAAACCAATTGAGTTTTATTTTAATTTACCAGAACATATTTGATATTTGCTAGTTTATGATTTATACATGTATATTGGCTATTGTTACCATTGTTTTATGCAATTTTGTGAAAATAATCTACTTAGCCATTGCTAGAGATTATCATCAAGCTGTTTTCAAATTTTATTATTATTTTATTTTTTATATGAAAGAGAGATATAAGAACTGAAAAAATTTATTTCAGAGACATAAAAACTTGAGACAATTAAAAAGTCGCAAATTTTAAGTGCACTTGAGACTATATTTACGATTTAACTAACGCAAGAAAATTTTTTAGAAATAAAAACGAATTTCTAATTCAACAACCCGGCATTAACTCGCGCAATACCACGAAAATAAAAAAAGCGAAAAATTAAAACCCAAAAGTTTTATAACAACGCAATTACCCAAACGCAAAACTCATAGTATTCCGTAAATAATAGACAATTCGCAAATTTATTATTAACCACACCTTTACTACGAGAATTAACAAAACGCGAATCGAACGCAAGTCTCATCTTTAAAAAGTAAATAAAAGCATTCACCTTGAACGCAACAAATTGTTACGTTAATCGTGGCAGCCACGTTGGGCGCCAAATTTATGCTACGTTGGCACGTAGCCATGCGTAACACAAAGATATCACGGAATAACCGGGCTCAATCGGAGAGTAGGGGGGGTTGTAGAAAGCAGACTGACATATAATGTATGCGGTGGTAAGGAGATAGTGACAATACCTGCAAGAAAATTAGTTAAGCAAACCTGAAATAAAGAAAAAGCATAGCAGCAATGAAAAGTCTAAGTTATTCAGTACTTTGTAGAATGTAAATAAAACTGTTTAGATAAACTATATAATATAATCACGATAAAAGCATTACAGAAATTTTTATCACAAAGTGAGGTAATATTGGGGAGTAGCAGAAACGTTTCCTCACACACCAATTAAACATAAATCAGACAAAATGTTAACAAAAGATAAATAGGTAAGACACAATTGATATGAGTAATTCAGTAGTATGGATTTTTCTTTCTTTCTTTTTTTTTCTTAATCGCAGGCAAGTCTATTGTAAAAGGTATCAGAACGACGAAGATATGGCAAAACAACGGATAGATATTTAAAGTAATAATAAGTAGGAAATAGTTCAACTTACAAAAAGTCCTTCAGGAACTCCTCCTTGCATTTGAAGTGTGGGATTCACGAGGTCCTGCACTAGCGATGCACTTCACCCTTTACTGGGAGGGTGTTGATGGAACTTATCACACGTTACCCTAATCACACCTACGTATTTCACTGGTGTTAGCAACAGACATTATCACGCGACGGAACTATGTAGCATTGATAAATTTCTTGTTACTTCTATCTCCTGAGGCAATAATTTCGAAATATGTTGTAGCACTAGTTTAATTTCAACTGGGACCAAATGTATATTATTTTCATAAACATCTAAAAAGCAGTGAGAAACTTCAACCAATACCTTTGTAAACCGGTAATATGTTATATTTCGCAAATAACGAAATTTGCGCAAGCAACGATCTGTTGTAGATTCTTTGGGGTTAGAAAATTCAGAAACTACAGAATCAACTCTATTTGGATAATCCAAAGTATGAACTACTCTGATAAAAAGAAAAGGACCGCCAAACTAGATCGCACACCCAGTTCAAATAAAAAAAAGACAACTCCACAAAAAAACACAATTAGTAAAGCAACGCGTATCACTAAAATAATGTTCCGTAAAACAAGCACGTGCGATCGAGTCAACAAGTTCTATCACTTTTTTTTTAACAGAAGATCAACAAAAACAATTAGTAAAGCAACGCGGATCACTACAACCGTCCGTGTTCCGTAAACAGGCACGTCAAACACGTTACATATCAAGCATACTTCCTTCAAATGGTCATCAGAACTACACTGCTACAGTTAATATACAACTTTTATTTTACAAGAAAAACAACTAAAAGCGTGCCGTGCTTGTTCATGTGTTACGTTAATCTATCCCGCATTAATTCTCACCATTCTCAAAGCAAAAAGGAAACAGTATTTTTAACGTAATTAATATATAGGAGCGAAGAGCAAACTACAGCGGTTCATCTGTTTATATAAACCCGTTGTTATTACAACCTCTTATCGTAAATTATATAGACTTTTATATCCACATAAGGAACAAAATTTATATGCACGGCAAGACAAGAACGATGCAATTTATAATTAATTACAAGCGATTTATAATTTTCAATAAGTTGGAAAGTAATTTACAAATAATCCTATTTAAAATACGTTCCTCGCAATTTATTTATTAATGAAAATCAAACTTCAATTAATCTATTTTTAAATTAATACACACGAGTTAAATTGCATACAAATCTGAATTATTCTGAAGTATTTCCTTTATACAAACAGCGATCCCAAAGAAACGATGTATTTACTAACTGGGAAAAAGCGTAAAATGTTCAACTACAAAAATGCCCGTTACAAAATATCTAATTATAATTACTGAACAAAAGCTATTTAAAACATCGTGAAATCTTTTCAGAAAAGATTCAAGCAATTGTAAATTAAAGCACCATTAATTACGACCGGAAACTTTTATAAAATGTCACTTTAAATTACGTTCAACTATAAAACCAACTCAGGAAAGCTATAAATAATTACGGTACTGAAAAACGCATATTACGACCTTATTCAGACTTGACAATTATAATACTTCAGTAAATTAACAACGCAAAATTTTCATTATTCCAAACACGGCATTGTATAATTGAGTATTTCATTGACGAAGTAGTTAATTATAGGAAGACGCAACCTATTCAAACAAAAGTTTTCAATAAAGATCAAATAAACTATAAATTGTATTAAATCGCAACATTACTGAATAATACCACAGTATATTTAAAAATAACCTTGCAACAGAGACACTGATGCAACTAATTAAATTACAACATTGTAATAAAACGAAAAGCATCGCCGACACCTTACAAATTACATAAACCCACGGGAAGAGACAATCATTACACACATAATTAAAATATGCGGAATTAAAATATAAAAACTTTAACTGACGCACAACAAGCAAGTAAGATGAATTACCACCAAAAAATCACTCAGCCTTATTAAAACTTCAGAAATTAAAATTAACATCGGCAAATTAAAAATAAACGTAACCAAACCAGTACCAAGCGTAAAACCCACAAAATAATTTCAACACTGTGCAATTGTATATAAAATAAGCAACTCATTTCTTTAAATAATCCGAAACGACCCAAGCTAAAAATATCATAGACGTAACTCAAGGATTTTTACATTATTTTACATTTTATGGAACGCCCAAAACCATAACGTTAGATAACGGAAGCGAATTCAAAAACGAAACAATACAAAACACTCTAGAATTACACAAGATATAAATTCATTTTGTAACTGAGAACCACCCTGAATCCAATGGACTAATCGAGAGACTACATTCAACCCTACTAGAACAGATCAGATTATTAAGAATAAATTACAAGAAAGAACATATAACTAATTTAATGTCATACGCATCAATCGCCTATAATAACACAATTCATTCATCAACCAATTTTACACCCTTAGAATTAACTCTAGAACATTCAGATTCACGCAACCCTTATGATATACATTACAACAAGGAAATCTATCAGCAATATGCCAAGGATCACAAAGAGAAACTAAAAATAACTTATGACAAAGTAAAGGATAAGTTAGATAATGACAAAGAACGCATTACCGCGACGCGTAATAAAAACACAGGCGTAAATAAATTTTCCATAGAACAAACCGTATACGAGAAAAATTTCCAAAAATTTAAGACACCCTGTACTTTCAGATGGACAATCGTCACCCTTACCGTCAACCTCCACCCAGGTAGAACGGACACCAAAATCATAATTGAAGACATAAAAAATAACCCCGGTATATTACCAATAAAATTAGGCAGTATTGAAAACACCATAGACTATTGGACCTTTGCACAAAAATTCGATTTAACGGAACTGAAACAAGAATTTCAAATAATCAAAAATAATTATTATTGACTAAAACAATCGATGGACACGACAAAATTCGGAAAAGAATACGCAATAGAAATGATGAACTATGACAGCATAATAGAAAGTATTTTGAAAAATATAGAAGACAAATTTAATCGACTAATACCCACAGAACAGACGGCGAGACGAAAAAGAAGACTAATCAACGGATTAGGAAACATAATAAAGGCAATTACCGGCAATTTAGATAGTCAAGACGCAGAACGTTATGACAACGCAATACAACAATTAATAGAAAACCAAAACGACATCAAAACCATAATTAGTAACCAAATATCGTTAACTCAATCAACGATCATCAAATTTAACAAAACCTTCAGAAAATTAGTTAGAAACCAAGATAATATAGTCAATCGAATACAAATCCTAGAAAATAACATGCAAACTACCATGTTAGGCATGCGAGATTTAATTAGATTTAACACGATACACAACCAGATAATATCAACCCTTACCTTAATCCAACATACTTTAGCAACGCTAGAAAACGCAGTAACTTTTGTAAAATTAAATACCCTACATTCAAGTATCATAGAACCAATTGATTTATTAAGAAAACTTTTAAGAATAATATCTTTTATAAGCAACAGTAAATTACGTTTTAATGTAGTAGAATCAAACATTTTAATATTTGAAAAAATAGCTATAGTTAAAGGCTATGTGAAAAATAACGATATAACATTTTTAATAGAAATTCCAATAGTAGAGATTAACAATTACAATTATTATCACTTATTTGCTTTTCCAATGAAAATGACTAGCACATACCAAGTTATTATACCCAAAACCAAATTCTTATCCTTAAATGAACTATGATATGGTTATACGAACGAAAAATGTGATGAAGTCACACCAAATCAATATTTATACTAATCATTGATAACGACAACAATTCAAGAAGACATTCCTTGCGAAGTACAACTACTAAAATTTTCCAATCATTACGAAAATTGTGAAGCCAAACCTATACAAATCACCAACATGAAAATTCAGAAAGTAACAGAAAATAAATGGATAGCCATTTTCCCCACAGAAGTAATCGCAACAATATACTGCAATCAAGACGAAAGTAACTTAGCATTAACCGGAAGTAAATTAATCACCCTTAAGGAAAACTGTTATTTAAAATTAAAAAATAAAATAATTAGAGTTTACCAAGATCCCGTACAGACCAAGAAATTAGCAAATCTACCCGAATTACAAATCAAGATTACTTAATACGAAGACGAAGAAATACTTCAAAAACCCATGCAACTTGAACACCTGGAGTTAGACAACCTAAACCACGCCATGAAACTCATGGAAGGCTACAAAGAACACCTAAACGAACTCAAAACGCCCAAAGTGCACTACGATAATATTAGTGTATGGACAATTGAATTAACTATTTTGACGATTTTATTGATCATTTATGTAATTTACAAAATGTATATTAGGTATAAAAATAAAGGAAACAGTTTTAGATTTAAGGCAACCAAAGAAACAAATGTAACCTTAGAAAGTATGAATTTTAAGAAATAAAATTAAATAAATTTTAAATTAAAAATCAAGAAATGTAAAAACCCTTAATTTTTAAAATACGTCGGGAGGAGTTATGTAATTCCCCAATTGTTATATATGTAAAGTAACTAATAATTAGGAAATTATTAGAAATATTAGGAATGCGCTAAGTGAAGTGCAACATTGTAAACCGAGGACAATTTTATTCAGTTTATTAACGTTCATGAAAACGGAAACGCTACTTTGTAGCACAGACAATAAGTGACACTGCAGATGTCAGGTCACAGGCGGTCGCAGACAGTCACGTACAGAGATTACCAGGAAAGTAAGCTTGCAACATTGTATTAATCAATAGAATTAAGTGTAAGCAGACATTAGGTCTGCAAGTTTCCACAGCCATGTGAGGGAGTAGGGATATTATAAAAGTCCTGGAGCCCCAGTCGACGACAGTCAATCCATCATTCAGCTTTAACACTGCAGTTCGTTAGATTACTCAATTTTGTACAATTAATAAATTAATTTCGGACTTAGAATAATATTTCAAGATTGTCAAAATTCCAATTAATTTCTGCATAAATAAATAAATGTGTTTAGAAGTTGGAAATGTCTTTTTAAAAAGGACCGCTCCCAGCCACGAACCTTAACTTGCGTTATTGAAAAATTTATCAATCAAAGGTGTAAGAGCCTGTGGCACAGTAAGACAAAATAGAAATAACAAATGTCCACTTCAGTCTGATTCTGAAATAAAATAGTTAGGCCGTGGCTTGTATGATTTTAGGTCTGATGGGACAATATTATACGTAAAATGGAATGATAACTCGATTGTTACGGTAGCTAGTAATTATCACGGTGTTACACCTTTATCTAATTGTCAAAGACGTTAAAAAAAAGAAAATAGAAAAGATGTAACTCAACCAAATTTGATAAAGAAGTATAATTGTGGCATGGGCGCTGTCGAAATATTGGATCGATTGAACTCCACTTGTCGAACTCGTTTACGATCCAAAAAATGGTGGATGAATTTGTTTGCCAATGGATTGAACATGGAAGTTGTTGCATCATTTAGATTCTTTCAGCACTTGAATCCATCCTCACAAATCAGTCATCTGCAATTTAGAAGAACACTAGCAATGGGTCTAGTGAAGGTTGATTCGACATTAGAAAGAAGAAGAATGGGAGGTCCTGCTGCTTCTGTAATACACGACATTAGTTTTGATGGGATCAATCATATTCCAGAATCGTACGACCAGGAAAGATGTGTATATTGTCAGAAAAACACCAGACTAAAATGTAGAAAATGTGAAAAACGGTTACATAAAAATTACTGTTTTAAATTATATCATACAAAGGCCTTGACAGTGATCATAATAATATATGATTAACATTGAAAAAATTTAAAATTAGTATCGTTTTGATAGAAATTTTGTTATTTATAGATACCTTTGATTTCATGGTTGTGTAGAATTAAGTGCCAACGTTCCCAAAATAGGAATATAACTTTCTTCATGAAATATTACAGATATTTTTTTTTTGTAGCATAACATTATTGAACAGTACATCAGCTGTTTGTCTGAAAATTTTTCATCCGCACCAATTATTTCAGGGATCGGCAATTAAAAGGTTAAGATGCCGATAATTGGGTAACTTACTCTAACAACAAGCTTTCACAGAAACCGGTTACCAACTTAAAATACAATCATGTCATGGGTTTTTAAAGGATATTAATGCGCCTAATTTTCATTAAACAATACTTTTGACGGCCGAACAAAAATTCTCAAGAAATGTAATAATAAATTTTCATGACGGTCACTAGTGACAAGAAACGAATCTTCCGCACTTAACGTTTTCAGACGTTAACACAGGTTTGGGAAGGAATCCTCGAAATGTTTTGACGTTACTATTATTTGATTTCTTTGACTTAAGCAAAATTGTTGAGACTTGAAATTCGTCTAACTATTTAGCAAGCATTTTGGACATTCCTTTGTCTAAAGTGTTATCATTATTTTCGTTTATAGAATAGTCCTCCAAAGTTTGAATAGAGTTAAAGTTAACACCTTGTAAAACAGGGCTTCATAAAGTAGTTGTCAATGAATTCTCTTCATATTAGTACTACGTTAAGGGGTTATTCTTTGTGCTAAGAGCTGCGATTTTCTTAAAACACCAATATTAGCGTCAGTATTAAACCTAATAAATCTTATTAGGAACAGCTACATTCTAAACGCAAATTGCTTGGGGAATCTTGTTTGCCAACCCGCTACATACGTGATACATATTTATGAAGAGAGTAATATAGGTAACAAAATGATTGTCTAGAGCTTTGTGCTTGTTAAACAGCATGCCGCGATGTAACAAATCTTAGATTGAAGGCTCCTATATGAAACTAATTGAAACACCCGGTTCGTTGCTCAGATATTAGTTACGCTTTTGTATGCACACGTATTAATTTGTGAATTAATGGGATCAAGACAAAATCAATAATGTGTTAGATCACCACGGGGAAAAAAATAAAATTATATAACTGCTGAGCATAGCTATTGAATAATCAATTCATTTAGATGTAGTTCCTATATAAGGAGAAGTAAACGTATTGTAACGATCTTCTATTTGCGGCACTTTATTCAAATTCAATACATGTTTAACTATTGGTAATTATTTACTGATAATCCTTTATATGTTGAAACGCTGCTATGGTAATTACTAACAACGTTTACTGTATTTATGTATTTCTTTACATGACAATAACACTGTATTTGTTATTAACTTAATCGCATTCCGTTAATTTATTTACACAAGCACTAATGGACATATTCTATTTTATATAGACATTATGGTGTAATAATTTTAACAACCGAAACAACAATTTATTTCAAATTACTTATGGATTAATATTCCAAACTAAACTTCTTGTCAGCTCGTACGGTTTATATATTGAGATCAAACCATCCTCAACGAAAGATTATTTCATAAGCTCTAAGTATGAAAATAAAACGCATTCTTACAAAAGTGGGTTAGGGAGCGATAACACATGGAGAAACATAAACACTTAAATATAAAATAAAAGCAATATTCCAGGTGGCATCAGAGGCAGAATGAGAATATTATAAATCGTTGTTCCCTTTATTTAGTAAGTGAGGCACTAATTCACCAGGAACTACAAAACTGATACATATTAAAAACACGCTACCAGATGGGTGAGCATAAATTATTGTATGTGCAAAAAGGATGCACAATATAAATTTAGAAACATCGTTGGCGGAGAATTCACTTACAGGTTTAGTTAAAAACAGACTTAGGGTATCAGTTTTTTGATTGATTGAAGGCCTTTGCTTATGTATATAAAACATTTGTTTATATAAACGGCGTATTAGATCGCCTTCAGTGCCTACAATCGACGTATAATCGTAGTCACCCTTATGTTTTCTTGACTTACTATGAGCTAACAAATAATTTTGTCTGATTTAGATAAGTAATCCAAGCATAGTGAATGAAAATTAAACTGTTGGTTGTTTTGCAAATAGAAAAAGCAATGACCGGTTTCAGCTCATCAGACTGGTGCAATTCTTTTTGCAAAACAACCAACAAAGTTCTTGAATTATATACGAATTATGGTGAATTAATAAGTACAAAATATTTCCATCCGCACTCCATATTTGAATATCAACAACTAACTATCGGTAACTTCTTCAAGTCTCCGATAGTACAGTGAAGATTGCATAGCCAGACAAAATTTCATAACTAGCAACTAAAATGGAAATGAAACATATGGCCGATTACCCATTTAACACTGAAGGACTTTCTAAGAAAGTGCTAATCCTAATGTTAATCGGAAAGTTGGTCGACAGAAACTAATGCGTTTCTTGCTTAATAGTGGCAAATAATTCTGTCTGGGTAATAGGTCATTTATTTTATTTCCACCTTAGGTGTATTCGACTAGTCAAAAAATTTTGTTTGGCAATGCCATCTTTACTATTCAAGTCTCCGATAGTTAGTTGTTGATATTCAAGTATAGAGGGCGGATGTTTGCTTGCTTTTGTAGCTGCCCGCGTTTCCCTACTTTTTTGTTGTCTGCTTTAATCTTCTCTTTTTCAAGTTTTTGTTGTGCTTGTCTCCGTACATTTCCTTCCGAATATCCCTTTCACAAACGGCATTCTTTCTGTATAACGTGCGCCTTTTCTTTCGGGTGTATTGTGCCATTTCAAATATGACCTGATTAAGTTGGAGGATGTGCCATGCAGTTCAGTGTCGACTTCTTTTCCTAAATTTTTATCGTGTGACTGGCAATTTTTGGTTGCATATCCAAATTAATTATTGTTTATTCGTTAGAGAAACAGCTAGAAGATGGCGATTTATCACGGTTTCAGTTAAAATTCTTTCTTTTTCTTCGAAAATTAAATTGTCTCCATTACAGTTGACATCAGTAAGCTGAAAAGTCCGGCCTGCATTGTTTGGAAATCTTTGGAAATTAACATTCGCTTGATGCTAGTATCACTGACGTCAGAATCTATCATTCGGCGCCTTAAGGAGTCATGGCGGTTTAATTCTGCCGATGCAAGAATGTCAGCTCCTCTTTCATCTCCAACGGCAAACCTAATCTGTCAACCTTTATTATGATGAGGCTGCACGACCCTTTCGGTTGTGATTCGGTTAGCCAATTGTGAATAAGCGTTACGCAATTGAGAAGAACAATTAGGAAAACGCTCCTCTCACAAGTTTCCTTTTGCAGCATATGTACCTCTACAGTCCCCTAAAGTTAGCAGCATATCATACGCTCCTTCATTTTAATAAGAATAGCTATTAGATATGCTAGGTATAAAGTCTCGCAAAATATCTATGTCACTCCACCTGGATTGTGACTTTCTCTCAGTATATTTCGTTGACTTCTTTCCTACTGCACTAGAATCTTGCGTTATTCTTCAATTTCTATTTACCAGTGAGGATTGTCGTGCGACCAATAATTTCGAATTTGACAGAGAAAGCAATTTGATGTTAAAATAATACCCAAGGTTTATTTGTCACTATGACATAATAAACTAGAAAAATAGGATAGTTCTCAGGACTAATTAAACTTAGTAAATCAATTTTGGTAAGAATCACTAAGGAATTAGTAATGTTTGCAAAAAATATGGTTAAAAATCTGTTTTTATTACCGAAATCGCAGTATTCGGAACTAATTGTTTTATTAAGCAAACATTGGGGGAAGTAAGAAATAGACAAAAAACAGTAAAAAATAAGAGAGATAGAATGATAGAAAACATACCGAGACACAAAGAAATTGTGCGGCATATGTTGGAGCCGAAGAAATAAAAAAGAGAGGTAGAAGTAGACTTCGATTATACTATTGCACACAAATAGCGAAAGATATAAGCTGCAGGGTATTCAGGAAAATGTGTAGGTTAGCTCGGAATGGAAAATAATGGAGGTACGCGTCCAACTAGTTGTAGGACTGAAAACCTAATGATACTGAATTTGGTTTTGGACCATAAGTTGTCAATCATTATTAGTTTGCGTACTGCGTTACTATGTCGTTATTAGAATATTCGAGTTGATTTTAATAATTATTATGTATATTAAATTGTTTTTGTAGTTTGATTGTATGTGTGTGTGCGTGTACATGAACAAAAGAAAGATAAAAGTTTGAAATAGGATAATACCCACAAACGGCATTATAAAAGAGAGTACTAATTTTGTCTTATTAATTAGTCGTAGCATATATATATATATATATATATATATATATATATATATATATATATATATATTCTAATAATAACGGAATTTTATAGTCATAGATTTGGCAAGCATTTAAATGATAGTGGATCTTGGCAGCCATCGGGTTGCTTAACTTACCTCGCGTGCTATTGAATATCAGTAAAATAGGGTATATTTTTAGAAGACAATAAAAGAGGAAAAGTGCAAAAAGAAGACTAGCACAAAGTTTTGCAATGGGAAATGTGTAGGTTAGTTCAGAATAGTAAACAATGGAGGTGCGCGTCGAACCAGTTGTACGACTAGAGACAATAATGATAAATCTCAAAAAAAAACACCTTGAAACAAATGCTAAAATCTAAAAGTAGAGTACAAAGCTGCAACAATATTTTAAATCGAACAACGCTATATTTTCTGAATAGTCACTTATCTATACTAAAATAAGAGCCAAGTCTTTTTATAGTCAGCATGAACGCACTTTAATCTGAATTTCATTCACCAGTATCTCCTTAATTAAATGTTTTTATATACAAAATGTGTCAGGATAAGATACAAAACTCAATATCCCCCTTTGAATAGGATTTAAACGTATCTGATCAGTTAGATATAATAAATTTTTTCATATAATGGCAATCCTTAGCGCAGGCGGCGACCCCTCAATCAATTTATCAAGCTTGTACACATTCTCGACTCTAATTTCAAATACTAGAAGACGAAAAACTCTTATCATCTTATCATATTATTTGAATTAATAAATAGGAATGCCCTTTTTACAATTTCAAAACAATGTATTTTTTTTATTTTATCCTTTATATTGTGCAAGTTGGTGTTGTTGCCCCTGTTCGGCACGTAATCATCCATCCATGTTTTAATCATTTAGATCGTTAAAACTTTTTCACGAAATACGTGACTTTTTTATGGGTACTGAACAACTGATTCCGTTTCTTAACTTTGATTAGATTTATACACATACCTCCGCGTGACGTGAACATTTAGAATGATCCAGGTCAATCAGAGTCTTGTTATAGGTTCTTTTCCATTGACGTCGTTCCTTATCTTATCAATAGTGTAACAGCCCTTTGCTGCATCAGATCCAGATGAAAATGATGATCCTGAAGATTAGTTCCAGTTCAGTCCTTTCTTTGATTATAAGTAAATCAATTGTTTGCTTGTTTCGTTTTGTTCTGATTTTTGATTTAGTATGGTCTTAACTAATACTAAATAAAGACTGTCCTTTTACAACTTATTTTATTTGCAAAATTTTGTATGGTTATGGAAACTTGTAGCCAAAAATTTGTATAGTAGTTTTGTAGTGTACATTAATGACATACTAGGTAAGTTTATCGCGCGTTAATAGAAGATATTATTAGAAAGTAGAAATAAGTTGACTATATAAGTTATTAGTCCTGATTTCTACATATTTAGGTAGAGAGAATATTGGCATATTCTTTCCCTTGTTTTTGACCTTTCTTTAATTTTTGTTTGTTAAGGTCAGAGGTTTACACGGTGAACCTCACCATTTGATCCATCACTAATAGGTGATGATGTTAGAAAATTAGTGGTAGGATAATCAGTAGGGTGTGGGAGATTTCAGCCCTGACTGGTTCGGTTTAGTATTCAGAGTTTGGGTTTGAGAAATATTTGTGTAGAAGTTTAAGTTTGGTGGAAGCAAAACTTCTAGCACCTTGAGTTATGGGGGTGATGTGCACTCAATTCGATTTTTGTAAGTAACCTGTTGGTTAATTATTTTGGTTTTGATTATCGCTTTGAGATGATAATATTTTGTATTCGATTTTTGTAAGTAACCTGTTAGTTGGTTACTTTAGTTTTGATTATCCCTTTGAGATGATAATATTTTGTATTGTGATGCTGTTTTGATAAAGTAGCGTCCTTTTTGGTTGATAGAGTTGCTTGAGCTCCAGGGAGTGGAGTTGTTATTTTTGAGAAGTTTGGATAATTTGTATTGTGTTTAGTTATAGTTGGTAGATACTAGCTTCGGTAGGAGTAAGAAAGTTCTTGCTCTAGTAAAAGAGTTCCTTTAAATTTAAGCTTGGATTGATTTTTTTTTGTTCCGTGGAGTGTTTGACTTTTTAAATTGACTTTTCTCGATTTTGACTTATACCGGTTGTGACTCCCCGATTTTGTCTCCCAATGGACGTTTGGTACACGTAGTTACCGACACACTCAAATTTGTATATATTTGTCCCCCTCGTTTTCATAATTTTCGTAGTTATTCTGGATGTTGAATAAGTTAGTAATTCTAATTCGTAGAGTATGATGTTTAGTAGATATTTGTAATGTCAGTTAGGAGTTTATTAAAGGCTAGTATAAAATAAATCTTTTGTGTTTTTTTTGCTTAAAATTTTTTATTGTAAAAGATTTTTTTTCTGTTAGGAAAGGGGTAGTGTAACATTTTTATTTTCAGTCATAATTTAATTGCATTGAATTACAAGAATAATGCGCTAAGCGTGCATTACTCCTTAGGGATCTACTTATATTAATATATCTGTGTCGCATAAAGCTATGTCCAAGCACATCTCTATTTGTTTGTTTCGTGTTCCCCGCCTCTGACGGCGCGGCCACTCGGCTCTGGTTTCAACAAGTCAGTCGGCCGCCGGCAACAGCGTTGTTAAGATGTATTTTCGGCTGGAGGCTGGCAACCTTCGCATCAACTATTAATCGTTGGGATATCTTCCAATAACGGTTGGTAAAGTACATATTTCACGAACTAATGTAATTTGAGATAATTTATTTAGCGCGACAACGTAGAATGAAACGTGCAGAATTTGTCAACTAAAATCCAAAAAAAATTAAGAATTACCATTATGTAGGAACAGTCGATTTGAAAATTGCCTAATAAGAAATTTGTTTGATAAGAAAATATGGGTGTTAATTTGGATGCAGTTGTATCAAATTAGAATGGCTGGTAACCTTGTTTGAAGAACGGAAATCCCGTCATAATTTTTCGTGAAGCAGCAAAAGCAGTTTTTGGTTCGTTATTAGTTGTAAGATATTTCATGCATGTGTTTTAAAGGTTAGAACACGTAAACTTGCTATTATGTTTTCAACACGTAAATTGTGTAAATTTCAATTAATTTTTTGAGCTGGTTTTATAAGCCGTAAAACGAAATTTTGTCGGATTAGCTTTCTATAATAACATGCTTTGTTTCATATGAACCTTCGATAAGTTCGACGTATGTTTTCGACGTCATATTTTTCTGTTTTGTACAGTTGACAGATGTTGTCTTGAAAGCAGATGCTTTGTGCAGCTGTAATGGAATTTAAACAAACATACCTATTTTTGTGATCAGCTTTTATCTATACATAAATTATTAAACGTAAATATGAAAGTTCAAATTCTCATTATGTTAGGTTCTAGTAATTTGTAATCCACCTGAAAAGATCTGCCCAGGTTAGAAAGTAATTCACTGTGTTATGCTTACAAATCATCATCACTTTAATTTGTATAACAAGTTCATGTTTAAAGTACAGTTAGTTGTTTAATGAAAGAAAAAAAGAAAGTCAAAACTTTAACTTTGATGTAGTTGATTATGACAATTTTTTTGTTACAAGTTCCGATATTTTAAAAGAGTTTTTTTAGTAAACAATTAGTTCAAAATTTGAGGCTTTTATTTTGGTCAAATGCGACCAAATCTAATTACATAAAGATAAAATTTTTCTGAGTAATAATTTGATGCCAATATTATATTGGAAATACTTTTTTTATTATTTCTTTATATACTTTTATAGGACACAAATGGTGTTCTATCTACTTTTTTATTTATTTAACCTTTGCAATTTCTTACAGGAGCTGCGTCTTATTTTAACAAGACAGGTTTTTGTTAACGAAGGCGATCATTTTATCTTTGGGTTTCCACGTCCGCCCTTAGAACTTTGCTTTGCAATTATCGTAATTATCTCAGGACATGGTGCCGCCTATTTGATTTAGCTTAACTTTGGTTTCCAACAGAATTCGACTTACCCCCCCACTTCTCATTGCTCTACCCAGGAATAGACCCCTAGCTATGTCGGAAGATTTTTGTTCACTGGCGCCCATTAAGAAAAATAAGTTACAGTGACGTCACAACGTTTAGGGCCTCAAAAAAAACAAATTAATAACAACAAAAAACGTAACAATAGTTAAGATATATGGCTGAAATTAGTTTTATTTTTACGACTTTATCATTTAACCGGCAAAATTGAATGTATGTTTAAATTCCTTATTTGATAGCTTCCACGAATTTATCATTCACTGTCTATTCCATTTATGAACTCGTTTATTCTAAAAGTTAAATAAACACGTTTTTCAATTGAAATGCACTCCCCTAGTTTCTTTGAATATTCACTGATATTTTAAATGAATATGCTTTCATACCTAGGAATGTTTAATATTAAGAGGCAAACGCAATTGGATATTATACACAAATGAGTACTTCTTGGAAGAAGCTCTTTGCAAAACGTCCTTTTAGCGCTGAATATACCACTGTTCTTATCTAACAATATTATTTCTTTATCATTAAAAAGAAAACTCTTTCAATCATGAGTTTATGCATATAATTCAATATACCGACCGTTTTACCAAATACTCCTCTTTATGAAAATGAACATTTGCATAGATCGAGTCTTTTTTAAATTTCTCCAAATTTGCTGGGATTTGTGGCGTCATATCTTTACTATATATATATATATTATATATATATATATATATATATATAACTGAATTGAACACTTTCTTGCTAATAAGGCTAGATGATATAGAAACCCTGTATACAACCAAAGCTCTAATCAATCCTGCATCTTCTCATAATCGCATTTATGCAATGAGTTTGCTGTAAAAATTTTACCCTTATAACGCAGCAATTTCGGCAAGGTTTCAGTTCGTAATATATTGAAAGTGTGGTTATAAAAAGCGAATGTCTTATTTAAGTAGTCAAATATAAACGACGCGCTTTCGTAGCGAAAGCACTAAAAAGCACGGGATGTTATCGTTTGGTCAAGAATATTGCACTTTTAGCATCTCCGGTTTAGTACAGCTGGACTAGATAGTTGTAAACTCCGTCTGAAATGACATTCACGATGCAGAGTAGAAGTTGGTATAATGTTAAGTAGAGCTCTTCGAAATGTTTTACGATTTCAAAGATCTTTAAAAGTTCCTAAGTGAAGCGAAATATTGACATAAGCATTAAACGGGATTTGAAAGAATAGGTAGGCCGGTTGGTTCTCTGGTTCGGTCGTTATATTGATTTCTGTTTTTTGTTGGTAGAAGGTATAACAGAAAGTAACTGCTACAAAGCTTACAACACACATTCGGTATGAGCTTTATAGCAAGCACTTTCCTTTCTGAATTCAATGCCAAATTTAAAAATAGTTTAATGAATTGCTATTAATAAGAATTGGTTAGCTTTTGGGACATCAAATTAGATATTAATAGAGGAACTTAGCACCGATGAATTTATTAAAATTAATCATGTTAGCTATTTGCGGATACCATCTTTAAAGTCAAACATGTCAAATCGAAACAAAATATTTACCACTGGTTATTGCAATTGCGACTTTACCAAAAAGTCGAAACATTACAGTTTCAAGTAATAAGATGTTGACAAAAACAAAAAAAAAACCTATATAAAATAATTGTACGTAGTACGATGTGAATTGTATATGCGAAATAAGGAAATTGTTGCAATGGTAAATTAACGCCGCCTTCTCACTAAGTGTAGAAAACAGCAAACTGGTTAAATTCTAAAGTAGACAAACATCCAATTTAAAGGCAATAAGAATTATAGATGTATTAGATTACCACCTGGATAGCAATTAGATTCACTCTATCAGTCATTTTATTTTTTGAGGACATTTAGATTTTTAATTGACAATGCATCTGTAAATTTTTTAGCAATAATAGCATTAGATATTAATATTGATACAATAGAAAATACAAATTAACATTCTAACTTATAGAGAAATCACAAAATTCTTTCATAAAATAATAGATATGTCTGTGTTTTAAGAGCGTTTTTTCAGCAACTTCTGAAACATTAGAATCACTAACAAGATATTACTTTCCCAATGGAATTCGAATGTCAGTTTCGGTAACTTTATGTTGTGAGGATAAGAAATGTTCGGACGTAAAAATAAAACGCGGATATGCCTACCAGTAGTTAAGGTAAAAGTTTGCAATGCTGCTAGGAAGCTTTTATCAACATCAACAGCCTGCGTGCAAGGTCTATAGAGTTTTAATCGGAAAAAAGTAACTGTAAGTCGTTCAAATATTTGTTATACAGCTTAGAGCCATCATTTGCTGCTTGTTTGTTTCTTTGGTATTTAATAATTGTGGTGAAAATAAGTAGAATGTATAAAGCTGATTATTAAGAGAGACTATTCGCGTTGGTGTTATCTTATTTGAAACATACTATAAACACAGAATTCTCATATAAAAGCATTCGTTATTGTAGAAACAAAATGGTACGTAAAAATTAAATCGGTTAAATTTCTAGCATTAATAAAATTAAGTATTTTTTAGCTAAACGCATATTTGGCCAATTAGGGGTAGATCTTAGTATTTTTGCTGCTGTCGTTTACTTTAATAATCAGGTTTTACAATATATATTAAACAAACAAAATCTTGCATTTTTTATTTGTGTTAATCTTAAACTAGTAGTAGAGAGTTGTGTAAGTGATGCTCAATTAACCTCTAGTAATAGTGATACCCCGGATCATCAGTTTTCCGGGTAGGCTTTATCTGTGTTGGTTTTTTCCATGTAGGTTAGCGCTCAAACGATAGGAAGCTTAAAGACTTTTTAAGTAAAAACGAATTGTATACCCCTGAAAGTAGTATATTTGCTTTTAGAATGCAACTCGCACCACCGGAAGCTAATCAGTGCATTAATTTACCGTTACATCATTCCGATCGCCTTTAAAGTAAAATTAATTCATAAGCGTGAATACAATTTAGCAGGTAACAAGGTGTCTTTCGGGAATATGTAGTTGTTTTGTTATCTCATAAAAGTCACAGTCAAAGATCAAACAACCAAACACAACTGCTCCTGAATTTGTTGGTGTGTCTCAAAAGCTATATCTTTATCGATTATTTGCAGATACATGATCTGAAAATCAAATTTTCCATTTGCTGGTTAATTCGAAGATTCATTTCTAATTTATTACTCCCAGGAATGCTCATCTAACTGGCTTGTGGAACAATGATACAAAATCAGCTAAGACTTACTTAAAAAAATTGTTGGGAACACCATTTTTGCTACTATTATTTTTAAACTCTTTCATTTAAATTTAAGAACATCCTAAGTCTGCGTCCTCCTATTCTGTTCAACAACCATTTGATTTTAATCCTTTGGTTTCTGATCATTGTCTAATTGGTGAATCCCTATTATTTGGTCCCGAACTAAACCGGTTACTACCTGTCTTATAACAAACTGGCACGCAAACAGTAAATTGTAAAATTTGTTTAATATTTTTTAAATCATCCAAGGGTGCACGTTGTTTCTATATTCCAAAAATACGTTGAATAGTTTAGAAACTTGTCTCAACCAGTTAACTTTTCTTTCTTGTTATAAGCAAAGGATCCAGCTTATGTTAACATGGATTTTGGGCATCGTTTTAGAAATGCGTCGAGGCCGGATGTTTGTCTTTCCAATATCGTGTTTTGAAAATGAGTGTGCAAATTCAGTTTTTTTTTTCATTTGTACGTATTTACTCTACGATACTTATCTATTCGCTACTGCACATAAATTATATTAGTAATTTTTTTTTAAATAAACGTAAGTTCTAAATTTACAATCTACTTTTTTTTTGAAATGTATATTCTGAATTCCGATAAGACTTAATCGCCTAGTCCTTACCTCAGCAGCATTCAGTTATATTACTTAACTATTTGTTTTGAAACTGGAGGATTTCAGGCATCACGGAGGTATATTAAGAAATTTAAGCGGCTTCTCATAATTAGGCGGCTCCTTGGTGTAGTTGGTATGTGCGTGACTATTACGCCCAAGGTCCCGGATTCGAATCCCGACACGATCTGCTTGGAAAATGTTAGGTGAGCATTTTTTACAAAATTACGTATTTGTTCGGATGAGAGGTAAAATGGAGGTCCCGCGAATGAGTGTTGTCACGTTCATTAAAGATCACTACCTTGCTTGCAACAGCAATGGTTTGGCAAAATTCAAAATTTCCAGGTAAAAAAACTCTCTTCCTGGCCAATGTAGTACTTTCGGGTGAAGAATTAAATGTAGGCTTTTCACAATTGTATTTAGCATAACTTATGAACAGTGCGAGAATAACGTAGCAAGGAAAACGTTAGTCATTATTGCTCCGAGCTTCAGATATATAATCTTCCACATAGCGTGAAATGCGAGCGCAGACAAATCGTCCAAAATAATTTTTATGTGTAACTATTTATTTTTAATTCCTTTATTCATAAGTATAAAATTGTTGTTCATAATTGACAAAATATTATTAATGAGCGTTTCTCTACGGATTTTGAACTTCTTTTGACCGTATTACAGAATATTTAAGTTTCATGATTCACTACAGCTGCATTCTACACAGCTTTCTGGAGCTACCAGAAATAAGAAAGAACGTGCTTCTCATACTAAAGGACTAGGATAATGTATTCTAAATATAATCTAGGCCAACGTGTTAATTTTTAATTATTCCTCGAACAGTTCTTCTCAAGCCACTCATTGTTTGTTCACAATAGAATATTCAGGAATTATTACGTTTTCTGAGATATTTATTCAGCTGCCAGTTTGAGCGAGTTATCTTAAAATTGGATGCCTTTAACGCGACAGCTTTAGTATCAGAATAGCGTGTGCGTAAAGTAATACGAATGATACGAAGTATTTTGCTACTTACAAAAACATCCTTAAAATTTATGAGATGTTCATATTCGAAAGCCTGAAATCTGATAATTTGAGCAAACTACTTTTTAGAATAAAATCCAGGTAGTACTTTGTGTATTCGGATATAATACGAAAACCCATTAGCAACATCTATTTACACAAACTGATTGTTCGGCATTTAATGACGTTTAGTTTCTGGATGTAATAATAAACGGAAAAAGTTCTTCGCCGTAGGTAAAAGCGTTATACTTGAATTATAGTTACTATACCTGCAACTCAATACTCCCAAAATAGCAACAAGATGTTTTAATTGGGTTTAAATAATGCTCATTGATGAAGCTTCTGTAATTAACACAGATGGCACTGGACAACTGCTGCAAATGTCAGAAATTGGTGTATAGTAGACACACCTCCATTTTCTATGTCAAACACACTATTGCAGCTTAGCATGTATTAACTGTCTGCAAAACCATAACTAAGCATTCGTGTACCGGGAAACAAATAACAGAACCAAGCTCACTGACAGTTTGACACAAATTGTTTCAGTTTGAAACTGATTACCGTATTCAGTTTATTTTTGCTATCCAGAAAGGATGAGCTACTCGTTGAGACCCTTATTGAACGAACGATAGTGGTAGGTATTTCTGTTTACGAAGAACTAATTTAGTCGACAAAGGCAATGGTATGACTATAGATTCAGCAAAACAATGCTTGTAAAGCAGCTGATTTGATCACAATGCGGTGATAGCAGGGTCGATTCGTAAGTTACAAAGGCTACTATAAAAAATAGAACCTATGCACTCCGTCAATTATTAAAGCATTAATATTCTTAATTACATGTATTAAAAATTTCTTACGAATAATATAATTATTCAGTTAACAACTGAAAGTGTAAGTACTTTACCATATTTTGATTCAATACTTGTCTTCAAAGTAATTCTCCCATTACCTCTAACATCTTGTTATCTATTTTATTTTTTAATCTAATCCACGATAAGAATCGTGGTAGATTTTGTATTACCTATCGAGAATTCTTATGTAAGTGTAACAAGCCCAGGGTAAGGTTAAGATGGAAATTGGCTTTTAGTAAAAGAAAACTCTTAAGACTTTTAGCTAACTGAGTTTTTGGCCCACGGTTGCATGAGATTGGGTCAGTGGGTATATTTAAGTTGAAAGAAAACAAGATAATGGACGCCACCTAAATTTTTTATAAAGCAACTGACTAAAGGGATTTGCTTAAAGGAAAATTTGAAAACATAAGTTATCGCTAACCACTTTAAATACAAAGTTTGATTGTCACAAATATGATACTTACATCTGATCGTCTTCTTCAATGGACTAAAGATGAGTAGGGCGACTCTGAAACATAATTACTACCAACATAGACACCCTATATATTTTACGGACCAGTATGAATATGTAGTCTTTGATTTAAGTTCAATTTGTTTCCACTAAATCGTGGTACGCTTTCAGGGAAGTTTAACCTTTAGATACCTAACAAAATTTGGAAAAATTTAATGATTACTGAAGTCAAAAAAAAATAACTTTATATTCTCTTTAAGACAAGTAAAAAACAATATAAATCATAAATGTACTTAATAAAATTTAACTTCTTATAAATGTAATTTTTGAATCAGATGTTTAATTATAGACATTATTTTTTATATTAAATAGCCAAAGTAGCGCTACAACGACCTTACAATGTTTTAGGAAGTTTACTTAACTTTTGGCAAATATTACTAGTTGATTAAATACTCTAAGTTCAAATTTCATTATACAGGACTTAGCTCCTATAAATTAACATGTTGGTACTTCAACTTATGGTAAACAAGATAACTATGACGCTGGTATGTCTACATGTGTACAACCGGTAAGGTATAATTTCTTAGGTTAAACACATTATTAATTACTAAAAAATTGTTGTACTCATTGTACTTTACACTTTAACAGAAAGAGCTTTTGGTAAATTAATTAACAAAATTATTCGTAAGAGTCATCATAAATTGCATACAGCAACCTGAAGTAGCCACAAGCTTCTAAAAGGAATTCATTACATGCAAGAATTTACGTAATAAACTTTGCTACGGCAGTTTTTATCTTAGAACTAATACATTCTTACCGATAGCAGCAATGACCTATAACCTTCAAACGACATGTACATTAGCTGAACACGCAGCTGCATAGCGAAGTCGGCCATGTGTCGAACAAAATTGCTTACTCATTTATATTTAAAACGGGTTCCATAAAATTTAATCAAACCAAACTAAATAAAATATTTTCCGATAATCTAAGCTTGCATCGAAATTACGTGGAATTACATCAAAACCATTACGGTATTATCTACATTTCCAGAGTTGCATTGTAATAAAATTGCGTAATTAATTTTAATTAGATTACTCATTTAACAAACCGTTCGCCAAGAAGAGTTGTACACTACACTTTTACTTAAATTTTTATGGACAATTTATTACGGCACCTTTGCCAGGAAAACTTGATTTCCCTGAACATCTTGAGATCAACGAAGAAACGAAAAGTGACGATCGATCACTAATCGTCGGAACAACTTAAAAATCTCAGACGTAGGAACGCGCTAACAAGTTTGTATATATATATATATATATATATATATATATATATATATATATATTGTTGTGAAATGCGCCTCTGGTCACAGGAACTAGTACTTTCTGCTTTCTTCTTTTTATTTGGAGCTACTAAATGGCTACGCTTTATAGGCATAATTCTATCACAAACCTTATCCCTAATTTTGCTGACGAACTCCTTCGATATTAAACTCGCCTCTGCCCCTGTATCAAGTAATACTTCTACATTATTCTCAAAAATCTCTATATTAATAATTGGCAAACATAATTTTTCTACAGTTTCTGGCTCTACTTCCTCCTCAATTTTGAAAAATTCACGTGGAGGTTCGTATACATTTACACAGAAATCTAGTGGTCTGTCGCGTTCTAAAAATCCTGTCTCGTCCTGTTTTCTGTGCTTGGTCCTGGTTGTCCTCCTACAACCTGTGCGTACGTCCTCCTTGTATTACTATCCGTGTCCCTGTTTCTATTCGGCGTGCTCGTCACAGTCCTGTTTACTTCCGGTAAACTGTTCTGTCTCGTGTAAGTAGGTCTTGGCGTCGGTCCCCTAGTCGCACTATTGCTTCTGTATTCCTGTCCTCGTCGTTCCCAATTCAGTCGAAAATTCCTATTATAGTCAGGCCGTCTCGGAAAATTTTGTCAAACCTAACCGTGTTAATGTTTCGTTCTCGTATCTCTCTTGTCCGTCCTACACATACATCATCATATCTCTGTAAATACTCCAAAAATGTCTCCCGTTCTGTAATGTTTTGTAAGGCCACGTGTTGTCTGATTTCCAGTTCAAAATGTCGTGATAAATACTTGATTATTTGTCTGTCCGTCAATGGTGGATTAAGTTGTTTGGCCACACTGTATTTTCGGATGGCATATTGTTCCCTAGAACCTGCAAACTCTCCCTTAAATTTTCCTGTAATCAAGTCGTCCCTAATCTGATCCTGTTTGTGATCACTCCAGTAATGCTGTAAAAATTTGTTTTCAAAGTCCTGATATGTGTCTATGTCCTGTCCTACTAAATTATACCATGCTTCCGCATTGTCTTTCAATAAAGCCTTTATCGTATTGAGTTTAGTCTGTTCGTCAAATAAATTTCCCACTAGATTTCTTACACTATTAATAAAAATTTGTGGATTTACTCTGTTATCGCCATAAAATTTCATATGTTGGTCCAATGATACGCCACCTGTATAAAATCTGGGACCATCCCCCGTTAAACTTGACATGTCGTATTTGATACTACTAACTTCGCGTTCTACCTTGCCTAACTGATCCCTACATGAGTCCGTTACTTCAGTCATTTTTATATTTATCTTCACAAAAAATACGTACTTCGGACCTTAAATGTCCCATTTCCTGTCGAAGACCTGTAATGTTTTTCTCATTTCTATCAACCCTACTTTCTACTTCCTCCATTTTCACAGTAAGACTATTTTTAAATTCTGTAAATTCTCTCGTCGATTTTTCTATTTTATCCCCTAATTCCTGATTTAATTGGTCAAATTTCTTATTCGATTCTTCCCTAGCTTTATTAGATTCATCGCTTAGCTGTTCTAATTTTCTATTGGATTCCTTCCTAGCTAATCGAATTTCCTCTAACATTCTCATCATTAACCCATTTCCTGTTTCTCCTGACTCCGTCTTAGACTGATCCCTACTACCTCCTGCTTCTTCCTCCGTTTCTGCTTCTGTCGTCTTAAATAAAGCACTATCACTGCTTCCTATTTCCACTCCTTAACTTCGAAGCCACTCTTTTCTCTGCATTCGTCCACTTTTCACTCCCACACACGCCTACACACTTCTTTCACACACCTTCAAAAGATATTCACACTCAGCTCCTAATTTCAGGGTCGTCAGTTTCCTGAAACAGTTACACACTATCTGAAATTCGAGCCCTCACGTTCGGGTCGCCATAATGTTGTGAAATGCGCCTCTGGTCACAGGAACTGGTACTTTCTGTTGATCGTTCGAGCCCCACAGATTGGGCGTCAAGATTCTGTGAAACCTACAAAAAAACTCACCAGAGTAAAAAAAACACTCGAGCCCCAAAATTGGGCCGTCCAGATTGCTATGATTCTCTTCTGATAATCGCCTCTTTACTCTCTCCGCCTCGGCTGCTCACCTAGTTAAAACTTTCATCCTCATTAATAAAAAAAACACATTCCTACCACAAACATCAACGTTAACTCTATTTACACCAATATTCACAATACATTAAAATTTCAAAATTAAATTTCTGCATAAATTTCAGCATTATAAAATTTCAAGTTCAAATTTGTCATCATTTTAATTTGCATCCGGAATTAGAGTCCTTGTAGAATGCATACTAATTAAATAAACAATATTTGCGGACCTGAGTCTGAATAAAAGGGAGCATCTCCCACCCCTTTACGTTAATTTAACAGGTTAGTCTAATTGAGCTCAAAGACAGACCCAAATTTTCATCATAATCAAAAACATAAACCTGATAAATACTCCTTTCTACTTATACAAAAAAATGTTACCTTCAAATTAAAAATTTGTTGTTTATGCAAATTTACTACTGTCCATTTTTATCAAACAATTTATAAAGATATTCAACACACACCAAAACATCTAAGATCGAACTAAATGCATAATTTACCTGAAGGTTAATGCACTCGTGGCTTCAATGTACATTGGACTTGCTCATCCCACCATTCCAGCTAGTTTGTGTTTACGTCCTCGGATTTCTAGCCGCCTTTAAAATTTTTCTACACCACCATTCGTCTAAAAAGGTTTCAGGGCTTCTCAGGTCTTCATCTATGTATATCTAAATCTTGTTTTGTGGATCCAATCACGTTTACGAATAACATTTGATTACTAACACTCACGATGCATAACACTGAAATTCATAATTCTTTCACGCTGTACCAAAAACTGCCTACTTCTATTTATTTATTTATCGTTATTAATTTGGATAATTGGTACAGTAATACCGGCAAATATAACTAGACTTTGTTACCTTCATTTATCTTCTCTAAGTGTACTAATAACTTTTAGTGTAGCACGTAATCACCACATATTCTACTTAAAGTATCGAATAATCAAAAAATAAAGAGCAAAACTGTTTAAAGTATCGAATAAAATCAAAAATCTAAGAGAGCGAAACTCCTATTAGCCCGGGTTTATATAATGGCCCGCTTGCAAGTCGAATTTGTCCCGCAACGGACAATTTTTAGAATTTCGCATTCTACTTTCCCTTCCGACGACTCGGCACAGCGATTCTACTATTGCACACGTCCAAGTTGAAAATCTAAGAACTTTTCCACACGGCTCGCAAACACGTCCGAGAACAACTAATTAGTTTTACACACCAACTGATATGCTTTCCCCTCTCATGTTTGCATCTTATTTCAACCAATCGTAGACCTAGTGAAGCTTCACAAATCACGCCTTTTATTATCAGTGTCTCTGCTTTACGCGTTTTATCCATCCCTTTCTACCTTGGTCTGAGTGGTACAAATCGATGTTCTTTACTATCTGCTATTTAAATCCACGTAGATTCCTACGTGAGTAAAATAACCCCTCATCTAGCATTTCCTGCTAAAACATCCGACCGTTTCAATATACGTAGAAGCTGCATGTTTATCTATTCAAATTTATTTAGAACTTGACATTTAAAAGTTTGCAGGTGTGTGCTCCTAATGAACGTTTTAATATAATTCTCCGAGCTTTGTGTCATGGTATTTTAACCTTCCTTTTAGCTGTTTGTTACCAATCTTGGATTTTCACAGGCTTTTATGCTTATTATATGTTACTAATGGTTCAATTAACTCCAATTAAAATAATAATGAATGGCATTGACTTCTACCCTTTAATTTTTAGCGAATACCAATTAAATATTAATTATTATTTGTACACTTTGTTTAATACCCGTTACTTAAAAATTGAATTAATTAATATAAATTTCGCACATAATTTCTATTTGTTTCTTTATACAGGGTGATTAAAATTATTTGATGTCGTTAATTAATTTTCTACCCTGGTCTAAATTTGAGTAATATATATATATATATATATATATATATATATATATATATATATATGTTATCAGTAAGGACGACGTGGTATGTAGTAGATTGTAATTGTAATTAAAATTGAAGTGTGCCTTGAAGTTTATCGGTTATTATATAAAGACTAAAATAATAGATGCACCGCGGTAAAGTCAATGAATAAATTTACAGGAAAATTTATATGTTACAGTCTTTCTCTCTTTTGTTCTCTTTTTCCATTTCAGGACATGCTTGGGTTTTTATGGTATCCGGGAACCTTTTTTACAAACAATTTTTATGCAATTTTGCAATTTATTGCTTACTCATGTTTGTCACAACTGTAATAGTTATAGTAATATCCAAAATGAAACTAATATAACTAATTATTTTAATTGCGCAATTTACAAGTTTTATATCTGCATTTAGGTTCGTTACGAGAGCCCTTCCGTTCTTTAGAAGCTATTGTTCATTCCTCTGCATACGGAGCTTTTCTGGATTTATACTACTACCCATCCTATAAAGTTGCATTTAGACTGTGTCACTCTAGATAGCTCTAAGTCCATATTCTTGTATTTTGTACTTAATAGGATCAGTACCTAGCCTAAACTAACTTGCTTTTCCAGACAGAAGATGTTGTGAAGAAAGATACCCATACTATTCAACTTCTCACAGACAAAATAGATATAGTAAAGCAAGAGAATAGACTTATCACAACTTATCCCGATGAGACTGAAATGACAGGATCTCGTACCTTAATAACGGCCATACAGGATAGTGTTGGCAATAATTCAAGTAACCTCTCATGTTTATCTCCTATTTTTGGCCATTCTGCAGCAATACAACATACAAAAGAGCCTACTTTACTTGCTTAAGAATCTGATGATTTTAACACAAACAATCTTAAAGATGCAGTCTTTATCGTTACAGAAATTGAAGACCCAGAAAGAGTTTAATAGAGTCTCAGGATATTTTAATCTTGTTTAACATACTAGAAGTTCAAGTAAATAATCATGAAGTTATTCGTCATGATACTACTCCAAATGTTTCTTTGCAAGTCTGTAGTGAGATTCAGTTGGATCTAGCTAATACCGATGCAAGTATGCCTATTGATTACAGTGGCAGGCATCTTAATACGGGCTGTGAAGAATGCGTTTAAAACAAAGGCAATGTAACTAATCATCTTGAAAGAAATATAGGCATGCGAAAAATTGAAGATGCCGTCGATGCGGATAATCTAGGAACTAAATGTGAAAAAAGAACGAAATGCAAAAATTAACGGCGGTAGGCCGAAAGCAGAAAGAAAAAGGAAACTTTTAGACCAAACTCGAGATATTAAAAGAAAAAAGTAAACTCTAACTATAGCTGACAAGCTGAAATTTTGTAAAGAGTTTAGAGAAGACGTTTGCAACTGTCGTTTAAAATGCAATACAGGAGTTCCTTTTGAAAAGAGGAGAATAGGGTTTACAAATTTCTATAAAGCTGGACGTTTTGAGGCCGGGTGTCAAATTAGTACAGAAGCTTGTGAAAGAAGTTCCTATAAAAAGGAAGAGAGTAAAACACTTTGAAGTAAAAACTACATCCAGAAAATGTTATCTCTGTGACGAATTAGTCTCTAAGGCAATGTTTGCTCAGGCCCGCAGAGTATCAAGTTGTGATATTGACAGGGCATTAAAAACCAAGAGAAATGATAGAATAGTTGCTGATGGATGTGGTAGAGCAAGAGGCCATAATAACTGGTAATGGATCATATCTAGAAATTTCTACGATATGTCTCATTATTTACGAAGTACAACTGAAGCCAACTATTTGCACCCAGATACAACTCTTAATATAATGTATAACTTCTATGCACAAGAAAATCTGAAAAACCCAGTCTCTAAGGCAAAATATACACAAACATTTTTTAACAAAGTTTAACTTAAAAAGGAAGCTGTTAAAAAGGTAGGTGCAGCTTTTGTGATACATCAGTAGTAGAAATAAAACACCTAACTGGGCAACAGATAGAAATAGTTAAGTCCAAGCATGAAAACCACATTACAATGACTCAACAGGCAAGAAAACTAATGGTTGAAAATTTCAAAGTAGCTAATAAGGATATAACAACAGAGTTTTATCATTTGAGTTAGAAATGTCTCTTCATTTACCAAGAATATAGACAAACTATCAGTCTATTAGAAGAGGCAGGTTTGCTTTTACAATTTTGGCATACGTGATTCAAAGAACATTGATTTTTGTTACACATGGGAAGAGGGAACCGCTGGGTGGGAGTCACAAGAAGTCAGTTATTGTTTGCGAAACCATATTTTGGAAAATATTCCCCAGAAACTAAACATCTTGACCTAGGGTCAGTTTCTTGCGGAGGACAAAGTCGCAAATTAAAGTTGGTTTTGATATTAAAATCAGTTTTAGAAGTGCACCCTGGCCTGGAAACAATTACTCAACACTTTTTAATACCAGGATATACTTGTAACAGTTTTTTTGACCACTGTAGAACATCAACGAATTTTTAGTTTTACAAACTCTTGTATAGTTATTAATATCATGCAAACCATTTTTAAATAAATAAATAACAGTATTGGTATTATGCGTGCTAACCGCCATACAGTAATGCTAGTTTGGTTGCTAACATCAGGCGCCGAATGTTAGAATAATTATTATCAAGGCCAAACAGCTTTCCAGTTTCGTGCATGTTGCATCTGCACTCTTTTTAGCTAGAGCTCTCGTCGAGAACCATCATGGAAATAATAATAACATGTAACTTGCGTCTGGCTTTGTGCGGTAGTAGAGCCCTAGTGCGCTGAACACTAGGCTTTGTGGTTTTAACGATGGTAAGAATTAAAAATATAAGTTGTAAGACAAACTGAATAATTTTGTTGTAGCGCTCTTTCTTTTCCTCGTTTTTTTATAACGTCTTTATAACGACGTCTTTAAATGACTTTTAATAAATAACTTCGTTTGGATAATTTTTTTTTGGATAAATTCATTTAATAATTCTTTGAACATTTGTTTAAATAGCACTTAAAATATTCTTTTAATAATTTCGTAAAGTTACGATAAAACATGTTTTTCAACGCTTCGTTGGAGAATCTTCAATTAGATTTTTATTTTATAATTCTCAACTTTTAAGAAGTCGTTTTGTATATAAATTGTAAGCTCCGTCGTATATTTATTTGTTGGAATGAACACGCCTTATCTGGTTTTATAAAAATAAAGCAGTCCGTATGCTGTATTTAAAGAGGATATGGATTCTACTTTCGCACCTGCAAGTATCAACTTTGCGATAAAATATCGATCCAAGATGAACGTTTTTCAACCGTACAATGAATAGTTGGATTTTATGTAATGTTATGCAAGAAAAGAATAAGTTTGAATTTAAGGAAACGTTCTACAAAGTACGTAGAAATTTTATGGTTTAGAAATTAAGTCCGACGATGAATGGAAATGGTACTTTTGAAGTTTTTGGTCAAGATCGACACACAGTAGAACATCTAAGTTTGGTATTGGAGTTTGGTTGGTCCAGTTTGTGCGTATAAAAAAAACGCATGAAAGTTTGTATGGTCCGGTCCAAGGATCAAGCAGCTGTTGGTGTTCTGTAGAACATGTGGATTTTACGTCACTTGTTTTTCTGAAAAATGTATGTATTAACACCTGTCCTAACGTGCTGTAACGCCAACATGTAAACAACACCTGCTGAGCCAAGGTAAAAGATTAGAATTATTTTTACATCACGTCTACATTTGGTAATCTTTGATACGAGGCCGTTTCGAATAATATCTTTGTAACCACCTATTACCATTTATCCGTTTAACAAATTAAGAAGGACCTTAGTAAAGTTTTATTGTTAATACTAGTACAGTGTAATCACAGTTACTAATTTTTATGAAATTAGGCAAACTTAAAGAGTTTTTATTGATGTTTCATATATGCATGATTTCACTTATAATTTCTGAATGATGAATTAATAGGCAATGTAGTTAAAGTTTTATAAATATGTAAACAGAAAAAAACAGATCTGATATTTCTGGTATAAATTCAAGTTAAACTTTTGTAACGTAAACAACATTTAAAGTTTTTAATATTTCTTTTTGAATATATAATCCTACCTTATGAGTAGATGAAACTTTTATTATCTTTTCTTAAACATGAATTTTATATTTACAAATTTTATGAAGGAACAATTTTAATTAAAGAAGCAACGTTTAATTTTCTTAATTAATTGTTTTATTCTGAACAAGTACATTCAGAAGTAGAGTAACAAGGTATAAGGTTAAAAAGCGTAAAGTGGTGAACCTAATTTAACAAGAAGCTTTGATAGCCTTTTCAGAATTTGAAGCATATAATCTGTGCTCATATTATTGTTGCCTGATTAATCTTTGTTGTTTTTTTATGAGGTAACAAGAGAATACCTCTTGTGTCCTCATTTTTGTAAATTTAATTAAATTTTTTTTACAGCTTCTGCGTTAGCAGTTAATACGGTATTCCTTCCTAAGGACGTACAAGTCTCCCTTAGGGAAACCCTGTATTCCACCATTTTAAGGAAGTCCTTCCTTAAAGGTCACTGGTCACATTAGGGGATAAAAAGAACCCGTAACATTATACCGACCAGTAAAAATATTATTATATACTTTTCTTAAAAACGATAGCGATTTTTTTGATATGTAGTGTGCCTTGAAGCTTCAATTAACACTGTACGTAGCAGAGACTATTTGGACATTATGAGAAAATGTAGAAAGAAAAATCCACTTATTGTAGTAAAAATGGAAAACGGTGATTTCTGGAGAACATCTGAACTAGAACGTTGCATTACAAACAAAAAAATAAGTGTATAAGATGCAAAAATTAACTGGCTACAGTTTAGAGTGGTTGAAGTTACAAAGTCAAGCTCTATGGCGTTTTTTGTAATAGAAGAAATTACATCCAATAAGGTACACGGAAGTAAATATCTTAAAAAAGAAAGGAAGAAAAAGTGCCCCAGGATATAAAGGCAATTTTTATTCCAGCAAGCTTAGTACACTGACCGAATGCTAAACCCCTTAGTGCAACAGAGCTTGCAGATATCAAGTCTATGTTCCCCATGATTCCCATGGATTGCTTGCTTTTTTTAACAGTTTAACAGCATCAAACATATTGGACAATGATATTGAGGGTTCAGTGGCAATCTTGATTTTGACTTGAAGATAGAGATACCGTAATGTTCCCATGTAAATATGTTCATTTTTTGTTAGTAGTGTTTAATAAAGCAAACTTATAAAAAATTAGGATTGACGATATTTTTCAATCGTACAATAATCCCTGTGTTAAATAATGCACTATTAGACTATGCGCTGTTTTGGATCATGGTCTATTAATGTATTTTAGAATAATTATAATTAGTGTGAAAAATAATGATAGACTGTGCACCATTTGTGTTAATAAACATTAAGTGGACAGGAAAATCATTAATAATGCTATTCAAAAGCAAACGAATGCAGTTATTACACATGGTAAGTTTAAGAAAGTATATAGAAAGTAATATCTAACAATTTTTCCAAAAGCATTCGCATATGTCTTAATATCTCAAAACTAACTTTATGTCACTTAGTCTGGCATTGATAAACATTGTCCATTTTAGGTTCCTATAACTTTTAGAAAATAATTTTATTAGTTAAAGAGGCTTTGCTGACAATACGAGATGTATGAACATGTGGATCATACTTTTACTTTAGAGGAATTACTGCCATACTGTTATAGCACAAAAGAGCGCTACAAACCACAAAATCGTAAACGTTTATTGTAGTCAACACTGAAGAGGCAGGCATGCTAATATAATTTTTTAGTATACCTAAACGCAGTAAATAGTGAAACCTCAGACTGTAAAGGAAGTTCTGAATGAACGGGTCAGGTTTTTCATATTTTTGGTGCGATACATACAACTTCTTGTACGATACAATGCTCCGGCTGCTCTGTTCTTTTTAACTGACACAATCTCAACTAGAACCTTGCAAAAAAACGACGATTAACTGGTCTATTTAGCTAAGTATCACAGAATATCATGAACTCAATTATTTATTAACCTCGGGACGTTCGTTGTAGATGTATTGATAAAGAATTAAAGCAATGTTCGTAGCATATAAATCAGTCGCCAAAGCGATGTTAATTTAGACACTCGAATAAATTAATAAAACAACAGCAAATCATACATTCATAAAATTGGTGTACTCCCATGCAAAATATACATTAACCACCACACACAGAAACACACTATCAATGGGACGTGTAATCGGTTTACTAATAATACTAAATACGTGAAGGTTAAATATTAACTTAACACAGATACAACACATCTATCAATACGTAATTCATAAAATCATGCCTCCGAGTCCTCACTCAAATGACATATCCCCATTTACTCGAACTCTAAAACCTACTCCACACTATTCACTTATTCTTGAGAGTCGCCTTTCATCCTTGCAAAACAACACAGTTGACAGAATTTAAACGAATAGGTGTGTAATGAGAACGATATTTCAAATTGAGCACAGTGTTGCCAACAGACATATTAGGAAAATATAAATATTCCTATGTGTAACTTTTATCTTTTAATGTTGGGGTTGCAAAATCCGTTACTTAGTCGACACTTAATATAATAATGATTCTGCATATTACCAAAGGCAGTGATCAATTTGCCAAATTGCTGCTAATATTTGTTCAACTGCTTGCTCTGAGCTCTTTTAAAAATTACTCTTGTTATAACCGAAACAAACAGTTTAGGCATTAAGCAATCTTATGGGATAATCAGAAAACATACATCCAGAATGATATCTTCAAGATTAGACAATGGTGTGCGTATCAAAAATGCAATTGCATAAAGCGGAAGGCTTAAACGTGTGAACTCAAATTGTATAGGAAGTTCAAAGGCTTGAAATTAGATAATTATAGTACTACCATGTATTTTATTTGATGTAAATGCCTTTAAAGGTAATTCAGTTTAATGTTGTGCATACGAATTTAAACACTAACGGTCTCAAAGCATTTTAAATTATTTTCCGGCTGTGAAAATAAGCAGATACGGATCTCATCTCCGGTGCAAGCTTTGTACTTTAGAGTTAATGGAAACTGAATTCAATAAACGCTTTTAGAACTTACTGACATAATTGCCTTGCTTAAATTGTATAAAACTTGTTGGGTAAGTTGGGTAATTAACGCCGCTGCATCTGTTGGAGGCTAGCATATTGTTGGCATGCCTCTATTTTCGTGGTCAAACACATTTTTAGCACAAAAACTATTAAACCACATGTCACACTAATTAAATAGATTAGGCTGGAACCCAAAAAACCGTCGTAAAAATAAACAAGAAGGGGAGGGGTGAATGACAAAACAGTGATCAAAGTCGTTTTGAGGAACGTAGGGGTAAATAAAAACAACACTACAGGAATAAGTGTAGAAAAGTAGAGTACTAGAAAGAGAACGTCTGGGAATAACTTACCACAGCTACTCTTACACTTAATAATGTAACGAAAACTCTATTTGCAATAAAAACCTTCTTATTTTCAAACCGATTATACAACTTATTGCAGCAACTCGTAGTTACAATAAAATTTCCAAAAGTTCGCCCAGCTATTTATTTTCATAGCTTTAATTAACAGTACATGCATTATCTTCTTAACCATGCTAATTTCTAAATACTAGCAAAGCACTATGAAAAATTTATGTCGACGCACTAATTATTAGTTTATATGCTCCCTAACAGTAATTTCAACTAGAACATATTGCAATCAATGCTTTATATCGTACCTATTTTTATTGGTTATATGTAAAACTAATTCAAATTAATTTTTTTACATTAGCCAGTTATTTCGATCCCCATTATAATGAAAAAAGAACGACAGTCTTCCGACTAAGCTAGGGGTCTATTCCTCGGGTAGAGGTTATGAGGAGTGGTCGTGGGTTTCACAACAAAAACTTTGTCTACTTGACTGACTCTCAAATACAAAATAGGGCTGCAAAGGGGGGGGGGGCGCTACCAAGGCGTTGAATTTTTATAGCACGGGTTTGTCCTAAGGTAGAACTTGGAAATCCTCAAGGGGAAAAATCACTTTTACTGCAAACGCAGGATTTGTAAGAAAATAGAGTTAATATAATAACAAAGGACGCAAGAGATGCACTCTTGTTACCTTGTACCATAAAGAAAATAAGTAGCTATTAATACCAATAATTTAAACACTATTATAAAGGGAAATTAAATATTAAACTTTTTAAAAGTGCTGTTTAGTGCTTCTTTATCAAGTCATAGCTAAAAGTTTACTTTTATAAAAGGTTAGGTATAAATACTTTTACCCTTTTACTCAATTAACCCTACCTTTGGACTCAATTGTCCAAAATAAAACAGTTGTTTAATTAAATTATATGATAGTTCTTTAATTAAATTTAACTTTCTTTATGATAAGATTTTGTATACTAAATATACATCAAAATATGGTCAAATGCTTTAGACGCAGATATTTGAATATAAAAATTATGATCGTCTCTACTATGAATCAAAATGTTAATAATGTATTAGACCTAACCGTGAAGCTTTTAAATTAAATACCCAAAATACACAGATCTGTTACCCTAGTTTACAAATATGCATTAAATGTTCGATGTTAAATAAAATTAGTTTTCATAATTACTTTGAGTGTTACTGAATTTGAAAGTAATACTCTACTGGAATAAGTAAGAAGCTTCATAATTTTAATTATTTGCAATTATATCTAAAATAAGCAATCACTTGCACTATAATGAAATCCAAACAATGCAAGATCTCACGGTTTTATAAAACAGAACCTATAACATGCTATCGTTTTAGTCACAAGTATCCGCTTGGTTGTCTTATTACTCGAGACAGCTGGCATCATCTCAAGTATCTATGCTAGCGCTTACCTTAACGACATGTGAACTTTGCGTCTTCATTGTAACAAATACCTTATCGTAGCCACACGTGCAATCTTGCGATTCTTGGACAAACAAGTGACGTCAGCGAACTTCTACATCTGGATTTTCAAGGCGTAAATTTAAACTTCTTCTAAAGTAATGCTGAATCATGTTATAACGGCGTTTTATACTGGACCACCACAGGGAACCATCCCTATAAATTTACTGTACGATCCATTGGAGTAAATCGAAATATAATACCAACCCATAAAACGAGTTATACCAAATGCATCATTTTCGAACCTTCTTTGACTTTGTGAATTTGAATAAAAATATAACGAGGTAGTTTATTGATTTTAAATCTGAGGTTAAAAATTTGTTAACGTGTTGAGATTAAAAATGGATAACATATTGAGTTTAAATTCGTTAACATACTGAATTTATATTCGTTAAAATATTGAGCGCTACAATAAAATTATTTAGTTTGTTTTACTATTTATTTAATTTGCTTACCATTATTAGAAGCAAAACAGAAATCAAATGTATTTTGCACTCGAATATGCCGCCACGTTTATTGCCACACGTAGACTGCTGACACGGACTTTGTTGAAATGCAATTCTAACGACCAACGTTTACAAATAGAAACTATACGAGTATTACTAAGTAATATATGCCTTGTGATTGTGCTATACGGTCCTGATCTGAACGTTTATTAACGTCGCAAAATAAATATTTATTTAAATAAACAATGCAGTGTATTTTATAATTAAATTTATAAGCTTTCATAATTGTCAAAAAAATTGTTACAACATTAGGACAAGTATTACTATCAAAGCTGCAATTAGAACTAACTTGCCCGCAAATTTATACACATATTAATTGGTCTACACTAATCTACAAAAAACCAACAAATGCAAATTACATTTTTGAGATTTTCAATGATAATTTAAACAACCCATAAATGTAAAGGCCTTGTAGATGTCAATCAAGTGATCTCTCACCGTAGGACCTATCAAGCATCTTTATTTGAAGACATCATGCGACAGGGTGCCCACCAAACGAGATGCAAGTGATAATATTGTTAAATATAAGGTACGTTTAGTAATAAAAAGGTTTTTACAAAAGTTTGGAACTGACTATAGGGAAACCGTTACACTGGTCGTGCGGTGCAACTCTATACGTCACCTTATTGCATTATCTGCCAAACAAAACTTAGAAATATAGCAAATGGACGCTGTAGCAGCCTTTTTAAATGACAAGCTAAAGAAAGAAATATACATGAATCAGTCACAACATTCAATGATGGTTCGGGCAGAGTGTGCAAACTTCAAAAGTCGTGTGTTCCTAAGACAAAGTTTGAGAAGAAGTAAAGCTGACCAATGTGTATATTATCGAATGTATGCTTCAAAAATGTTATTGGTTGTGATCTACGTTGACGACGTTTTGATTCTTCACAGCGGTACATGTTCAGTAAAACTTCTAAAAAGCGAACTATCAATGAATTTCCAGATGAAAGACTTAGGTGAAGCGTCATTCTCTCTTGAAATGGGTATAACTAGGGAAAAAAGGGCTGGAGCAATAGCAACTGATCAAGTACAATACATCCAGCACGTATTAGATACTTTTGGAATAAATGATGGTAATCTGTTGTCAACCCCGCTTGATCTAAATCAAAAATAGTCTTCAAAGTTTAGGCCAACGAGCGAAACAGAAAAGGAGAAAATAGCTTAGATATCCTACTTGCAATTAGTGGGAAATTTTTTATTCGCAGCTCAAGTGTTGCGCCCAGATATTAGTTTTGCTGTAAATCTTCTGAGCAAATACACCAAAAATTTAGAGAAGGCACATTGGATTGCTACGAAGCGTGTGTCAGGATAGCTCAATGGCACAACAGAAAATGCGATTAGTCTATTCGAACGCTGCTAGTGAAATAAAAGGTTTTTGTGATGCTGATTGGGATAGCGATTTGGACAAAAGAAGATCAACAAATGGATATGTCTTCAAATTTTAAGAAGCTGCAATTTCCTGGGTAACTAAAAAACATAAGACCATAACATTGGCGGAATCTGAGTTTACGTCAATGGTCTCAGTTATCAAAGAGCCCGTTTAGTTGAAGCGTTTGGAAAATGGAACATTCCCAATTTTGTCAAAAACTGTGTTACTTCATTGTAACAAAAAGGGAACGGTTGATGTAGAAAAGAATAATTCTTATTCCGACTGAATAAAGCACGTTGATGTCAAAGCATCGTTCAGTAATCAAAAGGTTGAAAATGGACGGATAAAATTAAAACAAATCTCCACTAACCAAATATTGGCTGATTTCCTAAATAAAGGAGTCGGTAGTACGAAACATGTTAATTCCGCTGTTCAAATAGGTCCAATTGATTGAAATGTCTTTAATATATTTGGCTAAATTGTCAAACTTAATGGAATTTAAATGAAGAATATGGTGTTCAGGGAAGTATTTATTTGTGAACGCATATTTAGTTTCAATATCTAGTTAGTTCCTGATTAGGTTTTTTTATCTGTCAGATTTTTTATAATTTTTCATGTTCAAAAATAATGTTTTCTCAACTGCAAAACATTTAATTTAAATGTGCCACCGTATTCTTATTTACCACTAATTTCAGGTTAGGATTAAAAATTGAATTTTCCGTAATATACTAAATTTCACTAATCCACTTTAAAATTGGGCACTAGTTTGCTATTTTAAAATATTTGGTTGGAATAAATTACCAAAATGAATTCATGTGGTTGCAATAAAAAAATCGCACGTAACAGTCAAAAACGTTACCCTGCAAACAATTTGATTTTCAAATTTGTATATCGTTAGCATCTTATAATTATAACAAACTGATTATGCATCTAATATAAAGGATATTATTCACGATGGGTTTTCGTTAGGTACAAGAAAATTACAGAAATTTTAGACAGCATCATCTTACGACGTGCAATCAGAATATTTTCGGACTGTACATGGCACTGCTGTTGGATGCGACCATACATCTGGTGCGCAAGCGACCGTAAGCGTAGTACTTAATGAACCAGTGTGTTGTATTGTGTTGCGGTAGGAAGTCGTATTCGGTCTGCTCGTCGTGTTCTGTAATTGCTTCTTAACGTTCATTTGCGAATTTTGTGGTGACTGGTAAATTTGGGTAACGAGCTCTAATCAAGTATTGTTTTAAACTGGGTAAACACTAACTGAAACATTAGCGATTCTCGTGGAAGTCCCTTAAATAGAATGTAGGTTTCTGAAAGTGATATGCTCGTTTTAAGGCCAGGAAAACTTCACTTGAAGATGATCATCATTCAGGACTACTTTCCACGACCGAAACGGTTAAAAACGTTGAAAAGTTCTACAACTTATCCACGAAGACCATCGTCAAGCAACTCATCATTTATTTACAGGTGTCCACATGAGATGCAAGAGTAGAAAAATATGCGTCAATGACAAGGACCCCTACGTACGATGGCCGGTGACCCTTTGACGAACGAAAGAAAAATTATGTTTCAGTGACAGTAAAGGCGTCGTTGGTGTCATAGCAATATACCCTCATGGGCCAATGTCGAATTATTTTAAGCTTTACTGGATGCGTACAGGTCAGAAACTTTAAACACTTGAATCGTGGCTTTATATGTGTCGGACGAGGCGACTAAACAGGAAACGGTAATGAACTGGTTTCACTTGTCAACAAAGGTTGGAACTTTGAGGTAACCTATTGTGCCGACGCGTCGACAGGATGCCCTCGTGGCTGAATTTGAGTCACATGCCAATAATTTCTTTTTGCGTTGTATATATACACATATATATATATATATATATATATATATTATAATGTCAGGGAGAGCCACAAGGGGTCTAAGGGTGGTTTTGTGTAGAAGGTAGTGTATGCCAAATAAAATAATCCATATATCAGATCCCGTAATTTTAAAACGTATGTTTGCCGTACTTTACATACGTTAAAGTATTTAAAATGTTAGTTGAAATGTAAGTGCCAAGATGTAAATTATAATGACTTGATGACGTGATAAAATACACAGTGCTCAAGGTCTTATACTGAGTTATAATTTAATAGGCCATCGAACGTACATTTGCCAACCGAAAACCGAATGCGTCTATGGTTGTCCACTATTAACCACGTAGATCCAGGTTCATGTGTGAATTATTTTGGCTTTTATTTTACTAGAATCAACTTTTGGACAAACATGTAATCTCAAAATTATAAGTAATAACAGTGTCAAATGTGATTGAAGGGTTGTGAAACATTTAGGACCAATGATAGAATATTATGTATAAAATAGGAAAGTGCTAAAGACAAGATTTAAGGTATTTGTGACACAAACTCAGTGATAAAATGTTATTGGATGGTTTTATTTTATATAATATGTAAGCGAGTAGGCAGAAAATGTTGTAATTATCACCTAGGATAGTAAACAAAGGGAGTTGATTTCGAATTATTTTTGTAAAAAGACGTGTTTTATAAAACTGCGCTAAATTGTATAAATATTTTTGGAAGAGTAAATAAATGTGTTTGAATTGCAAGAGTTTGATTTATAACAGAAGAGTAAAGAGAAGCATCAGTGTATAAAGAATTAATAGCGGCGACGAATAAAAGTGAATATTGGAATTAGTGCGACAGCGAACCGGCGGATAATAAGATTGGATTAGAACGAGATTATATAGGTAGAAGGCATCGAGTGAGAAACATAAGAGTGAAGAATATAAGGATTGATTTGGATATGGATTTATATGTAGCGGGGCATTGAGTGGTAAACAGGAACGAAGATAGATTTGGATTGAGTGGTAAACAGGAACGAGGATAGATTTGGATTGAGTGGTAAACAGGAACGAGGATAGATTTGGATTGAGTGGTTAATAGGAACGAGCATAGATTTGGATTGATTTAGAACGAGAGGTGCAGAATTAGAAAGCAGCATAAGAATAGCAAGTGGAAGTGTACAATTCAAGGAAAAAATTACTACGGAAGAATTAGCGCAGGGGAAGTAGATAAAAAGGGCATTTTAAATTTTAAATTCGGGTTATATTTATTTTAGATTTGGGCGCAACAAAATTAAAGAAAAGACACCTGGAGGCTAGACGGCAGTTCAAAGTGATAGTGAAACCTTGTGAAGGCGCATACGGCGAAAAGGATTTTGAGCCAGCATTAAGAGAGGCCAGTAACGACGTATAATTCAGGTGAGTACGGTGTATTATAACGTCAAAGTCATAAATTTTGTGGTATTAATTAATTTGGCACAAGGCTACGTGGATCACTTAAAATTTGGCATTTACATAAGTAAATTCTAAAAAAGGTACTAAAACAAAAGATAGTGCAGTTTGGTTGGGCATTGCACATCTACTTACCACCGAACCCACGGTAAGTAGGTGGATACCCTGAGAAGAAAGAGTTCATATAGTCGAGGCATATTAAAAACAATTTTGATTTAATTAACCAACCAAACGTTGCTAAAATACGTGGAGTGAAATAAGTATTTGCACATCATATAAAATCATAAAATTATTTAAAAAAGGCGCGCAACACAAAGAAAGAGTGTGGGGGCAGCATAAGAATATATATATATATATATATATATATATATATATATATATATATATAGTTATGATTGTGGATTTCGAATAAAAATGGCTTTGTCTTTGTAGTAGATAATTAATATTCCGTTACATAAGTTTCCTGTTGAACTATAAAACGAAAATTGTTTTGTTATAAGTACAATATTATTACCAAAAGAAGTTTGAGTACTGTAAAAGAGTAAGAAATATGTACACACAAGCTTAAGTTAGTTAAATGAACAATGGAATGGTTTGACATAATATTGGGATTGCACTGGTTTTCTTCTCTATATTGTTGTTAAGGACATTTCCAAATTAATGGATTTTAAAATGTCATATAGATCAATCGGGAAGAAATATCACCATTCGGTGATAGTATTACTTTCAGATTAGTATTTTTTTTCTAGAGATCTGTTAATAATATCTGGCTAGTAGGATGTGGATTAGCTTTGTTGCTTTAGGGTTTATTTACGTGTAATGATTTGTGTTGAAGTTTACGGTTAATATAGTCTAAATTTAGATGGAACTTTGTTTGCAGTTAGTTATGATACAAATAAAAGTAAGCGTTGTTGAGGATATTCAGTTACATCAAATACGAAGCGGAAGCCGGTTTTTTACAATCTTTTTAATTTTATAGAACGTAACTGAAGCATTATTAAGGTGTAATTAGAAAAGATAACAGCGGAGGTGATGAAAGTTTGGAACATCGTGAGCAATGAGAGCTATCCGGAATAACCGTCTGCCGGGTAGCAAATATATCGACGATATTGCTGGGATATAACGGTTTGGCGCTTTTTAATCTTGACAGCTAGTAAAACCTTTCAAGGAATGTAGTCTTTGTAACGTACTTTTATATATCGGCCATTCATTTTGAATTCTATTATTTTTACAATTTTGTCATAGGAACCCACTCCTGCACCACTTGTTAATCGGAGCATGTTCTAAAATTATTACGAAGTTTCCGCTTTTTCTAGTCAAGTCAAACTGTTAGAGGAGCCTATAGGTGATGCGATTTTTCATCTAGCAAAACCATATAAACGATTTATTTTCTTGCCAAAGTATATTAGGAGATCATAAAGGATATTGGTTCTCTTTCTAGTAGGGCGAGAATAATAAATTGCAAAATATTCTGAAGGATTTCTTTTCCTGCTGAAGGGTAATGACATATCATAAGGGATATTGGCCGTCGTTCGTCTAGGGCAAATGTGTTCGACTAAAAACCAACTAAGAAATTTCCTTTCCTGTCAAAAGGTATCGAGATGCTACTTACTTTCTTGTAATACGAAGTCAATTGCTTGCAATACTATCCAAATTGCTTCTTTTTCAGAGGAAACGTATTAGAAGAATTTAACGGATACTAATACTTTCTATCGTGGGTCTCAGGTAGTCGATTACAAAACCATCTAAAAGATATAGTTTCCTGCCAACAGGTATCAGGACATTATAAAAGATATTAGTCATCTTTTTCGTAGGGTGCAGGTTATCGAGTTCAAAACTATCTGAATGATTCCGCGTCGCGTTTTTGTGCGAAAAGCTATCAGGAGCCTATAAGGAATGGTAGATTTCATTCTTGTGACTCGAAGGTATTCGAATGCAAAACTATCTTAATGATTCCTTTTCCGGCCGAAAGCAAATGCAAAACAATTTAAAGGATTCCTTTTCCTTATAAAACGTATCAGGAGCCTATGAGGACTGATAAGTTCTCTTTTTTATAAGACGAAGTAATCGATTGCTAAATCATCTAAGTGACTTTTTGCCTGTCCATAGGTATCGGGAGATTATAAGGGATGCCAGTCCCATGTGCCGTCGTACAAAGGTGGTTTATTTTAAAGCCACCTAAAGAATTTTTTTTCTACCGAAAGGTATCAGGAAATCATAAGAAATATTAATCAACTTTCTTATAGCGCGCATGTGGTCGATTGCAAAACCATCTAAAGGATGTCTTTTAGTGCCAACGGACAGCAAGAGCCTATAAAAGATGCTAGTTTCCTCTCTAGTAGAGAAATGGTATTATGATATGGCAATACCATCTTAGTGACGTTTTTCTTGTCGAAAGGTATCAGGAGATCATATACCATGTAATGGATTTCCTTTCTTACCAAAAGATATCATGAAAGATATTAGTCCTACTTTTTGTAGGGCAAATGTTGTCGAATGCAAAACCATATAACGGATTTCTTTTTTTGTGCTAAAGGGTATCAGGAAACCTATAAAGGATAACAGTTTTCTTTGTTGTAGTGCGATGGTAATCAATTACAAAACAATTCAAATGATTCATTTTTCTTTCGACATATATTAGGATTTCATAAGGGATAAAATGTGGTCGATTGCAAAACCATCCGAAGGATTTCTTTGCTTGCCGCTGGATATTATCAGATTATAGGAGATATTAATTCTCTTTCTACTATCGCGCAGAGGGTCAATTGCAATACATCTGAAAAATTTCGTATCGTACCGAAGGGTGTCAAGAGCTTATGAGAGATACTAGTTTTCTTTTATTAGAGCGATAGTATGTGGTTGCATTACCATCTAAGTGACTTATTTTCTTGCTGGAATGTTTCAGGAGATCATACGGGATATTAGTTGTCTTTATCGCAAGACAAAGGTGGGTCAAAACAGAACTTTCTGAAGACTTCTTTTCCTTCCTAAGAGTATCAGGAAATCGTAAGGGTTATTTATCGTGTTCCTTGTAGGGCGAATGTGGTCGAATGCAAAGCATCTTAAGGATTACGTTTTTTTTGCACAAAGGTAGCAGTAACCTATAAGCGGTGCTAGTTTTGATTTTAGCAGTGCAATCGCGATATATTGCAAAGTCATGTAAAAGGCTTTTTCCTGCCGAAAGGTATCTGAAGATCATTATGGATATTAATCATGCTTCTTGTAGGGAGCAGGTGATCTGCAAAACTATCCAATTAATCTTTCATGACGACACATATCATTAACCTATAAGGGAGGCTAGGTTTTTTCGTGTAAGGGGATGGTGGTCAATTGCAAAAGCATATAAATGATTGCTTTTCCTGACGAAAAGTATCAGGAGATCATAAGAGATATTAGTCCTCTTTCTCGTACTGCGAAAATACTTGATCGCAACAGCACAAAAGGCATTGTTTTTCCCACAGGTATCTGGAACCTATAAGGGATCCTAGTTTTCTTACTTTTACGCAAATGTAGTCTACTGCGAATGCATCTACGGGATTTCATTTCTTTCCAAAAAGTATCAGTAGCCTATTAGCCGTGTTCATTTCCTTTCTTGTTGAGCGTTGGTAATCGATTGAAAAACAATCTAAAGGATTTTTTTCTTGTCGAAAAGTATCAGGAGAGCATAAAGGATATTAGTCCCCTTTCTTGTAGGGTGATGCTGAGCTATTGCATAACCGATTAAAAGATTCTTCCTGCGAAAGGGTTTGTATACTGTTGAGTTCATCGTGTAGCTTACAATAAAGTATAAAGTTTTGCTTAAAAGATAGCATTAATTGGCGAAAGACTCCAGGCATGTCAAGCGTTATAAACACAGCTAGCATTGCATACGCCCTACCTGTTTTAGGTTCCTCAGTATAGTGTTGATGTAAATATATCCCCAACTCGTATTTCAATGTGATGGTGGATCTAACATCATCAGTGCTTGTTGATTGGTGATCAATTATATAAAGGTTCAAATTGTTTGGTTGTGAAAGCATTCTGGTGGCAGCTCAATTTCTTCGATACTTAGAACTAATAAGTCGGATTCTCTCTAAAGCGAACATAAAAGGCTGATAATGGAAGTTCAATTGTTTTACACTACATATTTATGTTCATTATAGATTTATCTATCTATGAATTAAATCTGTAGCCGAATCCAATTTACGAACGGTATTAATTATTGCTACCAGAACTTAGTGCTAATGTTAACTAAACTAAAGCAAACTGTATTAATCTAGAGACAAATTGGAAATTCTGCTTAAGATATCGTTTTCAACTAGTTAATTGCACTTAGCTAAGTTTCCAAACTCCACAAGTACCTACAACTTCTAATCGTAAAGTTTGTCCTTAAGTGTTTCCTTTTTTATAACTATGCAACTATAACGTTAACACTGTGTTTTCATTAAACTTACAACAATATGTTGCATTAATTAATTCTGAAATCGTATCGTCAGGGTTTGCTTTTAAGGGTCATGTCCGTTTACGCGATTACAATTTATATTGTACCGTCTCATTCTGCGTTAGTTAGTAGATGTAATGCAACTTCTTTCAGTCTTTTTGCGACGAAAAGTCAAATTAAGAGTAAATGGTTCTAGCATGAAATCAATTTATTCTAAAACGCTTCGGAATGATTTGATAGTTTCTACACTCATTCACACATCACAAATGGTTTAAACATTACCGTCTGGTCATAGTATTAAACGATGTACAAACGAATATACACGTTTGCGCAGAACCAGCTACTCTAACACCTAGAAATAGGCGTACCATTTTCCCATTTGACCTCTAGTACGCTTGGTGAAATACTGGCTACAACGGAAATGTCCTTTTTTCTTTCTGTTTGCATTCCGAGTTGCTACTATAGGTGGGCATCACCAAAGCCATAGTTATTAGTCAAAGTCGACTAATAGTAAATACTTAAAGTGCCCTAGAACAGGGGTAAGCAACCTTTTTGTCAAGCGGACCAACCTAAGGTCTGCAATTTTGTGGTGCGCCGCACATTAAATACAAATTTGAACGATTTATTTTATTGACAAACATTCTATTTTATTGATAAACTTAATATAAGAAAAACCGTTTACATAGCATCCAATACTATCTACATCGCAAAATATGGTATACATACGTAGAAAACAATCTAATGTAAAACTTGACATTGTATCTTGGCAATCAGGTCATCCGTATTCACTGGTAATGACGATACGCCAAGACAGACACAACTTTCCAAGAGTACATCATTTAGTCTTAATCGGTAGCGGACTTAATTATTTTCATTGTAGAAAATAGTTGCTCACAAACATACGTGCTTCCGAAAAGTGACATTAGCTGCATTGCCTGTGAGACTAAACGTGGAAATTTTTCAGAACTCAAGTAAAGTCGATAAAAATCTCCTAGGTCCATAGTATGAAGTGCATTTTTCAAATTGGTGTTGTTTTGCAAATCAATCAGTTCCATTTGTAACTCATCACGAACCGTTGCCACGTCAATATTGAATGAAGAAGAAAACACATTTAATAACAGTCCTTTGCGATTTAAATATTTTGAATCGTGATTCAAATTCTGCAATCGAGACTTGAATATGGTGAGCATACTTTCGTGTTTCAATTGAGTTTTCTTTTTTTAAATATGGAAAATGAAACGTATTGTTTGATAACAGATGATTTTTTTACAGTTTCAATTTGCTTTCAAAGCTTTAACTTTATCAAACATAATATGAATAAGTTGCTTTTTTCCTTGAAGTTCTACATTTAACTCGTTTACATGCTGAGTTATGTCAATGAAAAAGGCAAATACATGCATCCATTTTCTATCATTGAAATGTGGAAATTGATATCCTTTCATACCCGCAAACAATTGGATGTCATTTCTTAAGTTGTAAACTCGTTTTAACATTACACCTCTACTCAACCAACGTCCTTCTGTATTATACATCACATCACCATGGTCACCTTCCAGCTCTATTAAAAATTCTTTAAATTCGCGGTGGTTTAATGCGACGGCTCCGTCGTGTAGTGGGTATGCGTGTGACTACTATGCCCCAGGTCCCGGGTTCGAATCCCGACACGGTCCGCTTGAAAAATATTAAGCGAAAATTTTTCACAAAAATATGCCCTTGTTCGGATGATAGGTAAAATGGAGGTCCCGTGTGTGAGTGTTGTCACGCACGTTAAAGATCCCTATCTTGGCTGGAACAGCAAAGGTTCGGCAAAATTCAAAATTTCCAGGTAAAAAAACTCCTTCCTGGCCAATGTAGTACCTTCGGGCGGAGCAATCAAAAATTAAATTTAGGGGATGGTTTAATGCACGGAATTTAATAAAATTTATAAGTTTTATAACAAGTTCGGAAACATTTGGCAAATTCAAACTTTTGGCGCAAAGGTTTTCCTGGTGAATCATACAGTGGTTAACAAATAATTCTCGCTCTGTTAAGTTTTTAATATCCTTAAATAACCTCCCGCGACTCCCTTCTCCATGCTGGCCATTGCTCTTGCTCCATCTCTTGATATACCTCTAATATTTTTCAATGAAATAGACAACTTCTCCAACAGCGATTTAAGCTCAATGTAAAGATCTTAATCCTTTTGTAGTTCTTTTCATTGGTATTATTGCGGCCAGTTCCTCTGTAACGATGAAATTGGAATCGATTCCTCTTACAAATATTGCAAGGTGCGACGTGTCACTAATATCACAGCTCTCATCAAGTGCCAAGGAACACCATTCAAATTTGTCAATACATTTGCTTAGGGTTAAAGCAATATTCTCTGACATTTCTTGGATTCGCCTTCCAATAGTGAATTTTGCTAAACTGATTTTTTAAATGATTTCCTTTTTATCGGAGAAAGCAATTTCAGCAACAGACGTTAGGCATTCTTTAATTAGTTCTCCATCCTACGAATTTTTCCATAAAGTCTGTAATAAACTTCGATGATTCTTCCAAGTCGCCATTTGAGGGATGGACGACATTCTTCTTTACGATAATCAGTGTCACAAGTTTTAAAAGAATGGGTTATCGTAATCAGCACCCGAATAATAAAAGGGACAAATAGGCGTTGGAATTTCCCATTATGTGTTGTTCAAATTTTACATTCAAACGAAAGCATCGCACACAGTTGTGAACGACACTTTTTACTAAGTCACGACCAGAAATAGGTTAGAATTCTTTGCTCATTCAATGCAATAAGGCTTGTGTCTTAATTGTTGGTGTTGAGCAAGTAAAGTAGAAAAATAGTGATTTGAAGGTAAAACCGCTACATGTTTTTTAAGAAAATTAAGATTGGGGTTTTCCAACCGACCACGGGCTCATATAATTTTTGTGCAAGGATCTAGGAACGGGTTCAAACTTAAAAGTTTGCTTTTCTTGCTCAAATTGCTCAAGTTGCGAGCAATAATTTTGCCACAGCAAGTATAAGTCTACAGGAATAATTTCGTTTCAATATATTTTTAGTTTCTAAGGTAGTCTTATACTTCGGCCATTGGCCATTTTAGATTTTATTGTTTTTATTAATTTGTCATAGGAACCCACTCCCGCACCACTGGAAGTTAATCGGTGCACATTTACAATTGTTACGGAGTTCCCGCCCTTTCTGGTCAATCCAAAATTAATAATGTATCGTCATTTTTGTCTGTCGCTAACTGATAAAGGATATCAGTCTTCCTTCTCGTAGTTGAAATGTGGTCAAACGCTAAACATCTAAAGGATTTTGTTTCCTATCAAGATGTAACGGGAGCCTATAAAGGGATGCGACTTTTCATCTTAGCAAAACCATATAAACGATATATTTTCTTGCCAAAGTGCATCAGGTGATCAAAAGGGATATCGGTTCTCTTTCTAGTGGAGCGAGAATGTTAAATTAAAATTTTCTTTTCCTGGAGAATGGTAATAACGTTTCATAAAGGATATTGGTCGTCATTCTTCTAGCGCATACGTGGTCGGAGAAAACCAAATAAGAAATTTCCTTACTGACAAAAAGTATCGAATGCTACATACTTTCCTGTAGTGGAAAGCTAATCGGCTCTAAAACTATCCAGATGGCTTCTTTCTCTGACGAAAGGCATCAGAAGATTATAAGAGATACTAATCTCCACTATCGTAGATCGCAGGTGGTCGGTTGCCAAACCATCTAACTTTTGTTCGTACCGAAAGGTATCGGGTGATTGTAAGGGATGTCAGTCCCTTGTGCCGTAGGGCAAAGGCGGTCCATTTCAAAACTACCTAAAGTATTTTTTTTATGCCGAAACGTGTCAGGAAGTTATAAGAAATATTACCTTTCTTTCTCACAACGAGCAGAGAATCGATTGCAATACCATCTAATGGATGTTTTTTAGTGCAGGAGAATAGCAAGAGCCTATAAAAGATGCTCGCTTTTTCTCTAGCGGAGAGATGGTATGGAATTGCAATACCATCCAAGTGATATCTTTCTTTGTCGAAAAGTGTCAGAAGATGATAAGCCATATAATGGAGTTCTTTCTTGACCGAAGGTTATGATATAAGATATTAGTCCTCTTTCTACTAGGGTAAATGTTGTCGAATGCAAAACGTATAAAGGATTTCCTTTCTTGCCAAAGGTATCGGGGGCTTATAAAGGATGATAGTTTTCTTGTAGAGCGATGGTGATAAATTGGACAACCATCTAAATGGCTCATTTTCCTTTCGGCAGATGTGAGGAGATGATAAGGAATAGAAGTTCTCTTTCTCGCAGGGCGAAGGTGGTCAATTACAAAACCATCCGAAAGATTTGAAGGTAAAACCGCTGCATGTCTTTTAAGTAAATTAAAATTAGTTTTCTAGTCGATCACGGATTCTAATAATTTTTGTACATCAATCTAGGAGTGAGTTCAAACTTGAAAGTTTTCTTCTCATGCTCACTTGACCAGTTTTAAGTAATTTATTGTAATCTTCGGCAAATATTTGTATGCGCACAATTTTAAAAAGTGTGTTTAAAGAATTAGTTAATCCCTGTGTCGTTAACGGACCAATAATACGCGTTCCCGTAGGTTGTAAAAGGTTATTTTAAATCTAAAAATGTAAGCAAAAACGCATTGTAGTTTAATTAAAAAAGAAAATTAACTTATAAAATCAAAATCTTTCTAAGTGGTAACAAATACTGAAGTTGTGGAACGAATTTCTGAAATTTCAGAAGTCTTTAATTCATAAGAGGAAACAGGCCAATTATTTTCAGTTCCAGTAAGCCAATTCGGACCATGAAACCAAAGTTCCGAGTTAAGTAAGGTTTTGAGATCAATTTCCGGTTACAATAAATCCGCGGGATTGTGTGAGGTATTGATGTATTGTAATACCTCCAAGAATCAATTTTTGTTAAGTTTTTAATTTGTGAGACTCTGTTCTCAACAAAAGCTTTCAGCGGATGTGGAGATATATTTATCCAAGAAGTGACTACGGTTGAATTATACCAATAAAAAACATTTTCAAAGTGTATGTTACTAGACGTAAATATCTTGTCTAGGAATTTAGCTAAAAGATAAGCATCACATAATTCAAGTTTAAAAACTGTAATAAATTCTAAAGGTGCAATCCTTGGTTTTGCAAAATAAAGATTGCCGGTAATATTTCCAAGAGCGTCTTATAGTTAACTAGACTAGCGTTGTAGTTGTGAAACAAACAATATGTAGTCATTAGAGGCTTTAAAGAAAGAAACGGCTTTGACAAATTCTTTAGATTTTCAAAGTAAAACGTCTCTTGCTTATCAATACAATAACATATTTTGCTTGAGGTTATTAGCAAACGTAATCGATAACTAGCTTTAATATCTGTTGTTTGTTTGAAGTATAGAATAATGGGCTTTAAAGAAAGGGGTGTGATTGAATACTAAGTTAATTTGGTCAAACGGTAACCAATAGCTCTTATACATACAGAAACAGCTTAAGTATAAGAATAAATTTTGTTTTGTGCACATTATTTAAAGAATCTCTTGCATTCACAAATCTAAATAACGCTTATAAATACAATTTACAGCTGAAGCTTATACAGCAAATTTACGTATTGACTATTTACGTATTAAAATAGTCTTCACCTAAATCTTGTTGACAAGTACAGAACACAAACATGTTCTATAATTTACCTATGCTTTTATTACCCTGTTTATCAGTGTAGTTGGCCAACGACGCTAGTTATGTATCCCGCAATTATCTGTATATATTGAATATATTGAATCTAATAGGAATTATTAGAAATTGTTAAATAAAGTATAAGTTCATTGCAACAATGTAATACAAGGCTAACTCAGAGAGGTTATTAACAGTTTATGAGAACGGATATGCAACTTTGCAACCGAGAGGGCAGTGATACTGCAGGTGGCAGCTCACAGGCGGTTAACATACCGCAATTACCTAGAAATAAGATTGTTACAATGTAATAGAGTGTAGAATTAAGAGAAAAGCAGACATGAGATCTGCAAGTTCACACAGCCGTGTGAGGGGCAGGTTATTTTAAAAAGCCCGGGAGCTCAAGACCCGGCAGTCAGTCTGAGTACTACAGCTTTTGCATTGTTGTTTACCTAGACTACTCGCCTTAGTACAATTAATATTATTTTTGATTAAAGTTATATTTTTACAGTTTTTCTAAATTCCATTATAATTTCTGTTTAAGAACAAATAAATGTGTTAAGAGTTTGGAAACGTTTTTTAAAAACACCGCTCAAATGCCGAACCTTAACTCGCTTAGTAGAAAATTTTATAGAAGATCAAAATGTTTCGAGCTCTGGAATCAAAATTGCTGCAAATTATCCCTTGACAAATTTTTTTTTTAAAATTAAAATTTTTCTAGCTGAACTTACTGTATGCCACTCGAATATCCTATTAGGCTACAAAACAAAATTATACCAGCAAATGGTATTATCAAATAACGCTTAAAAAACATCATTTTCATTGTAATTAACGGCATTGAATACTTACTCATTCCACTTAATATCTCCATTTATGCCCAGTCTTGACTTTAAAATACCAGTTTGCAAAGTTTATTTTATTAGTTTATTAATTAGTTTACTTTTAATTGATTAAAATCAGCAGTTAATTTTGTAACAAAATTATTTATATTATGTGGTAAATGTTCGTTATACTTTATCAAATAGTTGTGCTTCATAACTTATACGTTACTTCTGGAAGGCAAACAAAATAGATTACAAACTATGCTGTATGTCGTAAAATAAATTAGAAGATGAATGTTTACAAGAAGCTTATATGTGCTTGATGTTAGAATGAATGACCTCCCTAGTAATTTATTTTCATCTTGTATACTAAAACAAACTCAATACGTCACCTTTTACATTCTTTTAGGCTCTATTTCGACGCATAGTTACTGAATGATGTAATAATACCCCGATTTCGCTATCTCTCTCTTAGAGCTATTAAAATCGCCCTCTCATCTATTTCTATGACTTTCCTATGATAGCGCTTCATCAGATTGGGGCATTTATTCATTGATTGAAAATAACTTGCTTATTTAATAGCTTTTAGAACATTATTAAAGAAATGTCGTATTCTTTTGTTAAATAACGTAAACATAGGTTATTCTAGAACTAATTCTAAGTTAACTTCTTTCAGAGAAAGCTGTTCCTTATTAAAAACTTATAAAAATGGTATTTCTAACAAGAATGAATACTTTATGCAACTTGTTTTTCATAAACGTACGAATTGAGATATGTTCAGTTCTATAAAAGTATATCCAGCTCATTTTCAGCCTGCAATAAATGCATAAACACGGATTTTAATTAAGTAATTAATGAGGTATTCATTCCTGTGCTTGATTTAAAATGAAAACTGGCTTTATGGTATCTCTCAGGAGTAATTATTTACACATGGTGAAATGAATTGTCGGTGCATGTAGGATTGGGTTTTGTTCTTAAACAGTATGTGTCCTTAAAAAATTTTACTTTATATGGGAATTTTATTTTATGTGCTAATCGAATCTGTTTTTGCGTTAATACCGAGTAAATTTAAATATTGGGAAATTTTAAGTTCTTCCGTATTTGGGTGGTTTTTTGTCACAGAATTTAGCATTCAATGTCCTCTCGTGACCTCATTATCACATCAATGTATATATATATATATATATATATATATATATATATATTGTCACGATATCGACGTCTTAATAAGAATGCGCTCCGCCTATTGGATGCCAATCATTTAACTTGTGTTGTTCGACATATTGAAACGCACACGGCTAAGTTATCAATAGAAATGCTATGATATTAGAAGTGCTTCGGACTACTATATTGTCAGCGTCAATTTTTGTGCTTCTGAACTCGTAGTCATCTCATTATCCAACAGTCGCAGAATTATCTACCTAAATAAAACGAACCACTAGCGTGGCTATTCTGTCCTCGACTACCTGTTTCCTGCTTTCTCCATTTCTGGTCCTGTTTTTTCAAATAAGGTGCTGTCACTACTTCCTATTTCTACACCTTGGCTCCTTGGCTCTTTCCTCTGCATACGTTTAAATTATACTTACACACACACTCAAAATATTTACAAAATCTGTAACACACTTAACTCATTATTCTTAGCTCGCCAGTTTTCTGAAATAAAATTTTAATTTTACCTGGAGTTCGAGCCCCTCACGTTCGGGTCACTATAAAATTGCTGCGTACTGCCCTTTCGAGCCCTAATGTTAGATTGACATAAAATTGCTCTGAACTGCTTGTTGAAATCATGCCCCACAAATTGGGCGTCATAAAAATGCTTTGGTTTCTCGGGAACGTTTTAATTACTTCATGCCCTTAGCTCGGTTCGATATTACTTACTGCTATAAAGTTACCTGCCTATAAAAACTTCACTAATTACACCTAAATCAATTTTGAGTCCAATTTTTGATTACGAGATGTTTCAATTGAGCACCCTCTGAAGTTGCTTTCCCAACTGACACCCCACGGCTAGCTCTGCTCACCGCTTCTTCAGGAATACTGACCACAGCTACTCATTTGCTGTACAACCCTTCTAATTAAAAAAAAAAGAAGAAAAACAAAAAAATAGTTCGACAAAAAAAACATACAACCATTTTATTCTGACAAATAAATAATAAACTCAGACAATGTCAATATTTACAAACTTTATTCAAGTTAAACATTTCATACTCCTACTCGATAGAAAAAATCATCAACCTGATACACCTACGATTTTCTGCTCGTCCACATTTCATTGTGTTATTGTAAAGTAGATGGGCCTATTCCTGAACCTTAAGTTACTTTCCCCTGGTCCATGGTGAGCTCAGTATAAACCTTTTTATATTTGTATACAAAATTTTAGCACTGAAAAATTATACAAAAGATCCGTTTACCTCTTACATCTGTGAAATATTCATAATTATTATATACAAGCATTTACACCCTCACATTTAAAATATGTCCTTTACATAGGTAAATAAAATTAAGTTTGGTTCATAAATTTGTCATTAAATGAAACTCAAAATCACTAATAGATTAAACAAATAAGCACCAGCACAACAGTTTTAAAAAAAATTCATATATAGATCACCGCCTCTGAAGATGCCTTCCCCTATTGACTGCACGTACCAGGATCACTCACTATTGCTGCCTTCCATTGGGAACAGCAATTAAATCTCAAACCCCCTGGTCATCCAAACCATCAACAATCCCTCAGGACTACCGCTACAGATCCATACATAACCTCTTCTTACAAGCAATGTGCAACAAGCACCCTCATTCAATTTGCAAATAATTTTCTACTTACAAGTCATCCTGCTTCTATTAATAAAATAATTTAATACGGTTCACCCGGTTTATACAAACTTGCACCTACTGGTGCATTTACAACACTTGTAAATTTAAATTCGGACTGCACTAGTCACGTGGTTTGAAGCTAGGATGATCTTTCCTAGAGTTGAAAGCTAAGAGAGCGAACCCTGCCTCCAACAGCGCTTTTATAAGCACAACCCCTCTTAAGGTGCACGTATTTTCTTTAAACATTTTTTAAAAACTTGTCAACGACCACTTAATTCCACAAACAAACGTGCACGAAAATACAACCGTCTTTTAAAACTTGGAAATCTTCAACACAAACACTGCATTACCGCGAAAAACTCTGTACACTTCCCAAGCTAAGTTTCTTTAAAATCTCCACTTCTCTGTTACCCCCAAACAACTTCAATCACGCCCCTCGTGTGCGCGTACATACTACTATTGCACTTCTACTTTCATAGTAACATCTCCTAGCTTTGTCTTAATAGCCTACCTAAATTGTCTACGTTATTTCTACATTTTCTGGTATCTTTGTCTGCCCCATGTCTTCTGTCTTTATAATAGTCCCTCTATTACTATATTGTTCACAGTTGTTTCTCCCTTGCTTTATGTGCGCCTTGAAAAATCGATACCCTCTGCAAACATGTTGCATTTTCGTCCCGCTTATTGGCTTTTAAAATATACTCGTCTTACACACGTTTGAAAGTCATTGTCACTTAACCTCTCTCTCTCTCTCTGCTACATATTAAATATCGTCTGTCGCCTAATTTTATCGATATGTTTTCAACAAGTACACGACCATTGCTTTTAGCCTTGTATTTTCCGTTAACACATTTTACCTACAACTGTTTTCTTAACGTATATCAGCTTTTATAGGAATTTTTTATTTATCGCACGGATGTTCCATGAAATCTTTGACGGTTGTGGCTTGTTTTCAAATACAAAACCTTCTAAAGTTCCTCGAATGCTTTAGCTTATACTACGTTTAATAAATAAATGTACCTTGCTTAAATTATTGATTTTCACTGAAAAGCTTTTATAATATTGTGCACGATTTTTGACCTTGCCAACGATCTTTTTCACAATTAATTGTTGTCCTTGTTTTAAATTAACGTACAAAAATTAAACCTACATTATCTTATTTAACCTTATTCCAATCTAAGTATATTATTACTGATATTATTACTGATTTCTATCTACAGAGTACCTACAAATAAAATTAATGTTGGCTTATTTACACATATCTAAGCTTACCAAACCACAGTAATATATATATATATATATATATATATATATATATATATATATATATAAATTGAAGTCGAGGAGGAATATAAAATAATTTACATAGCAAAATGCGTCAGGTAGATAAGAACAAAAAAATAACTGGACATTCTTTGCTTTATTTTTACTTTTAATATTGTACAACAGGATTTCTCTTTGTAGACTATACCTCAAATATCAAAAGTTTTAGGATGTTAAATGTCTGGAACGCTTAAAGTCTCAATGAATATCCCCAAAGTCTATGAATTATATTGATTTACAAAAACATATATCTTACACAATCATATATACAAACAAAACGTAAACTCATGAGGAAAGTTATAAAACTTTTAACAGTATTAACTAGAATTAATGCTAATAGAAACAGTTTATAAACAGCACAGAATATGAATTCGCTATAACATGTAATAAAACATACACTTTTTAATTTTAAAATTGTTTTGGCAGTCTCATGATACCTCGATAATTCACATTACAAGTCACAATCTATAAATAGGATTACACAGTCGGCCTCCCGTTATAACTGAACAGATACCAAGTCGCAACTGCTAAGCTCAAGGTTTTCTTTGTAAGAATTTGAACCTGTATTTTTTCTTGAGCTTGTATTTGTTATATCCGGGTAGCCACTGTTTAGTGACTGCTATACGGATATCTCCTGTATTTGTACTCTTTTCTTTACTGTACCACCTGCAGGGTTACTTGATGATCTTGTTGGAGGTGGTGGTTTATCGTTTTTATATTTTCGTTGAAGCGTGTTAAGAGGTGATGAGGAAGCATCAGAGGCCATTGTGTAACATGGAGGTAATGCTTTCTCTTTGTGCGTTGCTGCGGGTGATTGAGGACGAGAAGAACCAACTGGAGTTGCAGGCCGTTCTGACATTGGCACATTTTCTGACGACGGAGGTGAAGATGATCTAGAAGATCGGTTGTGTTTTCGTCGTCGATCCCTTTCCCTTTGATAATAAATTCCAGCAAAAATTAGCATATTCAATAGCAAAAGTAGGCATCCAACACCAACTGTTACCCCCAGCGCTGTCGTATAGCTGTAGTAATGCCTATTAGCCAATCTCTCCAAAAGTTCAGCGTCGTCGTCATTTTCTATAACAACATCCGCTACAACGTCTTCTTCTGATGTTGTATTTGGAACACATTCCGTAGTATCTCTTGACGATAGGTGTGGGTCAGTCATAGAAGCAGGATGTAGGGGCGGTGGAAGGCGTGTAAACGACTCCGGGCGAACTGGACCTGCAAACATAAGAAAACACTGAATCAAATTTTAGGAAACTGTAAGAAATGAGGCGAGTTATTCACCTACGGAACTCACATTTAGTGCTTCGAGGAATATAAAGACCAAATAGAATTGCTTTGATTGGATTTTGTTTAATGTGGGACCACAGCGAATATACATATGATTTTCTGAAATCGCTAAAAGTTTAACGCATGGAGGGTTTGTATAAAATTTGCAACAAAGGCAAATAAAATTCTGGAACATGAATGTTGAGTGTTCTTTTATTTGCATGGCATTGATTGAAACCGTATCTTGTAAATTTACACAAGCATTGTAACAGAAGCCATTAAAAGCTTTTTTATAAATTGAATGTGGATGTCGTTTCCTTTCATTGTAAAGTCCGAAAGACTAATATTTATAAAAGGAATGACAAGAACGTCATTCCTAAAAATAAACACGTAGCGTGGGATCTTAAAACATCTCTGATTTTAAACATCCATGAGCCATCCACCTCAGTAAAAACTAAAAGAGTAATTCAAAGTTATAGTTTGTTTTAAAAACGTACAGATGTATACAAATTTTTAAACCAGCATTCTATTTGAAGAATATTTTAAATCAATCGTTTAGGACGCAGCATCGGATTGGTACAAACGGGGCTGTATAGGCATGATGGCTCTTTTAATTGTTTCCATGTCCACGAGAGTTTCATAAAGTTGGGTGTAATTAGTTATAAATGTAAAATTTTAATATAGAAACAATTATTGGACATACTCGATGGTGGTACCAATAGTTCCGGTACGTAAAAATTCAAAACCCACCCTTATACAACTAGACACGACATGAAAGTGCAAAGTTATTATTTAATGGTACACTACACAAATTGCTCTTTGTTTATATTCATATTTTGTTTAGTCCAATTACTCTGTAATTTGGCGGTTAGCTTAAAACCTCGTAACTCAGAAATCGATCCTGACTAAAAATTAATAAACATATTTGGCATGCGTGTGTTAATAAGTGTCGAGGCAAGTGCGCTAAAGTCAAACATTGCTCTAGGTAAATATTAAATAAAAACGCAATGTAATCCATTGGCATTACATCAAACAGAAACAGTACGAAAAATTAATCTCAAACGGACAAAATTAATATTGAAGTACCTTATGTAATTCTGATCGTTTAACTTCGGCTAAATACATTTTGTAGACGCCTACACCTTCATAGATTACCTTAAACCACCAAAAAGTAAGCAGAATATTTATTTCAATAAATTTTCATAATCGGATCATGCTATTTATAGGAAACCTTCAAAATAAAAAAGTAACTATTCGTGAAATTATTAATAGAAATATTTTATGTCATAATTATTTCAAATATTGTCGAGCTTTTATAAATTGTAGTAAGATAAATTAGAATTAATGATACATAGTTGCAATAGCAAAAAAAGAAAACGAATTTGTAAAGTCTAGATAAGGGAAATTCGAGAATATAAGGTTGCAGATATAATTAAATCATAATATACTATACTATAAAAACTTCCTATATGTTTGTTGTGGTTTGTTTTGTATTTTTCTTATTTTCTTTGGGAGTTAAACCACTAATAGTTGTGAAAATCGTCTTTATTTACGTTTTGATCCATTAGCTAAGATCGTTGACAACGATTCTAAGTCATGGATCGAACCGTACATAAAGACGATTTTAACAACTATGAAAGAAAAATAAGAAGAATACTATACTATGTAAAATGTTACGATGCATATATTTAATATTGCTGAAGACAGAAAGAATCACGAAGGTTTAATCTAAGTAAATCACATAATACCACAAGTACTTTTTCAGGATACATTTGATAAAGCCTTTAGAAAAACTGTACCGGGAAAAACCTCCGACTCAGGGTAGGAAAAAGGGAAATTAATTATTCGCTATCCCCTGCGTGTGAACCTGAAAGGGTGGCCGTTGGTATCCCGGTATTATGAAGTAAACATCGGATATAACCTGGTGTGGTCCCACAAACTTTTGGCAACCAAAACATTCACAGATTGTAACGAATTCGATCTCAGAATTAACTTATAAATAAGCACAAAAGAGAAAATAAATTGACTCCTGGTTAATGGTCGAATTTGTTGGTTCACAGGAAAATTAAACTATAAGTTATTTGTTTGTTTAAACGTGTTTGATTTTTTGCACTGTGACTATTATACATAATGTTTTGTTCCATAAAATATTGATGAACATATACAACGTCCACTTTAAGAAAGCATAGTGTTAAGTAAATAATTGTACAGACCATGGACATTGCAAGTTTTATTTGCCAAATACAGAGGTTGAAAATTATTATTATAGTTAATCACCAAGATTATAATTAATTGAGAATGAAGTAATTATGAAATTGTAGGTGTATTTGTTTACAGGAACATCGCCATGTCGCTGATATTTACACTGATGTAAGGGAATTTAAAATTGTTGTATCTATACTTGATTACAGGAAAATGAAATAAGTTTATCATAAAATAGATTTAGGTGAGTTTGAAGTAAAATTTGTTGTTTTATTTTGCTATACATACACACGCCATTTTGTAAAGAAAAATTCCATTCCAGCAGCAGGGTTAAGCAATTAAAATTTTCTACAAGTACTCGTCGTCTAGAGGACTGTCAGAAATTAGTGTAGACTAGACGAGATGGCGTCTATAATTTGTCAGAGGTAAAAGAATTTCAAGGGAAGCGTTATTGGCAACAAAGTATTGAATCGCACCTAATGGATTATTACATTTTTTCTTGTTGTTTTTATTATTTTCTATAGGGACTACTACCGCATCTCTATTATTGACCGGTGCACCCTTATTTCGTTGCTGGATTCCCGCCACTTATAGACAATTCCAAGTTAAGGATTTCTCGCTTCATTCATCCTTAGCAACAAAGTTGTGCCAATCTTGCTATTAATAACAACAATTTTGCAAATGTAGAGGTTTCCGACAAATAGTTGGTTATAGGGAAAGAAATAAATAGAATCAACACTTTTGCACTCACGTCGGAACTATTACATTTGTGCAGCAAATAATTTATGATCTTGTTACTACTAATGTGTCTGATGTTGTCCTTTATCACACTGCAAAAATCCTGCAGACTACGTATCAGAGATGATATGGGTCAAGGGTCAACTGGGTAACTGGGCCCAAATTGACCCGGTGACCCAAACCGACCCAGTGACCCAAACTGACCCAATTGATTCAGTAACAAATTGAATTATTGAAGTCATAAAAATCTTTTTCCCATACCTTCAGCTCAATTTATTAACTATTTTCACAAATGCATAAGCTTATTGGTGCCGTTAGTTGCTAGCATTCGTTTCATATTTCAAGCAAACGTTAAAATGTTTTGTAATCAATACATCGCTTTTTATATAATATGAAACTCATTTTTACATGTTTTTCAAGAAACGTGCTGTGGCGCTGTGCCGCGAGAATTCAGTGTTATGAACGTATACAATTTTGTATGTTCAAATAATAGTAGTTTTTCACATAAGAACTGAAATAATTTGTAGCAAAAATCTTAATATTATATACCCGGTTATTTTCAGTGTCCATTATTTTTGTAATTTGTATATCATTATCATTAAGCATGGATAAACATCACCTTAATTGTAATTTAAACCATATACATAAGTGCTGACTTTTATAAGTCTCCGTGAGACCGAGTTTTCTTGATAAAACTAATTAACTAAAAGAATGATGAAGATCATATAAAACTATGTTCCTGTATCAATCAACTGGATGTCAGAAAACGGGATTATTCAATTTATATGTTATTGCGTCTGCCATTGAAAAATATTTTGATCATTTAGTATATTTAATTGTTAAACATTCTCACACTAATTAAAATTATCTGGGACAGCAGCTACTCTTTCTGCCAGATAGTTCTGAGATTTATTTTGTAACTGTAATTCGTAGAACAGCACATATTTATTAAAAATTAATAATAAAATTTCCAAATTTCATAATCGGTTATTCGATAAAACTCGCCCACTAATTGAAGGCATCACAGAGGGCCAATTTTAGACAGTAAGAAACTTTTGCGACTGCATCAACTTGGGTCAATTTAGGTAACTGGGTCAATTGGGGTCACTGGGCCAATGCGGGCCAATTTGGGTCACTGGGCCGATTTGGGTCACTGGGGCAATGTGGGTCAATTTGGGTCACTGGGTCAATTTGGGTCACTGGGTCAATTTGGGTCATGGGTCACTGAGTGGTGGGTCACATCCTCATTTGCGTCACTGGGTCATGGGTCACATTTTAGGTGACCCATTTCATCTATGGTACGTATCTGTTTTTAGGGTTATTTATTTTATATTGTCGTTAATATTTCTTACTTGCAACATAACTACATGTGATAGCCAAGAAACTTCAAATTCGAAAGAATTACGGAACAAGAGTACATAATCGAACAAACTTATATACAACCTTCCTTTTGCATCAGCTTTTATTCCAAAAATTTTGCATCTTATCTGCATGCTGTAAGCGAAATTGCTGGCATTGCTAAATTTGACGTCCTCACTGCAGTGTTAGATAACTATACACCTTAGATTCAAACAAAGTTTGATGCAATCTATGTGGATAAAAGAAAAGTTCGTTTTTTATGTTGTTATTAAATGCGCAGCGTGTTCCACTATTAATGGATATAAGCCATATCACTGTATGTACCGGTCGTACAATGTCCAGACAGAAAATGATATGAGAAAAATGACCAACAGGAATTGTTGTAAATTTTAAATGTCTAGCTCCTCCGCTAGAGGGCACAATTTACATGGTAAATTAAAAAAACTGATTACTACCGCTAATTCTCAAAGTGAAGGTGCACCAAAAGTATAAAATTAGCGATGTTCATAAAATTCTACATAATTTTATCTCAGCGCTCATTGGTCTAACTTGTCAAGTACGGGGTGGGGAAAAAGCCATTTGAGTAGAAGAATGCTTATAACTTTGGTTTCCTTCAATTGAAATTGACAAACGTGGTGTCGTTTAAAAGACCTTCCTTTGCTCTGTGGAAATTTTTAGAAATAATGCTATTTTATTCATTAGAGTGATGACAAGTGGGCGCTGTTTCAAAAATAAACAAATTTTTCATTTTTTCTTGAACATTTTTAATGAATTGCGGCAACTGAAATGCTCTTTACAGAATTTTATATTCTCTCAGTTATGCCTTCCCGTGTGGTTGAATGAGTTTGATACACTAAGTCTTTTATTCGTCTCTATAAATAGAATTTGAGGATAGTTAAATAGGGGCTTCTTGGAGGCCACGGAAATAAACTTCCTCTTCCAATCCAATCCAATCCAAACAATTTCTCTAGCATCCCTAGAAAAATGTGCTGGGCAACAATCGTGTTGATAATTTTTCTTGTAGCCAGTGACACACCTTCTAGCAATGGAAGTAAATGGATTCTTAAAAACTCTAATACCTCTCTCTATTAAGTGTATTTTCAAAAAGGAAAGGGCCACTTATTTTTCGTTCCACTATCCCGTACCACATATTTACCGATCATTAATTTTGGTGTTGCACTTCTTGCATCTAATGGGGATTCGTTCGTCGCCAGTAGTGCAGGTTATGTAGATTTACTCTACTCAAATTAGTGAAGGTTGCCCCATCTTCTGTCAATAAAATTCGACTCAACAACTGAGGATTCCGTTCTACCATACTACGTAGTAAACTGCAATGATTTAATCCTTTATTGAAATCCTGTTCCATAATTTCTTGGTAAAGAATAAGATGCTATGAATGTAATTTGTGCTTTTTTAACATTCTATAAATACGTGTCGCTTTTCTTAAATTTCTTGACATTTTCCGTATGCTGAAATGGGGATTTAAATTAATTGCGCACATCTCCAGTTAGAAACAAGGTTTCGCCATTTTTCCACCTTTAAACCATCTTTCAGAATCTTGGCTGAAAAATTTTACAATTCTATTTAAAATGTTCAAAGAAATGAAAAATTTGTTTATTTTGGAGACAGCACCCTATGATAATCACTTTAATGATCAAAATAGCACTATTTCCAAAAATTAACATAGAACAAACGAAACTCTTTTAAACGACATCCAGATTGTCAATTTTGGTTATAGGAAACCGAAGTTATAAGCATTCTTCCAATCAAATGCCTTTCGTTTTCTCCACGCCTTGCTTGATAAATTAGACCAATGAGTGCTAAGTCAAAATGATGTAGAATTTTATGTAGATTGCTATTTTTATTCTTTTGGCGCACCTTCACTGTGGATATTAGTGACAAGAATCAGTTTTTTTAGTTTAATGTAAGTTGCGCCATTTAAAGGCGGAGTTAGACATTTCAAAACTATTTCCATCAATTTATCTTGGGCACTTTTCTCCTAAAAATTTTTGTCCCGATATTGTACGACTAGTACGTACCGAGATATCGTCGGTGTCTATCCATTGTGTATGCAAAGAAATAATATTTATGATGTTATGCAATTTAATATGGAAAACGAGATAAGGTTTGTAGTGATCGTTTTATTGCTGGATTGGATTTAACGTTTTCTTTATATTTTCATTTTCTGATATGAGATTAACGTTTTTTTAGGATTTCTTTACTACTACCTGGCCAGGGTGTGGTTGAGAAATTTTTTTGTGAATTTGTAATCATAGCCTCACTATTTGATGTCAATTCGTTTTAGTTAGAGTATGGAACTTTAGTATTTTAGATGGATGTTGAAAAGATATAAGGAAATTAGGTATTTAATTGTTCTATGTGTTGTTATTAAAGGGGTTTATAATATTATATTATATAAAACGATAAACGGTGAAAGGTTTGGAGCGATAGTATTATTGAGGGATTTGAATTAGTTTTTTCTTTAAGATTTCGTTTAGTCATACGATGTTAACGTTTCGAAGGATTTCTTTTTAATATTACCCACCCAGAGTGAGGTTAAGGAATGTAGTGATTTGAATCTTTGTAGTTATATTGCCACGATTTGACGTCAATGGAAGTTAAATGTAGGTTAAATTTTATATTAAATTATGTAAGAACTAGGTAAAACCTGATCATTGAAAAGAATATCCAGTTACCCCAGTGATGAAATCGTATTTCAAATAGACATTGTATTTTTCAATTTTAACTACTTTGACAAAATTTTAATAAGTATTTTAAAATATCTAAAGCTTTGCGCCCATCAATTATGACAAGTAAAAAAGCCTTTTGGGGTAAGTAATAATGTAACATAGTTAATTTGTATTTAAACCCTTTTATTTATTATATTTTTTCGAATTTCTACTCCCGCACTGCTGCAGTTAGCGGACGCGCTATTATATTGTTACGTGTTCCCCGACCGTTCAGGGCAAATCAAAATTTATTAACTTAACCCCTATTTTACCAGTAAAAGTATTTTCGGCTACCAACCTCGGGGTCTTTTTCAATTAGGACCGTCTTCTTATGTTTGTGATTTTGTTAATTTTTATATGATTAAAATTTTGACACCGAATCATAAAGAAAAGTTTTTAAACAAAAAAGTAGTTTTTATTATTTTAAAGTTAGTTTGCCAACTTCGGGATTTTTCGTTTACTTACATTTTTTTTTTAAATTGTTAAAACAATTTTTTATCGTTAGCATATAGACCGTGCTTTTTTTAGCTTTTCATAATCATTTAACCGTAAGATTTTTTAATCTGAATCTTTAAAGTTCAAAATTTTCTAAATTATTTGTTATTTTTCTTAATGTAGTTGATGTAACAAAATTTTTTAAAAGTTTTGGTGAAAATTTATCTTAAGAAAATTTAAGACAAAAATTGACAATGTTTAAGTAGGGAAAACTAAAAAATTTTGGATTGGAATTTTTTTGAAATATAGACTTTATTAAAAAAAACTAATTGAGATATGAATTACGAGTAGTATGTGAAAAAATTAACGATTTGACAGTTACCGGATTAATATAAATTTTTGTATAACGCAATTATAACGTACGACAGCATAAAGTTAGTTATTGGGTCGGAATAAAGTTTGGGGAAAAAGATTTTGCTGTCAGATGCGTCCAACTTCCAGGCCCGGGTGAATATTTAAATCTTAAGGGTTATTTAGGATTGTTGACAAAGTTTTTACGAAGATGTGGAAATTAGTGATATTATAGGTCAATTCTGAGGGAATTGTCAGAAGAAAAATCTTGAAACAAGACTTTTAATGAAAATGAAGGTCAGAATTTGGATTAAAAACATTTTAATTTGAAGCATAGGTGAACATAATAATCATGCCTTTTTTAAGACTATTCTTTTAAGTGATTATTGTTTTACAATTTCAACTAGCTTTTTTATTTTTAAAAAATGAATTTAGTTTTGACTTTGACACACACTGAACAGACATCGCGGATATTCGGATTAATTTAGAGGCTAAATTGGAAGGATTTTTAATGGGATTCTTTTAAGACAGATGGAAGAGAAATTTCTGCCAAATCGTTATCGGAAATAGTTGGGGTTATATTTGATCGGGAGATGAAGCTGGCTCCATTTCCCAGGTGATGCTACCCTATCACTGCAGCACCGGGGGTGAAGACTTTGACCACCGTGAGTGTTCAATTCCCTTATCGAGTTGAGGAGGACGCTTCCCGACTTTCGCTTTCAGCGGCACTCGTAGAGATATCTAATTTATGGTTGAAAGGTGTTTCACTTTTAACTATTACTTTTTATAATTTTTATTATTACTATTGTTATGACTCTATGAATTGTCAAAAACCCATGGGCATAGTACTCGAACTTAAACTGATTTCAGTGATATTAGGATAGAAGATTTTTGGAAAAGCTCTTGCTTGTAAGAGGGATGTGAAGCATTGCGTTGCGCTCACGATAAATTAAACGGTAAAGACAAATTTAGTAAATTTGAAAAGATAAATTGAAATACGGATGCATCTTGTATGAAAGGTTTCATAGATACTGAATCTTAATTAAACGGAATATTTCACATTTTGTTTCTATAAAAATAACTCAGATATTGAGATATAATATTGTTTCTTTAAGTACATTGTATCTTAGGAAAATACAAGACGCTGATTTATTATAAAACCGCAAAGCAGACATCGAAGTGTAACCAGACGTTGAGTATACAGTTTTCAAAGATAATCAAATTGTAATTAGACGGGTGCGGGACAACAAACTGTGTTTTAAGCTTAGATTGAAATTATAGATTGTGTTAACCGGATGCTGACCGAAGGTAACAAAAATGATAGTCGGCAAAAATAACGATAGTAAAACCCGAATAGAAATTAATTATGTTATTAAGTAAAATTTACGGGATTTGTACGAATCCTTGTTTAATTATATTTCAAATTGTGGTATTACCTAACGTCGTGTAGGTCAGTACGCATCCTATCATGAAAGATTATTATTATATAATCATTTAAAATACGTCAAACAAAACCAACTGAAAACGACAACCAATAGTAAAATGAAGCAGATTGCATTATTGCGTTAGCACTGTCATGTATACATTTTACAGTTTCCGTATTTTCAGTTTGTTTTGTTTGACATTTTTAAGTTATTGTATAATGTACATGCTTTCTATAAAAATTATCATAACAGTCCAGATTTACTCGCTATCTATATCTTAAGGACAACATTTTAGTTGGAGATCTTGCTGCTTTACACACAGAATGATGAAATATATTGTGCTAACAGAAGTAGCCATCCACCACTAAAGCTGGTACCTGGCATAAGTAGACTACTTGGGCGTGTCCTTTATTTTCTTGAACGCACTCTTAGCTTTGGTTTGTAGTCCGGTGTTCAAATTAATGTACGGTTTCAACATGGAGACTGTTCAAACCCTTGACCCGGTGGACCCTCGTGAGTTAGAAGCCATATTTTAAACACCGATAGGGGTTTGTGTGGTGGATTACATAATTCTTTTGTGCTCTAGCGTGGCGAGCAGTTTCGGGGTTTCCAAATTAATATATGACAATGTTTTAGTTTCGGGCAGAAGTGTAAATCACTATGGGAGCCGTGCAGTTTCTTTGTGTATTCGAGATCCAATTTCAATTAATATACCTTATTACGGATTTTGTGTATATCCGTAGTTTCGCGTTTGCCGTGATCAAATTTGGTTTCTTTCAACCACCTAACTCTCCAATGGGCAGATGTTGGCTAATAGCCAATCCATATAAATTATTAGCATCGAAGTACATCGAGTACCGGGATGGTTCAGCTGCTTCGTAATCGTCCATATAATTATTATCGACTCTTGTTTATCTCCCAGTGCATTGTAGTAGATCTTTTCTTATGCTAACGCTTACGAAATTGTGCATATTGATGTCAATAATCAATTACTCATTTCACATTGGTGCATTTCAACATCGCATTCCAGTTCAAGCTAGGGGCGTTTATGTACTGGCACGGGCCACGGTCGTAGATGTTAATACCAACGCTTCTAAAATTTTGCAATAAGTCAGACAACAGGGTGTCTGTCTTTAAATAGAAATCGCTGTATTTCCCGAAGGTTTCAATTTGAAGTTTTTATCACACCCTTTGCGCATACCTGTACGCGGACCAAGAAAGCATCGCAAGATGAAAGCTAATTGTAGAATGCCCCCTTTGCTAGCAGCGGCTTTTATCCAAAACTATCGCATCCATGACACAGTAGTACAAAAGTCACCTTTTTTTTCACCAGTTTGAATATGTTGTCCTCGAGGTAACACTTTCGTAGTTCCACAAACTGTTCGTGATGCAAATTTTGGTCAATTTATTTAACGAAAATGCCACGAACTGGAAAGGGTCAGTGTAACGAATCTGAATGCAACCTGCAACAATCTTCTACTTATCATCTTCCATGTCCTCCCCATTCAGTCTAACGTTCTTCGTGAACAAAATGTACCTCTACATATTGTTGAAGTAAAGCTAACAGTTTTCTGGATGGCATCCCTGTTTTTTGATTATGAAGTTTTTTTATTTATTCTAACGTTACAATTAGTCTGCTACATATGTCGCAGTCTACTGCTGTATAAAACAATAGTTCGTTTAACGGTTTAAGCCGTGCCATCTGAATATTGGTGTTTAGAATGGTTTCAAATCGCCTAAATTCCATTTTTATTCTCTCTATGAATCCCCTAACCGCATGTGGACCCCTGAATACCTCGAACTTCAATAAAGCATCGTCGTAGCTACAATTAATATACTAGGAAAAAATATACGGGGTATGCCCTTGCACATTGTTTGCGAATAAAGCAAAGGCATAGGGACAGTAGAACATATAGGTTTAAGCACCTACTCAAAATCTGCATAATTTGTAAATGGAGTTTTCGTTTGTTTAAGAATGTTTTTAAATTCAGTGACGTTGTTGAATACACTAGATATTTTCGTGGCCACGTAGTTGCACTCATGATCATGCTTCTTAAGTTTCTCTTCGGTCCGAAAGTAGGCTACGCAAAGCCCATAGCCATTTATAATTAATTTCCTTTGATAGCTGTTTACCAACCGATTTCGCCAGAAATTTAATCCAACAGTAGTGGCTGTTTCGCCTTCTTGTATGAACAATAAATAGATGTTCCGAGATCTTTTGTTCTCCGTAAAATGTCATGGTCCCGCAGATGACTTGACATCCACCATAAAAATTAAAGAAATATCCAAATATGAATTTAAGTAAATACACTTGTTCAAAGCTAACAGTATAGAGATTTTTACAATTTAATATTTCTGTAAAAAGCAAATTTTACCACTTACTACTCATCATTACGTTATTCTGTCAAAAGTTGGTACGACTGCGAACCGGTGAACGTGCAACGTTCGTAACGGCAGACAGTTCATTTGACACATCGGATACGCCACAGTCAAAAGCGCATTTTATTACTTGGTTAATCGAAACGGAGTCCGAGATGGCAGTGAATGGAAAGCTTTTGACTTGTATGCGGCTTTAATGCTGCTTTTGAAAACTCCATTTAAGAGTGCCTTAAAACTTTTAGCAAAACGCGACGTTTTTTGGATAAAAAATTTACAATGCAGGCCATCCTGAAGTAAACGTAGAAAGAAATCTCGCTTTATGCTTAGAAGTACCAAAAATCTTTATCACGTAGCTGTCTTGAATATAGAATACCAAGATTGACACTATATAAAATTGTAGGCAAATGGTTCGTCTGACGGCATACAAGGTGCAGCTTTTGCATAAACTGAGGATTACCAACAAACTTAAGAGAACATAGTTTGATGTTTCTAGCTTTTTATAATTGAAGAAAATAAAGAATTTTAAAAACGTCGTTCTCTGATAATGCAACATTTCATGTTTGTGGTGTTGTGAACTGAAAACATTGAAAAATTTAGGACTCGCATACGCCACATGAATTCTACGAACATATGAATGTGATTTCTAAGACAATTGTGCTTGGTTTTGTTATGGGGTCACTTTGTTTAGCAAAAGGACAATAAACAGTGATGTGTATTGTGACTTACCACATAGAGCTTTATGCGTTCAGTCAATTAGATAATATCGAGGCAGAGAAAAGACTAATCCGTTTTTAGCAAAGATGGAACCCCGCTTCATTATAGCATTCGTACGCCTGAGGCACTTAACAATCGGTTCGGCAACAGGTGGGCTGAAAAAATTTCTTTTGAGAAGAAGTGAAGAAGATACTTTATAATGCAGAAATACGCGATATCAATCATCTGAGACAGAATAGTAGACGTTGGTGCAACCTCCGCCCCTGACGTTAGGGCTATTATCGTCTAGGTATTTGACGTGAGGTAAATGGGCACACATTGAAATACTAACTTGTAAAAACCTTAAAATAGCACATCTTTGAGTAGATATATTTAAATCCTGATATACCTCGATGTTCTTTTATAAACATCCTGTGAACAAACTTTTAGTTTAATAAGAAATTTGATAAATTTGAATGAAGAACCTTTATGCAGTGAACATTTATACTACACTTGTAGCAAAATCGTAGATATATTAATCTGATGGTCGATATATTTTCTTTTTAAATAAAATCTTGCAGTATTCAGTGTTACAACTATAGGAATCTATTCAATTAAATTTTTAAGATTATATACCTGCATAGTAATATTGCTCCCGTTCATGAAAATGGTGGTGTCGCATACTAACATCGTCATCTCCAGGTTGGTGAAGTTGCGGAATTAGATTTAACCATACGGCCATTTTGTGCCCCCTGTAGTGACTTTTCATCTTGGGTTTTAGTGCTGAAACAGGATAAAAGTGTTATACTCCATTATAGCATTTTTGAAAGTATGAATAGCATAACAAAGCAAGAGTTAAGACTTGATTAATTTTTCAGCATCATTGCTTACATGAAAAGAGATTACGCAACTTCCTTTAATAAAATTTTAGCATCACTGTTGAGGTAGGAATATGTATCCGTCACTTTTCAAAGGAAGCAACCTAGAAAGTGGTTTAATAATTTATCAAGTACATACGCTATCGCACATACAAAGCAGTTTCCTCATCTCAGGTTCTTTTGAAATCAATATTTATTGGACGTGCTCTCTCGGGTTGCAAAAGCTCGCAGAAAATTTTCGACGTTCTACTTTTAGAAGTAAAAGTTTTATCAAGGGCAATAGTTAAAGTTTTAAAAGAATTTTTGTAATATCCCATAACTGGAGATAGAATAAACTTGCAATGCGATACTTTATTACAAAATCGCTTTTACAAGCTATCTTTGGCATTGAAAAAATCGCTTTTACAAATTAAATCAAACTATGCTTGTTATCTGAAAACTGGAAACACCATAAATTTAGTTTTATCGATTATTCAATTCGCTAAAAAATGCAGTGTTGTGATTGGTTCATATGCGTGTGTTATTAAACGAAAATCTGTTTTCGATATTGTGTTTGCTTCTTATGAAGAGTCAGTGAATACGAGTGGATACGAGTCAAAAACTATCATAACGTCGCCGTCAATTTAAGTAAAAACGAATTCACCGTTGCAATTACTAGATTTTGTGACTATGATTCAAAAGATATTAAAATCCAAGTGAAAGGAAATAATCCCCAAAATACAATGCGGTCCAAAAAGTTCACTTAATTTTACGAAGCCCACGCTCAGAAGAAAATACGCCTGATAAAAAATTATAGGATATTCTTACAGAGTGAGCTATTTAACATGCTAAAAGCTGACGGCAATGTACCAGGAAATCAGTAGTTAAAACAATATGAAGCATTTCAACTAAACTATTGCAAGAAAAATATTACAATGCATTTAATAGACAATTTGATCCATTTAAGGATATAGTTTTTCAAATTGTTGAAAATGCAAAAACACAAAAGAAAACAACCCCAACGAGTTCCTGAAAAAAGAAAAATATCTTCTGTTTCCTCAACAACAGAAAAATTAACTAGTATAGTAAAAATTTGGGACGAAACACTCCAAACGTATTACAAAACTACCGCATTATAGCGGTAGAGTTAGCTTGACGGGGTTGCGAAGCCTGTTACTGATTACTGCAATATTTCAAAGGGGAAATTTTAAATTATGTAACTCCAAAAGAAAGCTGGAACATAACCCCATATTCACAAAGATCGCGCAAGAGGTTCAAAAAATATAGCTGACAGTAAGGGGGTTGTGTCGTGTGCATAGGTATAGTGTATAGAAGTTACCATTGATTTATAGATATTATAATTACCAGGGCAGGCGCACTCTTGGCATTTGACAGTTCCGTGTTTTAATAGGTACTCGCAACACCGAAGAGTCGATGTCGCTAATTATAATAAAGAGATTAAGGAAAAACTACCTTACCGGCAAGTCTGTCGTCTGTCATATGTTTGACAAACTTCATTTACCATTTGAATATTTATTTAGTCAAATATTTAGAATTTGTGTTTATCTGTGGTATTTATTTATTTGTAATTTGAGCTTAAGATTCAATTTTAAATAATGGTGTTTAGGTGCTCCATTGCTGGTTGTAGTACTAATGTTACTGTAAAAACTCATTCTTTACTAAAGGGCCCTGAGGTAAGTTCTTCAAACATTTTTAAATGCTTATTAATTTTAACTAAATGATAAACTATTTTAGTATTTTCAAAATTATCATATTAATTTATGGTTTTTCGATACAGGATACTCTTTATTTATAACATTCTTGTGTTCATAGATTCCTCGTTTATGGTGTGTAACAGTTGGTAATAAAGATTTAATGAATTTGAATGATAGGCATAGCAAGCAGGCACCTAGAGTATGCGATATTCATTTTGCAGACGATGCTAAACTTGTGGCTAATAGAAATCGTGTAACCTTCGGTTTATTTTACGAGTACATTTTAATCATCGTACGTATTTTTATATTTAAATTATGTTTTAGTATTATAATGTTACAATATAAATTCTTAAATAACCTAAGTTCGAGTTTCTACGTTCTTATCTTATTCTTAATGAAGGCAGGTGGCCGCGGTTCAAATAAATCATGCCGCAACACCTGTCGTTCAAGTGTTCTGGCTATCAGCTATCTTTCTTAGTTAGAGTGTAAAAGGGAGCGGCGTCGCTCACCTGCAGTTGGAGTAACGGAGTGCAGGGGTTCACCCTATAGTTTTAAGTTAGTTGCTCCTAGATATGTAGAGGGTTAACACGTAAATAGGTTTGGCGGTCGCAAGGTGCGAAGTTGCAACAATCACGTGCAAGTGATTTATCAGGTCGTGTCGAAGTTTATTGATTTTTCGAACGAGTAGCTCCTTATTGAGTAATTGGGAGGATTTTCGAGCACGTGAATTAAAGTATTGTTTATAATACGACGTTTTATTTACAATCAAGTGACGGATTATTTAATTGCATTTGCAGGCGGTAGTAATTAGTGAAAGGACATTGTTTAGAGTAAACCCTCATCGTAACAAACTTGTATAATAATTTTACGGTAGTAATTAGTGAAAGTACATTGTTTAGCGTAAACCTTCATCGTAACGAGCTTGTATAGTAATTTTACGGTGTTAGTTAATTAGTGAACGACATTGTTTAGCGTAAACCCTCAACTAACAAACTTGTATAGTAATTTTACGGTAGGTTAAGTGATTATCGTTACATACACTAACGATAAGTATTAGAAATACATTGATTAAGATTAGTGCAAATACGTGTTTCGTTTGTTTTCTACAACTATCACCCTAAGGGGCCGCGAGGTAAATGCTGCTTCTATCATAAAGTTACCGGTTCAGTGTTGTCAAAGTACATTTATGTATAGGTATTTTCTATACGTACAGCAATTATTTTTCGCTCCCGATACAAGCAGGAACGTTTCATAATTTCGTGGAATTCTTTGAGTTTCACTTCTTTAATAAACCGTTTGCAGTTGGTGCCGCCTGGAGTCTAATTCAACATGCAGCGCAGTGCTGCCAAATAGGCTAAATTTCTGTGGAAGTAAACATCAGTACTGTAAGTCATTGTTATCTTTTATGAGCTTTTTACTGTTTACATTATTGCTTAAATCTTTGTATATTTTATGACTGAACAAAGTAATTATTCTAATTTACGTATTTAGCAAGTCACTTTAAACAGTGGTAGGATGATCCTTAGGGCGAGTTATAGAACGACTTGGTGTAAATATATATTGTTGATTATATCTGATTTGCCGTAATGTAATATAGAACATTTGTTTGTAGTGGCGTATAATTTCAAGGAGCAATTAATACTAGGTAATTGTCAGGAGGCAAGGTATTATTTTAAGATACCTAGACAACTTGAATTAATTAAAAGTAGAAGTTTAAGAATCACCGATCATTGTTAGCAGGAATTCAGAAAAGTTTGCATAACCTAAATAGAGGTGCTAATATTACCTGATCATTATACATTATTTTCAGAAAACCAGGGGACACACATCAGCTTGGTCAGTGAACTTATATAAAGTTGTCCTAATATTGAGTCATACGGGTTCTTGCCCGCAAGGTGCGAAGTTTCCCTTATTTGGTCGTACCCCTATCCAGGCAAGGAATCCACGTTTATTTTAAGACGGAACCTACCCACAACCTTAATTTATGACAATACCGTTACAGTATTTCCCCGATCCGACCCCACCCCGTCGCGAGTGTAGCTAGCGAGCCACGGCTGGACTTACCTTCCAGGTGGATTCACCGTGTTTGTTTGTGTCAATCCCTCCCCCCTCCATCGTCCTGTAAATTTGGCACGTAACAATCGTACTAATTTAAAATACAATGCTGTTCCTACGTTACACCTTCAAGATACCTAAAGTGATTATTGCTTTTACTTTTGTGTTAGTATTGTTGATTAGGAGGTTTTTTGACTTATCCATTGTACTGTATGACCTATCAGATATGTTAACATGTAACATACATTTTAAATTTGTTTTGTAAAAATTGGGGTTTCCCATTCATTCATAAATAAATAAAAAATGTTTATTGTTGTGAATATTAAACATATAAAGGGCACTTATAGGGATTTCAAGAACATATTGTAAATTATCATTACTTGCCTCATTTCATAATACTATAACTACAATTTCTGAAATGTTGACAAATGATTTTATTTAACAAACAAATTTTGTTTTATTTATTTTCTGTACCATTAACATAATTACATAAAAAAAGTCCTTGAAATCTTCATAGTGCATTTTAAAACCTGTATTCCTAAAATGCCAGTAAAATTTAAATTTGGCGCCAATGAAGATAGTTTATACTCGCATTGCGAGTGACTCTCATTATGGTTTTGCAATAATAAAGGGAGTTGCTTATCTATCCATACTTTGTTACGTGCCAATAAATTGGCACTAAACATTCCCTAGTTTTAGCTTTAATGTGCGGAAGTTTTCGCGCCTTAAAATTTCAAAAACTTGGCGTATATTTCCGTCACATCAGAGTGCGTTTGCGCCAGATCGCGCGCCGACGCGTGAAAGGACAGGAGAGTGGGGTTTTTCCGTGAGACTCGGTAACGTGGCTTTTTCCCTGGGACCTTCGTGAAGAACGGTTTGGTCAGGTATCGTATCGTGCCTTATCTTTATTTATGTAGATATCCTTGCCTGATTATCTTTGTTTGTCGCCCTTATACCTGTTCCTGTCCTACCCTACATAGGTAGAGGTAATTTGTAGCCGTTGGCCGAACCGCATTCCACGCCGGAGCACCATCTTTAATCCCTCCGGAGTAGAGCCCTGAGATCCCGTCGAAGCCGTTTGGATGTACGTTAGGCGTACCCTCCGTTAATTGCCTTAAAAGGGCCATCAGTAACCCTGATGGACTTCAACAGAAGCCAACTTTAACTCAACCCCGCAGGACGGTGGATTTCTTATGTGAGTACTCTAATGGCTTAATTTGTTCGCTAATTTAATTTGTTTTTTTCCGTAAATGGCGTATTTAATTTGTTATTGGTGACGTCATTGACAGATGGGCGCGCCGAAATCTGTACAAAGATTAGCGTTACCAACCGCCCGTGGCGTCGCTTTTCTGCGCTTGCGCGATTGCTATTATAAACCTTTAAATTGTGCAATTATGACTTTAAACTGTAAGAACTTACTAATCTATGATAATTACTAAGTAACGATTTGTTGTGACAGAGGTTCAGAATAAAATACAAAATTCGTGACAGAACTGGAGTTTCGTTCCAATATTAATTCCTTTTAATCGTTGATGGTGAGTATAAATCACATAATGGCAACCGTGACAGGACTGGAGTTTCATTCCAATATTAATTTTTTAATCTTTGAAGGTGAGTGTAAATCACATAATAGCGACCACAGATAATTTGAAAAGGGTAAGGAAGGTGATCTGGATCAATACAACTAAAGTGATAAATGATCTGCAAGTCACTATAAATATATACAGATTTAAGTCGACATTGGTACAAGTTTTAGAATTAGTTTTACAAAAATAGTAAATAAATCTGTGCGTTTTCTCAGAATTTGGTTTATTTTACTAAGATACTTCCCTTTATGCTTTTATTTATGAGATGAATATGCGTATTATCTGAAATGAAGCTTGTGTTCGGACAAACATAAAAATGTAAATGAAGGGCACTTAACTGATAACACCGGGTAAGATATGTAGAAAAAATTAAAGTGCATTCAAATTCTAAAATATTTCTCTAAGATTATTATAGTAATACTACGTATATAAATTTTAATATTTCTTCTTTTACATAAATAAAATATTGCAACTATTACACCCGATTTGTGGTATTAGTAAGTTCAATCCACTTGTTACTGCCGACATATGCTGCGTACTTTAATGGTTTATATCACATAAATTTGAGGAATATTTAGTGGTTAGGATTGGACGCCTGCTGAAGGATACACAACTTTCCCAAATTTATTTGTATATGTATAAAACACATGACCAAAGCAAATATAATTTGAAGGTTAAGAAGTTGGTAATTTTCAAAAACTTAACAGTTGCAGTTCAATCACCTTCCAAGTACAGACATATCCTGTGTACTTTAATGACTTATATTACATACAAATCAATGGAATATTTATGAATTGAGGCGTAGGATCGGGTGCCTTCTGACAAATACGCAATCTTACCGAATCCATCTGTATGTGCATAAAACACAACCAAAGCAAAAATGATTTGGAAGTCAAGAATTTGATAATGAAAATTATACTACTACCAACATTGATCCGGCTTTATTCAAATACTTAACAATTACGGTCATCTATCTAACGTCTAATGGACGCTATTTGATTAGTTAAATTCGCTTTTGATCTATATAGTTAGTTAACGGTCACCAATCAATGTTTTTTGACATCACACGATTTATTCAAATTCAATCGTCAAATGGACGCGCTTGTATAATTTGCAAGAAAACTAGTGAAGTTCTTACTTTATATTAATGTCGTATGGAGGTTGCGTTCATACTTAATTGTATGAAGTATAGACCGACCACAATTGGTAACATTAACGACATTAGAGAGAGTAAACCAGTAATATGTAGTCTGTAAAATGTTACTTGGGAAGAGTATAACAATTGGTATAAACAAAATTAATAAATGAACTAAAAATCTGCTTCACAAACGATTGGACTAGACACAAAAAATTCATTCAAGTAGATCTACCGCAGCTAGCCCACTGGTAAATTTTGGAATTGCAAAACAACAAATAATTAAAATTCCCGGTCCTAGCACTACATCATCTGAAAAGTCCTACATGCAAATAAGCAAAATGCATCACACTGACATCATTTCTTATTTTGGAAATACGGATGGAGCTGTTAGTTTGACGGAAATACCTACATCAGTAAAGAAAAATGAAGTAGATATGGATAACTTTAAATTTGATAGTTATAGAAATTGTACGTTTAATATTAATATTTATAATAAATAATATGTTAACATTTACTGCAAATTAATATTTATTTACTTCTATCTTTTTATTCGCGTTGAATAATCCTAAAACATGCAACTCACGTAATCTAAGATTTTCAAAAATACCTTTTCATTTTCGAAACAAATAATGATGCTATTGGAAACCACATTAGTGCTACGCGCTCGTGTTGCTTCCAAGCAACATTATTTGTTTCTTAAAATCGAAGGAAGTTTTATTTCGACATTTAATAAACGCTTCCTTATATATACAAAATCATCTGTTTCTAGAATATAGTTTTGCACGATGTCATTTCCAACGATATACGCCGATTTTACCTAATTTTTCGGCAAATCCTCATTAGCGTTCAAAATCGTCGAACTTTATTACTTCTTAAACCCGTTCCACTAATTAATGGCGTGCAGGGTTTGTCCTACTCTAACACATATGCGGATATTGTGGCGTCGCATACTAATGCGAAAGATTATCAATCTTCGTCGGTTACTTTATGAATTTTATGGGGTTTTTCAATGTTCGCGCCGCTTCTTGGAATAAACGTTTATTAATTAAGAAGTTATAGGAATTAACGTATTTTTCTCAATTCCTCTCAAAAATACAAAACATGTTCTATTTAAATTGAATTTAGGCAATACACAGGGTTAATTAATTTAAACTTAAATGGGTCTATAATGCAAATTAGTTGCATTTTTATAGAAAATAGTTGCTTCCACGGTAAAACGTGTTTTGAGATTAAAATTAGGGTTTTAAATACAAGATTGATTGTAGTTTTTTTGCTAAATGCCTAAAGGTAGCACTATTCTACGATATTTACAGCAAATGAACAGCATTGTTATAAAAAATGTATTGATAATTAATAAGTGAAAATAAATGGCATTGTATTTATCTTAAAATGATCGATTTGAGTTCGTTTTTATTAGGTTCTTAAAATTAATTGACATATACAGCGTAAGTTGTTTGTCTTTATTTACAATACGACTATATCATACAGGGTGATTATTTACACAAACGGCATTGCATTTTTCGCTTGTACATCAATGAATAAAACTACGCTTGTATTATACAGCGCGTAACCGTGAACTTACGGAAATTACAATTTTTTCCGGATTTTTTATACCATGGTGGGATTTATTTGTAGAATTTGGGCTTCAATGACATCTCGTGACCCCTTATTACGTCAATATATATATATATATATATATATATATATATATATATATATATACATTAAGTTTGGAATACTTTTCTTTAAAGTTCAGTAAAATAAAACTTTAGGTTGAACATAAATTTATCTTCTCTTTAGTTTCTTTCAAAGTTATAACAAAGTGTTTTCAGCAAATTGTAGAGCTATAGTTTCTATAAAAGTATCAATAGTGAAGTTTCTTGAACTAAATAAGAATTAATGATTCAGAAAATTTAATGTTAAAAATTTTGGGAATTACTCTACATAAAATGACTATTTTTTTACCGTTGCAAGCGACTTTACAATTGAAATTATTACAAATGATTTGAAAATGTGATCACTTTAAACTACATTCAAAATTAATCCTTACTCTCAAATTATATCATGAGTACATTGCTCAAATTGAACACACAAAGTTTTCTTATCACAGCATATGGTACAAATAACAAGTTATTTATACCATAACATAAAAATTATCTTTTGTATTTAATTTACAGTATAAGAAAATTTAAGTTATGATTAATAAGGTTCTACTTAACTAGGCAGATATATAGACTTTTATTTCTAATATAAAAATTATTACCAATACAAAACTTTTAAACTTTTATCAAAGTTCAAAAAACAGACCAACAAAGGAAAAATGTGGAATGTTCTAACCAAGTAGTGTAAGTTGAACTAACCAAGATCAGCAATGCACCAACAAGTTCATCATAAAAGTCTATAAAATTTAAACCAAGCAGTCTAATTGTACACCAGACATCTAACCTCAAACCCAGATTTGATACAGCATTAATGTTGAATTTTAATTTTTGAAATAAAAACAGATTCTTGCTTGAACTTTATTTTCTAACCAAAAAAACAGTCTCATTCTAAATTTGATACAGCATTAAAGTTGAATTTTAATTCTTGAAATAAAATCAGCTTAACCTACAATTTACACCTCACACTAGTTGCATACTACTTCGAAATTCCCTATTACTTAAAAGTTGTAACATTCGAAAGATGCATGCTTAATGAAGTTTCATCAGGATCAATTACCGTGACTATCAAATGCACCGTTAGTCGCCTTCAATTCCATTTATGTCTCTCTTTTAACAACATTCTGCAAGTACCCCATGCCAACGATGATTTTCTTATATAAACAACTTTTAACTTCTTTTAGACCAGGTCCATCTGGCCATGGTTATCAGTAGATAAATCCACTCTACCTTCACCCTAGCAAAATCAGTACGAAAGTGACAAGCTTTGTCAGATGACAATTGCTTGCAAATTATTAGAGTACAGACATCGATGAAGAGAGTTGTAGAGCCTAAACTAACGATGTTGTTACTATGATATAATATGTCACCATAGTGACACTAGAAGAATGTATTTTATTGAAATATTTTTATTCGATTTAAGAAAATATTATTACACTTCTGTAATTAGAATTGTAAATTAATTGAATAAACCAGATACCATCTACTATTGAATGTATACCATTATAATGGTTTCAAATGCACAATTAAAAAAAGTTTTTTTGTCTTTAGGACTTAAATATGGCAACTGTATGTCAATATATTACTGCGAGCAATGGTAATAGCAAGGTCATAATATAGCGTACGACAAATATTAATTTTGTAAAACTGAAAAATGTGAAAAAGAAGCAATTTGTTTAACCATTTATTTGCATAAAGGACATTGGGAATATATTTTGAAATGCACTGTATAAATGTTTGTTAGCTATATTTAATTTATAAAAGCATAATTTTGAAAAATGTTTCATTCCTATTTAATAATTTAAGTTCGAGATTTTCATATAATTACGTTTATTGCGTATAGAAATATTCTCAATTGATTTTAATTTATATTTAATAAGCAAAGATCCCATGGACGCATTGATTTAAATAAATCCCAGATTTATAATCATTCATTTTTAATTCGGATCATATATTGAATAGTAAAACGCATAAGAAACATATATTATATCATATGTATTGGAAAACGACCAATATATTGTTGAATATATGTAAAGACGATGAGTACATTCAGGAAATTGCTGGAAGCTACCAGTAATATGAGGTAAAAGATGAGTTGGTATATATGAAACCAATGCGCCTAGCAAGAGGAAGACAGTAATGGTTGAAACAAAGACACAAAGAAACTATTATCTACAGTCTAGATACGTCACTTAATTAATTTGGTACATAAAATTGACAATATTTAACAGCTAATTATTAAGTAAAAGTATATTATTTTTAAAATGCAAGATCTAAAATATAATACAAGTTAAAAACAATTTCAAGACGAGTTTAATCAAACATGAAAGATTAATTTACAAATGAAGTTGGACTGCTCAAAACCGTTTCAATTGAGACTGAAACGTTGGTATTGATTGATAAGAATTGGATTTTTAAAAAGTTGACTCCGGTAACGTAAAAGCCAACCACAAAAAAATACACTTGGCGGTAAAAAGGTTAGATATATAAAATGTTTTGTATCATTTGAGTGATTACATAAAGGACTAATTTTAACTTAAGAATTAATTTTTCATAATAGATTTTGTGTACAAGTCGTTTAAATAATTTATTTTGAGATTACTAATTCACATAGAAAATTTGTGATCATATAGTATATAATAAACATATTGCATTTAGCAACTTTAAGAGAACGAATATTAAATTGTATAATTTTCTAAAAATAATTTATGCAAATTGTAATTTTAATGATAACTTATTTAAGGATTTATTGATTAATAATCTTCATACGTTTACAATTCGTTTATTAGAGTAGTAGTGTAGGGAATAATTCTTAACTATATACTTAAAATAAAGCTTGTGAGCAGGATATTCTGAACTGATTATATTTAGATTTTATCTGTTTGGTGGAATTTTAATTTGTGAAAGAGAGGTAGAAATTCGAACAGCATATCAAGCTTATCATTATCATCTTTTCATTAAACTAGACGAAATGGAGCACTCAACAAGACACATTATACATACTTCACGTCCATTGTATTCCACTCGATCAATGCACGTCTGCATCTAAAAAACTAAGTTAGTTCCACTCAAAATTAATCCTTGAAACAAAATTCGTTTGTTGTATTTCTTGGTAAGGTTTAATATCTTCATATAAATTGGCTGCAATTTCCTAAATTTTAGTAATATATTTAGTTAACCTAAATTACAACAACAATTTGGAAATATCAGAAACCGTAATAGTAACATCAAAACTCTGGTCAGTTCGGAATACAATAGCCAATTACTCTCTTTTACGACTTCTACGTCTTTACTTCGTTTTTCGGTCCATTATTACATAGAAAATAACGACAAGGACATAAATTCTACTAATATCCTCTACCAATGTAGTTCGAAAACTAATCAGAATTGATTCTTGTTGAAATCTACTATAATATGGTTGGATTGGAAGGTCAATACTTGAAATATCCTTTTAATACGCATCCAAAAATTAATACTGTTATAAATGAAAACGATCAGTGGCTAAAATTTCATTCGACTGACTAATTCCTCCACCAGCTAGAATGGAGTGATCGATCGCTTTCGTCAAAAGTCGAAGCTTTTCTACACCGAATAAGCTTTTCTATTTTTGTAAATGCGTAATAGACCTTAGCTAGTGTGATTAAAATGATAATATAGAACATTTACAAATTGGAATTCAGCAGTCTTGACGGTCTTTTTGCTTTAAAAGCAAGTACTTTGAAACAATTTCGCCTGCATGATACCTAACTTGTATGCAGAATAGAGTGCACGTGTACAAGAGTTTAAATTCAATTTGTCGTGATATTAAATGCAGCTGTGAAACTTAGAACTAAAGCGAAATCTGGACAATTTATGTAGCACCTGTTCCACATTATTTAAGGTTTTCAGTTCGTCGAATATTCTACTGCAACATGTAAAATTGTCAACACTTTCTAATATTTATGCAGCTTCATAATTATAAACCTTTAACCCTACAAAATGGGGAGGAAAATGAAACTTTGTTGCAAAGTACTATGAAAATGACTGTGACTGGCTTAACGGCAGTCCGATGTTTCCTAGAATCGGTATAGGTATAGGTCTTTCAAAATCTCAGCGACCTGCGCAGAAATCCCAAATATTACTGACAAAACTAAAGACCAAAATGAAAATATAGTATTGTGGAATGATACTCATGGCTCCAACAGCATTAACGTTACTGCAATATAATTTTAAAATCGATGTTGAATATTTTTTATACATTTTTCATACTAAAAAATATTTGTTCTGTACTACACCACGTTACGGGTTATATTAATATTTATTAGATTACTCTGTTCTAAATCATATTTATTATTTTGATTAAATCCATGTTTATTAATGTAACAAAAAGTCACGTGCTTCTATTATCAAAGTGGCTTATCTATATTAAACTTATCTAATCTATGTCCTTAACTTACCGCGAAGTCGATACTGCATATTCTAGACACGTAATTTTGACATTTGCGATTCCTGTCTATTTCTGTTTTCTGTATTTTGTTTAATTTACTTTTGTTAATAATATTTATAAAACAGTATTTTTCAAGACTACACTTCGTTGTTTATTTTGAAATTGTAAGTAAACGTTTTTAAATTTAATATTTCTTAAGTACATATTTTTTTATTTTAGGTAAGATTCGACTTCATTATGAGCAATTCTAAAAAAATTGTTCATAGCCAAGACCGTGAGATTATATATAATCTTTACAATTATATGAAAGAGCAGAAGGATGCTGGCCAAGATATGATTTTGCTGAACAATTTGAGCAAAATAGTGTCTGAAGCAACTGGTGTTGGGTTAACAACTGTTAAGAAAATTATTAAAGAAGGCAAAATGCAGCCAGTTGGTGCTAAGTTACAATTTACCTCACCAAAGAAAACCATCAAGAAAGGTAGTCCAAAATCTACGTTAGATGAATTTGAAGAAGAAATTGTGCGCACAATTAATTATCGATTTCCAAATACACACCATAAACAACCTACAATGCAGGCTGTATTTGAAGCTTTCAAATCTGAAGCAATTAATTTCTGTGGAAAAATCAATTTGTTTAAGCGATTGGTGCATAAAATGGGGTTTCGTTGGAAGAAGTGCCAAGACAATCGCAGTCTTAATTGAAAAACCAGATATTCAAGCAAAACGAGTCGATTTTTTACGAAAAGTACAACATCGATCAGAAGGAAGAAATATTATATGTTGTGATGAAACCTACCTGCACAGTTCACATACTGTACCGAAGTCGTGGGACGATGGTTCAAATCAATGTTCAAAAGCACCATTGGTAAAAGGGAAACATTTAATTATTATACATGCTGGTGGCAGAAAAGGTTTTGTTCCGAATGAATTGCTAATTTTTATGTCTGGACTTAAAACTGGTGATTATCACGATAAAATGAATCATAGAAATTTCTGTAAATGATTACAAGATAAATTATTACAAAATCTTGAACTAAACTCTGTGTTAGTGATGGATAATGCATCATATAATAATGCGACCGAGGAACCGAATCCAACTACGGCTTGGAAAAAAGAAGACTTGAGGCGTGGGCTACTGAAAAGAAACATACCATTTCAGCTTAAAGATACAAAATCAGAACCATATGCAAATGTAAGCTCCCCTACCTAAGGAATAACACTTGGATAGGTTTTGCAGCAATTTATTTATATTATACTACAAGTAGGTGAATCTCAACGCAGACGATGTTATACTCAAAAGCCGCGCGGGAACTAACTGACTGGCGGCGCTGCATGTAAGCAGGTTCACTGTTACGCCATCTAATGACGCTTACACTCGGCCATTCTACTGAGGCATCGCCTACGATGACAACAATATTTCAGTATAACAATAAAAAAACATAGTAAACATTAGAATGAATTTTTGAACATACAAAATATTAAAACAAATCATACTCTTGTAAATACGCTGGTTTCTTTATGGTACGTTTACTCTTAGCACCACTTGCATTATTCCTTCCGCACTTGCAATATTTTCACTATCAACTATCTGTGCCTTTTCGCATCCGTAGTATTAATTTCTTCTGGCTCTTCATAATCACTGGTTTCTGTTTCCGGTAAATTTTCGTTTCTTCATCAGTTACATCATCTTCAGGATTTTGTAAATTTTCAATTGACTTACATGTGCTGTAGTAGTATACCGCCGTCCTTGAATTCCTTCGATACTCGCAATACGATATGTATTCGCCGGTAGTACTTCGGTAATAATATATGGTCCGCGGTAACGTTTTTGAGTTTTTGTACTTTCACCTGTAGAAATCGGAATTTTACGCATAAACACAATATCACCAACGTTGTACGAAATTCCTGCCCATCTTCGTAAATCATGTCGTTGTTTACTAACTTGTTGGTTTTCACGTAGTATTTCACGAATCTCATTTTGAATTGTCAGTGGCGGCGTCCACTCGGGATCATTATCCACCTGAACTACTTTCGATAATTTATCATCCGAAAAACGCGGCATAAAACCGTACAACACTTCAAACGGAGGTTTTCCGGTCGATTTATTTACGGCAATATTTAAATTTTTCTCAATATTTAAGATATCTTCATCCCAACACGTTTCATCTCGCATACTAGTTATTATTACTGGAAGTAAAGTTCTATTAACTCGCTCGCCCTGTCCATTTGCACGCGCCCATTGAGTGGAATTTAATGTATGTCTAATACCGTGTTTTTCTATAACCTTTTTAAACAGATCGGACGTAAAACAAGTTGCATGGTCCGATACTATTCGGTCTGGAATACCATATTGCACCATAAAATTTTCTAAACTTGATACCACCGTTTTTCCATCTGTACTTGCTGTTGGATACAATTTGACATATTTCGTTAATGAATCAATAACAACAAGGATATACGCGTGCCCTTGTACACTTCTAATAAAGGGACCTAAGTGATCGATGTGTATTCTTGCAAACGGTCTATTTGGCACTGGTAACGGATTAAGAAACCCTGGTTGCTTACCTGCTGGTATTTTCACTAGAATACATTCGGGGCAAGCACTAATATGCCTTCGCACATAACTTTTCAGACACGCGAACCAATACAGTTCTTGAATTTTCGCCACTGTACGATCGACTGCAAAATGACCCATCAAATCGTGATGTTTAACTACTATCGCTTTTCGCATACTGTTCGGTATAACATACAATAATCTTGTTTTACCGTTTTGCACAATTTCACGAAATAACTTTCCGTTTTGTAAAACATAATTATTTACGCTCTCCTTCTCATTACGTGAGCGTTCGTTGGGGTCTTTATTTAACACTTGAATTAATTTACACAACTTCTCGTCGCTACGTTGGATTGTTAATACATAATCCTCTTCGCTCATCAATTGTAGTACATTAATTCTTTCTGTAATATCATTTATTGACATATCCGCTTCAGACGAATCCATCGGAGCTCGTGATAATGCATCCGCATGGCTCATCTTTATACCAGGTCTGTATTTAATGGTCATATTATAATCCGCCAATAAACCATACCAACGGACAATTTGAGGGCTCTGCGTTTTCTGCGTATTTAAAAATATTAGTGCTTGGCAGTCTGTAAACACTGTAAACTCGATACCAATTAAAAATATACGCAGTTTTTCGACACTATACACGATTGCCATAAGTTCTAATTTGGACGAATGGTAGTTACGCTCAACATCACTCGTCTTTTGCTAATGTAATAAATCGGATGCAATATTCCATCCTCTTGTAACTGCATTAAAATGCCCGAAATTCCTTCGGCGCTTGCATCTGTAAATAAAGCAGTTTCTTTCGCACAAGGGTTATATAATTTCAACACTGGGTCTGACATTAGCGCATCCCGTAGATCCTGAAATGCACTTTCTTGTTCCTTGGACCATGTAAACACACTATTTTTTCGCGTTAAATTACTTAAGTTACGTGCTCTTGTTGCATATTGATGTATAAATCTTCTAAAGTATGATGTGAGTCCCAAAAAACGTCGCACATCGTGTACATTTTGAGGTCGTCTAAAATGTTTGACTGCATTCGTTTTCTCCTCGCTGGGTGAGATTCCATCGCCAGATATCCTAAATCCGAGAAATTCTAATCGTCGCAAACCAAATTCACATTTTCGCAACCTAATGTTAGTTTCGCTTGCCGAAATGCTTCAAAAATCTTCGCCAATTTCTGTAACATTTCTGTCCAGTCTTTCGCAGGGACTATTAGATCATCCAAGTAGGACATGGCTATTTTATTTTTCAATGGTCCCAGCACAATCGACATCAAACGACTAAACTCGTAAGGGCCATTGGTTAACCCAAATATTAATCGCTCGAATTGTCCGGTTGTATCCGGGGTTATAAACGCCGTTTTCGCTTTTGCAGCTTCACTGAGTGGAACTTGTAAGTATCCATGCGCCAGGTCTAATTTCGAGTACAACTTACTACCACTTAAATTCTCTAGGTGATCGTCCACCGACGGAATTGGGAAATTTGTTTTTATCGTTTGTGCGTTTAATGCTCGATAATCAATTACTAACCGCGGTTCACCTGTCTTCTTTCTGATTAACACCACAGGGCTCGCATACGGGGACATTGTTTCGGTAACAATTCCTGCATTTTTCCAATCTTGCACTATATTTTTGATAGTTTGTCGGTCTTGCAAATTGGCACGGTACGGTTTCTTCCGAACAGGCACATTTGTATCGTTAATGTCCATCGTTACTACGTCTGTACACCCTAATTCTTTCAGATTAAACGCAAAACAATCGCGATATTGAGTGCATAATTTTAATAATTCATCTTTAACCAGCTGATCCGTATTTGGGTCCACATTTAACATTTCTTCAACAATCTGAATTTTATCGTCATATTCAGCGTCAACAATTTCTTTTGAATGCGTATATCCGGTGCCGATGATTTCTCCCTCTCGAATGTGAACATTTTCATCGCTATTGTTCACTACAGGTACACATATCACTTCATCATTATAGTGCGCTTTAACATAATTAATTTGTTTCGCTAAAATAACACTATTTTCGGCACTTTTTATTTTGGTTCGACGTGAAATTTCTTCAATCTGCATGTTTTTAAACGGCTCTTCGTGATTGTAGCCAAATATCAACTTATCGCTTGAACGTATATAAGCAACACTTGGATGTTCTGTGTATGACCTTCCTACTAAAACATCCGTCATTTGAGCTTGTTCCGGTACTACATAAAATTTAATATTTTCCACTTTTACATTATCAATTTCTAAATCGGCTTTAATGTACGTTGTAACTTTTAACACTGGTTGCTGTGTTCCAAACGCGTATAAATCCTCTTTCGTTTTGTGAACCGTAGGAAAATATTTACTTACATTTTCCCTTATTGTACATATAGCGCTTCCCATATCGATCATACTATCTAATTGATGTCCATTTACGATCACAACTCTTAAAAACTTGTTCACCGAATTTACGGTTTCTTCCTTCTCTGTATTTACTAAACTGATAGACTTCGCCTTTTCCACATCGTTAGTATTTAAGACACGTTTTGTACAGTTCTTCGAAAAGTGACCGCTTTCCTTACATTTAAAACAAGCATTTAACAAACTTGTTTTTGGGCACTCCTTGGAAATGTTTCCTTTTTCTGCGCAGTTGTAGCACTTTACTTGGCTCCCTTCCTCTTTAATAAATTTTATTGGCTTATTTTTTTGAAATGTTAACACATTTTCGACTCTGGGAACTGAATGCATTCGATTGTCGCGCTCGCGTGTTCCTGCAATTCGATATAATTGTACAATATCATGTAAGAGGTCATTTTCATTAAAATGTTCTTTGATTAATAAACTTGACACTATTTGTTTATTATTTAAGCCTATCACAATCTGTTCTTTAATTTCCTCAAATGGTAACTCTAACGCACTACATAATTTAAATTTTTCGTGAAAATAGTATTCTACCTGTTCACGTTCGTATTGCACTCGCTTCGTCATTCTAATCCATAATGACGTTAAGCTTGGTTTTAGGTCAAAGGTTGCCTTGAATTCTGTTTCAAAATCATCCCAAGATTTGATACGATTTTTACGCACGTCGTACCAGTTCTTTGCTGCACTGATTAAATGAATACGCGCCGTTTCTAATTTTACCTGTTCTGGCCAGCGATGCAATAAAGCGCAGCTGTTTACGCGGTCTAGCCACTCCATTGCCATACTTCCACTATCGCCAGAAAAATTTGAAATTGACTTATCTAAATCAGGCATGATCTGATAATGTAATTTACCACTCGCTGTTGACGGTTCTGTTGTTTGTTGATTTTGCTGTAACGCTGTGCAAAACAACTTCTCTGTTTGTACACGATTTTGTTCTAAGGTATGCATCATTTGTAACATTGCGCCCATTTGTTGTTGCATTAGCGTCTTAAAATCATCAGCATCCTCGCGCTGATGTTCGTTAACCTCCGCCATTTTTTTTTATCACACAAATGTCACAATTTTTGATATCTGTCTTGTGTAAAAATTTTCTCTAATGTTTAGCACGTTCGCGGGTACTTTCGCATCACACTTCTGAAATGTAAGCTCCCCTGCCTAAGGAATAACACTTGGATAGGTTTTGCAGCAATTTATTTATATTATAATACAAGTAGGTGAATCTCAACGCAGACGATGTTATACTCAAAAGCCGCGCGGGAACTAACTGACTGGCGGCGCTGCATGTAAGCAGGTTCACTGTTACGCCATCTAATGACGCTTACACAAATATTATCCAACATAAGCCGCCGTGCAAGTAATACGTTGTTGATAAAATTTTAGTTGAACATGGTCATACAGTGTTGCGATTGCTCCCATATCATCCGGAACTCAACCCTATTGAAAAAATATGGGCAATGGTAAAAAATCATGTTGCTGCAAATAACACAACTTTTAAGTTAAAGGATGTATGGAAGTTGGCTGAAAATAAGTTCACTACCGTTGGTCATCAAGAATGGGTAAATATTTGTTCTCGTGTAGAGAAAACAGAGAAACAATACCTTAGTAGGGAATATGTAATAGACGACATAGAAGAACTAATAATAAATGTTAACTGCGATAGTGATTCTTCAGATGATTTTGGTTGCAAACCATTACAGTAACGTGCAATACGATTGTGTATGCTAAAGGCATTTTCAATTTGTTTGTAGTGCATATTGTTATTCGTTTAAATAAGCAACATTATTGTATTACTTAATAATATTAATATCTAATATTTTACTTGGGTGTCTGATCTAAATAATATATTTAAGGTTTTATTAAATTTATTTGAAATCATTGGACGAGCTGTCTAAAGTAATTATTATGACTATATAATGTAGATAGCTCAGGGTGAAGTTCAAGCAGTGTATACAATTACTATTTCGCCCAAACTGTTTTAAATGTTTATTTAACTGAAATATTTGTATAAAAATAACTTTTTGTACTACCGTTACTTTTGCTATCCAAGTCTACAATCTACAATGTCTCTAGAACTATGAATTTCTTCTCCATTGTTAAAACCGTGCTTGATGTTACCAATAGTTTTTCAAGATTTAAACAATAAACTACCTATATTCCAAGTTTTATTTTTAATTGATTGTTCTAATTAAAATCTTTGAAGTTTCGTAGAAGTCTACCCTTTGTTAAGGTTTATTGCGCTCATACGGTACAAGTTGTACATCAAGCCATGTCATAATATACATTACATTTTAAACATTTATAATACTTAAGGTAAGAGAATAATACAAACAATCCCCTTTATTCTTTTCTATATATAACACAATTAGATGCACTACAAAACCCAGTCGGTAGTATTTATAGCGAAAAATTCATCCACTGAGTACAAGCAAAAGAATAGCAAGTTTTTCTTTCTAATTTTTTTAAATTGATGTACATTTTTTATATTTTTTATCGCAGATGGTATGTGATTACAGAGTTTTATTGGAAATATAAGACTACTTCTATAAATCATTTCAAGATGATGCTGCTGAAATCTTATTGTATTTCCCACCCTAAGTATGTAGGATGATATCTCATTTGAAGTTATGCAATGAGTAGGACATTTCTTTATATACATTACTGCATTTAAGATATAAATTGAGAACACTGTAAGTATTTTGAGTTGCCTGAACAAGTCCCTGCAGGAATGGTTATATTTCTTGAATAACATTAATCTAACTATTCTCTTTTGAAGTATAAATATCTCCCTAGCCTTTCGTGAGTTTCTCGATGCAACTATGCTATAACTTAACATTGAATGGATAGTAATAAGCAACCAGAATATTTAAGCTAACATCCTCCCGTAATCTCCATATAATAAAGCATTTGACTTTTAGTTTATTTTTCACCAATGCTACCTAATATGATTATACCAGTTACGAAACGAATCAACTTCAATTCCTAAGAAACGAATGCAGGACTCCTGGCTCAGAAGTTTATTAGCTGAGTTTTATATAAACAAACTATAATCAGGTAACACATCATCATTTTGTTTTCGACCTTACTTAAGGTCGGTTTGACGCAGCTCTAAATTCTTTTCTATTCTGAGCTAGTCTAAAAAGGTCTGCATACCCTTCACAACCTAGATCTCTAATAATTTGACTAATATAGCTTTGTCTAGGCCTTCCTACTCTACTTTTATTTGGTAGTCTATAATCTAAGACTTTACTAAATAGTCCATCATGTCTTAACTGGTGCCCTATCATTCTATCTCTCCCGACCTTCAATTGTTTCCACATACAGGGTTCCTCACCTATCCTTCTATAATTTTCCTCGTTTGTTACTCTATCTGTCCAACTAATCTTTAACATTCTCCTATAACACCAAGTTTCAAAAGCTTCTATCTTTTTCTTATCTACTTCTTTAATTGTCCAAGTCTCACTACCGTATAGTAGAACGCTCCATACGTACGACTTTAAGAAACTTTTTCTATTATCTAAACTAATACTATTAGCTATTAGTAAGTTTTTCTTTTTTAAAAACATTTTTCTAGCTTGAGCTATTCTAGCTACTATATCCATTCTGCTACGTCCATCCTTTGTAATTATACTACCTAAATAGCAAAATTCATCTACCTCCTCTAACTCGGTATTACCTATTTTTAATTTTGGTTTAGAACTAGGCTGTAACTCACTTGTCATTATCTTTGTCTTTACTGAGTTAATTCTCATACTATAGTTACTCTGTAGTATCTCATCTAAAATATTTAAAACTCTCCTAACTCTTTTCTAGACTCTGCTATAATGGCTATATCATCTGCAAAACGTAACATGTCTACTTTCTGTCCCTGTACACTAATACCTATCTCTTTCTCTCTCTAGCTAAGTTTAAAGCTTCCTCAATATAAACATTAAAAATGAAGGGAGACAGTATACAACCCTGTCTAACACCATTTCTAATCTTAGCTTCCTTTTCTATTTCATCCAATCTAATTACTACGCTTTGGTTTTTATATAGACTGTAAATAATTTTTCTATCCCTATGAGAGATTCCTATTTTTTGCAAAACCCTGAACATAACAATCCAATTAACCTTATCAAATGCTTTTTCTAAATCTACAAACGCAAAATGAGTCTTTTTATTTTTTTGTAACCTTTTTTCGATAATTACCCTAATCATTAGTATCGGTTCTCTAGTCCCTCTGTCTTTACGAAAACCATATTGGTCTTCGCCTAAATAATTCTCAGTCAAAGCTTCTACTCTATTTTTAATTATTGTTGTTAGTATTTTGGAAGCATGAGAAGTTAAACTAACCGTTCTAAAATTCTCACACCTATCAGCTCCTGACTTTTTTGGGATTGGGATAATAATATTTTTTTCGAAATCTATTGGAACCTCACCTGTGTCATATATTACTTTTATTAGTTCATATAATCTATCTAAAGTTTTCTGACTAGCATATTTTATTAATTCTGCGGGAATATCATCTATCCCTGGCGCTTTATTTAGTTTAAGATTCCGAACAGCTCTATCAAATTCCTCTCTTAATATTGAGAACCCTATTTCTATATCCTCTTCTTGGTCGTTCTCTAACTCATCTATATCGTCTCCCATATATAAATCTTCTAAATATCTTTTCCATCTATCTGCTACCTCAACTTTATTTATTAGAAGCTCATTATTCTCGTCTCTAATACCATTATATTTTTTCCTATCTTCCCCAAAAAACTTTTTAACTGCCCTGTAAGCCCTGTCTGTCTTACCTACTCTCAAATCATCTTGTATTCCCTTACAATTCTCCTCCATCCATTTATTTCTAGCTTTTCTACACTCATGTACTATCTTATTTCTAACTGTATTATATTTTGCTTACTTTCACTATCCACTTCTCTGAAAGGTTTAAGCTTTCTTCTATTCTCTATTAAATCTAATATCTCCTTTGTTACCCAGGGTTTTCTCGCTTCTATTTTTTTCTTACCTATAGTCTGTGTTGCTGTATCATGTACAGTCAGTTTTATTTCTTTCCATCTATTTTCTACATTCCCTCCTACCGCTATCTCTTTGCTCTTATTATCTAATACTTGTTTATATTCCTCTTTTACCCTACTATCATTAAGCTTACCTAGATCCCATCCCTCTCTTTTAACTTTTCTCAATTTTTTGAATTTTAGTTTACACTTTATTTTAACTAAGTTATGATCGCTATCTATGTCAGCCCCTGGATAACTACGACAGTTTTTAACTTGGTTTCTAAATCTTTGTTTAACTAAAGTATAATCTATTTGGTATCTAGCCCTATCACCTGGCGCTTTCCAGGTATATCTTCTCCTAACATGTTGTTCGAATAGGGTGTTTACAGGTAACACAGTTGAAAATAATACAGCTGTTGTTTTACAAAGATTTAAGATTAGCCCATTTCTAGAACAGTAAGCCTGTATGTTATGCTCGTGCAGAATCCTTTGATGCAGATTCCACAATGGACTTTATCCACACTTATAAACTCTTTACGTATTTGAAAAATTCATACTTCAAACGTGGTTCTTAATGATATTTGAAGAGTTTTAAGTTCATTTTCCAGTTTTTTTTATCTTGACAGTTTATTTCGGCTGTTCGAAAGGAATAGTAACTTTGACCTTTTAGCGAATATTCCATATTTTTTTTATATGATTTATTTAATTCACTTAGTCCCAAGAAGTAATATAAAACTCAAAAGTGAATTGCCTTTTATCATAAATTAGTATTAAGGTTAGGTATTTGTTTACACATTAATAATTTGACATTACATTAGGGGTTATTTTAGCGAATCGTGATGTTTTTAGGTTGAACTGAAAACACCGTGTTATAACCTTTTCTAAAGGTTTTTCACTTCCCCCATTGCGCATCCCAGAGTCGCTGAGATTTTAAAACAGCTCTAGAACCGTAACTTGCCTTTATCAAATAACTCTAGCTTGTTCATTTTAGCAGAATAATTGTGATTAAGTTAAAAAACCAACGAAAAAATGCATTCTAAAACTTCTCTAATTCATATTTATGCAGTAGTTGCTCAAATAGCAATGTTAGGACATATTAAATGTTATCGTGTTTTCAATGATAATGAGAAAAACTGCGGAGCATTTTTAAGTGCAAGTGGGAGCATTCCCTAGAATTTGATAAAAGAACAACCATTAAGTAACATGGTGTATATAGCTACGCAATAAAGTTCTAAACTATATACTGCCGTCCCTAGTAAAAAGTCGGCATCTACCGAAATGTATATGTCAAGAAAAAGGCTCAAAACATTTAGGTTTTGCGCCGGTAATAAAATGCAACTTGAAGAGATTAAAGGAACACTAGTTAATATTTACAGTATTTTTGCAAAGTTACCACCTTATATCCAAATATTTTTCGCAAATAACTAAAATATCAATAAAATTCAATGTCATTCAGCACTTATCCCTTCAAAATTGATGTCATACTTAAGATAAAGGCGGCAACTACACTTACTTATTGAATTACGGCCTTCACTTTGTTACGTTAATTTTCGACGGTGGAACCGTATCCGTTTGTTTTATTACTCATTTCCATAGATTCCGTTTCTACTCTTCAATACCCCAACCACATCTTGTATGTTTTACCCGTTTGCCATTAATTCGCTTTAACTACATTTTCAATTTAAAATGTATTTACTCTAAAATAAAAGGTTTACGCTATAAATTATATAGTTGGCACATTGTTTTGAGTATCCTTTAACTTGCTACACATTACGACAGCGTGTAATTAATTCTTATGTGATTTCCATCTAAAGACTCGTCGAAATAAGGTCGCGTACTATTAGATAAAACCGTGTTTCGAGTTTTCTAATAACCTATTGGTATGTTTGATAACAAGAGGATTGCATTGAATTCTTGTTATTTAAACGAATTAATATTCACTTTCTTTTCTAAATTTTCACAAGCCTTCGTCGTGATTGTTACCTTTTTCGTTCCCGTTTTTGTATGAAGTTTTGTGAACGCAATACTGCGTGGTAGGTAATTGCGGTTTTACAAACATGAACGTTTCGGCGGCACTAAATTAATTTACCTGTAATTGTTCTAGCTTCCTGTGGTGGACCTAACGATCAGTTTGAACCATCACTTTTTTTCGCACGGGAGGACATGCGCATGGCGTGATTCTGCACACAGCTGTTTCACCCTGTCCTTAGAAATGGAAGTCAGCCTACTACTTGTACGTGGGTGAGTCCTTAGCCGCGATTTCTTTCTGTTTTTTTTGTTGGCATTGCTCCTGGGAACGGGTCACATTCACATGTTTATCGGGTTCGATTCGAAGCCTACACTTTGTAGTTGTTAACATGAGAATCGTCAGGTGAGATGGTATTTATCATTAATATTGTACGTACTGTGATTATTCTATATCTGTAATTGTATACTTACGATGGTAATTTAGACCGGGGAGTTTTCCTTTTTTTTCCTCAAGGGTTGTAGATTTTTGTTAATCAAGACATTTGTAGTGCTAACGATTTTATATATCTAATTGTTATATTTAAGATACTAATTTAGAGCTGTTGTTTTTAGGGTTGTAATTTCTTTTTCTTGGTAATCAATATGGAGGGGGGGGGACCTAAAATCGGCAGCTTGCCATTCTAAGTATTGATTTTTTTCTGTGTTCATTATTGGCACTACTGTTCTGGTGCAATATTCTTTTTTTTGGTAATTAGAGGTTGTATGATTATTTCTGTGAGTTGTAAATGAGTGCGTGTCTTTTTATTTCAGGTTTTCCCTTCTTTTTTGGTATCTATAAGACCCCGCCCACTCATCAGTTGAGCCCGGTCATTTTATTTCTTTAGGTTTTTTCGCTACGTCGATTTACCGTAGCAACCTTAGCGATGACGTATATGTTATTGACTAAGTATTATAGCGCAAAAAGGTGTCAAGAAGATTTTATAAAGCAATAACTCAAAATAAATTGATACAATCAGTTTATTTTAAGCTGTTGAATTCAACAATGAGTGTAAAAAATAATTAAGATTACTTCCTTACTTCCTTAAATATACTCTTGGATATTATAAATTTAACACTTCGTTACTGGCCGGTAAACTTTCCCAAAACTGACTTCGGCTTTGTGGCATAAGTGAGCACAAATTTTTAATAATGTTGTCTTTTTTACTTGCGGTACCCCTTTGTGCCTCTCGTTGGCTAAAGGTTTAGAATACCAGTCTTCATTAGGGGTGCCTTAAAGAAATTTAATTAGATTGTTTCGCCAGTAAGATCTGTGGCATAATTTATTGTTCGCTTATCTCTTGACGCAATAACTTTTACTATGTCATGGAGATATACTTGTGATATATTTTTCTTAAGTTTATTTTGCGAAGAATAATCAACCCACTTGAAAAAATTGAACGACGTCATATCTTTGACAATAACTTTTCCTGAATTAGAAGCATGAACGGCATCAAGAAAATCACCATGGTCATAAATTTTGTCTTTGCACTTTATAGATTGTTTAATCTGATGATGAAACGCATCAACGCTCATAAATCTGTGCTTTTTTTTCAAAATACTTGACTACAATTTTAGAAACACTGATCTCTGTAGAATTCACAACATATACGAAAAAACTATAATAACACCAGTTCTCATTTGGAGCTGACCAATTGTCTAGCCATAATGTTTTTTTGTCGGCGTCCCTGTGTTGTAGGAAAAATGCATAAAGACTACTAATAGTATCTTCTTTTTTTCTTCCAGAAACAGCTTCGTTCTATATAACAGCTATAGGTTGTAAGTAGTTAGTTAATCTGTTTCTTTACAATCGGTGCAAAGCTTTCATTAAAGAGAATTATCCTTGGTGTGAATAACACTATTCTAAATCGATCCATTCGAGGCAACATTACAACTTTCTGTAAATCTCCTGACACACAGATAATTTTTTCCGCCTGTATCATATCTGCATCCCTGCGGTATTCTGCTCGAGATAGTTTTGCTTTATTTATGTGAATATTATATGCTTTGCAATGTTGACACTCAGTATGTAGATTATTTTTATTTTGGTCGCCATGTTTTGAAAAAACTGTGCACATATCACACTCCTCGTGCCCTAGTTTAGCGAACGATATATTCATCTCATTTACTACACTTCTGTATACTTCGTGGGAACATTGTGCACAACGATTTTTAGTGTTATAATCTTTGTGCATAAACATTATAGAAATGTCATTAGGTAAATACTATTTTAAAGGAGCATGTTCTCTCCTATAATGAGATACAGTTGGACGAAATGATTCGATATGAATTCTTATTTTAGTTTTATCGCACTTCTTGGTACACGGTTTTTTGCCTAAAAACAAAAAATATATATTTTCGTTAAACTTAGTCAATATTAAACACATACCTCACATCTCAGGCTTTGGAGTCGTCAGTTGATTCAGTGCAGCAGCTCCATTGAGTATATACAACTTTGTCATTTGATGACTTGAATCCAAGAGTAGAAACGAAAAAAGTTTTACAGATACTAATAGCAGTTCCTTCATGATTTTTAAAAGTATAAATGTACGAATTCGACCTCTGTGGCGAATCCCTGGTTTTTCTTTTAATATTTTGCCGTTGTCTGTTATTTAAAATAAATTATTTTTGTTCGAACCAGTTTAATTACCAAAACAAATCGTTAATGTTAATTCTTCTGTTTTCTGATATAATATCTTTATACTTTTTTTGGCATTTACTGCTGCAAGCCCCTTTCATGTAGTACTTTAGTCTTTTTAATTTTGTTTTCAACTGCAACCTATCTTTAACTGGTACATTAAAAGATTTTCTTTTTCTTTCCTTTCTTTTTGTAAGGAAATCAATATCGTCATTGAAAGCAACAAGTTCTTCACGTTGAGGAAAAATGTCACTTGCAGTTGCTGGTATGACAATATTTTGTATGATGTAAATAGCCGGTTTTTGGTTGGTTATTTGAAAAGAATTATCTGCTAAAAGAAGTACCATGGAATCACTAAACTCTTCTCTGTGTTGTTGCTCACCATCTTCTAGCATATTCATATTCACATTAGTATTCTTATAGATAATATCATCTTCTTTGTCAGGTAAAAAAATAAATTCCTTTATATTTTCAATATCAATGTTATCACTGTTAGTTGTATTGGTTATATCACCTAAGTAGAATATTTGTACCGGTCCTGGAACCACATTTCCACCAGCATCCACATTTCCACACACATCTGGACAAAATTTACATGTAGAAACCCACTATAAAGTCTTATTTTAAGGGATTTACACCTTGCTCTCGCCTTGTGGACCGCCTTGTGGGATTTTCTTACTCCAACTATCCCTACCCTAAACAATTGGTAACCTAACTCCTAAAATTTTTCGAGATACCTCTCGGTGCCTATAGGCACCGCACTCACAAGATAAATCTATATTGTTAGGTATCAATTAATATTAGAATTTTCTCAGCTACCCGAATCTCTAGGAATTTTTTAGATTGCATCATCCCCCAGGGAACTACCCTCATTTTAAAATTTTTGCTAGTAGCGATTTCTGCCCGTTCTTATAAACTTTTTAACCATGCCATTTATCAAATTAGTCTAGAATTTTATGCAGAATCCAAATCTGCAAATAGATTTAAAATCCGAGCACCCCCTGCAAAGTTATACCCCTTTAAAGTCCTGAACTTCCAACTTATGCTCGTTGCTCTATAAGCTAACCTAACAAATAGCTTTCTTCGACTTGCCATTGCATCTTTTGAGATAAACCTATCTTGTTTGGTATCAATTAATATTAGAATTTTCTCAGCTACCCGAATATCTAGGAATTTTTAAGATTGCATCACCCCCCAGGGAGCTACCCCAATTTTAAAATGTTTTACCAGCAACGATTTTGGCCGTCCTTATAAATTTTTTAGACACGCAAGACGTCAAATTAGTCTAGAATTTTATGCAGAATCAAAATCTGTAAATAGATTTAAAATCCAACCACTCCTTACCGTTTTACACACACCCTCTAAATTATAAATTTCCTGCAGCTCATACCTAAAAGAAAATCTAAAAACCATTCTTAAAACTTTTTATTACAGACAATTTTTACTAATACAGTTTAAATTTTGTAAACCACATTTCGGAAACGTTTTCCATGTTATAGGGATCAACAATCGCATCGCGTGCATATTAAAAATCCAAAAGGGTGCTAGCACACGCACACAAATTGGTTGCAAAACGTGTGGTAGAAGATGCAGTGCTACTATAAACAAAAACTTAATAAAACACTTTAAACCTTTACTAAGGGAATACCAAACTTGTTGTTCACAGAACACTTACTAATAAAACAATTTAATTTTAAATAACTTCTACATCATATTTTAGGAAATGGGAGGCTTGAATATTTTCCTTGGAACCAATATAAGATTGCCGAAGACACTCGAAGAGTGCACAAGCCCGGTCACTAAACCAATTAGCATTAATACCGAGTATTCCGTACATTCGTAGGTTGGTCATTTCCTAGAACCAAATCTTCCGCATAGCGGTCGGTAGCACGTAATGATTTCTAGAACCGGTAAGTACTCGATATCGCCCAAATAGAGAATTAAATGCTCGATGTCTGTCAACTTCCGATTCCCTCGTAAAAGGTAGAAAAAAACTCGGTCAATCATCCATCTAACTTAAACTTCGACCCGCTCCCATTCTGATAATTTCCAAACATTTTTCAAACGACAATGGTCTCAGAATTTTAAACCTCCGAGGGATCTATAAGTCGTGATCCATTACATGTTCGAGCAACCTTTAAACTAACATATTTTATAGCAACAGTGCGCTGTATAATACATGCATACCCATTCTCTGTGCTACTGCTATTCTTGTAGTTGCTTGAAAAAGTCAGTCACCTTTTTTTTTACTGCTAGGACCGCTGCAAAGCACCATTCTATACTTTGTTTAAAAGTATAGCACATCGCGCACTTTTGGGAACCACCATACATACTGCCGAACCGTTCTTTTTGAATCCAACGATCCGATGGGTTTCCACACACTAACACCTAACGTATGTTTCCTACTATTTGTTAAACAAAAACTACCGGAATCGCTGTGTCCGTATGTGGACGTAAGCAGATGTTTGTAGATGTGTACGAAAATATGTAACCATATAAATTAATCAGTCTCAGCTATTTTATTTAGTCCAAGAAAACTACTATTTTTCTAAACCACAATTAATAATCGCCTTTATAAGTATAACATTTCTACCATCTCCCAATGACTGGTGCTACGTACATGGAAACTTTAATTTCTCATTGAAGAGAATCCCTATTCTCCCACGCACTGTTGCGCTGTTGCATGCCCACCTATTTGGGAATATATGCTCGTTATAGGTTGTAGCACCTGCGGTTTTACGTAACTACACTTCGTAAGACCCCTTTAATCTTTTTAATCGTGTCTTTCTCGCTTACAATACAGTAGGACTTAGCCCTACTACCAACAAATTATAATACTAGACCCCCCATTAAATTCGTCTTTAAATTTCCCTACAACTTTTTTTGTTGACAAGCGGTATATTGTATTTATTATCCACGGGGTAGTCACTCTTTTAAGATAACTATATTTTGTTTGGTATCAACTAATATTAGATTTTTCTAGCGAGCCCAAATCTGTACATAGATTTTAAATAGGATCACCCCTTACAAAGTTACGCCTTTTAAAGACCCAAACTTATAATTTTTGCCCATCTTTATTTAACTACATCTTTCGAACCTTTTTTTCTACCCAAGACATATGCTTTAACCAACCTTTCCCGAGAAATCTAAAACCGCTGTGTCCCGCGAACACCACGTGGAGATAACACGTATACTCTGTCAACCAGGATAGAAGCAGGAAGGATTTGGAAGAAAGGAAGGTGGGCGAAGAACTTAAAAATTGTGGAATTCAAAAACTAATATATACAACAGATTTACAAAATATCTACAAATATAAACAACTACCTTATATCTTTATGCCCCCCATGCGTACTATTAGGAATGATGTACCATTTGTGATCTTCGCTCGATAAACTAATTTTATTAATTATCTGCGTGTACAAATCGTGTTTTTTACTCCGGATACATACACCGGCAAGTACTCCACACCAAATAAAGAACTAAATGCTTGGTGACTGTTAACTTCTGCTTTTCTCGTGTACGTTTAGACACATCCTAGCCCGTGCGCACCCCTGCCCATACGCATTCCAGCACATGCGCGCCACTACCCATGCGCACCACTCTCTGTACAAATGCTATTTCATGGTGACGTTATAGCCTTTTATAAATAAAAAACAATGTAATACTATTCTAAAGCTTTTATGCAGACATTATAGATAACAAAATTTTAAAAAATTTAATGCCAAGCATGGAGCCGTTTAAACTTAATTTTAATACAAAGTTATACACAGAAGACAGCGCTTTCTTTATGTTAGTTTAAAGTGGTTTTAATTTTATCTAATTTTATTCGCAGCATAAAATTAAAATCGACACCCAAGTCCTTTATCTCCTTTTCTAGCCAATAGTTTGATACATAGAGACCGTCTAGGTTTTCGAATTGCAAAATGTACCAAAGTTTGCCTCTATATATAAAGTCTTTGATTCCACCGACCACAAGATCCATTCCTTCGTGTAATTCTTGCAGCTTGCGACAATCTTTTAATCGCGGCTCTCCCACTATATCCTGCATACATATCTTGTTAGCTTGATCGACTTCTTTTTTGTCGGTATTGGAGGAAATCCTTATTCTCCCACTCACTGTTGCGTAGTAACATGTCCACCACATTGGGAAATATATGGTTGTTATAGGTTGTAAGACCCTAGGTTTTAAATGATCCGAAGGGTTATTTACTAGGCAAATATACAATGTTTAACGGAACTCCTGTGCGGGTGGTGTACGCCAAGGTCACGAAACCCCCATTCCTTAGTTCGTCTATGTTATCTGCCATTTCTAAATACGTTTTTAGAATAACCTTTTAAAAAGTATACGGATTTAGTACCATCCTTTTACGCAAGGACGTCTACATAACTAAAAGAGTCTTTTTTATTAACCACAAATGCATACAGTTTGTAGAAACCGGATGTATATAAGTCAGTCCCTCGGCACATAAAATAATCTTTTAATTCTCCCCCATTTTCTCAAATAAGATGTTCTTTGTCTAACACTTCTTTGTATTGTTTGCGTATTGTCGCAGTGTTTTCCATGTGATCCAACTTCAGCTTTTTTGCATCCATTTCCACTAATTCCAGTTGCCTTTTTCTTCCACTTACAGCGTATGGCGTGCATAATGGGGCAATTTCCTTTAGCGTAAATGGATAGAGTTTACTGCCTATATTTACGCGTTGTCGTACAACCTCTGGACGAATGTTAAGCGTATCTATCAACCCCAATTCCGAAATGACAATTTCTTTTGGAATTGTGTGGATTGTTTAAAATATGTACTGCCTGCTTTAATGTAGCACTTGTGTAAGATTTTTATTTTATCTTGGCTATCTTCCTCCTCTACTATCTCAAAATAATTTACAGGTAAATAGTTAAAACTAAAAACCGAAAGCACATATTTTATCAATTTTTCTCTTTCCACTGGTTTTTCGGACAACTTAATTTGCAACCCCGTCAATTTCTTTGTATTGCCATTCTCTCAATACACGTACTGTAGTAGGTATTATACACTAAACAGCAGCTATTTTATAGCTTGTCCAATAGTTTACTCCACATTTTGGTAAGTGGTACCGAGTACATTGGCGTCTTTAGGAAGTATAACTTACTATCTTCCAATAAGGTTAAACAATCCTTTAAGGGATTATACAACCGTTCCGCATTGACATAGCTTCCAATTGTACAGTTGGATATTGTCGCTTCCAATTGCGTAATACCATGTTCTTTGATCAAGGTAGACTCAAATGTTCTCCTTAAACGTACATCTGGACAACGCAAAAAAATCTAGTATATTATTGCCAAGTTGTTTATTAACACCAGGATTTGTTATCTTGTTACGTTTTTTTTTTGTGGCAGCCACGTTGGTTCGTCAGATTTATGCTACGTTATTTTATAGCCGCACGAGTTATGTATCCCCCAATTACCTATATTGATGTATTGAATCTAATATGAATTATTAGAAATTATTAAGTAAAAGTATAAGTTCAATGCAACATTGTAACACAAGGATAACCCAGAGAGGTTATCGACAGTTCATGAGAACGGAATGCAGCTTTGCATCCGTGAGGGCAGTGATACTGCAGGTGGCAGGTCACAGGCGGTCAACATACCGCAGTTACTTAGAATTAAGTTGTTACATTGTAATAAAGTGTACAATAAAGAGAAACGCAGACATGAGATCTGCAAGTTCTCACAGCCGTGTGAGGGGCAGGTTATTATAAAAGGCCCGGGAGCTCAATGCCCGGCAGTCAGTCTCCAAACTCCATACTTCGTTGTTTGAGCTACTCATCAGTACAATTAAATTATTTTTATTAATGTTATTATGAACCTGCTATTCCAAATTTCAATGTAATTTCTGTTAAACTTAGTAATAAAAATGTGTTAAAGTTTCAAATTATTTTTAAAAAACCAGCTCCAAAGGCCCGAACTCTAACTGGCGCAGTCGTAACGGATGTCAAAAGGGCACTGAAAATCCAAAAATCGGAAGATTGGTGACCAAGAATTTTTATTCGAAATTTTGGCAGAACCCAAACCAAGTTGGAGGAAGAACAAGCATCGTCTAAATCCAGCAACAAACCAAGTTGGACAAGGAACAAGAATCGTCTAAGGCCAACAAAACAAACCAAGGTGGACAAGATACAGAATCGATCGAACCCACCAAAGAAACAGATGAAACTAATGTAAGTTCATTTCCATAAAAAATTTTTAAACCAAATTATAATTGATATATGCTAGTATTATAACTATTGATTACTATCGTTTTATGTATTTTATATTATGAATATTTTTGAAAATAGTTCAAAGTGAATTATTTTCAAAACGAGACTGTATAACATTTTATGAAACTTGAATGTTAAAAAGCAAATGAGACTTGATTAATTACAAAGAGATATTTTTTCTTTAAAAAAGCAAATAAGAATTGAATTTAAAAAGAGATTTTCTTTTTAAAAGTAAATGAGAATTAATATTAAGAGATCCTTACCATAATAAATAGAACGAACTCAAAATAATCCAAAAATAAACAGGCGCACATTCACTAACACCAAAATAAGAAACATCAATTACCGCGATTCAAACCCACGTTTCAATCCGATAAAATAAAAACACAGAACGCAATTCAACTTCAAAGCTAATTCGAACAAGCAGTACAGAACGTTTAATTAAACCACTGACCTCTATAATACTGAATAAATCACAAGAACATTCTGCATTAACTAAAAATACGGTAACTTAAAACCACCTAAGAAAACAAAGCTCGCATCTTTTATACACTTAGAACATCAGAGAAGTGCAATAACTTTCAACTTTCAGCTTAACAACGCAATATCATTATTAAAATCGCTTTCAGAATCCTTGCACAGTACTAAAGAAATAACTTTCAACATAATTTCAATTTGCATCATACACGGGATAATAAAATCGACGCAGTTTCTACATTAATACCTACAATCCATAAAAGCGTGTACAATTGCAATAAACTCTAAACGTTTTTCAACTAATTAATCAGCATTATAAAGTGCAGTAAAACGGTCATCATAAGAAGCTTTAATTATAACGCTGAAAACCTACATTACGAAGAGATTCAATTACCAACAAGCATTATAATACCAAGAGATCTAAAAATAAAACAGACATAACACTTTACATTAGCGAGTACGGAAAGTCAATTATCTAATTCCATAAACTAACACCTGTAAGTGCAATTAACTCAACGTACGTAACAAAGTAACGAAGATTACATTCTTAAGTATTCAATTTCAACCATGAAGTACAGGAGTAATCAACCTTAAGTATAAGTAGAACACAAGACAGACGAACTGTACGTTTACGCAACTCAGTAAAACCCACGGAAAGAGTATTAATTAACAGAATTTAACCAAAACAAAGCTAAACGATAATAAACCCATCCATTTCAGATTCCTTAAGAAAAATAAATTAAAAGCTGCATAAAAACAATTAATCCAAGACTACGGTAATTAAATTCAACATTATTGAATACAAATCTCGTGAATACATCACCGCATTGTGTAATTAAATATAAATAAACAACGACTACGATTTTAAAAATAACTCGACGCAATATAAACTTAAAATTAATAAATCTAATACTACAAGTACGAAATTAATCTCAAATTCTTACCAAATTTTTATCCACCCAATCCAAACTGAAAATTAACAAATTCAAATCAAAATAACGCCGAAAATAACAAAATAAACCTCAACCTTTACCAAAATTTTATTTACCTAATCTAATTGAAAAATTAACACACCAAAACCAAAGTTAACGTTTCAAATAGCTAAATCAACATCAATTTTTTACAAAACTCTAAGTTATCCAATCTAAAAAGGAAAATTTAAAAAACCAAAGCAAAAATAACGTCATAAAAAGGAAAATCATCCCCAATTTTTACAAAATTCAAAATTATTTCGTCTAAAAGAAAAACTAATACATCCAAAGCATAATTAACGCTACAAATAGAAAATCAACCCCAATTTTTACAAAATTTGAAATTTTACAACCCAAACGGAAAATTAATAAATCCGAAGCACAAGTAACCATACAAATAACGAAATAAAGCTTAATTCAAACAAAAAATTTTTTTTTTTGAAATTTCCAAAAATCGAAAACAACCCTTAACCCACATGAGTAACACAGACTTACGTCTCTATTTAGACACAATTCAGACGTTTGATGGCACGCAGGCCCATCTCTCGAATTTCATTGGAGCATGTGAAATGTTCCTAAAAACCTTTTACAAACCCGGAGATGACGCAAGAAATTCATTGCTTATACGCTTAGTAATAACTAAACTAGCCGGAAGGGCACTAACCTTAATCGCCAGTAGGGACGACTTATCGGAATGGGACCAGTTTAAACAGCTACTAATTGCATATTTTGGAGACCAACGTAATATAAAATGCCTGGTACGAGACCTAATAAACCTTAGAATGGAACACAATCAATCCCCCTACCAATTCGGAATGAAATGCCAAGACGTGAGAAGTTTAATTTTAACAAAATTAAAAATCGAAGAACCCGATCAAAACGTTAGACATTTAAAAACAAAAATGTATGACGAAATAGCACTAGACACATATATAAACGCTTTACCAGAACGACTATCGGATAAAATCAGATTCCAACGACCCCAAAATCTAGAAGAAGCTATGAGCCTAGTAATAGAAGAAGAAAATGTAATGTATTACCGCAACAGACTATACAACCCCAACGCGAATAAAAGTTATTCACCAACAAAAACTATACAAGCTACAAGACAAACAATCCTCAACAAAAATTCACACCCTTTAACCCACAAACAAATCAACCGCGAAGTAACAACCCAAGTTTTAACAATACCAATTCTAATAATCAATATAAACATTTTTCAAAACCAACATTTAATCCAACTTTTACGAAACCAGCATTCCAACCAAAATTTAATCAAAACCTAAACCAACAAAGACCAGCATTCAACGCAAACCCTAATAGAAATACACCAATGACTAATACTCATAACAACCCTAACAATTATTACAAACCAACACCAATGGACACCTCATCTGGTAACACCAGACAAAACACAAAAATAACACATATCCGACCAAACCCTCATCAGAAACGTAATTTTACATCAGAAGAATTATTCCATCAAGAAATAGAAAAATTTGACACTGACCAGAATAATGACATTGAGACACCTACGAACAATGAAACAAACCATGCAGAAACTTACGAACGTGACGAACAATACGAAACTTACGAGGAGTATGATGAAGAAAACTCGAACTCAAATTTTCAAATGGACCCGTTCATAGACAACCAAACTTAATAAACTTAAATAACATAAATCACTTAGTATTACCATACATAGAAATACCCACGCCAAATTCAAACTATTAATCGACACCGGATCATCAAAAACATTAATTAGCCCCAGAACCGTACAAAAACATTATTTAGATTATGTAGAAAGAGAACCATTCAAAATCAAAACAGCTCATCAAACAACACTACACCAATTCGTAGCAAATATACCCTTACCGAGAACATTTAATGTTAAAATGAAACATAAATTTTGTGTATTCGAATTTAACGACAAATATGACGGATTAATCGGAATGGACCTTCTAAGAAAATTAGGAGCCAACATTGACATTAAAAATCGCTTATTAAGGACAAAATACGGAAAAATCCCAATTAAATTTCAAAACACGCAAATTGAACAAAAATACACTATAGAACCCCGAACGGAAAGAAAAATAAAAATCCCAGTAAAATCTAACAAAAATTTAGAAATAATAAATCATATGACATTTCAACAAGGAGTAGAAACCCCAACTGCCTTAGTACAAATAAAAGATAACTTTGCAACCACAACAATATTAAATTCAAACGACTATCCCGTAGAATTATCATTGACAGACCCAATTAACGTAGAAGAACTAAATTTTAACGAAATGGAAATAGACGAAAATTTAGAAAACGAATACAACCCAATAGAACATGACGAAATGTTAAGAGAAAATTTAACTAACATCCGCTTCAATACCGACATCAATCAAGAAGAAGAAAGAGCAATTAAGAACTTATGTTTTGAATACCGAGACATATTCCATTGTGAAGGAATACCATTAACATTCACCAACACAGTAAAACATAATATCGAATTAACAGACAATAAACCAATTTTTACAAAAGCATACAGACTACCTCATGCAAGCCAAGAAGAAGCTGACAGACAAGTAGCAGACTTATTAGACCAAGACATAATCCAGCACTCCAATTCACCATGGAGCAGCCCCGTGTTAATAGTACCTAAGAAATTAGACGCAACCGGAAAGAGAAAGTACAGAATGGTAATAGATTATAGAAAGTTAAATGAAAAACGGTAGATGACAAATATCCACTACCAAATATTACCGAAATTTTAGACAAATTAGGCAAATGCCAATATTTTACAACATTAGACCTAGCATCAGGATACCATCAGGTAGAGATGGAAGAAAAAGACATATCAAAAACAGCCTTCAGCACACCTAGAGGACATTACGAATACAAACGAATGCCATTTGGACTAAAGAACGCACCCGCTACTTTCCAGAGAGTCATGGACAATATATTACGAGGAATACACAATGAGAAATGCCTTGTATACCTTGACGACATCATAGTTTATTCTACATCATTGGTAGAACACATAGAAAGATTGAAAGAAGTATTCGAAAGACTTAGACAAGCACATTTTAAAGTACAATTAGATAAAAGTGAATTCTTACAAAAAGAAGTATCATTTTTAGGACATGTAATAACACCCCAAGGAGTAATGCCAAATCCAGACAAAACAAATGCAGTTCTAAATTACCCATTGCCAAAAACAAACAAAGAAATTAAAGGATTTCTAGGACTTAGTGGTTACTACCGCAAATTCATTAAAGGTTACGCTCAGATAACCAAACCCCTGACAAATTGTTTAAAAAAGGGAAACAAAATTGAACACACCCCAGAATTTATTAAAGCTGTAGACAAAATCAAAAACATATTAACAAATCACCCTGTATTAGAATACCCAGACTTTACAAAACCATGTATACTGACGACAGCCGCATCGAATGTAGCATTAGGCGCAGTATTGAGCCAAGGAAAAGTAGGTAGCGATAAACCTATCAGCTACGCATCCAGAACCCTAAATAAAACCGAACAAAAATATAGCACTATAGAAAAAGAATTATTAGCCATAATTTGGGCAACAAAATATTTTAGACCTTATCTATACGGAAGAAAATTTTACATATATACCGACCATAGACCACTAGTATGGTTATGCAAACTGAAAGAACCAAATTCAAAATTACAAAGATGGAGAATCAGACTCGAAGAGTATGATTACGAAATTATATATAAAAAGGGAATTTATAACAACAACGCAGACGCTTTAAGCCGAATCCAACTCAATGCATTAGAAACGGAATCCATTATAGGAAACGTAGACGATACAGAAATAAGGGAAGATCCAGACGAGATCGACACTATACATTCGACACAAAACGAAGAACCAAAAAACGCGATTAAAATTTTAAACGAAGCAATCGATATGAAACCCAACCAATTTATAATAACCGAAGTTTTAAATAACCCCAACCCAGTAAAATATACAAAAGTAGACAATAAAAAAATATATCAAATTCAAATAACTAAAGACGACAACGAGGAACAAATAATTAAAATTCTAAAAGAATACACCCCGAGAAAAACGATTTTATTTTATTTCAACACCGAACATTTATACCAAAGATTTTCAGAATTGTACATTAAACTATTCAATAACTCTGGACCTGAACTCATCAGATGTACTAGAAAACTAATAACACTAGACGACCCTGACGAAATAAACGATGTAATTAGAAATCAACACGAAGGAAAAACCAACCATCGTGGAATTAACGAAACTATAAAACAACTCATAAGACGTTATTATTTTAAAGACATGAAGGACTTGACCACAGATTTCATTAACCAATGCGAGCTATGTGACAAAGCGAAATACGATAGGAAACCCCCAAAGATACCCTTAATGTTAACCAAAACACCCGACAAACCATTTCAAAAACTACATGCCGATACTCTAGTAGTAGAAGCGCAAAACTATCTAACAATTATAGACGCATTCACAAAAATAGGCCAAGCCATACCAATCACATCCAAAAATAGCATTGACGTGACCCAAGGATTTTTACAATATTTCACATTTTACGGAACACCCGAATCAATAACTTTAGACAATGGTAGCGAATTTAAAAACGAGACAATTCAAAACACGTTAGAACTTCACAAAATAAAAATTCATTTCATAACGGAAAACCACCCTGAATCAAACGGACTAATTGAACGATTACATTTAACCCTGTTAGAACAAATTCGATTATTAAGAATAAATTATAAAAAGGAACATATAACCAATTTAATGTCATACGCACTAATCGCCTATAATAACACTATTCACTCATCAACAAATTTTACACCCTTAGAATTAACATTAGGACATTCAGATTCACGAAATCCCTATGACATACACTACAATAAAGAAGTATATCAACAATATGCGAAAGATCACAAACAAAACTAAAAATAACTTACGACAAGGTAAAAGATAAATTAGAAAACGATAAGGAACGTATCACCACAACCCGAAATAAAAATACCGACTCAAATAAATTTTCAATAGGACAAACCGTATATGAGAAAAACTTTCAAAGCAAGCGACATAAAACAGCACCCAGAAATTTAGGACCATTCAAAATTAAGAAAATATCAGATAAAAATATAGCAGTAGTAGACAACGGTAAAATAACGAAATACATTCATTTAAAAAACCTAAGACACCCTGTAATTTCAGATGGACAATCATCACCCTTACCGTCAACCTCCACCCAGGTAGAACGGACAACCAAGTAATAATAGAAGACATAAAAAACAATCCCGGTATACTACCAATTAAATTAGGCAGTATGCAAAACACGATCGACTATTGGACATTCGCACAAAATTCGACCTAACAGAATTAAAACAAGAATTTCAAACAATCACAGAAAATTATGACCGATTAAAACAATCAATGAACACAGCAAAATTCGGAAAAGAATACGCATTAGAAATGATGAATTATAACAGCATAATAGAAAGCATTTTAAGAAACATAGAAGATAAACTTAATAGACTAATACCCAACGAACAAACTACGAGACGAAAAGAGGACTAATCAACGGATTAGGTAACATAATAAAAGCTATCACAGGCAATTTAGATAACCAAGACGCAGAACGTTATGACAACACAATACAACAATTAATTGAGAATCAAAATGACATAAAACCATAATCAGCAACCAATTATCGTTAACCCAATCAACGATTATAAAGTTCAACGAAACATTGAGAAAGCTAGTAAAAATCAGGACAGTATAGCCAACCGAATGCAAACCCTTGAAACCACCATGCAAACTACCTCGTTAGCATGCGAGATTTAATTAGATTTAACACAATATTTACTCAAATAATATCCACCCTTACTTTAATGCAACAAATTTTAGCAACGTTAGAAAACGCAGTAACATTTGCAAAACTAAATACCTTACACTCTAGTATTATTGAACCAACTGATTTATTAAACGAATTAATAAAAATTAGATCACTTATAATTAACAGTAAATTACCTTTTGATGTAACCGAATCGAACATTCTAATATTTGAAAAGATAGCTATAGTAAAGGCTACATTAAGAATAACGAAATAATATTTTAATAGAAATCCCGATAGTAGAAAGTAACAATTATCAATATTATCATTTGTTTGCTTTTCCAACAAAGGTTACTAGCACATACCAAGTAATCATACCCAAAACCAAATTCATATCCCTAAATGAACTGAGATATGGTTATACAAACGAAAAATGTACTGAAGTAACACCAAACCAATATTTATGTCAATCGATGACGACAACAACCATTAAAGAAGACAGCCCTTGTGAAGTACAACTATTAAAATTCTCAAATCATTACGAAAACTGTGAAACCAAACAAGTGCAAATAACTAATATGAAAATTCAAAAAGTTACAGATAACAAATGGATAGCCATTTTCCCAACAGAAGTAATAGCAACCATCCACTGCAACCAAGATGAAAATAATCAAGCATTAATCGGAAGCAAACTAATTACCCTCAAAGAAGACTGTTATGTGAAATTGAAAGATGAAGTTATCAGAGTTTATCAAGATCCCATAGCAACAAAGAAACTTGCAAACCTACCGGAACTACAGTTCAAGATACAAGAAGAAGACGAAGAAATAATCAAGAAACCTATGAAGCTAGAGCATCTAGACTTAGACGATCTCAACCACGCCGTGAAATTAGTGGAAAGTTATAAAGAACAATTAAGTGAAATCAAAACGCCAAAGTTACATTATAATAATATAAGTGTTTGGACAATTGTATTAATCATTTTAATAATTTTTGTAATCATGTATGTATTATACAAAATGTACCTTAGATATAAGAATGAAGGAAACAGTTCTAGATTTAAGGAAACAAAGAAAAATAAAGAAACGACAAGTATACCTTTAGAAATAATGAATTTTGAATGAAATTGAATTATGTAATTTATGTATTTAAAAATTAAGAAAAACCTTAATTTTTCATTTACGGTGGGAGGAGTTATGTATCCCCCAATTACCTATATTGATGTATTGAATCTAATATGAATTATTAGAAATTATTAAGTAAAAGTATAAGTTCAATGCAACATTGTAACACAAGGATAACCCAGAGAGGTTATCGACAGTTCATGAGAACGGAATGCAGCTTTGCATCCGTGAGGGCAGTGATACTGCAGGTGGCAGGTCACAGGCGGTCAACATACCGCAGTTACTTAGAATTAAGTTGTTACATTGTAATAAAGTGTACAATAAAGAGAAACGCAGACATGAGATCTGCAAGTTCTCACAGCCGTGTGAGGGGCAGGTTATTTTAAAAGGTCCGGGAGCTCAATGCCCGGCAGTCAGTCTCCAAACTCCATACTTCGTTGTTTGAGCTACTCATCAGTACAATTAAATTATTTTTATTAATGTTATTATGAACCAGCTATTCCAAATTTCAATGTAATTTCTGTTTAACTTAGTAATAAAAATGTGTTAAAGTTTCAAAGTATTTTTAAAAAACCAGCTCCAAAGGCCCGAACTTTAACTCGCGTAACATAAAGAAAATCAAAGAAGAAATGACCGGGCTCAATCGGAGAGTAGGAGGGGTTGTAGAAAGCAGACCAACATACCATGTACGCGGCCGTAAGGAGTTAGAGATAATACCTGCAAGAGAATTAGTTAAGCAAACCTGAAAAAAAAGAGAATAAGCATAGCAGCAATGAAACGTCTAAGTTATTCAGTACTTTGTAGAATGTAAATAAAAGAAACTGTTTAGATAAACTATATAATATAACAACGGTAAAAGCAATACAGAAAAATGTTTAGTACAAAGTGAGGTAATATTGGGGAGTAGCAGAAACGTTTCCTCACACACCAATTAAACATCAATCAGACAAAATGTTAACAAAACATAAATAGGTGAGACACAATAGATATGAGTAATTCAGTAGTATTGATTTTTTTTTCTTTCTCTTTTTTTCTTAATAGCAGGCAAGTCTATTGTAAAAGGTATCAGCACGACAAAGAATATTGCAAAACCAACGGATAGATATTTAAAGTAATAACAAGTATGAAATAGTTCAACTTACACAACCAGGAGCACCGGTAGAGTGTCTATAGAGTTGGACTAATTCGGCTACTGATAGCCTTGCAGTTGGAGTTGGTAGAGTGTGGGGTGTCCATGGTTCCATCCCATTTTCAACTTGAAACTTGACACTACTATCAACTGCAGATTGTTCTTTTACTTTCTGTAGCTGATCGAAAGCCTCCTGATAGCTTAGTAAGCCGGATGCACTGGTGTAGCTTGGCAAAGATTCACAGTCTATTCGCGGGGGTGGAATTTGTGGTACAACAGACAGGAACACATGCAACACACGCAACTAAGAACAACTAAAGTTAGTATAATTCCGATCCAAACATCCGTCAAGAAGTTTTCGTATTGCGGATCTGCTTCAGCAGAAAGAACCTCGTCAACCTCTGAAGCTAATTTCAGTTGGTAAAGGCATTGTTTGAATACGGTGAAACATTTAAAAACACTATCACTCTCATCATTAATACGGAATGAGTTAAACACTTTTGCAATTTCATTTTGCAAATGTTTTAGGGAGTTTAAAACCTGATTAATGTGGCTCCTTTAAAAATTCTGTACAGCTCTGTACTCTGTACACTCTGATAAAAAAGGACCACGAAACTAGATCGCACACACAGTAATCCTAAAAGAATCGGTCAAGTTTAGCAAGCAAGTTCTACAACTTTTATTTCAAAAGAAACTCAACTAAAAACACCGTTAGTAAAGCAACGCGTAATTACTAAGTCAATGTTCCGTAAACAAGCACGTCAAACACGTTCGCCTATAAAAGCATCTTTTTTTCCATGTAATCAGAACTACACCGCCTACAGGTAATATACAACTAAAATCGCGTCGTGCTTGTTCATGAAGGCAAAAAGAAACAGTCCCGCATTAATTCTCACTATTCTCAAAAGCAAAAAGCAACAGTATTTTTCAACGTAATTAATGCATAGGAACCAAGAACGAACTACGACTCCTCATCTGTTTATTCAATTCGTCGTTATTCCAACCGCTTATCGCCTCTTATCTAGACCCGTATATTCACATAAGCAACAAAATTTATATTTACCACAAGACAACGACGATGCAATTTATAATTAATTATAATCGGTTTGTAATTTTTAATTTATCTATCTTTAAATTACTACACACGAGTTAATAAATATCAAATATAGAACTAGTAATTTGTAGCAATGTATTTATGAATTGCGTACAGCGTAAAAGGTTAAAACTATAAAAATTGCCCGTTACAAATTGATACACAAATTTGATGTATATCTTAATTCTTGCATTGGTTTTTAGCCATGTTAAACAATCAATTCCCACAGTTTTATCGTTGCCAACTATAATATTGCACTTATCTTCGTATTCGCCCTTATAGCAAAAGTTATGGTTTGTAGTTAAATAATTACACATCTCCATCTTGGTAAATATGCCAGCAAAATCTTGGGTTACATCCATGTCAAAAAGATAATAATAATCTTTTTCTAGTTCGTCTAATATATCTGGTAGTTCATCCAATAAAGTTTCCAACTTAACATCTGCTAGTTCCACTTTGTATGGAACACATATAGGATTTTGTAAGTTTTTATTAATGTTTGCGAGGTCTTCTTTTCCGATAATTTCTTTTACTCCCTGGCCCATCTTGTTAGTGCTATCCAGAGAAAACGGAAGCTTAGCTTTAACACCATGCCTAGCGGAAACAAATCGGTCGAACTTTCTTCGTAGATAGCTGTTAAATGCACTACAAATTTCTTTTTTTAGGATAAACATCCTTTTGTTTGCAGATGTTTGCTCGGCGTCAGAAAGGTCGCAAATTTTAACCAACATTATATTGTCACAAAATGGTACTGTAATGGATATATGTCGATGCGCACCCCTGCCCAGTTTGATAACAAAACTGTTCCTAAACAAGAGAATGCAAGCGATTTGGCGGTGTCCAACATATTCGGGTATCTTCGGCAATATTCGCCCCCACTCTGTAGGGTATATAAGGGCAATTTTCGTATTCAATTTAGTATTCGACAGTAGCTAGAACGGTAAACATGAGCGTCTCCAAGGTGATTAACATTTCTCAACTTCTTGGGAATAAAGTGAAACCAACAAATGAGCGATTTGGATTGTGGCTATTGGCAGAAAATAAGTGCAACAATAATCTGGTGACAGATATTGGTAATATTTGTTATGTCGAATGCGAACAGATGTTGACTGGTGGACTACACACACCAATTACAGAACCATTTTGTGACAATATAATGTTGGTTAAAATTTGCGACCTTTCTGACGCCGTGCAAACATCTGCAAACAAACGGACGTTTATCCTTAAAAAAAAAATTGTGGTGCATTTAACAGCTATCTACGAAGAAAGTTCGACCGATTTGTTTCCGCTAGGCATGGTGTTAAAGCTAAGCTTCCGTTTTCTCTGGAAAGCACTAACAAGATGGGCCAGGTAGTAAAAGAAATTATCGGAAAAGAAGACCTCGAAAGCATTAATAAAAAATTCCAAAATCTTATATGTGTTCCATACAAAGTGGAACTAGAAGATGTTAAGTTGGAAACTTCATTGGATGAACTACCAGATATATTAGACGAACTAGAAAAAGATTATTACTATCTTTTTGACATTGATGTAACCCAAGATTTTGCTGGCATATTTACCAAGATGGAGATGTGTAATTATTTAACTACAAACCATAACTTTTGCTATAAGGGTGAATACGAAGAAAAGTGCAATATTATAGTTGACAATGATAAAACTGTGGGAATTGATTGTTTAACATGGCTAACAACCAATGCAAGAATTAAGATATACAACAAATTTGTGTATCAGATAACAAGTCCTGGTGTTAATAAACAACTTGGCAATCATATACTAGACTTTTTACGTTATCTAGATGTACGTTTACGGGGAACATTTGCGTCTACCTTGGCCAAAAGACATGGTATTACACGATTGGAAGCGACAATATACAACTGTACAATTGGAAGCTATGTCAATGCGAATGGGTGTACAATCCCTTAAAAGATTGTTTAACCTTATTGGGAGATAGTAAGTTATACTTCCTAAAGACGTCAATGAACTCGGTACCACTTGCTAAAATGTGGAGTAAGCTATCGGACAAGCTACAAAATAGCTGCTGTTTAGTGTATAATAACCTACTACAGTACGTGTATTGGGGAAATGGCAATACAAAGGAAATGACGAGGTTGCAAATTAAGTTGTCCGAAAAACCAGAGGAAAAAGAAAAATTGATAAAGTATGTGCTTTCGGTTTTTAGTTTTAACTATTTATCTGTAAATTATTTGGAGATAGTAGAGGAGGAAGACAGCCAAGATAAAATAAAAACCTTACTCAAGTGCTACATTAAAGCAGGTAGTACATATTTTACACACTACGAAACAACATATTCTACAATTCCAAAAGAAATAGTCATTTCGGAATTGGGATTGATAGATACGCTTAACATTCGTCCAGAGGTTGTACAACAACGCGTAAATATTGGCAGTAAACTCTATCCATTGACGCTAAAGGAAATTGACCCATTATGCACGCCATACGCTGTAAGTGGAAGAAAAAGACAACTGGAATTAGAGGAAATGGATGCAAAAAAGCGGAAGTTGGACTACATGGAAAACACTGCGACAATATGCGAACAATACAAAGATGTGTTAGCCAAAGAACATCTTATTAGAGAAAATGAGGAAGAATTAAGAGATTGTTTTATGTGCCGATGGACTGACTTAGATACATCCGGTTTCTACAAGCTGTATGCATTTATGGTTAGTAAAAAAGACTCTTTCTTATGTAAGCGTCCTTGCGGAAAAGAACGGCACTAAATCCGTATACTTTTTCTGGCTTCTAATAATAAGTTACTCTTGGCGCCTGCCTAACCCTTTTATCGTAATGATTAGCTTCAACATTGTCCTCATCTTCGTCTTCATTGCAGTACTAGGACAGTTATTCTCGATACAAATGTTGTGTAGCGGGGCACATACATTGACAATCTTACCAGCAGTTTCTGGACAATAATGTAAAGTCCCATGCCGTCAGAGACACAGAACCCATACTTCAAAATACACAAACAATTTTCTACTGTCTACCTACATAGTTTATACGTCCTGTTGTACGTAGTTTCTGGCGTATCTGGGTTAGGTTATGGTGCTATTGGAGTTAGTATTCATGGTCGGAGAGGAAAAACAAAATCGCCTACGGTGCAGTAGCTCAACGACAATGCTTAAATTCAGCATGAAAATAGTTACCTAGAATGTTTCCCTATGTTCCACTGGTAAATTTCTCAAATACCTTGCATCATGAAAATTTTGCCAAATAAAACTGTTATAGGTACTTCCTGGATAACTAACGTTGGTGTGCAGTACCTTTTTCGACTGGTAACATATCTAATTATGCATAAATACTATAAAAATAACTGTACTATTTGCACGTATAAGAAATGATGGCGTTTTCCTCTGAGGTACAGGTATTCGTTGTCGAATAGAGTTACAACTGTAACAAAAATTTCATCAACACATCCTGCAACACCCAGAAAGCTATATTTCTTATAAAATCTATAAATACATAAAGAATTATATTAAGTAATTTAAAAATATAGAAATTGTTTACTTTGTCTGGTATTTGCTAACTCGTCAATAGTATTTTGAAAGAGGATGCACGTATTTAAAATTTCCGGTTGATTTAATGCATTTACCACAGCATTTAAGCCTTTCGCACCGAAACTTTTTCACAACATCTAACTACGCGGTAACTAAGCGATTGAGTTTGGTGCTTCACATAAGGTGCATGTCAAAAACGTGGTACACGTATTTCGGCTTTCACGGTATTTCCTCTCCACTGATCCTCTTCATTATGTCAGCGTAAAACCGTTTAACTTCATTCAAAAAAGAATATACCTTATCACATCAATTTTGCATTAGATTTCACAAAGATAAGAAAAGTCACGTGTATTCACAGCAAGTATGAAAGAAAGTTGTTTCTATATTCGCAACGAATATGAAAGAAATTTGTCTAAATGCTAAAATCAATATCTTAATACGATTTGCAGTGACACTCGAGGTAACTTTATAAAGCATTGTTGAACGACAAACTGAAATCCCATTCATCAAATGATTTTTTATGCCGAAATTAAAACGCGGCTGCAGAACGCAAAGGACCAACTTGAATGAATAATTTTTCAGCCAGTTTGCTAGGCTTGCAAGATTCAAGAAATAATTCTAGCTAACTGATTATTTTTGCAATCTTGCATATAGTGACAATATGGTCGTGACCTTATCTGTGTAAATACAACAATACTTTTTATTATATACTCATATACAATTTAAAACTGAACTGTTTAAGTTATATATACCAATTAACTAGATAGTAGTTCATTTAGCAAATTGTAGGGGATGCTCTCAATTGCACTGATAAAACGCAGTACCTTCTTTCTCATTATCTTTGAATAATAGTATAACATTTAATATGTCCCATCATTGCTGTCGGAGAAAATACTGCATAAATATTAGAAGGTGTCGACAATTTGGCATGTTACCGTGCAATATTCGTACGAACTGCAAACCTTAGATAATGTGGAACAGGTGTTACATACATTGTACCAAGTCCAGATTTCACTTTAGTTCTAAGCTTCACAGCTGCATTTAAAATATTGCCATGCTGGATTTAAACTCTTGTACACATGCACTCTGTCCTGCATGCAAATTAGGTCTTCATGCAGAATGAAATTGTTCCAAAATACTGTCCTTTAAAACAAAAAAGGTCGTCAAGACTGCTGAATTACAATTGTAATATGTTCTATTTTAGCATTTTAACCACACTAGCTTAGGTTTATTAAGCATTTACAAAAATAGGAAAGCTTATTCAGTTGTGGAAATGTTTTAACCTTTGACGAAAGTAGTTCGATCGGTGCATTCGTACTGTTAGAAGATTTAATCAGTCAGATGAAAATGATAAACAATTGATCGTTCTCGTTAATAGCGCAATTAGTTTCTGGTTGTGAATTATAACCATATTTTAGGTACTGACCCTCCAAACCAACCATATGATAGTTTCAACAAGAATCATTTCTGATTAATTTTACAACTATATTGAAAGAGGATATTAGCAGAATTTATGTTCTTGTCGTTATTTTCTCTGCAATAATGGACTGAAAACCGAAGTAGAGATGTAGAGCTCGTAAAAGAGATTAATTGGCTATTGTATTCCGAACTGGCCAGAGTTTTGATGTTACTATTACGGTTTTTGATATAGCCAAAATGTTGTTCTTGTAATTGAGGTTGATTAAATATATTTCTAAAACTTAGGCAATTGAAGCTAATTTATAAGAAGATTTTTAATCTTACCAGGGAATAGAACAAAGGACTTATGTTTCAAGGACAGATTTTTGAATGAATTTAATTATTTTTTTAATGCAGGCATGCATTGATTAAGTGGACTATGGGTATCTAAAATATGTCTTGTTAAGTGCTCCATCTCGTCGAATTTAAGGACAATATTAAAAGCAAGTAAGATTGAACTGCTTTTCGAATTTCAAGCTGATTTGGTTTGCTTCTTACTAGCATACCCTTTCTCTTTATAATTGTATTATGAGCGTCTGTCCTCTATCTAATCTTTATTCTATAGGTACTGCGGTGATTTACTGAGTAAAATGTTGCAAGAAAAACAAGCTAAATGTAATAAGTGACGCTTTTTCATATTGAACCAATTTACAACACTTAACTTATGAGTTATGTGTTCATATCTTTTGATTTGAAAATTAAACAAAAACAGCAGTTCTAAACTTTTTGAACCCTTCTGGAGTATTTCCCATGAAGACAAAACCCACAAACAACAGTCCATAATTGAAAAGGGAAAGTAGCAATTTTCGCATAACAGAGTTTTAATTCTGACGTTTAATAAACGTGTATTAGCATATAGATGTTTTATATTAACATAAGCTCGTTGAATTAGTTTATTGACATGACATTAGTATCTTAGGTCAGCATCAATGATTAACCCCAGGTTGTCTCAACACAGTGTGGAATAGCGATGTCATGGAATTTTACGTCCAAAAATTAAAACTTTAGATTTCGAAGAGTTAGTGTTTACATAAGTTGTTTAGAGATGTTAGCGAATCTATTTATGTCACTATTGATTTTAGATACGGCAGCATTGAGATCTCTAACGAAAAGGAGTAATACAATTGTGCATTGTTTGCATAAAATTACAGTGAACAATTACTAATTACAGATTAGAACTGCGATTTGTAAATCGAAACAGTAGTGGATCAAGAATCGAGCCCTACGGCACTCCAAACCTTAATTTCTGAATATTGAAGTATATACCAAATAAGAATAGGCATTGAAATCTTTTTGTGAAGTAATTGTTCATGAGTTGACATATATTACCACAAAACTCAATATACGATGGTATATCGAGCAAGATGTCGATATCCATTGTATTGAAAACTTTTTGGTAGTGTAATAGTGTACGTGCCGTAATTTGTTTGTTATCATTAGCTCAAATTATGCCACCAATAATTTTAGAAAATTTTGTAGTACAATTATATCTATGACGATATCCCGATTGAGTTGCCAGTAAGAAATTATAGTTAGTAACGTGTTCTTTGATTTGTAAATTACTAACTTTTCTGGCATTAGAAAGGCGAAGTAGAGTAAGTATTGATTCTAGGTCCTTATTCCGAAGTAACCTGCAACTTAAAGAAGTTCTAGGTTCCTAAAACGGGTGGAATGACTTCCTCGTTTCAGTGACCTAAAGAGCCAAACTACAGGTTCGACCAAACTGGTAGGGTCTTTGTAACGTACTGTTTTAATACGCTCTAATAGTTCTAGTATTCCTAAAAATAGTTATTTTCTAGTTTAATTTTAGCATTCTAATTATTAGAATGAAGGTCTGCAATTGTAGCGGCTGCGGATCACCCAAGTAGGTTCCCAGCGAAGTTCCCAGAAAGTTCTAATCCAAGAGTTAATCAATTTTTCTAAAGGCACTTTACTTCAAAGGCACTAAACATGTCAGATTAGTTGCTATCTATGATTAGATGTCAATCATGTTCTAGGACCCTATTTATGTCTGGGTGGTCGGAAGGAATTTTTCAATTAGTAGAACACTCAACTAAAAATTAGTTTGGAGAGCTACTTGTGTGGCTATCTTAGGCATTGGCAGTTTAACTAATCTTAAAGATTTACGACCGGCGTATCCCTTGTCGAGTATGAGAGCTAGACAAGGGTTATTTTCAATTAACTTAAATGTATATAAGGATGCTAGCCGGTAGTAATCGGGTTGTTTATTTCCAGACGCGTTAGAGGTTAAAGGGCTGTTATTTGCCAGATTGAGTGAAGTGTTTTATTTCTCTGAAGTCAAGTGCGTGCCGTTATGTTCTAAGTTATTTATTCCTCTGAGTAAGTAATTAGTATATGTGATATTACCATGAACTCAAGGCTGTGTTATGCAGCATAAGTCAGTTATTTGTTTAAATACAGTATTTGTCGACTTCCATAAAATACAACTCCGGGTAAAAGCCCAGTTCAAGTAAATTGATCCGTTAGATTATTGCTTTGGAGACCGCATCGTTTTAGAAGGTTCTTCTATTATATTGTGTTTCGATGGTGTCAGATGCCGTTAATCACTAATTCTTGAAGAATTCTTGAGAAATGCAAAGCTCTGTCCGAAGCATTATTGCGTGCCAAAGGCATCTTCAAAATTCAGCCTTTGCCATTATCTACATAGACTTGGGAATACGATATAAGAAGTATTAGAACAAAAACAAATAACAAAAACGAAAACATTCTTTATAAGATTGATGTCTTCGGTGCGAATGTTTTAATTTTTTTGCATGCTGTTCTTTGTCCTGATACATTTTGTAATGTGCTCCTTGGTTGTGTGTAGAAGTAAATAGACAGGCTTAGGTTAGGAACAGCTGCCAAGGAGCATTTTTAAAAATTCAACCTGCCCTTTTGATCCACATACACTAAAAAATTCAATACAAAAAATTAAAACACAAAAAGTTACAGCGTTCACAAAAGAGAAAGTATACTTTCTAAGACTGATTGCTTTCGTGCGGTTGCTTTAACTTTTTTGTATACCGTTCTTTGTTCTGATATTTTTTGTACTGTGTCCTTGAGTGTGCACGTGTAGATGAAAGTGAACACGCTAAATTTTTTGCAAAATGTTATTTTGGCGTTTGTGTGTATTTTTGTATGTTTGACTAGTTTTTGAGATATATTTTCTTCCGTGCGGGCCGTGCAACTCTTTTGTGTATTGTTTATTGTTATAATTTTTTTTGTATAGTCCCTCTGTCTGTTTGTAGAAGATAATGGACATGCTGAATTTTCTCCATGGTAGTCCAAATATTGTCCATTTTATTATGTTTTAAGAATAGTTTCTTTGATTAGGAACAGCTGCCATGGAGCATTTTCAAAAATTTTCATCCACTTACACTAAAAAATACAATAAAAAAAAATAAAAACCAGGAACCAGACTAAGACAGGTCCCAGAATGAGGGCAGCGGCTCTTTCGGTACTTAGATTGGCAGATACCATAAGGGTCGGTATGACATTCTAAGACACACTACTGCGATGTGGAAGGCAACGGGAAACCACCACATTATCTCACAAGTACACAGCCTACTTAAATTGTAATAAACATGATGGCATTCTCTGGGGTAAAAAATTCCGGAATTAAAATAGTCCCCAATTCGAATTTTCTAGAGAAGACTACTTTGGAAGATGTGATTGGAAAATTTAAAGGAAGAGGGGGAAAATTTTGCGAGTCGCAGCGTGGAATGTGAGAAGTATGAAGCAAGTAGGGAAGCAAGAGAACTTGAATGTTAAAATGGATATGCTAGGACTAGACAGAGTAGGGATCTTCGAAGTTCGCTGGTCAGAGGCGGGGGATTTCTGGAGTGAAGACTTTAGGGTAATTCATACAGGATCAGAGGAAGTAAATTCGAGTGTGGGGATAGTTATGCAAAAAAAAGGACAGCGTCTAGAAAACTACTTACAAAAGAACGAAAGAGTACTCATGGATAGATTAGATTCTAATTGGGTAAATACAGTAATAATACAAGTGTACATGCTCCTCTAGCTACAGTGCGGCGTAGGTAAAAGCGATCTACAAAGATATCAAAGGCATACTAAGATGCGTAGAAGTACATAAAACTTTAATAATTACGGAGGATTTTAATGCAGTGGTAGGTTAAGGTAGCGAAGGAGCGGTAGTTAGTTTAATCGGTTTAGCCACAAGAAACGACAGGAGAAATGAGGGAAATAGGCTGACAGAATTTTGCGACAAGAGGAGTTTAACCATCACAAACACATTATTTCAACATCATGCTAGAAGACGATTCACGTGGAATATGCCAGGAGATATAGGAAGATATCAAATAGATTACATTCTTGTTAGACAACGGTTTAGGAATCAAGTAAAAGACTGTACAAGCTACCCATAAGTAGACATAGACACTGACCACAACATTGTAATCATGAAGGCGGCTCTTAAAATTAAAAATTTGAAAAAGGAACGCAATAGGGCACTTCGTCTTTGAGAAACTAGAAAATAAAGGTATCCACGAAAGATTTAAAAAAAGTTAAATGAATTGCTGAAAGATTTGAGGAAGTTTATGATACTAAGGAAGTAGAAACAGTATAGAATAACATTAAATCCAGCTTAGACATGGCGGCCAGAAATATTCTGGGGTATAAACAAAAAGAAAATAAGAAACCATGGGTAACAAAGGATATCCTGAATCTAATATAAGACAGACGAAAAATTAAAAGTAGATCAGATAAAACAGGGAAACAGAGATACAGAGCCATAAAATGGGATATTATTCACAAATGCAGGAAAACTGATGAACAATGGATTGATACAAAATGTAAAGAAGTACAATCTAAGATGGAAATAGGAAAGGCAGACGAAGCGTATAAACTAATTGGAATGAATTTTAGGGATATAAAACCGTATAGGAAAAATATAAGGAACGCGAGAGGAAACGACATTATAGAAAATGTAGAGAAAGTGGGTAGATGGCAGGAATATAGGGGGAATCTACATGCAGGAGAGAAACATTAGAACAGGAATCAGACATTAAAAAGGATGATTTGGGATAATCTATACTTAGAAAGGAGATTGAATTACATTAAAGGGTCTGAAAAATGGTAAGGCGCCGGGTACAGATAAGGTGCAAACTGAAACTCTAACAGCCCCGTGATAAGCAGTAACAGACGTCTCTTTCAACTTGTAAGTTATATGTATGAAACTGGCAAGTTAACAATTGTGCTTCTTATCTCATAATAACCATAATTAATCTCTACCCTAATACTAACACGAAGTACAATTTATCGCAAAGATTATCTTTAATAATAAATACCTACGTTCTAGCTTTAAAATATTCTAAATAATTTCTGGACTGCTGTATATGTATATTATATATATTACTCAAATTTAGACCAGAGTAGAAAATAAATTAACGACATCAAATAATTTTAATCACCCTGTATAAAGAAACAAATAGAAATTACGTGCGAAATTTATATTAATTAATTCAATTTTTAAGTAACGGGTATTAAACAAACTGTACAACCAATAAATAATATTTAATTGGTATTTGCTAAAAATTAAAGGGTAGAAGTCAATGCCATTCATTATTATTTTAATTGGAGTTAATTGAACCATTAGTAATATATAATAAGCATAAAAGCCTGTGAAAATACAAGGTTGGTAACAAACAGCTAAAAGGAAGGTTAAAATACCATGAAACAAAGCTCGGAGAATTATATTAAAACGTTCACACACCTGCAAACTTTTAAATGTCAAATTCTAATAAATTTGAATAGATAAACATGCAGCTTCTACGTATATTGGAAACGGACGAATGTTTTAGCAGGAAATGCTAGACGTAGGGTTATTTTACTCAAGTAAGAATTCACGTGGATTTAAATAGCAGATAATAAAGAATATCGATTTGTACCACTCAGACCAGGGTAGAAAGGGATGAATAAAACGCGTAAAGCAGAGACACTGATAATAATGGCGTGATTTGTAAAGCTTCACTAGGGCTACGATTGTTTGAAATAAGATGCAAACACGAGAGGGGAAAGCATAGCAGTTGGTGTGTAAAATTAATTAGTTGTTCTCGGACGTGTTTGCAAGCCGTGTAGAAATTTCTTAGATTTTCAACTTGGACGTGTGCAAATTTAGTAGAATCGCTGTGCCGAGCCGTCGAAAAAGAAAAGAGAATGCGAAATTCTAAAAATTGTCCGTTGCGGAACAAATTCGACTTGCAAGCGGGCCATTATAGAAACCCGTGTTAATAGGTGTTTCGCTCTCTTAGATTTTTGATTTTATTCAATACTTTAAACAGTTTTGCTCTTTATTTTTTTGATTACTCGATACTTTAAGTAGAATATGTGGTGAACACGTGCTACAATAAAAGTTATTAGTGCACTTAGAGAAGATACAAGGTAATAAAGTCTAGTTATATTTGCGAGTATTGTACCAATTATCCAAATTAAATCATAAATAGACAAGTGGCAGAAATTTCTGGGGTATAGAAAGAATAGAAATTTTTGATTTTTGGGGTATAAAAGGATATCCTGTAATCTAATATAAGAAAGACGAAAAATTAAATGTAGATCAGATGAAACAGAGAAACAGAGATACAGAGCCATAAAATGGGATATTATTCACAAATGCAGGAAAACTGATGAACAATGTATTGATACAAAATGTAAAGAAGTACAAACTAAGATGGAAATAGGAAAGGCAAACGAAGCGTATAAACTAATTGGAATGAATTTTAGGAATATAAAACCGTATAGCAAAAATATAAGAAACGTGAGAGGAAACGACATTATAGAAAATGTAGAGAAAGTGGGTAAAATGGCAGGAATATATGGGGAATCTACATGCAGGAGAGGAACATTAGAACAGGAATAAGACATTAAAAAGGATGATTTGGGATAATCTATACTTAGAAGGAGATTGAATTACATTAAAGGGTCTGAAAAATGGTAAGGCGCCGGGTACAAATAAGGTGCAAACTGAAACTCTAAAAGCCGCGTGATAAGCAGTAACAGACGTCTCTTCCAACTTGTAAGTTATATGTATGAAACTGGCAAGTTAACAATTGTGCTTCTTATCTCAATAACCATAATTAATCTCTACCCTAATACTAACACGAAGTACAATTTATCGCAGAGATTATCTTTAATAATAAATACCTACGTTCTAGCTTTAAAATATTCTAAATAATTTCTGGACTGCTGTATATGTATATTATATACACATTATATACACATAATAACTCCAAAATTTACTACTAAATCGGGTATATTTCTAAATATTAAATCCGTGAGTGTTTCACTATTATTGGTAATACGAGTGACATTGTCAATCAATTGATTGAAATAAAATGCTGCAACCGAAGAAGATAATTTTGGTAGAAATGAATCATGTATTTTAAACCAGTTAATATTAAAATTACTTTGTATAAAAACACCATCACTTACTGGTGATATCCCTAATAAAAAATCCACCAGTATGCCCAAAATTTTCAAAACGTTAGAGTTTGGTGGATTGTAAATTACACCCACTGATACCAGCCTCTATACGTAAATTTATATAACTGAAATGAGAAGATTTTGTCAATATGAAATAAAACGTACCAAAGCATTAACGTTGTTTTGTTTATATACAAATTAACTTAAATACAAGTGTTTTACGTAGTTCCAAAGGAAAATTAAGTTTTCATCCTTTTATTTAGCAGATACTCGTGTTTGTATATCAATAACAAGATTGGAAACAGTTTTTCAACTCAAGCTAGAATAGCTGTACGTTTTTATGAATTTTAATTTTAAAAACTAGTCTGAACTGGTTATTAAAATCCTATTTTAATAAGTTTTAGATGATATACAAAAAAGATTAATTTTCATTTAAATGAAAAGTGTACACAGCTTTTTTATTTTCATGTATAGTTTTTGTACTTTTTCACTCAGAATAATGTCAACACCACGCAAGAGTTAATTTGTTCTGCACTTGTTATAAATTACTTTGTATACAATTCCGGTTCGTTAAGCCTCTCATTCTAGAGCCTTTGGAACAAGAAGTTATTAAAGGGCTGCTTATTAATTAATAATTAAAACACGTCAAAGGACACTTTTATTAATTTTTGGAATATTTACTGAAACATTTCTTGTAACTCTCATGACAATAGTGTCTAAAATGCTTGACGTTGACATTACTGATGTGCTACAAAACTGACAAGCAAAAAATCGAACGTATATAGAATACCACCAAGACCAAAGTATTAAAGTGCTTCTAATCAATTTTTAACGAAGAAGCATATGTGAAACAGCAACTTTAGACTGGTTAATGCTTGTTTAAATATTATTCTATAAAAAACTGTATACGGTAGAAATATGTGAATTTCCTAATGAATCACGCTGTATTAAACTCACTGAATGCTGGTACTGAATTAAGTTAATATTACATACTTACTTGCACAAATCGCTATAACGTCCACTCTCTAAATTTTCTATTTTGTTTAGAAATGATTTGAGGATAAACGGCTTGTACATTTTTCCATGCAATTGTAATTCGAGTCGACCCGCAGATTTTATACGTTCAGTATTATTCACCGTATGCAATAGGAAATATTGTAGGTCAAGCTGTCTGAGCCAAATTATCAGAACACATCGAAATATATATAGAAATTATTTGCTAATTATTTGTTTTTTTTTGCTGATAAAACCAATTTTTTTGCTATATCTGTAAAAAAGTTACAAGTGGCTAGATAGCTTAATATAAGCTATCTAGCCAACTAAAAACAATACCTACACAAAATAAAATAAAAAAATTAATAATATATAAATTATTTGATATTTTTTGCAACCATTTGCAAAAAAAAATATCAAATTTTTAAATAATAAAATAAATATCAATATCTACAAGAGCAAAGTACATTAAAGAAATTAATTGCTGGCATGACTAAAGAATACCAACGTTTTATGAATTATTTACTCTTAAAATATGCAACTCCCACATTATTAGAACACATCAAAATATATATAGAAATTATTGCTAATTATTTGCTTTTTTTTGCTGATAAACCAATTTTTTTGCTGGATCTGTAAAAAAAGTTGCAAGTAACTAGATAGCTTAATATTAAGCTATCTAGCCAACTAAAACAAATACCTACACAAAATAAATAAAAAATTAAAAATATATAAACTATTTGCTTTTTTTTTCTACCCTTTGCAAAAGAAGATAAATCAAATTTTCAAATAATAAAATAAATATCAATATCTACAAGAGTAAAGTAAATTAATGAAATTAATTGCAGGCACGACTAAGGATTTACATAATTTAAGAGCAAATAAATCAAGCTACATGATTATGTGATTATGATAGAAGCAATTAATTTTTTAAAAACACTTTTCTCTTGTACTTCAGGCTAATTATATTATTATTATCATTTGAACATCTAATTTGGCGAGCAAAAAATTCGGAAATTGCATATCGAAAGAGCAAATAATTAATAAACAATGAAAATGCTATAGTTGTGCCAGCAATTAATTCCTTTAATGTATTTTATTCTTGTAGATTCGAAGTGGCTAGATGGTCTTTTGTCGTTTTTTATATTAATTTCGCCAGAAAAATATTTAGGAGTTGTATATTTTAAGGCAATAAAAAACGGCAAAAGACCAGCCAGCCAGTTCAAATCTACAGGACGAAAAGAAATTAAAGAAATTAATTGCTGGCACAACTAAGTATAGCGTTTACATTGTTTATGAATTATTTGCTCTTTAGATATACAGGTCTCAAATTTTTTGCTCGCCAAATTAGATGTTCAAACGATAATAATAATATAAGTTGGCCTGAGACTACAAGAGTAATGTGCTTTTAAAAAATTAATTGCTTCTATCATGATTTCATATTCATGTAACTTGATTTATATGCTCTTAAATTATGTAAATCCTGATTTTTTTGCTCACGAAATTAATATAAAAAACGACAAAGGCCATTATTATCGTTTGAACATTTAATTTCGCGAGCAAAACATTCGGGAGTTGCATATCTTAAGCGCAAGTAATTCATAAAACATATGAACGATATAGTTATGCCAACAATTAGTTTCTTTAATGTACTTTATTCTTGTAAATTCGAAGTGGGTATATGATATTTTGTCATTTTTTATATTAATTTCGCGAGCAAGAAATTCGGGAGTTGCATATTTTAAGAGTAAATAATTCATAAAACGTAAGTATTCTTTAGTCATGCTAGCAATTAATTTTTTTAATGTACTTTACTCTTGCAGATATTGATATTTATTTTATTATTTGAAAATTTGAATTTTTTTCTTTTGCAAATGGTAGCAAAAATATAGCAATTAATTTATATATTGTTAATTTTTTGATTTTATTTTGTGTAGGTATTGTTTTTAGTTGGCTAGATAGCTTAATATTAAGCTATCTAGCCACTTGTAACTTTTTTACAGATATAGCAAAAAATGGTTTTATTAGTAAAAAAAAGCAAATAATTACCAAATAATTCCTATATATATATATATATATATATATATATATATATATATATATATATATATATATATTTGTTGTGTTCTAATAATTTGGCTCAGACAGACCTAACTATAGTTTCATAAGATGTAAGCATACTTAGAACCGGATCAAATAGAGTAAAAGATGATATATGTGTTCTTCGACAAAACTGTCCTACTGATGATGCAATTGGCTTACTAGTACTTGTATAAAGCTAGGAGTTAATAAAACGGTTTAAGGAAGAATTTGATAGAAGCCAAGTGTTTGTCCAAAATATTCTACAGCAATTAAAAATTTTGATTTATGTTGACTACGTATTTTAGCGTTTCTAAATTTAATGACTGTAGATTGCTACAGAATAAAGAAGAATTAACAAATATTTTAAAAAACTCTACCTTACGCTTATTTTAGGGAAAAAAGTACATGCATCACGAAAAAGATGTAAGCAGAAAAACCAGGCAAGTGGTATTCACGATTAGCTGTAAATTAATTAAAAAAAAATGTGTGTGTAAAATTTATAGGCTCGTATCATAACTTTAAAAATAATAACAAATAAATTACGAATGACAAATTACGTATATTGCTCACAATAGAAAAGGAACTAATTGCAAGTAGTTAATAAACAACGAAACATGTTAGCTACAGAATTAATAAAAGAGCGCGAATGCTCACTTAGGAACAAATACGTCTTTCACCGAATAAGTATAAATTCATACTGTTTCTCTAACTTGTTGATTAGTGTGGTGAGCAGTTACAAAAATCCGTTAAAATATGGGGCGGGCCGCAGCCAGGGTTGTCGCAGGTATACAATGTTAATAATAAAACGTTATGGTGGCACGTCGTCACCAACTAGCAAAAATGCTCATGACAATAGCATAGAGTAGTATTATTATCTCATGGCGGGTGACGTTACATGCGCAATAGGTTCAATTTAAACTTGAACCTCAAGATTCACATCGCTACAGTAAAACCCACAAACATCTTGCTAGCAATGTGGCTTTAATACGTCGTCACGAATATCCCATTTATTACGTTAAGTAAAATATTGTTTGTAAGAACTCCGTTCATGCTGGCGGTATCTAGAAATTTATAAATATATGAAATAAATCCAGACCTCCATATAATATCGGAGCTTTTACTTGTTTTTACTTATAAACAATTCTAGGTTCGTAGTTTCTTTATCCGTAATTATTTGCTGTGGCAACAGTGCACATACTCAGCGGATCCCAATACTGTATATACCGAATGTGAACCGTAACTGTTATTGTCATTCTCGCTCTTATCAAGGTCTTATTGTTTCCAGTTTTCCGTTTTAATATTTGTATCAAGTTATAGTCATCAAAACAGTTTTTTTCAAAACTAACTGATAGTTAATTTCTTCAGCAATGTAAGTATTTAAAAAGAATGTTCGTTCAATGATTAATTATGATATTTTTAGAGTAATATTATAAATAAGAAGGAGGTGATTCATAGTTATGGACGACAGATTGTTTTTAATGTGTTTCAATATTTGAAACGCATAAAAGATTCGGGCGCCTCTAACCTGAACAATTTGCAAGAGTGCGTGGCTGAAGCAACAGGTGTGTCATTGCGGACGGTGCAAAGAATTGTAAAAGAAGGTACAAACAAACCACCCTGCAGCAAGTTCAGTTCACCAAGGGAAACCGTAAATAAACCAAGCCCTAAGTCAACAGTGAACGGATTTGACGAAGAGATTCTAAGAACCGTTATGTATCGGTTTCCAGCAATACATAAACGTAGACCGACTTTGAAGTTAGTGTTTGACGAATTTAAAAATGATTGCCCTCATTACACGGGAGAATTAGGTTCGTTCAGAAAAATTGTTGTAAGAGCAGGGTTTCGTTAGAAGAGAACTGTAGATAACAGGAAAATTCTTGTTGAACAAAGCAATATAAGGGCAAAGCGCACCATATTTTTGAAAAATCTTAGTAAGCATAAAGAAGAGGGCAGAAGCATTATGTATAACGATGAAACATATTTGCACAGTTCTCACAGTGTAACAAAGTATTGGGATGACGGCACCACCAAGGGTTTGAAATCGTCAGTTTCAAAAGGGAAGCGTTTGATAAATGTTCATGCAGGTGAAAAAAATGGGTTCGTTCCAAATGCAGAATTGATATTTAAGTCTGGTTTGAAAACTGGGGATTATCACGATGACATGAATCATCGAAATTATAAAAAGTGGCTGCAAGAAAAGTTAATACCAAATTTGGAACCAAATTCAGTGTTTGTGATAGACAATGCGTCATATCATAATGTTCTTGTGCATCCTAATCCTACTTCAAGTTGGAAGAAAACAGATATGCAGAAATGGTTGAAGGAACGCAATATCCTCTTTGAAAGTAAAGAAACCAAGCCTGAATTATATTCCAAAATTAAGGCACATAAACCTGTTCATCAGCTGTTTGTAATTGACCAGCTACAGGCAGAACATGGTCATGTAGTATTGCGTTTACCTTCATATCACCCAGAACTAAATCCTATCGAGATGATTTGGACGTTACTTAAAAACCGTGTCGCTGCATGTAATGTAACCTTCAAAATAGATGATGTATGGAAGTTGGCAGAAGAACATATAAAAAATATTGAAATCAACGAGTGGACTAAAGTATGTCTGCACGTAGAGAAAATTGAAAAAGATTATATGGAACGAGAAACTTTAATAGAAGAGGTTCAAGATCTAATTATACGGGTTGATGATAATAGCGATAATTCAGATGGATACTTATCCTCAGGCGATGAGTCTGATGATGGTGATGAACGTTTAGGATGTGAACCCATTTAAAATATAATTTATGTAAAATAGTTGAATGATGGTCTTTATTTAGCGTTGTAGAAAATATGTGTCATAAATACATTTGTTTGTACATTATTGTTTATTACTGAGGTGTTGAAATAAAACTTGCTTGAAGAGGGAAACAGTCTTTATAACAAATTATGTTCAGTAGTGCTGTGACAATCGATCACTTTTAAAGCTGAAACAATCAATGATTGGCTTTCAAAGTGATTGAATCATTACATTTTAATCCAATCATAATCAATTCTGTTAAGCATGTCCATTCTTTGTCTCCAAAAGGGATTCTTATTGACTGTATTTATCTCGGCGCTTCTATCCGATCATGTTAATCCGCTTCAGTTTGGCGACATAAACCAGTTTTCGATCCGATGCAGCGTCTCCAGTCAATCCATTAAAACAAGTGGATTGTACTACTCGATCGGATCTGAATTCCGCATTCGACGACATTATGCAGGCTTGACGATTTAAATAATCTATGATTATAATATCAACAGCATCTGATAAGGCCGGTGTAGTATATCTAACTTCAGTCGTATAAGCAATATTGCTTTTGTTTAGTCAGAAAGGTTAAGATTATTAATTATTCAAGGAATTATTGTATAGCTAGATTATCGATGAAGTGCGTAAAAAATATATATATTTAACAAATATTTCTAAACTATAAATGAGGTTATGTAAAAATATATAACCTGACAAGATGCAAACCTTAATTATCTTTCTTTTCATACTATAACTGTTCCTCTTCCTTCAATTCTACAGCACTGATTTGTTGATTCTAAGATCCATTAAAATAAAGCACGAGATATATGCAATTTATAATAATATTAATATAACAAATGATATAAAAACCTTTTGGTATTAATTAAAAATTGTTTTTGTTTTGTTTTTGTTAGTTACAACATCATGAGTGTCATTGTGTAAACATATTCTTAAAACGTTTTTGTAATAAATCTTAGTAATATTTTCGAGGTGGGCATTTAAAATTGTTATAGTGTTTATAGTTTATAGTTTGTGTTTAAAACAAAAAGGTCTATTAATTTGAAAAAAAAGAATATGTAGTACTACCAAATTGTTTTTGTTCTACTAGTGACTATAAGTGATAAAATATCTTGTGTACACTGATCCAATCAATCAACAATCTGTGGTATCACATCTAACAATAAGCTCAGATCATTTTTATAGAAGAGCAAAAATCAACATAAAACTATTTAACACATTCCTTGGTTGCTCAACAATTTTTGCTCTGGCAACACTGGACGTGCAAGCAGTCGATGTTTTCTAGTCTCACTTTTTTATTTTGATTATTAATATAGCTCCTCCTCGCGCAGGTTTTTTCAAGGTCACCCGCCATGAGATAATAATACTACTATAATACCTTCTTGACCTTTAGGTTAGATCTACACTGTACCTGGGTATAAAGTTCCTGCTTGATCTGTAGGTTTTGTGTACACTGTACCTGGGTAAAGTTTCTACAAAGTAGTATACAAGCTTATGACACTCTATTTTCCTATTTATAGTGCCACATTAGACACTCCTACTGACAATACTTGCAAAACGACGCAAAATAAAGGATTCTAGCATTACCGGTTTTTCTCTACGCTTACATATTGCAAAATGGAAAAAGAAGCAAAGAAAGCTGTAGCTTTATTGAAACAAGTCTGGTAGCCAAACTAATATTGCGTTCCATTAACCCTTTAACGCGCAAATTAATTTTTTTGTATTATTGTTAGTTTTTTAATCCAGCCAATAAAAGTTAGTGTATAAAGACTGCAAAAAATATTTTAAAAAATATTTGTTACTTTATAGTGACCACTTTCCTAATGTTTTGTGGTTATTTAAATTGTCACTTTAAATAAACCTAAATGTATTTTATTTATTACTGTTTGACATAGCTACTAGTTGATAAAAATAGGTATAAAATAAATTCAAGTTGATTTTCATGAAAAGGCGCAAAACAAGTTAGGCACAAAGCTACATCGCATGCTTACCAGACAATGCTGGACCTAGCTATTTTTGCTCTTGTACTGCAGTAGGAACATCTTCTAGTGTTCCCCTTGATAGGTAGATGACTTCCCACATTTTGCTTTCTGAACGAACTGTCTATACATATTCTACCGCAATAAGAGTATGGGAAATAAGTCTGTAAAACCTTGTTGGAAAATATAAGCAATTAAAGTTCACTTGGAAACTTTTAGTGTCCGTAGCAAATAATAAAGTCGGAACTAAATCATTTGCACGCCAATGTATATACAAAAGCGTGCTTTTTAATATAAGATTGCCAGGAATTTTGAAATTTGAAATCTTCTACGGCAATTGTTGAAAAATGTGTTGAATCTTAGTATTAGCATAATGTGATGTAAGCATTTTACTAAGATGGACTGCAGTAAGTAGTCTAGATACTGCTTTTTTGTTTAGTATTGTAACATACTTCTGCTACAGTTAGTTAAATAATTTCTTTTACTTAAAACTACTACTAATAAAAGCAGTCCGTAAGAATTATGCTGCATTTACTTAGTAACTCTACAAGTTCTATATAATTTTTGGGAGATGTGTATTTGGTCTACTAACATAATAACTGTATAGTAAAATAAAATATACTTCCCAATTTTTTAAAATGCAAAGATTGAATTCAAATCCTTTATTCAAAAACAAAAAGTATTGTGTAAATAAGAAATCTACAACTCAGAAACAAACTAAAAATATTATTTCATGTCTTAAAAACCTAAACGAATGCAAAAGTTTTTTATCTTAAAATACCTAACCGTCATATACCTAATAGAACTTTGAAATTGATAGTAATGTAAATGTAGATGCATCAGTCAAAGGAACTAATTAACTAAAATGAAAAGTGATCTAATAAGTGCCTTTAAACATATTTACTTTGTCGTCATCATGCAATGCGAGGTTAATAGACACATCGCTTCTGTATAATGCTTCCCAAAACTGTCTGCGATTAGGCAGCATTAATGGGTACAGTTTCTCAATTATTAATTTTTGTCTCTCCTAAGCTATCCCTCTCGGAGAAACTTTCTGAAGAGGCTTAAGGACCATTTTCGCTTTTCTACACTTAAGTTGTAAAAAATTAAGACCTTTAAAACAGTCCTCTTTATGGCTGGTTTTTATAGTAAATGTCCAACGAACTTCTACGAGCTTACAGACACGTAAAATGTCTCTTAGGTACCTTTTGGATGGACATTTCTTAGTTCATATTGATATGCCTTGTCGGCAAATAGGAAAAAATCTTTAACGCCCATAGATTTACAAGTGACATCTTTGGTAGAGATCAATACACAACCTACAAAATCATCATAGTTGTAGACTTTTTTTGCTTTTGCAGGGACATTTCCACCAGATGATGAAACTGCCTGCAGATATAAACGTATGTCCTACTTTTAAATACTTTATGGTCTCCGTTTGCACTGCAATTTCATCGCTATTTACAATTTGCACCAAGAAAGTTATTAACGCCCAATTATTATTTTGTGATGAGCAGTTATCCGCCTATAGCACAATATTGTTGTCATCACGTCTGTGCATAAAGAAAGCAGATTTAATATCTTCCTGTTTACGTCCAGAAATTGCTTCGTTCCATAAGACTACGAGTGGTTCAATTGACGTTTTACCCAGGGGTACAAAGCTCTCGCTGAAGCATATAATACGATGACAGGACATGGCAGTCTTATACATATCTAACCTCGGTAGCATAATGATCTTCTGCAGGTCGATAGAATAATAAACATAAATCAGGCTCAAAATGTTGTTCTTGCTGTCTCACATCCTTTTGATATTCTTCCCTACTTTTTCTGTAACGTGTTTTATGTGTCATGTAGCTTTCACACTGGATACAGTCTTTTTCTTTAAAATGGGATGTTTGCTTTTTATGCATATCAAAAATAGTACACACTTCACATTCTTCATTGGACAAATTAGCGAAGGAAATATTCATATTCATAAATTTTCGAATAAAATCATGTGAAATTTCATGGGAGGGGTATTTACTTCTGTAGCTTTCAAAAATACTTTCGATAGTTATGTCGCTTGGAAAATAACGCTTTCCAGGTGCATCACTTCTCCGGTAGTGCGAAATGGCAGGATTGTATTGAAGAAAATGGTTTCAACCAATTGTCGGTCTATCTTTTTCTATTTTTGTGAGATCCACGTTTGTCTTTTTGCTCCGATACGTCCTTTTTCAGTATTTTTGGGAGTCTTTTGTCATTTTTCGGGTTCCGTACCGTATAAGGTCTAACGGAACCTTTATAAGATCACTCTCGTGCCCGTCCGTCCGTCTGTCACAGAGATTTATCTTCAAAACTATGTAACGTAGGAATTTGGAATTTGGCAGTGCTAGGTCTGTGTGGCGCGCACATACATCGACAGTCAAAAAATAGAAAAAAAATATTTTTAGATTAAAATGGCGGGGGATATTGTGTCAAAAAAAGTTTTAATAAATATATTGTGTGTGAGGAATCACTCGAGGATTCTAAAAGGCTTCTAAAAACAGTTTTTTTAATAATTTTTTTCCAGTAGTCTTCATAATATAGCTCCAAATGCGCCAAAATGACCGCCCCCCCTGTTCTCCTATGTTTCCAAAGCTAAAATTTTGACTTTAATAGGGATAGTAGCTATTGAGACATAGATTATCGGAAAGCTGCAGGTTTTTTGACAGTGTAATGGTTGCTGGGAAAAATTTTTTTTTAAACACAGTAATAGAAACGTATTTACTAATGTACCAGTACAATGTGGGACAATATATCCATTCTCCAGTTATTACAATAAAATTTGGATAAGATTTAAATATACATAAAAAATAAAAACAGCTTAATTTGGTTTATTGATTGCTCACTGTAGTATTGTTATTGAACCCTAATAGTGCGAGCTCGACTCGCTCGTGGCTAACTTTTTTTTTATTATAACCTAAAGTCATCAAGAAGAAAGTTTTAGCCACTTTTATTTTTCCATCATCTGGAATTATGGTATTTTGAAGAAAGTATTTATAAGATTTGTTACGTTTGTAAGCTGTTTCGGGGTTTATTTTCTCTCTACTTTTTACATCAACTCCACTGACCACATCCTTAATTTTGACACTTTGGGCTTTGCAGTTAAGTTTATCCTAACTGTCGTGAATATTAAGTCTTTCTTCCTGAGAAAAATTGTTTGAATACTGTATACGACACCGATCCCCACATGGGCCTTTAATTGTTTGTTTAGCTTCACGTTCCATATTTTGGCTTGCGTTCTTTCCTTTAAACTTTACTCTATTTTTCGATATTTTCTCACAATTCCTTTTTTGGTCGATTGTTCACCATCTTTTTCACAAGGTAAGTGAATGCTTGATAAAGTTTCAAAACGCAGGATTGTTTCTGGAAGGTTTCATGTCGGAAACTCATAGAGAATAGCAGTGGATGTAAATGTCTCAGAAGTATTTTTGGTTTGCAATTGCATACTTCTGTAATTACAAACAAGTGGAAATAGTAGAACGGCTTGAAGTGGGTGTATAATTTATATCTTTAAGTGAGTCATCGGTGTGTTCAGAGAAAGAAGTGTATACTTCAAGTGTTGTAGAACTAGAAAGAACAACCAGCGATTTCATTTGGCGTTTGCTAATAGCTTCGACGGAATGGGATATTATTTCATAAAACATTTCATCAGTGGACGGTGATATAGCAATAGGTGAAAATGGTAAAAGTGAGGTAAAAATTGGTTCTGCAGAAGTAGTTGCAATACTTTCACATCCCAAATCTGCAGTTGGCATATTAAGGGGGCCTGTTCAAATAGTTCCACCTGTAAATGAATCAGTTTTGGATTCTAATTCATTTATTTTAAGTGGAGAAAATAAATTATAATAGTCGTGTTCGTTCTCTGCGGGTATGATTGGTGTATCCTGTGGTACTTTAATCCTCTTACAATCTTGTAGCTGCCTCAAATCACTATTATTTACTGTTAGAGCCATAATTTTATAGATGCGCTACATAATCATGTATTGCAGTTAGCATTGACAGATTTGAAAAAAGCAACCGAATTGTTTAAGTTTAAAATCATCGATAAATGAAAGTAATATACGTGTAATTAATGTGATACAAGTATTAATTAAAACATTAAGTGCAATCGTAAGATAGAAATGAATAATAGCGTTGACTTTAATCAATCACCAAAAAAGGAATAATAATTAAACTGCATACTTACGTATTCAGGTTGAACTCACTTTCAAACGTTATCACTAACGTATTACTTCTATATAATATTAAAGAAAAACACACGCCACAAAGGAATGCCAGCGCACGTGTGACTGATCTATCTGCAAAATATTATTTTTAATGATCCTACCCGTCTCAACAGGATGTAAAGCAATGGGTAAAATATAAATGCAATCTGTATGACACGCTAACGGTTATACTAGGAAATAAAACAGTAAGTACTTATACTGCTCTCTCACCTTCACTATTGTGATAGAGAAATGTATTTTTAGCTACAGAAATATGCAGTAATTAATACTTACTGCTATGACAGTCAATTTTGTCGAATTTTGCTGTCATAAATTTTATTGTATTTGTACCTTTATTAATTAAGATTTAGTACATGTAATTTAAGTGATGGTTTTGTTTTTAGTCTTATTGAAGTTGATATACTTGGGTATTCGTCATTAAGGGAAAATTACCCTTATATAAAATCTACGATTAATAATATATTTGTATTATTAACAAAATTATTACTGTCCTTGTAATAAATATTAGAATATATTCGCTTCTTCAAGTAGAAGAAATCAATTACAAGATTTTCGTTTCATTTATTCAACGTGATTTTCTAGTCATCTTGCCGTTGCAGAAAAGTAGTACAGAGATTTCAGCATTTTAAGATTAACATTACGTTTCTGAATTATCCATTATTTATATACATTCAAAGTTTATTACATATTAATAAATTGTAACATGTTTAATTTGATCAGTATTTATTCGCGTTGAATTACGAGAATAATGCGCTAAGCGTGTCTTATTCTTTATTAAGGTTCCATATAGTACATAATGGAACGCTTTGTTTTAGTAATCTTCTTATAGTAAAATATCTGTGTGACTTAAAGTTATTTTGTAGAACACCTCTAGCAATCTTGCTTCTATCGTGTTTTCCCACCTTTAGCCTCGTGTCTCTGAATAATGGCTAGGATTCGTTTCGAGTTGGTTCGTCAGTCGCTCCCTAGCAACCAATTTATCAAGATGTATTCTAGGCTAGAGGCATGCGACCTTCGGTTGAATTATTTGTGTGAGTGGTTCAGGTCATACTAGACCTGGAACAATTTCAGTAACTTCTACTAACGCGCGTCTACGAAAAACGATAGAGAAGGACAAGTGAAGATTTTGGTTTTGATTGCTGTCGTCCCAAGTTTAAAATGGCTTGTAGTATTGTTTGGAGCTTATGAAATTTCTGTTCGAATTTGTCTTGGAGAAACAGAGGCAGTTTGGTTCGTTATTACATTTAAGAAATTTTTGCATGATTAAGAATGTCGTTAGCCTTTGCTAAACAGACGATCATATAAAAAGCACGTAAGTTGTTATCATGTTTACGAACATATGATGTGTCATTTTCAATGATTGTTGAACTGGTTTTACAAGCCGTAGAAAGAAGTTTTGTCAGGTTTGGTTTATATAATTGTAAGCTTTGTTCCATTTAAACTTCAGATAAATTTCAAGGTATATTTTCGACGTTATAGTTTTTTTGTGATGTAGCACATTCGACAGATGTTGCCGTGAAAGCAGATGTTTCGTGCAGCTTTCATAAAATTCAAATTAAACATTCTTCAGTCTTGAGATTAGCTTTTATTTACAGATAAATTATAAAAACTAAGTATAAAAATTTAAATACACGCTGCGTACTAATTATGAAACTGTAATCTACCTGATAAGATCTGCCCAGGATAGAAACGATACTTCAATGCATTGTGTTTACGAATTATTTTGATCAAATATTTAAAAGAAGCTTATATTTAGAGAGCAGTCTTTTGCTTTAAAAAGACAAAATTTTGATTTTGTTATAAACTTTATTGTTGAGAATGTTTTACCTGTTAAAAAGTTTCGAAATTTTAAAAAAAGTTTTTTGCTTCAGTAAACAATTAGTTAAACTTTGAGACTGTTATTTTGGTCAAATGCGATCAAATCTGATAACATAAAGGTAGAATTTTGGAGTAATAATTTTGTGCCATTATCTTATTGGATATACATTTTTTATTTTTGATACTTTTATAGGACACAAATGGTGTTCTACATTTTATTTATTTAATCTTTGTAATTTCTTACAGGAGCTGCGTCTTATTTTTATAAGACAGGTTTTTGTTAACGAAGGCGATCTTTTTATCTTTGGGTTTCCACATCCGCCCTTAGAATTGTGCTTTGCTCTTATCGTGATTATCTCAGGACTTGGTGGCGCCTATTTAACTTCGTTTAGCTTTGGTTTGCAAATAAAATTCGACTTACCCCCCCACTTCTTATTGCTCTACCTCGGAATAGACCCCATGCTATGTCGGAAGATTTTTGTTCACTGGCGCTCATTAAGAAAAATAAGTTACACTATCGCCTCAACATATAAAAATACGTTTTAAAATTCTTTATTGTAATTTAGATATTGATATCAGTGCATCACCTGGTCATCACGCCCAGTTCTGTTAGACTGATTGTTTGAAGGAATCAGCCAGTGACGTTTCGTTTTGTTAAGCCAATTCATTTTCGTCGATTGTTTATTCGTGGTATTGATCTCATAATGATCTACAAAATTATTTCTCTATCATATTTTTCATTCTTTTGAGGGTACACGCTCGTTCGATATTCAGAATTTTTAATTAGTTAATTTTAGTTAGCAAAACTTTGATATTACGTTTGAGCACTAGTTCGAAAGTGTTCCGCCTATGTTTATATTTTATTAATCTATCAAGGTTAATTTTGACCGTCAATTTAAATTTGATAACGGTTGTTGAATTTTGATCCTCACGAAGAAAAGACTTGATGGATTACTGGCTCTTCTAAAATTTCTAAGTTTATTCAATTTATGAATAGTCATCCGATTTTAGATTTTAGAGATAAAAACATATTTACTTTTCCAAAGACAAGTATTATATCTGCGATCATAATGTGCATATGATTGTTGTTTTGTACTTAAACATATACTCTTTAAAACAGTATTTATTCATATTTCCAATTCTAGCTTTTGTGATCTAACTGCATTCAATTGGTCATCAATTATTTGTTAACCTATTTTACATTCAAACTTAGCTAGGACTGTTAGCTTTATGTTTTTGCAATAGATGCTTTGGTTTTATTTCATATTTATTTTTTTAAATGGTAGTTTAGTGCAACCAAAGGCCGATAAACCCGTCCTGACCAAGAGGACTCTGCGCTCTCAACTTTAGATAGTAATTTGGTCATTATTGGTTGCGTCCTTATATTTAACCACAATCCGTTAAAGGGTTAACGTACATATGCATAACATACGCAACACGCCATTCGCTAAAAGGGATAAAGAACTCTAGAACTTTTTTACAATACTTTTTAATTTACTTTGTGGAATTTCAAACTCCTTGACAAAGCTCCTTCCATTTCATTTTGTCCTGACATACCTCCTACATCTCGTTGAAATCCGTGCATTGCCTAAGGTAGGCCTTTTATTTTCGAAGTTTCTCACTATCCTTTTTACACTTTCATCCAACACGTCCAGCTGTATCTTTTGGGATTTACTCTTTCTTCTAGAACCTCTTATTTATCCTTTATACTATTTCTTCAGTAAACGTACGTCACTCATTATTTGTGCATGACCAAACCAAGGCAACACGCTTCTTTAATACCGATCTGTTGGTTTCTTTAAACTACACTGATCCAATACCAATTTTTTACTTCCCAATACTTTTCTAGTTTTACCACTTATGTTTCTCAAGAACCTCAAATTAGCTGCATTTATTTGGTTTTTATGTCTGTCCAGATACACTTAAGCTTAACACGTATAATGTCGGGACTAATACACTCCTGCACCTCCTCTTGTTGTTTCTTTTGAAACCACTTCATTCATTCCTCGCAACAGTAAAGCATTCACCACCTTTAAATCTTACTTCACTAAAGATGTGGTACATAATGTGTGTAATAAATCTAAAGTATTGTTTGACTCGCTCAATATAGCCAATATACTGTGCGCAATTTTTGTAGATGCAGTAAACTTGAAAACAACAATATAACCTTTAAGCAAAATAATAGCATCTCTGACGATTTGCTACATTCGATTACCTATTTTAAAATATTCCAGTTTTTTTTTAATAATTAAATATCACATTTCCGCTATTGTCATTTGTTCTAAATTATAGTATGTCAAGTAATGCAATTCAATGTATACGGTTCTATTTTGATACTACAAATTCTTGCTTTGCTTATCTGAATATACGCTTTATATTCAAGTTGAAAGGGCAGTTATCGAAATCATTTAGAAGTGGCTCTTTAAATTGTATTACTTTTGTTTTGTTCTCAAAAATACCACATTTTTGCAAGATACTCTATAATTGGGGTCTGCTACTGCACAATAATTTATTTGTATCACTAGTCTCGTCCATGTATTTATTAGGTACCCTATCCGCGATTATTTACTAATCTTTGATCTGCCATAGCTAGTTTTGGGTTAAGTTCCACGTTCTTATGCGCTTTTTTTGTAGATTTTAAGTATTACCGTTGCTTTCTGAGAAATGATGAATACCCTCATTACCTGTGGTTCATAGTTGAGTGAGATTGAAATTAAATATTTGAAAGTCTCACTAAATACAAAGATTCTGTGGACATTTAATCCTGTATGATCTTCATTTGCACAATGTTTACTAAGCTGTTAACGTCAGTTATTCAGTTACAGAAATACTTATTGTAAAAATACGTATATTAATATTCATTTTTGTACACCATCCGGGATTGTAATAATTTTCTGATAAAAAACAAACAAGGTGTCGTTGCTATGATTTCCTGTTAAGCAAATATTGTTTACCTGTTTATTGTGCACAGGTGATTTTGGTACCTTTTGAATTTTTTTATAATATTTGGTAGATTTATTAGGTTCAGTAACTTGCCTATAAAATAGTCTACCTTTCAAAGGCCAGGATTTTATTAGCTAATCAATTTTAATTGTATTTAAGTTATTTCTAATGTTGATTGAATTCGTGGTGCACTGTTAGTGTTTTGCAGTAGTGTACCCATATATGTATTTTGTTACGGAAAAAATTAGCGGTGTGTTATAAATTTAGATTTACCTTGCAGGGCGGGAAACCGTAACAATTTTAAGCGCGCACCATCTAACTGCAGCGGTGCGCGAGTGAGTTCCAAAAAAAAAAATTATAAGGATAATAAAAATAAACATACGAAATGACTGAATTGCAGGAACTACTATACGATATTCACTTACTCTGAAAGGTTCTTTCTATTGTCATAATTTAGAGGCGTCAATTCGTTTTGTCTCAGCAATTAGTTTCGATAGTTTTTCTACACTGAAGGCGGTCATTCCGAATAGGTGTCTTCTGCCTTTGGTTTTCTAAATTTATCACATTGTAGTTTACCTTGTTCTACAATACCTTTAAAATGCTCAATAAATTTTATCCAAACTAAAGGCAATTGTAAAATTACGATTACATCACTGGGGTGACTGGATATCCTTTCACAAATGTGCCTGTTTTCATTTAATTAATAAATAAGTCTAAATAGAATTCAATCTACACACAATCTCTATTAACATTATGTAAATACCATAACAATACGAATACTTTTAAAAAACCTAATTGACTTGACACTGGCTAGGTGTTACTAAAGAAAAGAAAACCTTAAAAGAAAAGTTAAAGCAATCACTAGTATTAACACGCTATACATACATATATATATATATATATATATGTGTGTGTGTGTGTGTGTGTGTGTGTGTGTGTGTGTGTGTGTGTGTGCGTGCACATATGACAGTCTGAAAGCTCCATGTCTGAAAATCCTATAATTAACAATATACAGAAAACTTGCTGAAATACCAATCTTTATCCATCATAATTCGATTAGTCATTAAAAATACTTTAAAATTAACACACATCCATTTTCTAATTTTTCGAAATGTTTACCCTTCATTTCCTGATAGCGTTATATTTAAATTTAAAACATAACTACTTCCGCCGTTATTCCATAGTCCAACAAATAAATAATTTTTAAGTTCTCTTAATTTCCCATTATATTAATACAAACCTTTTAGAACTTATATTTAAAATTCCCATATAGATAATTATAAATCCTTAATAAAGGTCATATTTTACGCAGGACTTAGTTGAAGAGTGTTAAAAATGTCCAGGGACACCTATCTTTCTTTAATCATTTTCTCCAGCTAACAGAAGCTCAACATAATCTGAAAGCACTTCCTTGAAGTGTTCCCGAAAGTAGTCGTTTATTGACGGTGTTTACAACGAGTTTCAAAGCCTCCGCTTACGGACTGAGATTCCTTGCTAAAACTTGCAAACGAAGATAATTAAATGCTCGCGCGCCGAATTTTCCTCTTTGGGTAAGTCAATGCCTTCACCTAAAAAGTTGTGTTCCATTCCCACATAACTTCCATACTCTATTTTAACTTCAGTTGACTATGTTTTGCGGCCTTAGTCATAATATAACACATCTTCCTTCTTGTAATGCAAGCCAATCGCGATCAAAATTTATTGTGCTTAAGCACAAGATTATTGTGTCATTAGTTAAATATATGACACGCACATTTTTTGTCGTCAGTATTGCTGTTATAATACAGTATGGTTTGCGCGTCCTTGATGGTTGGTACGGATAACTGTCTATTATAAATTATTTTTACCTAGGAAGTGCAACGTTCTGAATGGACATGCACCTTGAAGGAGTTCTAAATTACAAGAAGGGGTAGTATGGCTTGCGTGTTCCAGTGATATAAAGAGAAAAACTATAGGTTTAACGAAACTAGTGGGGGTCTTTAGTGAGAAATCAGAAGGAGGCAGGTCTCTAAAAGAAGGCAGCACTTTTTTCAATACTTAGAGTGGCAGGAACTATAGGGGTCGGTACGGCATTCTAAAGCACACTACTGTGATGTGGAAGCCAACAAGAAACCACCACATAATCTCTCACGTACACAGTGCACTTAAATTATTATTCAAGATGATGGCATAATCTGGGTTAAAAAATACCTGAGTTAAATATGTCCCTCATTCAAATCTCCTTGAGGGGACTTCTACGGAGGATGTGAGCGGAAAGTTTAGAAAAAGACTCAGGAACAGTTTGCGCGTCGGAGCGTGGAATGTTAGAAGTACGAGGCAAGTAGGTAAGCTAGAGAACTTGAAAATTGAAATCTATAAGCTAGCATTAGACATAGTAAAAATCAGCGGAGTTCGGTAGCCAGAGGCAAGGGATTTTTGAAGCGTAGACTTTAGGGTAGTTTATACAGAATCATAGGAAGAAAGTTCGGTGTAGGGATAGTTATGCCAAAAAAGATAGGACACTGTGTGGAAAACTATTTACAAAAGAACGAAAGAGTACAAATGGTTAGATTAGAATCTAAACCGGTAAGTACGGTAATAATAATAGTAAACAAACTGCTTCTAGCTACAGTGAGGAAAGGCAAAAGCGATCTACAATGATGTCAAAACCATAATAAAATGCGTAAAGGAAGATGAAAGTTTAATAATTACGGGGGATTTTAATGCAGTGGTAGTTGAGGGTAAGGAAGTAGGTTAACTTGCTTTAGGTACGCAAAATGAGAAGGCAAATAAATAGAATTTTACAACAAAACAATTTAACCATCACAAACACATTTCAATATTATGCCAGAATACAATGCGCGTGGAAGGTTCCAAGAGATTTACGAAAATATCAAATAAACTACATACCTGTTAGACCACGGTTTAGGAATCAAGTAGAAGACTGTAGAAGTTATCCAAAACCAGATATAGACACTGACAACATAATTTACTTTGACTTTGAGAAACTACAACATAAACATAGATTTGAACAAAGATTCGAAACAAGTCAAATAAACTGCTAAAAGATATCGGGAAAAATTCCGATACTCAAAAGTAGAAATAGAATGGAATGACATTAAATCCAGCTTAGACATGGGGGGCCAGAAATATTCTGATGTATACACAAAAAGAAAATAAAAACCATTGCTAACAAATGATATCCTGAATTAATATAAGACAGACAAAAATACAAAAACACAGCAGACGAAGAAGAAAGCCAGAGATACAAAACCATAAAACAGGAAATTATTCGCAAATGCAGGAAAATTAAAGAAAAACAAATTGATGAAAAGTACAAAAAGGAACAGAGGAACTCATATGGAAATAGGAGAGACAGAGGAAGCATGCAGACTAATTAGAATGAATTTTAGAGATGTAATACCGTATAGCAAAAATATAAGGGACGTGCAGTGGAGACATCATCATAGAAAATATAGAGAAAGTGGTTAGATGGCAAGAACGTATAGGTAATTTAAATCCAGAACAGGAACTAGAAGCACAAAATAGGCTGAAGAAATAGTAGGAAAATCTAAATTTGAGTTTATGCGAAACAGGGGAGCACGAGAAGTTAATTTAGTTTTGAGGGTGATAATGGACTGGATAATAGAAAACGGAGAAAATACGTATATAGGTTATGCAAATCTAGAAAATATGTTCGAAATACTGAAAAAAATTGAAATAAGTTTTATGGATAGACGGATTATACATAGCTTATAAAAAGAACAAACAGCGGTAATAGAATTAGAGCAGGAACGTAGAGAAGTAAATATTAGGAAAGGGGTGAGACGGGGATGTGCCCTATCCCTGGTAGTTCTTAACTTGTACATCGAAGAGGCAATGAATACTGTCAAATGCAGGAAGACAAGAAATATATGCTTTGATTTGCGGATGATAATAGCAGCATTACAATTTAGCAAAGAAGAGTTAGAAGCAGCTCTTAATGAAATGGAGACAGTTCTAGGAGAAAGATGCGGTGTGAGAGTTAACAAAAATAAAACTACAATACTAGTATGTACAGGGTGGGAAAATAAACCAATAACGAGAATACAAGTTGGAAACGAGAACTTACAAAAGGTTAAGGATTTCTGCTACCTAGGAATCAAAATAATGCAAAGTGGGAAAAACGCAAAAGATATAAAACAAAAATTAGCACAAGGTCGTGCTACATTTAACAAGAAAAAGCAATTACTGTGTTCAAAGACAACAAACACAGAAACAAGTAAAGAATTGTCGAAAGCATATGTATGGAGCTTAGTTCTGTACGACAGTGAACTTGGACAGTAGGAAAAGCGGACAGGAAAAAGACTTAAGCTTTTGAAATGTGGTACTACAGAGGTGTGGTGAAGACATCATGGACAGACAAAATAAAGAACAAAGATGTTTTAGAAATGGTAGGGGAAGGAAAATGTGCGGAAAACATTAAAATATTGAAGAGATAGAATAAGAGGTCACATACTAGGGCATGAGGGAATAGTGCGGAATATATTAGAAGAGACAGGAAAAAAAGAGGTAGAGGTAGATCTAGGTTGGACTATTGTATATAGATAGTTAAAGATTTAGATTGTGGGAATTTCGGGGAAATGTGTAGCCTAGCTCAGAATAGAAATCATTGGAGGTACGCGTCGAACCAGTTCGAGACGGAAACCTAATGACAAAAAAATAAGTGTACTTAAACTTATGATTATTATAAGTAACTACAAGTGTTAGTTTTGAAATGTTCTCAACTAATGTTAATTGTGTGAAAAGATTTACTGGATAACTATTACTTCGGCAAATGTCTAAGTGTTGGGGATCTTTATAGCCGCAAGTTGCTTAGCTCTCTACACATACCCTACATTTGATTTTTTTTCAATGCTCCACCCGAAGGTGCTACATTGGCTAGGAAGCGAGTTTTTTTTTACCTGGAAATTTTGAATTTTGCCGAACCCTTGCTATTGCAAGCAAGGTAAGTATTTTCAACATGCGTGACAACACTCACACACGGGACCTCCACTTTACCACTTATCTGACGAGGGTGTATTTTTGTAAAAAATGCTCGCCTAACATTTGTAACATACTGTTTTAATACGCTCTAATAGTTCTAGCATTTCTAAAAATAGTTATTTTCTAGTTTAATTTTAGCATTCTAATTATTTGAATGAAGGTCGTGTAGCATAAATATTCTGCAATTGTAAACCGCTGCAAGATCGCCCAAGTAGCTTCCCAGCAAAGTTCCAGGAAGATATAATCCAAGAGTTAATTAGTTTTTCTAAAGGCACTTTACTTCAAAGGCACTAAACATGTCAGATTAGTTGCTATCTATGATTAGATGTCAATCATGTTCTAGGATCCTATTTGTGTCAGGGTGATCTGAAGGAATTTTTCAATTAGCGGAGTACTCAACTAAAAATTAGTTCCGAGATCTACTTGTGTGGCTATCTAGTGCAATTGGCAGTTTAATTAATCTTAAAGATTTACGACCGGCGTATCCTAAGTCGAGTATGAGAGCCAAGAAAGGGGTTATTTTTCAATTAACTTAAATGTATATAAGGATGCCAGCCGGTGGGAATCGGGGTTTATTTCCAGACGCGTTAGAGGTTGAAGCTGGTTGTTTATTTGCCAGATTGTGTGAAGTGTTTTATTTCTCTGAAGTCAAGTGCGTGCCGTTATGTTCTAAGTTAATTAATTTCTCTGAGTAAGTAATTAGTATATGTGATATTACCATGAACTCAAGGCTGTGTTATGCAACATAAGTCCGTTATTTGTTTAAATACAGTATTTGTCGACTTCCATAAAATACAACTCCGGGTTAAAGCTCAGTTCAAGTAAATTGTTCCGTTAGATATTGTTTTGGAGACCGCATCGTTTTAGAAGGGTCTTCTATTATTATTTGACCCTTGAGAAGGTCGTATTTTTCCTGGGGTTGATGACCCCGTGCTTAAAGGAGGGTCGTCGCCATAAGCAAGTTAAGTAGACGACGGTAGAATTAATTAATTATTGTATTGGGGTGGTTTCACCCAGAACTGTTATTAATATTCATAAAATAAGGATCTTAGTTTAGTTTAGTTAAGTTGTGTTTGTGCTAGCCGGAGACTTTAAAAGATTAGCCCCTGTGAAGTGACTTATTTTCTGTCCTGCAAACTTGGTTCATCGCCCACGAACAAAGTGCGACGAGAGGTATTACCGCGATTGGTCCATGGGCCGTTTAATTCCCATGGTGGCGCCCTATTGTAAATAATGTTATTTATTGTATATTTTTGTTATGCATATGTAATTAGTTGAAGTTTTAGTTAGTAGCCCATTTAATAAAACAATCGGAATTTTGTCTCAGTGTGTTTGTTTAATGAACCCCCCTCTCACCGACTGCTGCAGCTTGCGAGGCAACGTCCCGAAACGTGAGGGTACGATAGTGCTAGAGGTCCTGTCATTTATTATTTATTGTTAATTGGATACCCTCACGCAGTAGGTAAATATATAAATTACACATTTTTCAAGCGAACCGTGTCGGAATTTAAATCCGGGACCTTGTGCATAGTAGTCACACGCATACCAACTACAGCCTCTTCTCATACCACTGGATATCGGTAAATTGGGTATATATTTAGAAAACGATAAAAGGGGAACAGAGCTCGGCGGTGGAAATTTCAGGAAATGTGTATGCTAGCTCTCAGAATAGAAATCAGTGGCGGTATGCGTCCAACTAGTTCCAAGACGAAAAACCTAATGACGAAAAAAAAATAATTCCACTTAAACCGGATGATTATTATAAACAACTAATGGTGTTGGTTTTGCAATATTTTAAACTAATGTTAATTGTGCGAAGGGATTTATTGGAAACTATTATTTTAGCAAATGTTCAAGTGTTGGGGGATTTTTGTAGACGCAGGTTGCTTAATCCTCTTCACATACGCTTTAATATCGGTAAAATAAGGTATACATTTAGAAAACAACCGAACTGTATCTTACAAGGAAGCGCTAATGTTCGAAGACAACACACAGAAACAAGGAAAAGATTGCTGAAAGCATATATGTAGAACACAGCGGTGTTCGGCTATGGAATAGGGACCGTGGCAGAAGCAGACAGGGCAAAGGTAGAATCCTCTTGGAATGTGGTGCTACAGATAAATGATGATGATAGCATGGACATACAAAGTTAATAACAAAGAGGTTCTATAAATAGTAGGGAAAGAAACATATCTGTGAAAAACATACAAAATAAGAGAAATAGATGGGCAGTACACGTTCTAAGGCATTTAAGGAATAGTGCAGAATATATTACAAGTAGACGTAAGAAGAAAGAGAAGTAAAGGTGGAAGACTTAAATCAAACTATTGAACGTCGGTAGTGCAATATGCACACTGTTGGAATATCAGGAAAATGTGTAGGTTAGCTCAGAATAGGAAACAATGAAGGTAAGAGTCTAATCGGTTCCAAGATTGAAGACCTAATTATGACGATGGGAAGCCCATCCATAGTGTTTTGCGACTTTTAGAGGTTTTTCTTTGCGGTTTTGAGATAGATCATCATCCAGGATAATTAGGCTAACAATATTTTTAAAACAAATAAGGTTATAGCTTTTGAGGTTAAGTTTGCTATCTGACTTACCTTCATAAAAGCTTAAGAAAAAATTGATGTTTCTTGTTTTTTCTTATCTGGTTTATATCCGAAGTAACGCAAACGCGTTACAATTTTTACTTGCGTACCTATTGCAAGCCGCCATGTACCATTACTAGTTCTACAAATTTTGATACTAAAATAAAGGAACCAACAAAGAATAATTTTTTTCATTTCAGTGGACCAATTGTTTTCTTGGATTTCTTTGATTGCCCACTTCCAATCTGCGATTGTTGATAGATAGCTACGGTATCCTGGTGTTATGAGGGATGGTTCGCCGTGACAAATTGTTTTAGTAAATGGTAAGATTACTTCATATACCGGGATCAGCATAATACAGAAAGCTTTTTTTATATCAAAAAGCCCTTAACAACTAACATATAATCAATTATAGAACATCAACCATCACTTAAGTATCGGCTAAATTAAAAATGCTTATTTCCGTGTATTAGCTCAACCACGTTTTTCACACATCTGGAACAAGCGTTTTCCATGTTGGCTTTATTCAGCGTAAGTTGATAATTTTATCCATATTAAAGCAACACAAATAGCACAGTAGGTACTTTTGCTTAAGGCGACAATTTAATTAAATTTAGGAACTGGTCCCTCGACAAAGTTCTGTCAGTTTAAAACAATTCTAATTATATTTTAATTCTTCTATGCTACGCTTCTCAACAAAAATGCACTTTCTGTTGTAGATTTTAGTGTACTGATTAAATCGAGTTCTAAGCACTTGACAAAGTGATATTAGAAAATTGTAAGGTTTTTTTAGCGTAAGATTTATCTATATCCTCCACACCATAGCAATGCATTGGTGTAGTGGATACATTTTAATTGAATTTTAGAAAGCATTGCCAATGCAAAGCTTTGTGCCGGTTTAACAAAATAATTTAATTTAATTTGAATAACAAGTAAACAATTATGTTTAAAAATAGAAAGTAATCTGTATTGCAATAGAGTTTACAAGAAACCCTACTTTAAATTCAAAATTAACGGGTTAAGGCTTCAACATACTTTAATTGTCAAGTATTCGGAAACTCTTTAACAACTTGTTGCCTCAGAGACTATATTATTGGTGAACCACTTAATTAAAAATTTTAATTAATATTTTAAAGCCTTTTTGCTCCACTTGACAAAAATGGAAGAAGAATGAAGAGTTCGCACAGAGGTTAATTACTTTTTGATACCAGCGTAAGATTTTGATATAAATTTTAAATCGTTGTGTTTACTTCCAAGCTTAGCAATTACGTTGCAAATTCAGCATAACTGATGCTATGATTTCTGCAGTCGCAATTTTCTCAGGTCAAGGCTGTACGAGTACAATTGCCAATAAGAGAGGAACTATGTGAGTTCTTCGGTAGTAAGTAACCATCATTAATTCGTTGGCTGCAATCTGTTATCGCAGACTATCTGCTTCTATACAATCGTTTGCGATTCTCTAAACGATAAATGATAAATGAGTTTTGAATAAATCATCAAAATAATGTTTCTGTGCTACAGATCATACAGGAAAATATATTAATGCAGAGCAAATGGAGAACGCTTGTTGATGGTTAAAATTTTCATTACTTTTCTTGATATGTACACAAAGCGCAAGCAGCATATTGAATAAAATCATACATCAACAGCAAAAAGATTGAATGTTTGCTTTAAAACTATACCAAAATAAGTTTTTATTTCAACCTCAGCACAAATAACTGGATGAAGTTCTAGGATATAAACGGGTTTTCCAAAAGCTGACTAGAATTGACAAGTGGAATATTGTATCCGAGAATAGAAAATTTTTCTTGTTACTACACATCAAATGTTCGATTCTTTTGAATGTGATTGCAGTTGTGGCTTGCGGTTTCTACATAAAATCGCTATGGTGTTGACAAACTGAACAAAGAGACTCTCAAATTGGTAGTTACAAATAGCTAGCATTTAAAACGTTTTGCTCACACCACAATGATCGAAAGTAGGAGGATCGTGGTGACGGGCGATCCTATGTTTGCGCAGCTCAGAAGGTACAACGATTTTTCAATGCCGTAGTATAAATTGCTAACATAAATGGAAAAACTCCAAATGGCAAAAAGCTAGCCGGTGTTAAAACTGCAAAGGCATGAGCATGTGAGAAATTTCAGGAGCAATATATAGATGGGACGGGTGTCACCTAACCAGGGTAGGATGTAAAAGGTCCATTCAAATGGTAGATGAAATTAAATGAGAACTACCAAACTCTGCATTTTAAAAATTTTATATGAAATACCTAAAATGTTGTTGATCGCTCAAAGTACACCAAGGTTCCTTTTTAAACTCAAAAATCCAAAATAAGTTACGCACACTTGCTCCTGCAAAAAAATTTATACACATGCAAAATAAAACTATTTGGAGCAATTTAAGCAACGGAATATTTGGTAACTCATACATTTTATACTACACCATACGTCAAATTAAACCAACAATGGCTTTATTCACTTAAAATCTTAAAGCGGGTATAATTACTTACCTTTGTAACCGCCCTTGTTGTACACACCAATCTTGGAGCTGGTAGAGAGGTGTCTCTAAATTTCTGAATAAGCGTATAACGCAACTGATCAGGAAAATTAACATAGAAAATGTACAACTAGTGTTCTATACGTCCTTAACAAAACAAAAAATAAGATTTTACTTACAAAATAAAGAAATTGTCGCGATTAAATGCATATTACATTCAAGTACGTTGATAATGTTTGTCGATCACATTTAACAATAACAATTTTTTTTCGTTTTATCAGATACAGACAAGTAGAGACACTCAAATTTACGGTTAAAGCCTACTGGTATTAAATATGATATACTAGTGGTTGCAAAAAGCAACTTGATATATAATAAAATAGAATTATAAAATAAACCTCTAGGCAAAGTTTAAAGATGTATTTATAATCCAGGTTGTCATTGACAGCAAAGAAATATTAGATGCCTGATGCGATTTAAACTTGTAACCTCAGATATTTTACCAACAGTGCGTCTGGGAGAAGTATTTCAATTAGTTACTTGCGTTGGAAACATAAACAACCTCGTCGCTTTCAAAAGTATGAGAACCAGATCTCCGTGAACCTAAACAGAATGACACTGAACTAACAAAAAAAAACAGCTTTAGGCGCACTATCTGTGTAAACGAGAAGAAATCGTGTAGTTCCCTGGAACATGATAACTTATAAATACCGAAGGCTCACACTAGAGGAAAGATTCAAGCTTTTAATATTTACTTACAGAGCCTTGCGTTCAATAGACACCCATCGTTGAGCAGTTTAAAAGATGAGCCATTCAGGTAATGATAGTTAATATTTGGGATTTCTAAAAAAACAAGTGCCCTAACACAAACGTAATCACGGATTTAAAAATTGCCGTTACCAGCGGAAGTATTCCTGTGGTGAATGCTTTCATGTAAAACAAAGTTGGATTATTAGAGTACTTACAACCACTTTTTGTCCTGCACAAGCTCGCTTGAGCCTTGCAAAACTCAACAAGCCTGTAAGTCATTTAACTTTTGTTTTCTACTTGCTAACGTGTAGTTAATAACTGATTGTTTACAACTTCTTATTATAAAGAAGACTTTACGCCGATGCACGTTTAGTTAAAAGCGTATTACAATTGTTTCTGCATAAAATATATGTACCACTTAATTTGGTTTAATATCTACATGTATAACTGACCAGTTTAGGATAGAACTTAGTTATGTGTTGTGTTTGTTAAATACTGTGATATTCGTGTTTAGATAATATAAGTTAGGTAAACGACTTGAAGTTTTCTTATTGTTTGTGTTTATTTTAAATTAGTAAGCGGAAAAATGTGTACACAAGGCTCCAGTGATCTATATTGTAATAAGAACCATCTCTTGTAACACATATCGTTTAGGGAAACTAAATCTTGGTAGGTTGGCACTCAACGGCTTTTATTCGACAGAAAGTTTAAAGACCTTTGCAGGTAGGTAGGTGTAAGTAAAAGTATACCCCTAAAAGATTTGCATTTGTTTTTATAGAACCAGCCTCTCACTACTGAAAACCAGCTCGTGCATTATTTACTGTTAAGTCTCTTTCGTAGAGTAAAAGTAACTAGCGTCAATTTAGGGCGTGAGAAGTTGAACACCATGGAAAAGTAGTTGTAAAGGGCAAAATAATTTAAAATGTTGCAGTAACAGATAATCAGATCAAATTATAAATTGACCCTTATTCAAAATATAAATGGCAATATCAAATTGTAGCTGCAAGAAAGAAAGTATAGGGTTCAGAGAAAATTGATACTAAGACTCTTTTCCGTTCGAGCTATTTAATTTGGTTAATCATTGAAAATAATTCACCAATTTAAATTGTGTTTATCGTTATTATATCAACCTACCTTTCAATATGTTCGGCATTTTTGTTAATTATGTTTTAGTGTCCAGTTATTTTGGATTGGTATATATAAACAATTAGTGACACAAAAAGCTCTGGTTAGGGTAGACTACTATTAAATACATGTCAAGTTTAGTTTATGAATGCTTGCGTGCTTCGAGGCATGTGTGCAGTGCGCGCATTTGTAATACCTTCATAAATCATAATTGCATGCTTCCGTGTATGTATGTGTGAAAATGGTCGAGTCTGTATTCATCTGTACATAACGCACGCGTGCTTGAATGCGTGCGTATATCTGCATTTGGAGAGCGAGTGAGCGTGCATGGTTTGGTGAGTGCACGCGTACAGACATATATTTTTGTACGTTCGTTGGTAAATGCATCTGTGCTCACACGTCTTCATGCGTATTTGTTCGAGGTACAATTCTTGTCGTGAAAGTTCCGCATGAAGGTAACGATTATGTTTATTATCTTGGAATATTCTGAAATCGTTTTTATATGTAGAACACGCTCCGTTGTTTATCTGATCAAACTATAGTATCACTGAATCTAATTTTATACATAAAGCATACTAGTAAATACATGGTGTAACGCAAGGGCTTTATGGTAAATAGGAATCGGAGGCACAAAGAAAGGACCTAACCTTAAATGGAATATTTATAGTGAGGCAACCCGTGTAATTCTGATTTCATATATAGTGCTTAGTTATCAATACAGTTCTATAAATTGGTAGTTCTACTAAAATAATAAACTTAGAAACCACAAAAACATCGTGTTATTCCTGTTAAATGCATGGGTTATATATTATTTCAAACCACAAAAGTGTAAACAAAATATTTATTTCAGTAAACTTTCGTAGCGGAAACATCATTCTCAGAAAGCTTTAAATTAATGAATTAAAAAAACAGAGAATTTATTAATATACATCTCAAATATAGGCAAGCCTTTCTTTAAATTTTAGTTAAATAAATTAGAGTTAATGTTACATTCAAGAAAATATCAGAAATTTTTAAATATAATGTAAATACCAAGACGCTGAAAAGGGAAAATTTACTATATTAAATTACAGATATAATTCAGTCATTTCATACCATATGTTACAATATATTTATTTTATAGCGCAAAAACATAAGAAAACACAGATGTTAACTTAAATAAATCACATGCTACGACAAGTGTTTTACCGAGATATATTTCATAAACCCAATAGGAAAGCTGTACTATGACAGAAATATCTAACTGAGCATAAGTAGAAGTGGAATTAAATAACAAAAAATACATCCGACGGAGAACGGGAATTAACTATCCGCGAACCGTTAAGTAGAAAATGTCCAGATTAATTATTCGCAAACCGACAATACGGACACATTGAACATTTAGTTCAAAAAAGTAATAAAGCGTACATAACCGCGCAGCCGGGGGGTTGTATGAGAACAAGTTAGATAAAAAGTTGAAAGTAAACAAAACAAGCTTTAAGTAAGCTACGCCGTCTTCTCCTCAGTGTCAAATTTAAAACGGTGCACGAACTTTCGTGGAACTTTGCTAGTAGTTTTGACAAAAAATGTTTTTTCCGTGTGTGAGATTTTAAAACCTCGTGCGTACTGTAATAAAAAGGGCTACTACTTGGATTGCTCAAATAAGTGAATTGTGTTGAGTAAGGAAGTTGGTTAACTAAAATTAAAATACTAAAGGTTTCTGGATATTCTCAGATTTGAGATTGGAATGCAAATAGTGGGTAATATTATAAACATTTATGTTTACACTTTTTTTATAATTTACCTGTGGAGTGAAAATGTAAAATGGTTGATATTAACATAATAAGAAATTAACAAAAGTGAGAGTGATTATTGTTATTGATCAATAATTTATCGATGGAACGAATGTTAATTAAATGTAATCATAATGTTATTGTAGAATATTAAATACCATTAGAAGTCTATAACCGCTTAAACCGACTTATTCCAAATTTCTCATATAAACGGTACCCTTATGTAGAACTTCTAAGGCTAAGCTTGTGTGTATTAATATCACTACAATTGATAATTATGGGGGTTCCGTAAAATACACGCCGGTTATCATACCATGGATGCTACGTCGTCGAAATAGCAAGTGCGGTGCTTTGTCCTCGTTAAAAACATTGAGTTGTACGGTGAATTCAAATTTATGAACGGGGAGAAGGGATTTACGCATTAACTGGTTGTGGTTCGCTTGAATAATTGAACTTATGGTTACGTTACCTGCCGTCGGTAATATTACTTAGGTTATCCTCGTAAATTAGTTTTAGAAAGACGTTGTTTCTCTGTTTACACAGTAGGTTCAAGGAATCAAGTTACTTTTAGTCTGTTCACTATATATAAAAGGGATTTGGTACAGAAGTAAGTTTAATTAGAGCATTCGTCATAATTTACCAGGCGTTTCCGGAAATGGATTTGCTGTATTGTGTGCAAAAAATATTAAATTCATTTATTAAAGTTAAGTTATGCTAAGTTTTCAAGGCCTTTTTATTGTAGTTAAGATTTCAAATACCACTCCGACCCGAATGCCTCATGAAAAAGAGCCCATTTATTGGCAGTGTTCAAAATTTTAGTAAAATTTGTAAAACAAATAATGAACTAAATTTGTATAATCGCTAAATCGATCCTATACTACTTAGGAAAAATAATTAGAGTTCATAGCAAAATGGTAGGTATTAATATCATGGTGCTTACATAAACTGCGGCCAAATACCTACACGTAACAAAAGAGAGCGGCACAACAATATGTTAAACCCACAACCGGTTTATTAACTCCCTTGCAAACGTCGACTTACGGAATGTTAACGCTATTCCAACGAGGCAGCGCGTTGAATAATTACTTCACACAAAAAAACTCAGGCATCACAACAAAAATATTAACTAAGATCGATCCTTACTTTATATTGTAGACAACCTGTCATACGGGGATGATCTCAGCAATCTTCACCGTTGGTTTGCCTCGTTAAAAACACAACTCCATTTTTACTTGCATTATTCTTAACGCACTTACTTACTTTTTTAATCGTGTTTTTTAACACACTGCAAACCAGAACGGTCGTCTCGCCGTCCCTACATATACTAAACTTAACAATACTTGCAGAGCTTTTGGGACTCATCTAAAACAGGTACCTATCCTATACTACACAGCTTATGCTAATATTTTCTTATATTATTAAACAAGAATGGTTAAACCTAATGTTAAAAAGATTATTATACACTACAACTACTGGCGCGGCACATGTTGTTGGAATATATGGGTTGTGCTTTTTTTCGGGACTCTTAGTTTTAGTAGCAGAAACACCGCGGTGCCTTCTCTTTGTGTTTTCGTACACCAAAACAAAATCTGCATTCGACCCATTCTGATTGAAGGACGCTTGACTATCCTCCACAATTAGCCGATTTGACTAACAGGGAGTTTCTCTTCTTATCATTCGCCGAATGTCATCTATTCCTAGCCTGGGTTATTTCTGTATTCAGAAAACTCCAGTGTACTTCTGAGACGTTAAATATTAGAATATCGTCTATGGCAAGAATTAATTTATATTTTGTTTCATCTTCACCTGATACACTATTGGACACCCTAGTGTGGCACTATACGTTACACCATAAATGAGCAAGTTTTATTCCTTTTTTAATTTATAAGTAACAGTTAAAAGACACTTCAGTTATTATTTTTAAAATTAAGAAATATGTAGATACTGATATTAAAGTATCCTTGAATGGAAAATAAAATGATATAGCAAAAAGCTGGTGTTTAACAATTCTGATGTTTGTTGTTAACGACATTTCCACATATTGGAATTTATAAATGTTATGTAATTTAATATAGAAAACTGGAAAATTTGGAGCAATGATTGCTTTATTGATTAGATTTAACATTTCTTTAAGACCTTTCTCTTTTAGCAATACCTAGTCAGAGGTGGTTAAGAAACAAAGCTTTTCTGTAGATTTGTGTGTACATTGAAATTATTTAACATTATAGAGATAAGTTTAAGTTGGATTTTAGTTGCATACATTTAGGAACTCGTTTAAGATTTAGGTTATAGTAAAGGATATGCAGCTACTCCAGTGATGGAATCTTATTTGGAAGTTTTTAAGCTATTTTTCAGGAAAGGTAAGGCCTATGCCGAATAACTGTCTTCCGCGTAGCGATAATATCAAACGGAATTGCACTAACCGACGGTTTGGCGTCCCTCAGTTAAGACTATAGAAAAATCCATTTAGGGTAGATGATAATATAACCTAGTTTTATGTATTTCAGTACTTCGACTTATTATTTTTCTTCTTCTATTATATTTATTTAAAATTTTTCTATTTCATTTTACAATTTTTCAATAGGAACTAACTCCCACACCACTGCAGTTAGCCGACGCAGCCTCAAATCTTACCCCTCCACCCTCTTTCAAAGCAAATCAAAGTTATTTAGGTAAAGCTCATTTTACCTATGAAATGGTCTTCCAAGTTAATGTTTCTATAATATTTTTAATCTAAAAAGATACCAAACCAAGTTTGTTTCTAAATTTACATTTTAAACCTACCTAGTACTGGTGCTAGATCCTTTTAAATATACGAAACCAAAATCTCAATTGAATGCAAAAATCACATAGTTGTCGCACGATAATTTTTCGCTAATTACTTAAGAGTCTTTCTTCACCTTAACAATTGCCATTAATTTCAAAAGTTTACGTTAGGAGAATAGCGTTTATATAAATAATCGTTATCATTATCGAACTCTACAAAGTGTAATCGATTTTGCCCATGTAAATTATAATATGTCCACTGATAATATATTAAGAAAAATTATATTGATAAAACAAATTGCGCAACTAGTATAAACTTTCTATTTTCTAGTATCATACAGACCAGGTAATTTTTTAGCGAATAGCACACTGAAGACGTATACGTCTCAAGCCTGAGTAGCAATCAGATGCTTTGATGTTTTAAAAATGAGCATATACATGCAAAGTTATACCTACCTACGCTTAGATAAAGTTGAGTACCAATTTCATAAGGATCCCAAGTTAGTCCTTTATAACGTGTTTTCTCCTTGAGTGTTCCGTAATCAGGGATATCCTTTTGAGTCCCAGGACCATTTGGATCGCCGCTTTTAGCAAAGTTACTAAAGAAATTAAGCAATGCTTCTGCGACTCCCATATCTTGTTTAGTAAAATTTTGTGAAAAGAATGGCATCCCTCCAACTAAAGGCATCCCTAGAATATACGTTATATCTTCTCCTCTAACGCTGCCCAGTCTCTGTAAATAAATTCTAGGATGAATATTTTGTTATCTAATAATTGTTTGTGCAAAGTTCTAATAAACTTCGTTAAACAAAAAGATATTAATCTATACACTTTAGTAAAAGGCAAGTAAAGAGGAAAGTCTCTAATCTATCAGTTCAGTGTTAACAGTACAAGATTTTCCTTATTGCTTTTACAGCAAAAAAGATAGGGAAAGCGTTTACTCATAGTAAGCTTAATCTGTCCTTTGTTGGTAAATTTTGTTGAGCGCAGCCTAAACAAAGTTCTGATAAAGAAAGGCAAAATTGTTCCTGTTTGTATTCGAAGTGAAGGATCAAGCTATAATTCTAAAAATGCTCACACAAAGCATTCTCCCTATTCGTAAATTCCGGGTTTTATCGTTTTTGCTTCTAAACCCTGCGTTTGTAAATTCATATAAGAAAGTTTTCTCTCTCGTTTGGATGATATAAATGTAATATTTTACTATCGTTATAACGTTGGGTGATAAATCCTTTGGTGCAATTTTGGAGGACTCAAACGCCTGTAACGCTAGATTCGTCTGGGGTTGATTATAATCATGGGCTTTATTCTTTAACTACTAAAACGTTTTGAATAGGTGGTTTTAAGATATGTATATAATCTTAAAACCGTAATGGATTTTGAAAATATTTATTCTATATGGTAACGCCTTTTTAAAGAATACTAGTTACATATAGGAAGGTAACAGAAACTTTTCATACCGCTCAGGGTAGGCATACTTTTGTCATACAACGTCTTCTACTCTAGTATTGCTAGAAGTTGAATGTAGTTTACTTGTTTTTATCTTCTTAACGCTAATTATTGTATATCGAGTACATTAATTGGTATGGAAATAGGACGATAAAGCCATATTGTCAGAATTCTATAGAAGTTGCGTAATACCAGAGAGTAGCTTTTCGTATGTTACTACTAAAAAAATAGATAAAACAGAAAAAAAAGAATGAAGGGTAGTAAATTCAGGAATTTCTGCAAATGTTTCGTTTTTCAAAACAAGTAAGTGGGAATACATATAAAGGATATAAAAGAAATCACCAAGAACTAAGCACGGTAGTGGGATTAAATCCCGCGTCTGTACTTCTTTCTATTTTCCTGTACTTGTACATTAAAGTATTTCTTTGGGTTTATTCATGTAGAAAAAATCAATAAAAGCCTGGGTATCTGACTAAATTCACAATACAACTTTAAGGTGGTTTAAACGCATACCCATGCATATGATAAAGATAATAATAAATGCCTTTATTTTCGAACATCAGTTATATAAGAAAAATATTAATAAAATGTTTACCAAGAGGGCGAAGTTCAGCTAGTAGACATAAGTTCAGCTGCTCTTCCACCTAACCCTCTCATATAAAATTAACAGAATAATCCTTTAGGCACGGAATGACGATTTAAAACGCTCAGTTTTATGACTGGACGGAGTTAGCTTACCTCTGAATCGAATATTATCATTGTGTACATCTATACGAAAAGTAATTGAATTATACAAGTATGGCGTTGTTTTTCTAGTGATAATGTTGTGATGTAGACATACACAGTGCAAGCAACGACGATTTACCATGTGATCGGGTAACTCAGGGAAGGTGGAACGAAGTAGGCACCCCTGAAGTTTCACCTCCCGGAGCAGGGGTAGACACTAGTGGAAGAAATACGAAGATACGAAGGACCGAATAGTAGGATATGAACACTATTGACAATATAACAACTCACAACGACAATATGGTGAACTTTATTGAGTAAGTAAATTAATTCATTAATCGAACACCGTGTAGTAAGAGGATCTTATATTATAACGTCAATAAGAATTAAAAATACAGCGAAAAGCACAATTTACAGTATATTAAATTTCTGAAATATCTGACTTTGTATAAACGCACTATTTTTAAATCACACTGTTAAGAATTTAAGTACATATGCCGTTGTATCAAGTTCACTAACGAATTTTTTATGATAGGTCAATGAAAAGGGTCATTGCATTAATACCACACAAGCACGAGATAACTTGTTGTGATACCAGACTAAGAAAATGGTTATTAATTACTATTACAACCGGAAAGATCAATAACGTTTAGACGATTTGTAAGAAATTTACATACATCCGGAAAAACACGCACCTGTGTTGAGAGAATCCAAATTACTAGGAATAATGATCGCCTCGTATTTAAGTTACTCTGTAACTATTACGATAGGAACGAATTCATTACTAATTTTGCACACTAGAAATAATTTATAGTGCAACGTTTTAGCATAGAGGTAATTACAGCCCTCGCGACTACGTCTGTAACTTGGAAAGGTTAGAAGCAAACTCTGTGTTTTGTTTATTAGAACGAAGGCAGGTGAGCGCTGCACGTGCCTCAAGGTTATCTTCCTGCCTGTAGGACAGGTAATTAAATGGAATTGAATATTGATATGAACTAATGAAATAATAATAGAGCACCCCCACGTCGCGAAATAAATCTTTTTAATGTAAATAACAAGCATTCCGTAAATAGACTTGTAACTACTTTGATGTGTACAGCTTTTGTAGCCATACAAACGAATATTGCTATCATCATCATTTTGTTTTCGACCTTACTTAAGGTCGGTTTGACGCAGCTCTAACTCCTTTTCTAATCTGTGCTAATCTAAAAAGCTCTACATACCCTTCACAACCTAAATTTCTAATAATTTGACTAATATAGTTTGGTCTAGGTCTTCCTAAATCCTTCTATCTTTTTCCTATCCAGCTGACTCTACATAGATATTAGCAACCTGATGGTTGTTAAAGTACTCTAACATGTTTACATGATTACCATTTATAAGGAAATGAAATATAACCTGGTTATCCGCTTCAAAAAGGAAAAGAAGAAAATTATATGTTATGGTAAGGCTTAAGCAACGAATCGCTGCCAACATGCCAGACCGCTACCTAATTGTGAGTTGTGTCCTGGTGACGTTTATTAAATTGTATGTTATGGTAAGGCTTAAACAACGAAACGCTACCAACATGCCAGACCGCTAACTAATTGTGAGTTATGTCCTGGTGACATTTAGTTAACTGATTTTTATTTTTTTTTGTTTTGTTTTCGAACTTACTTAAAGTCGGTTTGATGCAGCTCTAAATTCTTTTCTATTCTGAGCTAGTCTAAAAAGGTCTACATACCCTTCACAACCTAAATCTCTAATAATTTGACTAATATAGCTTTGTCTAGGCCTTCCTACTCTATTTTTATTTGGTAGTCTATAATCTAAGACTTTACTAAATAGTCCTCATGTCTTAACTGGTGCCCTATCATTCTATCTCTCCTGACCTTCAATTGTTTCCACATACAGGGATCCTCACCTATCCTTCTATAAACTTCCTCGTTTGTTACTCTATCTGACCAACTAATCTTTAACATTCTCCTATAACACCAAGTTTCAAAAGCTTCTATCTTTTTCTTATCTACTTCTTTAATTGTCCAAGTCTCACTACCGTATAGTAGAACGCTCCATACGTACGACTTTAAGAAACTTTTCTATTATCTAAACTAATACTATTAGCTATTAGTAAGTTTTCTTTTAAAAACATTTTTCTAGCTTGAGCTATTCTAGCTACTATATCCCTTCTGCTACGTCCATCCTTTGTAATTATACTACCTAAATACTATATAGGCTTTTATTTTGGGAGCTTTACGCAGCTCAGAAAATTTTAAAAGAAAGGGGCCACCGAAGTCGACACCCGATTTGTGAAAGGGCCTCGCAACATTGACTCTGTCTTGAGGGAGGTCTGCCATTATTTGTTTAGAAAACTGATTGCTAAATCTGAAACAAGTAATACAAGTTCAAATTAACCTTTTAGTTTCTCGTAAACCATTAAGTGGCCAAAATCTCAGCCGGACGTTTGATAGGGTTGTTTGGGCACCTGCGTGTCCTAAACGGTTATGCTCATACATAAGAATCAATTTAGTTATTTGATTTTTGGAAGGCATCAGTAATGGATGTTTTTGTTGATAAGAAATGCTAGCGTTTCCTAGACGACCGCCAACTCGTAGAAGTCCAGTGGGATCTAAAAAGGGAGACAAAGAATGCAACTGTTTATTTGACAGTTGCTTATTTTTTGAGAGTTCCGACAGTTCTTTTGAGAAATATTTATTTTGTGTTTGCTTAAAAATAAACTGTAATGATACCTCTAGTTCTTGAGGTGTTAGGGCACCAGAGATTCGATTGCTTTTGGCTATATCAATAAAACTAAATACGTACGCAAAGGTGCGCAGCAAACGAGAGAAATTAGAAAAACGCAAGAAAATTTCTTAAATCTAAGTTAGGAGTTGTGAATCATTGTGAGTCACAAGATGCGATTTTCTTTCTTCCGGCAATTCTAAGGTAATCAGAGATTGATCTACTGTTAGATCTAGACAAGAATTTAACAAAAACTTAGGACCTTGCCACCACGAATCATTACTAAGAATCTCGCGGACAGACAAGCCTCGTGATAAAGGATCGGCTGCATTTTCGGACGACTTTAGGTGCCGCCACTTAAAATCAGGAGTTGTTTCTTGTATTTGAGAAACACGATGTAAAACAAAAATAGACCATCTGCTGGCGTGACTTTTACACCAGGCTAAGGCTATTAATGAGTCAGTCCACAAATTTACTGAGTCAAAATTAATTTTATTTTTGAAAATTTTTAATAGTAATCTTACGAGTTTTGAGAGAAGTAGCATAGCACAAAGCTCAAGTCTAGGAAGTGTAATTGTTTTAACTGGGGCTACCCTTGACTTGGAAGAAATTAACTTAGAGGAAATGGTGCCGTCTGCATATATAGCACGTAAATACACACAGCCACAGTATGCGGCTAAGCTTGCATCAGCAAAGCCATCAAGTTCAGTTTTTGAAATGGTTTTATTTAAGAAATAGAACCTTGGAATGTTTTGTTCTTTCAGTAATGAAAGATTTTTGTAGACATTGTTAAATTCCTCAAGCATTTTTGAATTTGAGATAATTGTGTCCCAGTCCAGTTTAAGAATCCACAGCTTTTGTATTAATATTTTACCCTTTACTATAACAGGATTTATTAACCCAAGAGGGTCATAGCACTGGGCTATTGCTGACAGAATTTTTCTTTTGGTAAGTGGGAAGATTTGCTTATTTTCTGTTGTAGAAATGTAAAGAGAATCAGAATTAGGGTTCCATTTTAACCCTAAAACTTTATTTGGAACATTTTGCATATTTATGTCGTAATCCAAGGAATCAGTTTTTTAGCGATATTTTTTAGAAAGGTTTTGGAATTGAAACAATATTTGTGAAGTTCAAACCCATGCTTGTTCAGAACGGAGTTTAACTGAGTGTGAAGTTTGAAAAGAATGCCTAAATTTTGCGCGCCACACAAACCGTTATCCATATAAAATTGAGAAAAAAGTGCTTCCGAAGCAAGTGGAAATTCATCTCCACTCAAAGATGCTATTTCTTTAAGCACTCGAGATGCGAGAAAGGGAGCACTGTTGTGCCGTAGGTAACAGTGTCTAACTGAATACATTTCAGATCATCCTCAGGGTTTTCACGCCAGAGGATATTTTGTAAGAACGTTTGTTCGGGATTGATTAAAATTTGTCTAATTATTTTCTGTATGTCAGTGGTGAAGACAAAAGGGAACATTCTAAATCTACAAAGAATGTCGAATAAATCCGAATGAACTTGGTAACCCTTAAGAGAGATGTCATTCAAGGAGTAACCAGAAGAGGTTTTACAACTTGCGTCATACACAACGCGTAGTTTAGTAGATGTGCTACATTCACGAATAACACACAAATGAGGAATGAAATATTTATTTTCTAATTTGCAGTTTTGCAATTCTTAGGGAACATATTTAGCATGTCCAAGAGAGACATACTCTTGAGGGAAATTTTTATATTCATGAAATAAAGTACTGTTTTTTTGGAATCTTTTTTCTAAACTCAAAAAGCGTTTTTTAGCAATGGTAGTAGAGTAAAATCAGGTCTTCCACTACCACATTTCCTCCAGAATCCCACATTTCCTCCCAAATTTACATGTAAATCCCCATAAGGAGGAAATGTGGTGGAATCATTCCTCCAGAATCCCACATTTCCTCACACATCTGGACCAAATAGTTTTCTTCGACTAACCATTTTCATCTTTCGAGATAAATGAGCATCCTCATTTGCTCCCACATCTAAACCAAATAGTTTTCTTTGTCTAGCTAATGCATCTTTCGAGATAAACCTATCTTGTTTGGTATCAATTAATATTAGATTTTTCTCAGCTACCCAAATCTCTAGGAATTTTTAAGATATCATCACCCCCAAGGGAGCTACCCCCATTTTAAGATTTCTTACCTGTAGCGACTTTTGAGCATTCTTATAATTTTTTTATACATGCGATACATTACATTAGCTTAGAATTTTATGTACAATCCGAATCTGCAAACTGATTTGAAATCGGGCCATCCCTTACAAAGTTACACTTTAAGCTCTCAAACCTCTAAATTTTGCTCTTTGCTTTATAAGCAAAACTAACAAATACTTTTCTTTGTCTAGCCAATGCATCTTTCGAGATAAACCTATCTTGTTTGGTATCAATCAATATTAGATTTTCTCAGCTACCCGAATCTCTAAGAATTTTCAGATATCATCACCCCCAAGGGAGCTACCCCAATTTTAAGATTTCTTACCTGTAGCGACTTTTGAGCATTCTTATAATTTTTTTATACATGCGATACATTAAATTAGCTTAGAATTTTATGTACAATCCGAATCTGCAAACAGATTTGAAATCGGATCACGCCCTGCAAAGTTACCCCTTTAAAGCCCCCAAACCTCTTTAAATTGTTTTGCTCGTCTATGACATATGCTTAAACCAAACATCTCCAAAAATCAAAAACCGTGGAGATTTTAGAAATGAGTTCTTTATAAGCCATAAGTGCTTAATATTTAAAATCATTTTTTCAAACAGTAATGTGCTTTTTTCAGAATGTCGCAAAACCCATGACTTAAAATTTTTCTGGTTTTAACATAATTACATGTACAATGCTAAATTGTCGGAAAATACATAGACAAGGACAAACTAATGGCTTTACAAGTATGTGACGTATAGTGAAAGTAGCGTAGAGGACAAACTAATTGCTTTACAATTATGTGACGTAAAGTGAAAGTAGCCTTTCTTTTTATTAATTAGCAGCTATGTGATTTGAAAAATACAATAGATATGCTCAATGCCACCCATTAGAAAATTCCCGCATTATTGCTGGAAGGTTTATTAATCATACAATGAGCGCTCTATTTTGGCCTCGATTGGGGAAAATACAAACCTCATTTAGTAGTATAATTAACGGTTTCAAAACGTATATAACGCGGTGTCATTAGAAAAAATTCTATTAGTTTCACACGCTTTGTGTAAAACCCGTCGAAATTTTAAACAATCGTTTCGTGTAGTTCTTTTGTGGAAAGTTTTGAAGGTTTAAGGGTAAGTATTATTAAAATATTATTAAAGTAGAACTGAATTTATTTGCAAACACCAATTATTATGTATTTTATTATTGGTTCTTATTTGTATTTTAAAACATTAATTTTTCCAAAGTAATGCGCTGTTTTACAGATATATTTTTCCAAATTTTAAAGGTATACTTCTAGCTAGAATAAAAAACAATTCTTACAAAATATTTTATTAAAATTTAATACATTAACAAAAAGACCTCAATAGCAATACGTTTTCTTTAGAACAGCTTAAATTATTCAAACAATGGTTTAAACAGTGATTGTACCTATCACCGAATCTTCTTAATTCTTTGAGCCTTGGAAGTGAGAATACACTCTCCATATTTAAAATGTTGTTTGATAAATATTTTGAGAGTAACTGTCTTTTCTGTTCGCCTTTAACATAGATAGTAGCATCGGGAGGTATGACTTCTTTCAGCAAATCGCCTACATTTGTATATCCACTTGTGGACTGTCCATCCCAGCTAAGCCCATGGATTCTTTGCTTTAACCACCGAACTTGCTTTTTGAAATCATCACTTAGGGTGCTATACTCCACAGCCATGTCCAGTATCTCATGCCATATTACATTATTCGCCACATCCAAAATGGCAATCTCCTTGCAATAGAAATCACTAGTTTTGTATTGATATCCTTGTAAATCGATTATGAAACACATGCTTCCTGCTTCAAATCATAGATGGGAATGGGGTTCTAAGCAAATCTCTCCTATATATCCAGTTAAGGGACTTTACTCCCTCCTTTATGATTTTTTCATCCAGGTAATTAATTATCTGGATGATACTAAAGCAAGTCTGTTTTCTTAATCCAACTTTTACCATCCCCCAACCACAACACTAATAATTCGCGCCCGTGCTTCCGTTTCCGTAAAACTTTTTCCACTAAGTACGTGTCGGGTGCTGCTGTAAGCTGAATTTCATCACCGTAAAAAGCACCTAGAATTGGCCGACCTTCCAAATCTTGTAGCAGATAGGTTACCGGTCTCGTTTGTTGTACTTTAACAATTTTGAATAGTTCTGTACTCCAGTTTGGGTGAAATCCTCGATCGAATACTGCTTTATATTTTGATATACGCACAATGTCTCCAACCTTATACAACTTCTTGTGACTTTTAGAAACACTGTTAGCGGTGTAAAGTTTTATTCTTTCCGGATGCTCTTCCGCCTCCATAGGCGTCATGTTAATAGCCCGATGCGGTGAATTATTGTATTCCTCCATAACCTTAGGCAAAATATTAACCCATTTATGACTGCCTTGCAAGTAAAATCTTCTGTACAATTTGTTTTGATTGTTCTGATCAGTCGTTCAACCATACCAGCTTTGATTGCAGAATATGTGGAGTAATGGTTTATCTTATATTTTTGCATAAGATTTTTAAACCAGCGGTTGTAGTACTCTTTCCCAAAATCCGTTTGTAGATTAATTTTTACGTTATTTTCTCCTTGCAGCATTCTGTCCAATATTTTTTTCATAGCATTTGTGACTTCTGATCCAGTTTTATTTTTTAAGGGTTCAGCTAAAGCATATTTTGTGAAACAGTCCACCACTATTATAATATATCTGTACCCATTGTTCACACGCGAGTAAGGCTGCATTTCGCACAAGTCCGATTGGATAAGATCACGTTTCACATGTTTCAGATTTGTATGACGACGCTGAAAATTTTTTCTTGCAGGTTTTAATAATTCCTTAACGATGATTTCTTTACTCATTTTTGCTTAACACTGTTGCTAAACTAATAGGGTTATCTTTATCCAATTGCACCTTTGACATAAACTGAAGCTTTGGTTTGTAGTATTTGTTTTTTATAGCTGCTGGTGACGCTTCGTAAATCGATGCTATTGCAAGACCGAGCTCCTTCTCATTTGTCTCAGAAGTTGCAGTCAAATTAATAAAAAACTGTATAAACGTTTTAAAGTCAGATACAAGCTTATCCAATTTTTCATTTACATACTGTTTATTAACTGCATCAGATGGCTCAACTGGTTGAGCAAGCATTGCGATACGCTGGTTTCTTGCATTGAAGGCTTTATCTTTACGCTGTATATCATCAGAACTTTTTAGACAGTATGAAAAGGCTTGATTCACGAGCTTGATTACAGATTTCTTATTAACACAATCACTATCTTCTTTAGGATCCATTACATCCACTAGCCTTCTTTTACGAAAACTAATTGTTTCTTCTCCAGACTTGAATACTATAGTGCTTCTCTGATTAACACAATCACTATCTTCTTTCGGGTCTGATGAATTCACTAACCTTCTTTGCTGCATATCGTACCCATCACCATCCAACGTTAGCACAAATCCTCGACCTGGAGGACCGCGCCGAATATCAGCATCTTTACGCTCTGAACGTCCGAAGCGGTCGATAGGCATTTTAAAACTGTGTAATTATTTACTGAGCTCACTGTATTATACCTTCTTCTCTCAACTCTTCTATTATGGACACCATCTCGTTAATGTTTTCCTCGCTTGTATTTCCAGCTCGGTTGGATGCGTTCAACAATCTCAGCCGATCTACAAGCTCATGTACATTATTCCAGTAGACATATTGCACCGGCTTTGAATTTAAACTTTTGTAAAACCGATTAGAAAAGCCTAAACCCGCTCCCTTAGACTGTTTTCTTCTCTTTGGCTGTTTTCTTTCGGGATTCCTCTGAAATTCTGTGAGATATTTTTGCACATATTTGTTAAACTTTTTGTTATTTGTTGGAAATCCGCTTAAATCGTGTACCGCAAATGGGTTAAACTTTCTTCTCAAAATCGACGCAGATTTGATCATTTCCAAGTAATTCGGCAAATCTTCATGCAAATTGAAATCACCATCTTCGGGGCTGATGTCTTTGTAAACCAGCAGATTGTATAAACCCCTCGTACCTGGATATATCACATTATTTAATGTTATATCGCTAGTTTCCGGGTTAATTATCAATACACTTTTCCACAAACTCCATGAGTCGGTTTCCGCATTATACTTTACTCCATAAATTGATTTGTCGATATTTTCGTCTTCGTCTCTAGCTAACACATCTGCATAGTAAAGATGGAACGGTTCTTCTGGAACGAGTTGCTTAATTTTCTTTATAGGTACGTCCATGTTTTCGACTTTAACCTTTGTTGTAGGTATGGGGATTTTTTCGGTGATCGATTGCAACTGGGAAGCGGTTATTTGCAGTGGATCGATCAATTGTTTGTGCACTTCTTTGAATTTTTGCTGAGATGTAGCATCTCCCTTTTTGTACGCTACAAACTTTTTTCGTACAGCATCCTGCATAAGATGAAGACTACGTTTATTCGCAATAAAATTGTTAACGTCCGTCATCATGAAACTTTGGATGAGAACTAACTGTTTTTGAATAATGTCAAATATTTATATACTCGTCGAAATTCTTCCTATATCGACCTTTATCCAAATCAAAATCTTTCACAACAGTTATAAAATTATGTTTTGAGTAACCCCAACACTGTAAACACATTTCTTTAAATTTCGGATATGTCATGTCACCACTTATATGATCCGAAAAGATATGGCGAAGGTTTGTATCATCCTGTTTCCATAATGCGATTACATTGGCGTTATCTCTGAGTCTATGTTTTAAGGCACTAGCGTAAGTTTGACATAGATAGAACGAATCTATTGCTTTATGTCGGCCGAACGAGAAAAATTGAGTGATTTTACTTTGCTCGTTTACAGGTATATCATCGAAAACCATAATTGAATCTTCTTTGGTATCTCTGGGCTCGATCAAATCATCGTAATTTTCAAACTCATGGTACCCAATTTTTTCTTTTAATGGTGTAAAAACGTTTCTTAACAATTCGTATTTCGGTTGATGCAAACTCTTCGAAAATACATAGACATTTTGAAATCTAAGACCGTTCTCGTGCAAGATCAGAGATATTAAAGCGTTGGTCTTCCCACAACTCGATGGTCCCGCGAAGATAGCTCGTATGTTAGACGGGAACAATGAACCATGTTTACCATCCTCTCTTGCACTAGCAATAGCAAAGTTATCATAATTCTGTATAGGTATTTTAACTTCTTGTATAGCATCACCCGTGTCTCTCACATTTTCCGACCTAGGAGCACCATTCTTCTTTTGAGGTTTACGGAGATCCAAATGCCTGCTTAACGTTCTTCTGGGTATACCATATAACCTACTTGTAGACTTAACACTTATACCCTTTTGTATTTCACTAACTGCTTTCTCTAAAGATTCCTTGGTGTACATCTTTCAAATATAAGTTTAAACTGATTCAAATTGAAAATAATATTCCCTTATATACCAGCATGGGCAGGGGTGCGCATGGGCAGCGCGCATGGGCAGGGGTGTGCACGCGCAGGGGCGCGCATGGGCAGGGGTGCGCACGCGCAGGGGTGCGGATAGGCAGGGGTGCGCACGCGCAGGGGTGCGCATGGGCACAGGCGTGCTTAGGCGTACACCGGAGTACGTGAGAAACTGCGTTGGATCACCAAAAAATCTTATTAATATTAAAACAACATAGATTTTATACAATTTTATTAAAAATATATACAAAATATTTAATTGTGAATAAATCTATTAACAATTTCCGTAAACGGATTATATTCAAACATAGAGTCATGTATAATTAAAGCATAAGCCTTCATCGACGGTTCAAAATTTCTTGAAGCTTCTAATTCCATTCTTGCATCAACCGTTGCATCCTTGATGCTTTCAAATTGATGACGACAGTCGATTACAAAGACGGGTGATTCCTTAAACCTGTTGTAGTCCATTAAACATTTATTTGACGATTTGTTCGGGTAGTATTTTTCCATAAAAGATGCATAAGACAGGTACGCTGGCAAGTAGTCATTCTGCTCGAAATCCAAATTTAATCGACCTTGAGGAACATCTGTGAGTTTAAAAACACTTTGACATTGGTTATGTTGGCATTCGTAAAGCTTGTAGCATTTTCTTCTTTCTTATCATATTTTCCATTTTGCAGCGCCAGTAATATCCACCGAGCCTTCTCTGTTTCGTTCGATACTTTAATTCTCCATACTTGTGACTTTGATTGTGTTAGAGACGGTAATTCGTGTAGTTCCCATTTTCTGAACGCAACCATTATAGATGATTGATTTTGCATTTCCGAAAGCAGCGACGCCTTGGCAAAGTCGCTTAATGTTATATGCGGAACCTCCCATGAAATACGTTGTATTTTGAACGTTACTGTATTTCCAATCGACTTGTAGCAATTTACATCCGACTTGGATCTGATTAAAATCAGCTCTTGAGGCATGTTGACGATAGTTTTCTTGTAATCTTCAAAAAACCCAAAAATGGTTTTTAGCGGTATAGCACAACTAAACCGTCCATCTTGGAATATGGTATCGGGCTTCCACCCGGTATGTGTAAAAGATTTTGTTTCGGATTCTTCCATGGATACTAAACCTTTAATAGTTCTTGTAATTCCAGGGATTCGACAGACATCTATTATTTGATTATTACCCAATTTGTATTGAATTTCCTCAAACAGAAAATATGGTGCATTTCTAGTAAATTCGTAAGCTTTAGGGTCTGGTTCTGCTGCTCTAATCGGGTCTCCAGTTGTTGACGCTTCCCTTAATGTTTCCGTAGGCTTATAGGTACCCTTTATAAATATGAAACCTTCATGGGGGTATGTGATGTTGTCACTGCTCTGGATTTCAATTGAAATTCGATCGTTGTTTTCTGCGTTCAATGTAAAGGGAAGATATGTATAATAATCTTCCTTTATTATGGTTTCGTCTAATTTATAACCTCCAAACACATCCAATTTGGGCACGTCCTCATACTTAAGCCTTCCAAGTTTAACGTTTTCATCACCGTGGAGATCTAAGCTGCGTTTACTTCTGCCTCCCATCATTTATAACTTCTAACCCCAAAGATTTTAAGAAACGTATTTCTTCTGCTGTAAGTCTCTCGACAACTTGACGCTTTGACGTCGTATTCACTATTGGTCGTCTGGGGGTGTTGTAGCGTGCTTTATATACAAAATCGATAGACATTTTCAACTACTTTTTATTTCCAGTCTTACACAGGTGTATGTTTCCGGTGAAAAGTTTACCAATTCACCCAAATGATCGACTAGTCTGATTGTAATATTATCAATTTCTGTCACGCTCAGCGGATAATATATGACGTGGTTAGGTTCTTTTCCAGATTATACCCAGGTGGTACAGATAGACTGAATTCGAATATGCTGTGCGTAAGAAAATTGTTTCTGAACGATCCGCTGGTGATATTGGTTTCCACAAAATGTTTGAGACCGATATTATGTTCACTTGCTGATTAGCGATATGTACGGTATCTGCAGCCAATTTGCGGTTGGTAAACCCCAAGATGCTTCCAATATTGTTTTACGGTTTGCCCCAAAATCTATCGGTATACTGCTTTGTATAGAACACTTTAATGTATTATTGTTGGCACTCAGTTTAAAATATTTTCAATGTTCTCGTTGATGTCCGGCTTCTGACTGAACCATTTTTGAAGACGTCCTGTATATATGCATTTATTTCTTCTAATTCGTATGATCCAGGTTCAATGGTTATTTTGCGATGCTCTGGATCGTTAAAGTATAAGTTGTTGTTTCCTGGATGTATGTTTTGCACAGTGTTACAAGTGTACAGTCCCACTAGACCCAAAGCATATTCACCGTCTTGTTTCAATTTAATTGGTGGGTAAATGGATCCTGTCGATATGACATTACCATACCCGAACACGCTCACTGTTTTAGCCATTGTCACTAAGAAACTTTAACACTAAATGTCCACAATTGTATGTGTTGTAAGTCTGCTCCGGTGCACTATTGTAGTAAATTTTACAACCTCGAAAATATCTCTTTACTTCTTCCGGCGGTCTCAAGTCTCCAAACGAATCGTAGTAATACACGCTATTTCCACGTTTTCGGTACCCCACCCAATGTGTACCCGAACCTTTGGTGGTATCCAAATTAATCACTCCCGATTCGTTGACATGCGGTCTAATCTGCTGTAACTGATCTCTAGAAAAGACGTTGCGAAAATGAGGAATGTTAGATGCGTGTTTCCTTATATCTACGTCGGTGAGAGCTCTTCGAGGTAACCTTAGTTTTTGATACTTTTTACAAATGCCACGCCCCTGTTTGTACGGTTTCAAGAATAATGCTGTGCCTTTTTGTATGGTTTTAGAAACATTCCATTTCCTTTTTCCCAACAGTAATGGCTTCCATAGATCTGTTGTGTCGTTCGCTCTCCTTAAGCTGTTCGTTGGCTGTCTTGACATCATTTACTGCTTTAGCTATCCCCGCACCACCTGTTAGCGCTCCTAGGGCACTTAGTCCAGCGAATATCGGAATCAATGGTAGAAAACCTCCTTTCTGTGGAACGGGTATAATACGTGGGACTTTAATTTTGCTTTTCCCACCGGCTCCTTTTATGATTTTTTTTCCAATTAGAATACCAACATCTAACAGCTTTTTCAAGTTGTCGGAACCAACTCGGTCTACTGCGGAGCGTATTTTCTTCAAAAATCCGCCTTTGAAACTTATTTTCTTCTTTAACCCCATACCCATTTTTCTCTTCGCTTTCATAGCGTTTGTCACAAACCAAGCTGCGGCTTTTTCCCCTAACTTTGCGTTTTAGACTTAACTCTCCCCAGGCTTCTTCTTCTAAAATTTTATCTGCTCGGTGTCTGGCTGGAAGATCGTCGGGGTACTTGGAGTATGCAATGTCGTGGTCTTTACACAATTTATCTAATTCGTTTATTCCAGGATCACCTCTTGCTAAGCGCTCATCCAACTTTGTACCAGGCCCGCAGTACTGATAACCTGGAATATGCAGCTCAAACGGTAACCTGTTTATAGCGCTGTTGATTAATCCCTCTCCAGAACAGATAATCATGTGTTTACTCAAAAAAATCTCAAACTATACTAAATAAAAAACAACAACGAGTCTATTTATACTTTTCAAAAATTTACAATTTATTTATAATAACAATACATTTACATCCACGTCTTTTGGACTGTCTTTTATAAAATACTCTTTCTAGTTATCACCATAACCAGAATCTTCAGATTCCAACAAATTTAAACGTCTAAACATTTCCACTAATGTTCTTGTACGTATCACGTCTCGCACAAATATATCTGGAAAACATATAACCAGCTCCAATGCATTTAGGGCGCTCTGATTCAATTCGTTGTAGAATAAAATATTTCCAATTCGAACTTCGCCTTCAACCAAGATTTTAATTCGTTTCTCCCTTCTGTCAGAGTATTAAACCCATCGCCATCATTTAAACTAGAATTAGCAACAAACCCTACTAATTCGCTGTATAATGCTGGGAAGTCACGACTTTCCAACTGTTTAAGTTGATACTCAAATAACTCTCGCATATGGAATAGTTTACGGCACTCTAATTCGTTTATAACCATCGAGCTATCACCCATTATTATTTTTAACTGGAACGTTTCGTCCACGGTTGTTCCATACACTGGCGACAGAGTGATAAAGAACGGTCCTCCTAGTTGTATGTGTAGATCTTCCATTTCGGGTGCACCATTTAATCGAGTGTTTAGCACGTCACGAGAGAATTGGCGAATTTGAAATTCCACTTGAAAATTTGTAAATGCTGACCAATTTTCGTATGTCAATTCCAGAACATGGCTGCCACAATATTTCTTGCTACACACCAATCGTAATACGGGTTTTATTGTCTGGTTTATAACAAACCCAATTTCCACATTATGAGGGTGTTCACCCAATTCACTTAAACTATACGTAAACTTATTAATCAGATTTTCGGTATATGAAACTTGTGCATCATTAACACCTGCAGACTCCATTGCTTTGCACTGATTTCACCGAGATGACTGAGAGGGATGCTATGCAGATCATCCTTTTAAATGTTTCAGGGTTGTTGTTGCGCATGCGTAAATTGTTCTCGGATAATTATACATGTAGTGCGTAAGCAAGAAGCTAATTGATTTTCACCGACGTGAATAGACTAGTTTGGAATGTTACTCAAGGTTAAACGACGCTGGGTTTCACCTAATTTAAAAGTAAACTAGCTAATTGATTTTCACCGACGTGATTAGACTGGTTTGGAATGTTACTCAAGGTTAAACAAAGCTGGGTTTCTCCTACTTTGAAAGTAAACAATCTAATTATACCAACAGGGTATAAAAGCACCGTGCAATGCAATATAATTCAGTATCTGTTTAGTCTTCGGCTAGTTACAACAGCTATAAAGTCTTTAACCAGTTTTTTTTAATTTCTTTATAGAAAAATGTCTTCCTTTGTCTGCAACGTCTGCGGGGCTGTCTTCTCAAGGGGTGATAATTTGAAGAGGCATCTGCTCCAACAACATGACGTAGCATCGAAATCCACCGGTCTTTTTGTTTGCGATGTGTGCCCGGCATCCTTCACCCGTAAGGACAGCCTAAAACGACACAAGGATGCCAAGCATGGTGTGGTGGAATCAGTTGCCGGCCCATCCGGGGTCAAACGACCGGTTGCGTCCACGGTTGAGGAGCCTACCCCCAAGAGATTGCGGAGATGCATTGAATGCGATGTGGACGTCACCAACTTGGTAGCTCACCAGCGATCCAACGTGCACAAAGCTAATGCTAACCGTGTCCTGGATGGGGGTGTACAAGTAGTGAGCACGGCATTTAAAAGTCGAATCGCTACATACAGAATTAGTAATGTCGACTCTACAAGTACGTATTTTTCTTTATAAGTATTTAGTGTTTAACTTAGTTATTTCTAGGTCTGTTGGATTTTCTCCGCAACCAGAGGGAGAGATTCATAACCTTAGTCGGGAAACAGCGGGTTATCCATACATCCCTAAAGGTGAACCTGGAGGTGTTTGGTGGGTACACCAAGATGGCTGCGGCAGAAGGTGTTGAGGACGTGAAATCCTTCAACACCCGAAATGTTGTGGTCACCTCATCCAGCGATCTGGGGGAGGTATACAACTCCTTTATGGAGAGGATGTCAGCTAAGTCAGACGAATTTTTAAATTTTAGGTTGGGTGTTGAAAAATGTGTTATACTTGGAGGTAAATATTAACAAGTATAAACCTCTTCGTGGGGGGTCCTACATTGAGCTTCCCAAATGGATTCGGGATAAGGGAGCCGTCGTTAACGTGCAGAACCAAGACAATGCATGTTTTGCGTGGTGTGTTGTGGCAGCGCTGAATCCTGGACATGTTCATCCGCAAAGGGTCAGTAGCTACCCGCATTACAGCACCGCACTCGACGTGACAGGACTACAGTTCCCGATGCCCATAAAGGACATAGCCAAGTTCGAGGAATTAAATGCTATTAGCATCAACGTGTTTGGTGTAGAGGGCAAGTCGATTGTGGGGCCGCTTCACTTCACCAAAAGAAAGAGGGATCGGCACGTCAACCTCCTTTACATCCAGAATGAGAATAACACACACTACTGCTGGATCAAAGATTTGGGGAAGCTGGTGAGAAAACAGTTATCTCGTGAGCACACCCGTAAATGGATTTGCGATGGATGTCTTGTCTTTTTCCGAACGGATGAAGAATTGAGTAACCATGCGCAACACGACTGCAACCACGTTGCGACAAAGATGCCCAACCACTTTAACAACATATTGGAATTTACAAACGTGCACAAGCAAATGAGGGTGCCGTTTGTTATATACGCGGACTTTGAAAGCGTGTTGAAGCCTATTTCTTCGGCAGCACAGGATCCCTCCGGCTCCTTTACTAACAGCACCCACCAACACGAACCATACAGCTTCGCCTATTACATTAAATGCTCTTACGATGAGAATCTGGATAAGTTTGAATTGTACAGGGGGCCTGAAGCTGCTAAAGTTTTTATGGAGAAGTTAAAGGAGGAAGCCCGCAGATTGGGGATTATCTTAAAAAACAATATGCCGATGACAGCGTTGGAGCCTTTAGACGAATTGTTATTCCACATGGTTGACGATTGCGGCATCTGCAAGAAACCATTGGGGGGACGATCGAGTGAGGGATCACTGCCATCTTACGGGGAAATTCCGCTTCGCAGCACATCGCCAATGCAACATCAATACCGGATGCCAAATTTCATACCGGTCATATTCCACAATTTAAGTGGGTATGATTCCCATTTTATTGTGAAGGAATTGGGATGCGATAAGGAGCGTGTTACAGTGATCCCAAATAATAAGGAGCGGTTTGTATCGTTCACAAAGTATGTGAGGTTATATGGCGAAGAACCAGACGTAGAGGAAGATGATGATGAAACCGATAATTGCACAGTACAGCTGCGATTCATCGATTCCCTACGTTTCATGGCATCGTCCCTGGATAAGTTGGTGAAAAATTTGGAATGCGAGCAGTTTGTTGAGATGAGGAAGTGTTTTCCCGACGACAAACAGTTTTCATTTCTACGCAGAAAGGGTGTGTTCCCGTACAGGTATGTGACAGACGCTTCAGTGTTAAATAGGTCAAGTCTACCACCCCGAGAGGATTTCTATAATGATCTCACGAATACTGTGATTTCGTTGTCTGAGTACGATCACGCTCAGAATGTATGGAACGCCTTCCACATATGCACACTCGGCGAATACAGCGATCTTTATTTGAAAACAGACGTTTTATTATTAGCTGACGTGTTCGAAAATTTCCGGGGTGTGTGCTTGAAAACCTACGACTTGGATCCCTGCCAATATATGACAGCACCTAGTCTAAGCTGGGATGCCATGCTGAAACATACTGGGGTTAAACTGGATCTATTCACTGATGTAGAAATGCATCACTTTGTAAAGAAAGGGATTCGTGGTGGTCTAACTCAGTGCAGTCAACGATACGCTCACGCCAACAATAAGTACATGCACAATTTTAATTCTGAAGAGCCCTCAAGGTACTTGACGTATCTGGATGCTAATAATTTGTATGGATGGGCCATGTCACAACCGTTACCGATAAGCGGATTCCGGTGGTTGAAAGAGAAAGAGCTTAACCTCCTGAAAGCCCACATCGATGACATATCTGTAACAGGGGACAAGGGGTACATCCTGGAAGTAGATCTGGAGTATCCAGAAGACCTACACGGTCTTCATAACGATTTACCGTTTTGTCCACAGACCATGGTACCCCAACACCATCCTCCAAGACTCCGAAGCTGCTCGCCACGTTGCTCAACAAGAGTCATTACGTCATACATTACAGAAACCTGCAGCAGGCGCTACGTAATGGTCTCCGGCTCACAGCAGTCCACCGGGTCATGGAATTTGACCAATCGCCTTGGTTAAAACCCTACATCGATTTGAACACCACCCTTAGGACATCTGCCAGAAATGCGTTTGAAAAGACTTTTCAAATTAATGAATAACGCAGTCTTTGGAAAAACGATGGAGAATGTCGACAAGAGGGTGGATGTAAAGATCGTACCCGGTGGGAACACGATGGACAAAAATTGTGCGCGAGTGGACTTATCGCCCGCCCGAACTTTAACAGTAGTTTAGTGCTAGGTGAGGATTTGGTTATTATACAGATGGATAGGGTAAAAGTCACTTACAACAAGCCTATATATGCAGGTTTTCAGTTTTAGATATTTCAAAGACCCTCATGTATGATTTTCATTATAACACCATGAAACATTTGTATGGAGCCAAACTCTCACTACTTTATACAGACACAGACTCTTTAGTGTATAGTATAGAAACAAAAGACTTGTATAGTGATATTAGTGCAAACATTAACAATTTCGACACTAGTGACTACCCTCGAGACAATAAATACAATATGCCTCTTGTGAACAAAAAGATCCCGGCAAGTTTAAAGACGAGTTCAACGGCGACTTGGTGTTACAATTTGTTGGGACTAGGGCCAAGTCGTATTGCATCATTAGTGAGAAGGACACGATTAAAAGATCAAGGGGGTATCGCGTAGTGTGGTGGCTGGGATTAGTGTGGATAGTTTTAAGGACATTGTACATAATAATTCTGGTGCCCTTATGCATAGCATGGTGTGTATTCGGAGTAAAAAACACGATTTGTACACCCAATTAATTAATAAAATTAGTTTATTGGCGGAAGATGATAAAAGGTACGTCATCCCTGGTAGTACTTCCACATATGCATCGGGGCATAAGGATATTAGATAGTTGTTTATATTTTAGTGTGTATATATAGTATGTAAGTTAGTTATAAGCATATCTACCCTCCCCCATCCTTAAAATTTCCTTTGTTCCCGGCGATATGTGTTTACCTCCACGTGGTCTCGCCGGACGGTAAAACATATTGTTGGATTAACAACAATATGTCTTATTGACTGAAAACACGTTTCCTCTCTTTTACTTTAATCTCTTTTTATTACAGGGCTATTTAAACAACACATTAATCTTTTTTTTGTTACAGGTTAAACTTTCGGCTACGCACAGGAAATAATGTTATACTTTGTAAAAATTGTAATTAGTTTATTAAACTGTAAGTTGGATAAATAAATTATTAAACTTTTGTGTTCTTAATTTTTGTTGGTTAAAGGATTCTAGATGTTGAAAAGGAGAGGTGATTAGAAATCAACATTGATAAAAAAATCTTAAAATGAGGGTAGCCCCCTGGGGGGTGATGATATCTTAAAAATTCCTAGAGATTTGGGTAGCTGAGAAAAATCTAATATTAATTGATACCAAACAAGATAGGTTTATCTCGAAAGATGCATTAGCTAGACAAAGAAAACTATTTGGTTTAGATGTGGGAGCAAATGAGGATGCTCATTTATCTCGAAAGATGAAAAATGGTTAGTCGAAGAAAACTATTTGGTCCAGATGTGTGAGGAAATGTGGGATTCTGGAGGAAATGTGACTCCACCACATTTCCTCCTTATGGGGATTTACATGTAAATTTGGGAGGAAATGTGGGATTCTGGAGGAAATGTGGTAGTGGAAGACCTGATTTTACTCTACTAATGGTAAAGGAATCGCCGAGCTTGCTAGGCTCTGTCGAAGATTTTAGTGGAATGTCTACCTGAAATCTGCCGTTTTCTAATATTTTTGTTGTAGAAGTAAAAATGGGTTCGGATAATTGGTGTTCTTCAGAAGGAATAGATATTTGGGAAATGTCTTCCATTTCCCAGAACTTTTTTAGAAAAGAATCAACTTTTGAAGTCGCAAGAAAAGAAAATTTTGACTTATCTGAATTTTCGTTTTCAGACAGAGACATATTAGAATTAGTGTAGTTTTTTGGGACTGTACCTGCTACAATTCATCCCAAGTGGGACTCTTGTAAAACGGGAAGATTTTTACCTAGTTTAATTATATTTTCAAGAATTATATCATAGTAGTAATCTAGACCTATCAAAATGTCAATTTCTGACGGCATGTGATATTCGTCGTCAGCTAAGAAAATATTTTTAGGTATTTCTATTTTGTCATTCATTATCTGAGTTTGAGGAAGCTTGCACGTTATATTAGGTAAAACAGCACACGTTATTTTGAAGGATTTACTTAGATCTTTGTTAGAGAATATTTTAATATTCACCAACTTGCCAGAAATATTGATAGTTGTGTTGTGAGTTTTACACGGTAGTTGATCAGCTAATTTTTGTGTGATAAATGAGTTTTGGCTACCAGTGTCAAACAACAGCTTGGCCGAAATAATTTCTCCGTATTTAGAGCAGAGAGTTGCTTTGGCCGTGACTAGGAGGACATGGCAATATTTTACCGAATGGGCAGAATGGGTAATCAAATTAGACATATGCTTAGCATCGTCTTTAGAAATTGGAGCACAAGCATTTTCTTGCTGTGCGAAAGAATCATCATTTTGCAAGCTCGGAACTTTCTTGTTTGTTTGTGAATTTTTATTTTGGAAATTAGATTTAGGAGAAAAGTTACTTTTATAACTAGAACTTGTAATCGGAAGAGATTGATCGCCCAATTCTTTGTCTATGTGTAACAAAGAATTATGCGATTTAGAACAAAAAGAACATTTTTGGGTAGAAGAACAATTTGCAATATTGTGCTTGCCTAGGCAGTTAAAGCACAACTTATTAGATTTAACGTAGTCAACTTTTTCTTGATATCTTAGATTTTTGAAGAAAATACAGGTGTAGATTCTATGACCTGCTTTTTTGCAAAAGGAACACTTAAGAACTTGTTGGAATTTTTCGCGATTGGCGACTGGAGCAGAGTGATAAACAGAAATTGATTTTCTTTGCAATTTGGGACTTGCAACATCAATATTTTCTAAGACAGAACTCCCTTTTTCTAAGAATTTTATAAAATTTTCCGAATTGGGAATTATAGAATGATCTCTTTCCATTTCATAAGCACGTTTTGTATTGAAATCCAACTTTTTTTAAAAAAGAAATATTAAAATAATATTCCATAAATCTTCGTAAGAAAAATTTAAATTTTTGAGAGATTGAATATTTTTCTGAATGGTAGCCGCGAATTCACGCAGTGAACTTGACTTACATTTTGTCATGATTGGAGTTTCTAACATTGCTGATAAATGAGAATTGACTATAACAAATTTGTTTTCAAATCTACTTTTTAAAATATTTAAAGCGCTATGGAAATTTTCATTTGTAATTTGCAAAGAATCAATTAAATGCAAAGGTTCATTTTTTAAATAACTTTTAAGATATACTAAGCGCTGAATGTTTGATAATTGAGAATTTTTTGTTATAAGAGCATCGAAAAGTTGATAAAAAGATTCAAATTCTTTTATATCTCCCGAAAAGGTTTGAATTTTGATTTCCGGCAACTTGACTGCCGTTGATTGAGGATTACTTAAAGAGGATTGAAAACTATCATCTTGATTTTCAATGGCTTCCGTTTGCTTTCTTCTTAAATTAGCAATACATTGAGTAAGATTACTTGCAAGAGAGAAATATTTGTCTTCTATGACGGACCTGTCTTCTACATCAAGAACTTCTTCCGAACAGAGAATTTCTATTTCGTCTTGAACTTTTTCGTATGAATTAAACAAAGAATGCACCCGTTGCAATCTGATTTCAAATTCGAGTGGTGTGTTACAAGTGTCCGCATTTTGAGCGAACCACAATTCTATTCGCGTAAAGGAGCCTTTGACCGAGGCTCTAGACTTTTTAAAATTTTCTAGGCTCATTTTGAATTTTTTAGACATTAATGTTTATAGAAAATATCATGCACTTTTTGCACAACAGTTTAACAGATAGACAAGTAAAAATGGAATAAGCTCACCCAATTAATCGCTGCTTGTTGTCGAGTTTCCAGGAATGTTCCAGAAATCTAGGCGAACTTGACATTGTTTGTTCAGGAACTAGTGTCTTCTTTCCAATAGAAAGCTGGCTTCCAGGAATATCCAGGAAATCCGGCTAGAAGGACCACTTTTATGATCGGGTAACTCAGGGAAAGTGGAGTGAAGTAGGCACCCCTGAAGTTCCGCCTCCCGGAGCATTGAACTGTAATCGTCGAGGGGTAGACACTAGTAGAAGAAATACAAAGATACGAAGGACCGAATAGTAGGATATGAACACTATTGACAATATAACAACTCACAACGACAATATGGTGCACTTTATTGAGTAAGTAAGTTAATTCATTAATCGAACACCGTGTAGTAAGAGGATCATATTTTATAACGTCAATAAGAATTAAAAATACAGCGAAAAGCACAATTTACAGTATATTAAATTTCTGAAATATCCGACTTTGTATAAACGCACTATTTTTAAATCACACTGTTAAGAATTTAAGTACATATGCCGTTGTATCAAGTTCACTAACGTATTTTTATGATACGTCAATGGAAAGGGTCATTGCATTAATACCACACAAGCACGAGATAACTTGTTGTGATACCAGATTAAGATAATGGTTATTAATTACGATTATAACCGGAAGAATCAATAATGTTTGGACGATTTGTAAGAAATTTACATACATCCGGAAAAACACGCACCTGTGTTGAGAGAATACAAATTACTAGGAATAATGATCGCCTCGTATTTAAGTTACTCTGTAACTATTACGATAGGAACGAATTCATTACTAATTTTGCACACTAGAAATAATTTATAGTGCAAGGTTTTAGCATAGAGGTAATTAGAGCCCGCGCGAATACGTCTGTAACTTGAGAAGGTTAGAAGCAAACTCTGTGTTTTGTTTATTAGAACGAAGGCAGGTGAGCGCTGCACGTGCCTCAAGGTTATCTTCCTGTCTGTAGGACAGGCAATTAAATGGAATTGAATATTGATATGAACTAATGAAATAATAATAGAGCATTTTTGAACGTAATTAATCTAATAGAAAATAAAGAGGATTTTATGAATGTGAAATAATTTACGAAACTCCAACACCATGGTAAGCCATCTTGATTCCATTCTTTTATGGAAGATCGGTTGATATTTACGTATTCCATATATCAATCTCAAGAATGAATTTTGTAATTTTTGAATTCGATTTACATCGAAGTGACGCAAATGGGGACCATAAACTGTGTCACAGTAGTCAATGCGACTTAGCACTAAAGCGTTACATAGGGAAGTTTTAATGATTGAATCAAAAGAGTGCCTGTTCATGTATATAAGTTTTAGATTGTAATAAGCGTTTTAAAGACACTTAGATATATGATCGGTAAATCTTAGATCACTATCGAAATGAACACCGAAATTTTTTACATTATCAGAATAGGGTATAATGCAGCCATCAACCGATATTAGAATACTATTAACTAAATTGATTCTATTCAGTTTAGGTCCGTACAAAGTCACCTGGGATTTGCTGGCATTAATAATGGGCCCATGAATTTGAGAAAATTCAAAAATTTGTTTCTCAGCTTGTAGTGATTCAATAGAAGCAAATGAAAGATGGAGTTGGGTATCATCAGCATAACAGTGATACTTACAGGAAAACAGAAATTTTGGTAGTTGTAATATGTAAATAGAAAATAATAGCGGGCCTAAAACGGAGCCTTGAGGCACACCCGAGGTAACTAATCGAAACTTAGACATGTTTTTTCCACGTTTCACGGTTTAGTACCTGTCTACCTGAAATGAATTTAAAAACACCAATGCATCATCAGAAAAACCAGTATAATGTAGCAAAGCAGATAAAATTTCATGAACAATGGTGTCGAAGGCTTTGGTAAAATCTAATAATACTAAACATGGAACAGCCCACTGGTCAAGTGCTTTTAAAATATCATCCGTCACTTTCAATAAACCAGTTTTGCAGCTGTGACCCCGTCGAAACCCGAATTGCAAGAGTGGAAAATTCTACTAAACTGCAAATGTTCCAAAATTTGATCCTCAAGCACCCTTTCTAAAATTTTAGACCTAGTTGGTAGGACACTGAATGGCCGGAGGTCCACAAAAGTTACAGGATTGGCATTCTTTAGAAGTGAAGTAACCAACGCTTTTTTCCACAATGAAGCAGAATTTTTTTTTGCTGAATACAAGCATTGATAGCATGAGTAATAAAAAGTAGAAGATGGCACAAATGATTGAATAGATAAAATATTTAAACCGTCAATACCTGTAGCTTTGCTTTTGATGCTCCGTATAATTTTAAAAATGACATCTTCACTTACAGGTTGAATCAAGAGCTTAGCAGAGATAAATTTAAATACCGTACTATTGTATTTGGTTACTAAATCCGAATTGACGGGACTTTTAGGAATCGAATCTAAGAAATATTCATTAGTCTCATCCACCAAACATAAGTTATCAGGAATGTGTTTTCTAGATTTACATAGATTAAGATTAGCCATTTCGTTCCAAAAAACTGTCGAGTTAGCATTCCGAAATTTATAGTTATAGTACGTTTTTCCCTTTCTAATAGCGCAGTTAATTACATTACGAATTTGCTTGTATTCATCCCAGTGATTCGGTAATTTGGGTGTTTTAGAACGCGCTAAAACCTTATCTCTGGTTTTCATCATATCACGTAAAGTGTCTGTCAACCAAGTAGCATAAGCTTTACTAACACGAACAGTGCAGAAAGGTACAAACATATCAAGTAAAAGTATCATATTGTCAGTAAGAAATTGAACTTTCATATCAACATCATTCAGATCATAAGTTATTCTCCAAGACAAGGTTCTCATGAGACTATTAAATTGCTCATAATTAAAATTCTTAAACATCCTAGAAGTGACCATAGTACTATTGGACAAAGATGTAATGTTATCTAGGTTACGGTAAATCAACTCATGATCACTGATGTGGAATGCTGGATAAACTCCGGATTTTTTTACAATCTCATTGTTTGAAGCCAAAACAAAATCTATAAGTGTTGAACTATTTACCGAAGTCCTAGTTGACTGCTTAATTAATTGACTAAGACCGACACTGTCAAACGTATCTATAGCTAGACGAGAATGGAGACTATCAACTAAAAAATCAATATTAAAATCCTTGAGACACAGAATCACTTCAGCAGTTACCAATATATCAGACAAGGAAGATTCAAAGACGTTCATAAAGAATTTATATAGTCCTCTAGATGGATTGTAACATACGCCTAGAGCTTGTGACAGGCCGCCCTGTAATAAATCGTGGTTATTAATTTAAAGTATGTTATACCTGTTATATGATAAGTTTTAGTGTGTCGGGTAATAGCGTTTTACATACATGAAGACGTTCGCATCATGTGGACACGAGAGGTTGTTGTGGGGTTGCGCTGATCGACAGATGCAAACGAAGGGGGAGTGGAGGTTAAACGTTCACCGGGTAAAGACGTCGGACGATTTTTAGTTAAGTTTTGTCGAGGTAGGTTTGCAATAGTAATGCAAATCGTGCGTCTGTTATGATTGTATAAGATTACGCGTGTGTTATCAGTATAGTATAACTAAAACTAATTCCTCGAGGTGGTTTGAGTTATTTAACAATCGTTTATCGTGAAACACGCATCAAAGTGAGAAACATTATCTTACACAAACGCGAGTTTCCGACGGTAGTCAGCTGAATTACAACGGGGCGTTGTTTGCACTCCTTAATTTCTTACTCATTCTTCTTCTTAATCATCAGATGACGGAAAAAGAGATTATTTCTATGGTAAAAAATCACTTTTCTACGGAAGTATAGCGGGGAATTATTAATTGCTTTCCACAGACAGTGAACGAAGTTGAAAAATATTTGAGAGAAGTAGATATGACGAACGGAAATCATAGAGGGGGGGGGGGTCGGATTCAAATTCGCGAGATAGATCCTAGAATTTTAATCAAGCCAGTGGCGTCCGCACAAACAATAGGTCTAATAGACCTAATGCTAATAATTCGTCGGCTTACCGGTCGGATAGCAGGCCGCAACAAAATAATTACTCTGGGGCTAGAGGGCAAATTCCAGTAGTTCCATGGGTAACGAAAATAATGATCAGACATCTACGGTGGCGACGTTATTCAATACTGACGGTCAAAATCTACTGTTGGAAAAAGAAATTGATCTTAAACCAGTGGGCACCGATAGTAAAACTGAATACTGAAACGTTTACGGTTAGAGGGTTAGCTGATTCAGGTAGTTAGGTAACGTGCGTTTCGAATGAATTTTTAGCAAAAGTTATCGAAGTTAATCCTAAGATTTCGCGTCTCCCATTTGCTTCTATGACTTTGATAGGCGCGATAGGAAACAAAAATTGCATCGTGAGAGAGCAGGTTTATTTAAAGCTGGAATTTCAGGAATTTGAAATTTCATATCCATGTGTAGTAGTGCCGGGTCTGATAAGGGACATCATTCTGAGCTGTGATATTTTTATGGACCATGCAATTAAAATAGATTTTTCGAGGAGTTGTTTATCAGGACTATTTCAGGGTTGTGAAAGGGAAATTGGTTTTCTAATGGAACCCAATCCCGATGTGCACTTAACAATTTGCGAAGTTTGGGAGGACGGACCCCAAGAACTTCAAGTAAAAAAAGAAATTAAATCGTATGAACCTTCTGAATTAGGGGCAGTAGCCGACGTGCGGAAGCCTTTTCAGAAAGTGAAAAAGATAGCATATATAGATTGTTGATGAATTTTAAAGAGATTTTCTCTGACCAACCGGAACTACAGAACTACAGAAGTCGGATCCATATAAAAAGGTAGAAAGTAGTATGAAGGGTATACTTCATGAACAAAAAAAGGACGGTTTTTGTGGTAGGGTAGTAGGTGAACTGTTGAAGTGTGATGTGAAGGAACGATATTCGATGTGGTACGTTGTTTACAAAGACGTTGTTCAAACGAGGGTCGAATGACTCTCCAAGTTTTAAATTGTGTATTCTACGTACGCTAATTGCCTTATTAGTCTTACAGGAGCACGAGGATAACGGCCATTTTGGGGTGGAGAAATGTCTGATTGTGCTGAAACGGGATTACTACTTTCCACGTATGAAGCACACCGTTAGAAAAATTATAGCAGGTCATGAGTTGTGCCATAGGGCAAAAAGTTCCAAAGAGATGTAAGTGCGAATATCACAGCGTGGTGGCAGACGCACCGAATAAAGTTGTTTATATTGACTTAATAGGATCACTCCCACGGTTGCAGTCGGGTTGTACGCAGCTATTGGTAGTGACAGAAGCGTTTAGTAAATTAGTAGTGCTCTACCCGTTGAAACGTACGAATACAAAAAGCATTTTCAGATGTCTTACGGAAAAGTATTGTAAAGAAGTTGGTCGACCATAAGTCGTTTTAGCAGATAATGGGAGTCAATTTTCTAGTAACCAGTGGGTAAATAGTTTAACTTCAATGAGTGTAAAAGTGTTTCACACATCAGTCTACTTTCCCCAAGACAATATGACTGAAAGGGTTAACCGGGAGATTGTCCGTTTGCTCAGATCTATGTGTCATGCGGTTCATTCAAATTGGGGGTTTGTTTTAGAAAAGGTCAAGACGTATTTAAACAGGTCCATTCAAAACTCAACTGGGTTCTGTTCTAACAAATTGCATTTGGGGTTACTAATGTTAATCCTTTAATAAGAAAAATTGAGTTTTCTACTACGTCCATACCGGCTCGTAGCAGGGAGGGGATGATTACCCTAGCCTACGATCGTCTGCGGTCTAAAGCTGAAAAGCGTAAGTTGCGCCATAAAAAAAAAATAAAAACTTAATTAAATTTGAAATTGGTGATGAAGTATGGGTTCGCACCCACCCACAATCCTCTAGTGAAGATCTCGAAATCAAGAAAATGTTTTTGTTTTATTCGGGACCAGCTAAGGTTGTAGCTTTGAAGGAACCGAACTCTTACGGGATTGATAGTAGTTGTGATGGTACTCCGCTGGGTATCCACAATGTAATTAATTTAAAGCCGTATGTTGCACCATACGATGCCACGATTAATTAGAATGTAGATGACAGGGCGTTAGTCTTAGTTATATTGATTTTCGTTTATTTTCAAATTATTCAAATCAATAGGGAGATGATGTGACAGGCCGCCCTGTAATAAATCGTAGTTATTAATTTAAAGCATGTTATTCCTGTTATATGATAAGTTTAAGTGTATCGGGTATTAGCGTTTTACATACATAAAGACGTTCGCATCATGTGGACACGGGAGATTGTTGTGGGGTTGCGCTGATCGACAGATGCAAACGAAGAGGGAGTGGAGGTTAAACGTTCACCGGGTAAAGACGTCGGACGATTTTTAGTTAAGTTTTATCCAGGACGATTTGCAATAGTAATGCAAATCGTGCGTGTGTTATGATTGTATAAGGTTACGCGTGTGTTATCAGTATAGTACAACTAAAACTAATTCCTGGAGGTGGTTTGAGTTATTTAACAATCGTTTATCGTGAAACACGCATCGATGTGAAAAACATTATCTTACACAAACGCGAGTTTCCGACGGTAGCCAGCTGAATTACAACGGGGTGTTGTTTGCACTCCTTAATTAGATTGAAGGTTGAGTGCTTCGCTGTTAACTTCGGCGCGTGGAGCCGAAGTAAGCCGGCTCATCGTGGGGGTTTGTGAACGTTCATCCCGCCAAAAGGTGAGTGGGATGAACTTGTGCTTTTTATTGCGCTTGATTTAAACAAGTTATTATCATAACATTATTTAGGGTTCATGGTTTATTGTAATACGCGGCTAGTATTAGATTATTATTTGATATAAAATTATTTCTTGTGTTATCAACGAAGAGTTTATTAAATTTGGTAGTTGTTTTTGACTGAAATTCGTGTTTTGTATCAATTATTAGTGTTGTAGGAGAATCCAATAAGTAGAATAATATTTAATATTTATGAACTAAATATTTGGTGCTCTGGGATTACTTAGATTGGTTAGTGTTTTTCATTAATTCAGTATAAATAAAGAGGTCTTATAGCTCGAAGGTGGGGAAAAGCCCCCCGGCCAGTTACAAGCTAGTTTACTACTACCTATTTGTAAGCACACCCACAATTGATCAATACTATTATCAGTTTCAGTGCAGTAGATTCGATCTGAGATATAACCCAACGCCGTCTCCTTTGGATGACCTGTTTTGACGCAAAACATTATAGCCCTTAATGGCAATCATATCAGAAGATATCGATAAAGATAATCGAGATTCCGTAAAAGCAAATATATCGTAATTTTTTTCTGTAATAATACTTTTGGAATCCTGAAAATTAGCTGTTAGCGAGACTACATTTAAATGTCCTATTGCAAGGTAATCATTCCCGTCAGGCATAATCAGTTAATGGTATTATTTAATTATAATCTTAAAAGCCAAATATATAACATAACTAAAACAGCATATATAATAAAGGTGCCCCATCAAACTAGATAATATGTATCATACACAAATAACAACTGAATACGAATTTATATGAAAATGTTATCAATGCAGAAAGAAAATTAGTCCAACACCAAAAAAGAAAAATGATATAATATTCACACTTATTGTTTTACTTTAGGCTGTTTGCGGACACAATCGTTCTGCTAACTACATCCTTGAAAATACCGAATATCTTGCCATCCTGTGACCAGGCTTTATATTTGCACAGCACCGATTTGGATTTTTGTAATAAATCCAGCTTGGCCCGTGTAAGATCTTCAGACATGTTTACGCTAGTTCCTTTCTAGAACTTCTTTCTAGAGTAGACAATCACTTTATAGTGGTAGCTACAGTATTTAACCAAAATAACACGCGTATGCTGTGTGTTATTGGGGATACTTTTCCCGATACGGTGCGATATGTCAATTACACCAACCTCAAAATTCAGATCAAGGTTATTTTTTAGAATGGAGAGAATTAGATCATCAGTGGATTCGTTGTATTTCCGGTATACCGAGGAAACGTAAGCTACTCCTTCCAGCATACTGCTCAAGATCATCAATACGTAGTTCCAGATCAACCAGTTTATTGGAAGCCACTTGAACTTGAGACTCAACCTGCTTTATGGATTCAGTAATCAAGTTTAATTTTGTTTCTAAGAAATTCTCAAGCTTTAGCTGCATGACTTCAAACTTGCTCTCAAATCTAGATTCAAACTTGATGAAAATACCCTCGAGCTTAGATGTAGATCTAGTTGTTGGTTTTCCAGATGACCCCATTTTATTAAAGAAAAAGATTAAGTTAGAACCACGATTAGAATTATTATCACTTGCAACGTACACATACTTCAATATGACTTAGATAAAACAAACACAGTGCCGTTAGGTTAAATATCACAAATCCATATGAGTTTTAGATAAGCTAATCACTCTGTTCTAAAATAATACGAATAACTAATTGCATTTGGCATGGACTGTGCATAAAAATGCAAATACAAATTAATTAAATAAATGTACTATAAAACATCGGAGCACTTCATACATGCTGCTACTCCTGCGCCATTTGAACAATACAATCTCTACGTGTTTTAAGTAAAGGCATGCGTGAACACTATAATCTAGAGAAAACAACGGAGAATGTTGTGTGCCCGTATGTTTTGGAACTTATTGTTTAACAGACTAACAGGCATAATTTTACTTATATAAGCTGATTTATTTGATTTGGTTTTTTATGTTTTTTTTTGTTAATTCATTGAAGTTAGCGAATGTTAATTATAAGTTCTTATTGAACTTATAGCGATGTCATATCGGCAAAAGAGGAAACGTTGGGTTCATTAGTTAAACACTAGATTTGATTTTTCAATGCTCCACGCGAAGACACTACATCGGCAAAAAAGCGAGTTTCTTTTACCTAGAAATTTTGAATTTTGCAAGGTAGAGATCTCTATCGTGCGTGACAACACCCACACACGAGACCTACATTTTACGTCATCCGAACCAAGACGAATTTTTTGTGAAAAATGTTCGCTTAACGTTTTTCAAGCAGACCGTGTCGGGATTCAAACCAGGGATCTTAAACGCTGTTGTCACATGCATACAAACTGAGCTACGAAGCCGCTACACAAGTCCAACAACCCGTTGTAAACTTGTTGGAATACTTCCAGCATGAATGCTATGACGGTGGACATTTAATTTCTTTAAAACCACATCATTTTACTGAGTTGCAAATGAGGTAAAACCTAGCTTGGTTGCCGTGAGTAGAATTATAGAACTCTGTGAAATAAATTTTCTGCAGTCCTGGACAGAAACGTCAGGCAAAAAGCAAAGTTGGTTGACTTGCCTGGATGTGTAAAAGTGAAGATAACGAATACTTTATATGATATGTGTGTCCAAAGTAAGTAGTATTGTTTTGTCCAATTACTTAACAATAAATTCAATAAATTTTTCTTCATTATAGAAAAAACGTGTCACAGTCGAAATCCTAAATGCCAAACTTCTAGAAAACTGATCTTGTTTTCAGCAGTACCAGCTTAAATCATACTCTCCATAATATTGGATTCAAGTTTAAAAAAGAAAACAACCGTCGTGCTCTAATTGAAAAACCATCTATCGCTGAAGCAAGGCTGAATTTTTGGAAACATATAGATATATCATGAATTCGCAAGTTGAACGAGATTTTGTCGTTGTAAACGAAACGTGCTTATTTTCTAAAGACAATCCAGGCCGCTATTGGCAAGAACTGTTCGTAAACCAGGAGGTTGTGATGGCAAAAGCTTATACTTGTACATGCTTGTTCCAACGTAGGTTTTGTGAATAATGCTGGATTAATTTTGGCGCAAAAATCACAGAAGGAGGATTATTGTGGCGAGATGAATAGTGATATGCCAATAAATTATATTATTAACGTAAACTCTATCATTAAAAGGTAAGTGGCTATTAGAAAGAATTGGAATGATTAAATCTATAGGAAGTTGCTAGGTACCTAGACGTAGCCGGAAGAAAAATAAACACCAGGCTAACTACCAACCGTGGAGAGTGGGGGGATTCGACTAAACACCAAGAAAAAAAAATAAAGTACATCGCCCACGATTATCTATTAACACATAAAAATAAATAAAGGATTCTGTACAAACAAGCTAAAGCAATAGATTAAGTGTTATTATTTCACAGCAAACAATTATATTTTACGCACAATTTAGTATTTTAGATACGAAATGCGCATTTCGTATTTTACAAAAAATAAAATCAATCAGTAGTAAATAAACACGTGAGAGCTTTTGTCGAGCGTTTTTAAAATTGCACTTAATATTTTTTGCAAAACAAACCAATCAGTAGGAAAGAATTAACGTGCGAGAGCTTTTGTCAAACATTCTTAACAATGGTACATCACACATGTAGAGCGATAATATCGATTACCAGTAACAAACAATAGTTCTACAATGTCACGTTTCTTGTCACGTAACTACACCAAACGCTGATACACAATATGTCATTGACACACACAAAAGAAAACAAGTTGCATACCTGTAGGTGTCCGGATACTTAGCCTGCATTCCGTCGGGGGTGAGTCAGCACAGAAACGCCGCGGTATTCAGGACTCATTCACCCTGCCATCGTAACTACAGCAGCGATCCATAAACAAAAGCAGCTGGTCCACGGCGGTGGGCCTACACTAAGAAGGACAAATTTAGGCCTCCAGCTAAAAAAAGACGCAAGGCACCTCCTAGTTGTCAAACAAACAAAAACAAACGTGCATTGCTTTTGAAATACGGCGACGAATAATGTAGAAAATTTTTCGACGCAGAAGCTGCAGAATCAGATTCAACATTCGTTCGAATTACATGAATTCGAACTGCAAATCCTCGTTTATCAAAGCGCGATTAAAACTGAAAAACACGCTATCTAATAATAGTAGGATCTATCATCTCGACAAGTCCTTAAATGGGAAACACAAAAGAACCGATTATACGTTATCGGAAGGTTGAACAAACTAACAGATACCTAAAATAGGATATAAACTATTTAATTGTAGCATAAACTTGTCGTTTTAAAGCAACTAGATTTAAGTTGAAGGATTTAACGGTCGCAACGAAATTTATTCGAGCGGGTATTGAATTAACCAGAGAAGTGTTAAAAGAAAAATTGGAACGTAACAAAGTGTATGTTCAATGAACTGTATCTTAGATTCATAATTAATTAGACTAAGCATAATTAGTGCTGGATAGTGAGAACTGAAAAGCAATATTTCTTTAGACATTCCATAATAAAGCGTATACTGTAGCGGTGAGCAATTTTGTTCAATTAATAAAACCACAATAGTCCCCGACGTCTTTGTTGTAATGTAAATACCTTAATCCAAACCGAGGTTAGATGGATAATACCACATGGCGATCCCAACAGTCCACGTAAGCAAGGTATTTTAATGAAAAATTGGTTGAATAGATTTTCATAAAATGAATACAATGTGCACTTCAAAAGGTGAGGTAATAAGTACGCAAACTGGTAATAACAAATGATCAATCTATGAATTATTCCCATCCGAAGTAGCAGGTACCACTGGAATGCTGTGGGCTGCTTATATCTCTTTTAAAATGTTCCGAAAAGTGCTCAACAAAATTATTAGGAGAACAGTCTGCAGAGTCGCCAAATTCTGTAAACAAGGTTTAAAGTTTTTCATATTTTCAATTAGGCGTTTTAAGTAGGTGCTAATATTAATGATGAACAGTTAAAGCAAATTCTAGAAGAAATTAAGGCTTTTAATAAAAATTTTAAAAAAATGAACAAAATAAGCGAAGCGATTTGGATGTTATTAATAGAAAATTTGATTATTTGAGTAGCTTGTCCGAAAATTATAGGTTAAAAGAAATTAGAAATTATAGCACCAAAGGTGATAACCTTGAATTTATCGATAATGTTAAGCAGTACATCGCCTTAATAGATTAGTACATAGAGAACATTTTCCAAAATGTAGAGCTTGATATTTTAAGTAGGAAAAATAAGTGTAATATGAGAGAGAAATGTGAGTTTGAAGTAGTAGTCTCCATGATTTTCGTTATCGACGGATCAGAATACGCCGCTATGCAAATGGTTGACGCAATTGACATCTATGATAGCTTGCTAGACAAGTTCCAAGAATATATCTTAATATATATATATATATATATATATATATATATATATATATTACTCAAATTTAGACCAGGGTAGAAAATTAATTAACGACATCAAATAATTTTAATCACCGTGTATAAGGAAGCTTTGGGAAAAAGTACGCGTAATTAAAATGCCTAGTGTGAAGATTTAAATCATTCAATTAGAATGTAGGGTTTGAATAGAATTTTATTAGATAATACGCGTTATTAAAACCGTGGAGCATAAAAATTTATTCGTTTCATTAAAAATAAGGGATTTAAATTATTCACTAGACGCTTTCTATAAAAAGAAGCAGAATTAAAATGCTCAACGTGTATTTAATTTAATTGTTCAAAGAAACAAATAGAAATTACGTGTGAAATTTATATTAATTAATTCAATTTTTAAGTAATGGGTATTAAACAAAGTGTACAAATAATAAATTAATATTTAGTTCGTATTCGCTAAAAAATTAAAGGGTAGAAGTCAATGCCATTCATTATTATTTTAGTTGGAGTTAATTGAACCATTATTAATAATATAATAAGCATAAAAGCCTGTGAAAATCCAAGGTTAAAATACCATGAAATAAAAGCTCTGAGAGTTATATTAAAACGTTAATTAGGAGCACACACCTGCGTATTTTTAAAAGTCAATTTCAGTTTAATTTGTTTGGATAAACATGAAAATTCTAAAAACTGGCCGTTGAGGGGCAAAACCGACGGGCAGGCGAGCCATTATATAAACCCGTGATTATAGGAGTTTCGTTCTCTTAGATTTTTGATTATTTGATGCTTTAAACAGTGCTCTCTTAGATTTTCGATTTTTATTCAATACTTTAAACAGTTTTGCTCTTTATTTTTGCTGTTATACCATACTTCAAGCAGAATACGTGCTACGATACAAGTTATTATGCATTAGTGCACTTAGAAAAGAAGGTACAAGGTAATAAAGTCTAGTTATATTTGCGAGTATTACTGTACCAATTATCCAAATTAGTAACGATAAATGAATAAACAAAAGTAGGCAGTTTTGGGTACAGCGTGAAAGAATTATGAATTTCAGTGCTATTTTTCGGGGGTGTTAATAATCAAATGTTATTCGTAAACGTGATTGGATCCACAAAACAAGATTTGGATATACATAGATGCGTTCCTGAGAAGCCCTGAAACTTTTTAAACGAATGGTGTTGTAGATGAATTTTAGAAGGCGACCAGGAATCTGAGGACGTAAACATAACCCAGTTGGACTGGTGAAATTAGCAAGGATGATGTACATTGAAGCCACGAGTGCAGTAACCTTCAGGTAAATTATACAATTTTGGTCGAACTTTGATGTTTTGGTGTGTGTTGAATATCTTTATAATTTATTTGATAAAAAATGGACAGTAGTGAATTTGTATAAACAACAAATTTTTAATTTTAAGGTAAAATTTTCTTGTTTAAGTAGAAAGGAGTATTTAGCAGTTTATGTTTTAATTATAATGAAAATTTGGGTCTGTCTTTGAGCTCAATTAGACTAACCTGTTTAATTAACGTAAAGGGGTGGAAGATGCTCCCTTTTATTCAGACTTAGGTCTGCACATATTGTAACTTAATTAGTATGCATCCTACCAGGACTTTAATTCTGGATGCATATTAAAATGATGACAAATTTAAACTTGAAATTTTATGATACTGATTTTTATGCTGAAATTTAATTTTGAAATTTTAATGTATTATGAATATTGATGTAAATAGAGTTAACGTTGATGTTTGTGGTAAGAATGTGTTTTTTTTTATGAATGAGGATGAAAGTTTTAACTAGGTGAGCAGCCGAGGCGAAAGAGTAAAAAGACGACTATCTGAAGAGATTCAACAGGGCGAGAATCACAGCAAATTTTGGTGCCCAATTCAAGAGGCTCGAATTTTTTTTTTTACTCTGGTGAGGCTTTTTGTAGGTTTCACAGCAATATATATATATATATATATATATATATATATATATATTGCTCTGAAGTTTAACCCCCAAAAGAGGGTCGAAATTAATGCTCTGCAATAACTTCTGGAATGGGAAACCACTGAAGTTTATGCTAGATTAAACCCTAAATTTAATTTGAGCCTCACAATTTGGGCGTCGTGAATGCTGCGAAGTTATGGGTTCTGAGCCATACAATTGGGCTGAAAATGACCTACCCTAAAGAATGTCAAACTACTGCCAGCTTTTTGCTATAATAAAAAAAAACTTAGCTTCTTCAATGAAGTTCGCTACGGCTGCTCTGCTGCGTATACCTAAGAATACTACCCTCTTTTCTACCAAATAAAACTCGTCTACCAAATATTCACCACCTCCAACAGAAAATTCTATACAAAAAAATCTTTATCTTATTATTTTTGCAACATTGATTAAATTACATTTACCCTCATTTTACAATAAGTTATTTTCAATCCAATATTTGTGATACAACTTTACTCATCAATAAACTCAGTAAAGTAACTGGGCTTAACCATACCCTTACTTTAACCCGAGGTCTAATAAAAGCTCATAGTAAAGACCATTTATGGACATATGCTGCTAATTTTTGCACTGAAAATCACCAACAGACCCTTTTACTTTGTACATAAACAGATACTGAAACATTTTTTTATAAATATAAATTCTTATACAAAAATATGGTCAAAAGTACTGTATAAAAATTAAAAAGTAAACTCTTTTGTCCTTAATATTCCTAAAATTAAGCCTGTACAGCATCAAAATATAATAACGCACCAAATGCACACAACAGAATAAAGTTTCACTAAAATTGTTACCTGGTAAGCACCACCTCACATGGATCTGCAACTCAACCATCGACGACGTTGCCCTCGACTATGACTGCACGTTCAGAAACCAACCTCCAAGTTGAATCATACTCTTCATGACGGCAGTTTGCTGCCCAATTCTCTTGTTCACCAATTTACGGTACTTCCAAACATTTACATTTCATCTACGGATCCATCTAGCCTCAGTACACCACCACATCGATCCATTTAACACCCACTACTCCATATAAGTGCTTATCTTTCACCAACAACAAAAAATAGCATGCAATCTCTACTTACAGTTCTGAAGCAAGTTTCGTATGTATACTCAAAATGTACTGTATAGAAATTGTTGACCTGCTTATACAACAAGCATGCGAGAGAAAATGGCCGTGTATGAGAGAAAGGGAGAAAAGGCTATGCTCGTCTTACATGTGGGGGTGTGAATCTTATAAGAATTGATTTTCAGTTGAGGCTAGTTTCAACGGAGCGAACCAGCCGTTACACGGGTAGATATCATTTTCGCAGTATTTTGTTGTGTACGATCGTTAAAATTCTGGGACGATGAAGACCGTTGATGTTTGGTTGTAAAATTATGCAGAATTGGGTGTCAGTTAGGAGTTTGTGTTTTGAAAAGTGTGCCAACGGTTACTATGATACTTAGAAAGTTTGTTTATGTGTGGCGGAATTGAACAACAGGGGGATGTTTTTGGTCTATATAACCAGCTAAAAGGGGGTGATAGGCTCTCTTCTTTTCTTCGCTGGTCATCGAAGTTAATTCACTTAATAGCAAATATTATTCAGTGCTTTTTAATAGTTTTGACACTTTGTGCTTATTGAGTACTTATTTTCATAAATTTTATGAACTTAAAAATTTATTGAATTTTATATTTAAATAAAAATATGTTTATGTAGAGAGAGATCATTAATATAATGATACAAAGGCTGTTATGTATGAAGTAAAGGGGACTTTTGTTATTGTAGTGCTATAATTTTTGCACACAGGTTTGAAAGGTTTTAGTGTAAGCTCATATTAAAATAAGGGTTAAAGTCAGGTATGATGTTAGCCTACTTACTTTAAATAGGATACATGTATAATGAAAAATATTTGATCCAGCCATATTTTAGAAAATGAATGGTTTTCTTCCCAAAGATATGTAATTTTATAAACTGTTGTAATGGACAAAGCTATGTAAGTGGTAGATTTTTATTTGTGTAAATAGAGCGTGATGTATTTTGGTAGCTGCATTTTTTTATAGGATTGTAAAGAAGCATTTTCAGCTTACAGAAAGGTGGCAGTTAGGTGAAGTTTTGATTTTCAGCAGACCAGGTAATCTTTTTTAAACGATTCATAAGAATTTAGTGGGAGACCGGAGCAGCCGAGGTAAACTACAAAATTCACGACGCCTAAAGGGTGGTGCCGAGTCAACGACGGAGAGTTCACAGTATTATGACGGCCCAACGTCGGGGCTCTTTCCAGAAAAACTGCACAGTATAATTACGACCCAACAGTGGGTTTTTTCCAGGTAAACTTCACAGAAATATGGCTTCCCAACGGAGGGGCTTGAGTAAATAGAGCCTCGACTTCACAGTATTATGGCGACCCGAACGTGAGGGGCACGATTCCAAATAAAGAAAAAATTATGTCAGGAAACTCAGAGATTGAAGGGTTAATTGTTTAATGAATATTTTTTATTTTTTAATTTGTGTTAGAATTAGTGGGTGTATGAACGGTGTGTTGTGAATGAATGTTAAGAAAGGAGTGATTAAGAAGTAAAGGAGTGGAAATCGGAAGTGACGATAGTGTTTTGTTTGAGTAACCAGCACAAGAAATAGAGGAAGCCGGAGGTAGTAGGAATCAATCAAGGATAAAATCGGGAGAACAGAGAAATGAGTTGATAATGAAAATGTTGGAGGAAATTAGGTAGAGAGGAATCAAACCGGAAGTTGGAGCAAATTAGTGCAGAATCGAACCGGAAGTTAAAGCAGATGAGTGCAGAATCGTACTGGAAGTTTGATTTGATCAACGCAACAATAAGTGGAGTTAGGGAAACGTTAGGTGAGAAGATAGAAAGGTCAACCAAAGAATTTACAGATTTCAAAAATAGCTTGACGGTAAAAATGGCGGAGGTTGAAATGAGAGTAGAGAGGAATAAAAGGAATATAGCAAATATTAGGCAGGAAATAGGACAATTAAAAAGAAAAAGTAGGATTTTCTATGAAGTAGAGCTAAATGGAAAAATGACAGAGGTGAGTGATTCGTGTAGAGATCAGTTAGGAAGGTTTGAAAGAGAGATCATAGCGATAAAAACAAAATATTACTGCTTTAGCAGAGGATAGTCCAATAATTTTTTCTGGCAATATGTCTTTAGAACAACATATGAAATTCTATGGAGATAATCGGGTAAACCCGCAGATTTTTATAAACAATATTAGGACCTTATTTTGCAACTTGCATGATGAACAGGCTAAATTAAATGTGGTGAAAGCCTTATTAAAGGATAACGCAGAGGCCTGGTATAATTTAGTGTGGCAGGATATAACATCATATTTAGATTTTGACAAGAAATTCCTAAAACATTATTGAAGTGATCATAAACAGGATCGAGTGAGGGATGATTTGATTACAGGCAAATACAAAGGGGAGTTTGCACGATCCCGTGAACAATATGCTATTCGTAAGTATAGTATAGCGAAGCAATTAAACCCACCGTTAACTGATCGTCAAATAATTAAATATCTAGCTAGGCATTTCGAGATAGAGGTTAGGCAACATGTATCACAAAACATAGTTGACAGGGAGACATTTTTGGAGTACCTACAAGGTATGATGATGTAAGTTCAAGAAGACCTAGGAAAAGTAGAGAGCGGAATGTAAACCAAGTAAGATTTGATAACAGGAAAAAACATCAACAATCAGAGAGGTACTAATTATAATAGGAATTTCAGGAATCAATGGGGACAAAGAGGTAGTTTTTATAAGAGCAGTAGGAATACGAGGGTACTACTCCAAGACCGGGAGTTCAAAGGCAAAATAGCGCGCTGGAAATGAACAGGACCTCTACGAGTGTGGATAATACAGAAAGGACAGATGGATAAGAAGCGACCAGGAAAACGTATGCACAAGTGGTGGAAGGACAACCAGGACCGCGTGGGGAGAATTGAGGTAGGCCGGATTTTTAGAGCTAGACAAACCACTTGAAATTCATGTGTATAAATATACACATCCGCGAGAATTTATAAACATAGAAGAAGAAATTAAACCAGAAGAAGTAGAGAAAATTTGTTTGCCGGTGGCAGAGATCAAAATTTTAAATCATTGTGTAAGATCGTTGCTGGATTCAGGAGCAAAGGTAAGTTTAGTATCGGAGGAATTCGTTAAAGAGATCAAAGAAAAATTCATTATAGGATTATGCCAATCTAAAGGAGTGATTTGATAACTCCTAATAAAAAAAGGTTTGCTGTGGTAAATAGTGTGCTAATATTGAGGGTAGAAGTGGGATTGGTAAGCTGTGAGCAGGAATTCATTATCGTTCCTGGACTTAAATTTAAAAATATTTTAGGGGTTGATTGCATGATGAAGATAGGAGTAGTGATTGATTTGGAGAGGAGATTAGTGAAGATTAGGGATTTAATATTGCCCTGGAAGGGAAGTTATAATGTCACTGAAGATGACACAGGTTTGAACGTAAACGTAATAGAGGTAGATGAAGAAGAAATTATTGGATTAAATACTTTTAAATGTTCAGAAGAAAAATGTGAAGAGGTTCAAGCGTTGTTAAGAAACCATTCCGAGCTGGTAGGAGTACAGGCGAGCACAGCATTAAGTTATGAGAATGTGGTGAAGTTAAATAATGTAGAACCAGTTAATACAATAATTTATTCGATATCCGCAGCATACAGGGAACAGGTACAACAGGAATCCGTACAAACGTTAATTGATGGCATTATTTTTAAAAAGGTTAAATAGCAAATTAAATTTTGATAAGGTAAATTTAAGGAAGACGTTCTGTTTAAGTCAGTTAAATAGAAATTCTACTAGGTACATAGGAGTATGTGTAGGGGGAAGATTTGAGAATTCGGAAGTGGTACCGTAAGGTTTATCTAAAACAGATGACCAAATAAAAAAGGGCATAATAAAGTTAGTACACCAGGAAATAACTATGCACATAGTGATAATGATAGGGGAAAAAATCAAGATTAGACAAGGTATGTTGGAAGGCTAATAATCATAATTAAAAAGAGGGTTAGGTTCAAACATGGAATCGAAACTGTTAGAGTCAATAAGTGTAAATAATAATAGTGATAGGTTTAGAATTTAAGTGTAGATACAAATTAGTTTAGGATATTTGAATAAAGAGCAAAACTAAAAATTTTTGGTTATTCTCTTTTTACAAGTAGGAGGATTATACTATGTAATTTGTAGGTTAGAATTAGATAAATAGGTCATAGGTCAGCTTAGGGTAGGCTAGAATGTGTAAATACCGCGTATTAACAAGTTGGATAGGTATCTTAGATTTCTAATGTAATGATTAAGTAATTTAATGTAGGAATTTGAGAGTTAATTTCATTTTAGTTTCAGGTTTACACTTATTTGCAAGGAAATTTTATAATTTAGGGTGTAGAGACGATAAATGGTTAAGCGTTTATCAAAATGATCAATTCATTAAAGTGCGGGATGAGAATGTAGCTTGAAGTATAGTATAAACGGTGTACAATAGTTAAAAAGCTTTTTCATTTTAATTTACTTTAAAATCAATAACCTTAAGGAATAGAAACATTTCAATATTCTTTAGCATAAGTAAACAGCATAAGATAGCATTTAAAAACACGAGCTTGTTAAGAAGAGATAGGAAGGAAAATCAATATTTTTTACGAATGCAAACAGACGTTAAGGCGGGCACGGATCGATATGAAAAACAAGTACTGACAAGTTATAGCATATAAAAGAGGGAGATGCAAATGTCAGATATCGGTTAGATGTAGTAATGAACGAAGGAACAAGGATGGTTCTAAAGCTATATGCAAGAGAGGGGTGGAAGATGTTTGCACAAGATATTGATTTTAAATAAGGAAAGAAATTAAGAAATGTAATTGGACGTAACGTCCAATTACAATTCTTAATTTCTTATAACGGGTAGAAGGGAGACGCGCGAAAGGCTAAGATTTAGAAAGGGTACATATCAGAATGAGTTCGTATAATGAAGCATGCAAAAGAAATTGGCCGTGTATGAGAAAAAGGGCTATGTGCGTCTTACATGTGAGGTGTGAATCTTATAGGAATTGATTTTCAGGTAAGGTTAGCTTCGACGAAGCGGATCAGCTGTTACACGGGTAGAAATGATTTTCGCAGTATTTTGTTGTGTACGAGCGTTAAAATTCAGGGACGATGAAGACCGTTGCTGTTTGGTTGTACAATTATGTAGAATTGGGTGTCAGTTAGGAGTTTGTGTTTTGAAAAGTGTGCCAACAGTTACTATGATGCCTAGAACGTTTGTTTATGTGTAGTGGAATTAAACAACAACGGGATGCTTTTGGTCTATATAACCAGCTAAAAGGGGGTGATAGGCTCTCGTCTCTTCTTCGCTCGTCATCGAAACTAATTCTCCCAGTAGCAAATATTATTCACTGATTTTTAAAAGTTGTTATTGCAAGTTGGTATGCTGCAGCACTAATAGCTTAAAAAATCTTGAAGTACATATACAAATAAGAGCGAAGCTTCTCTAAGTCATGTAAGTACAGACTACAGTTATTTTGGTTGTTAGGGATCGCAAGGCGCCCTAAGTTGGATTGGCAATTGTGAATGCATCGAGGAGTGATTTGCTGATGGTCAAGGAATAAAGAAAATTTGGATGCACTGTCAAAGGGCAGTTGGTGAGATTTGGATCGCAGCATTCTGACTGGAATAGTGGGACCCAACTTGAGAGCGGTTCCATAGCTCAGAGTCATTATAGACGGCAACATCATCGAGGGCTGGATGGCAGATGCAGGCTGTTTAGTGGTTACTAGGTAACTGATTTTTTGTAAACATTGTTGTGAGTTATTTAACATGTTTTACGGCTTTGTGCTTTTTGAGTGCTTATTTTCATGAACTTTATACACTTAAAAATTTATTGAACTTTATATTTAAATAAAAATATGCTTATGTAGAGAGAAATCATTAATATAATGATACAAAGACTGTTATGTACAAAGTAAAGGGAACTTTTGTCATTGCAGTGCTATAATTTTTGCACACAGGTTTGAAGGGTTTTACTGTGAGCTCATATTAAGATAAGGGTAAAGTCAGGTATGAGGTTAGCCCACTTACTTTAAATAGGGTACATGTATAATGAAAAATATTTGATCCAGACATATTTTAGAAAATGAATGGTTTTCTTCACACAGATATGTAATTTTATGTATATAAACTGTTGTAATGGACAAAGCTATGGAAGTGGTAGATTTTTATTTGTGTAAATAGAGTGTGATGTATTTTGGTAGTTGCGTTTGTTTATAAGATTGTAGGGAAGTATTTTCAGCTTACAGCAGTGTGGCAGTTAGGTGAAGTTTTGATTTTCAGCAGACCAGGTAGGCTTCTTTGAAAGATTTATAAGTAATTAGTGGGAGACCGAAGCAGCCGAGGTAAACTTCAAAATTCATGATGTCCAAAGGGTGGTGCTCGAAATAACTACGGAAGGCTACACAGTATTATAACCACCCAACGTTGGGTCTCTCTCTAGAAAAACTTCACAATATTATTCCGACCCAATAGTAGGGCTCTTCACAGTAATATATATATATATATATATATATATATATATATATATATATTGTTGCGTAGTTTGTTTTGGAAACCATCGAGCCTCAGAATTGGGACGACATAAATTCTGCGTAGTTTTCTTTAAGAACGGCGGGCTAATTCGTGCCCCACTGTTGGATCGAAACTAATTACTGCGGATTTATTTCGGCTGCTTCTCTCTTGACTCCTGACTCCTATGAAACCTCTTAAAACTAACACAGAAGCTTACCTGGTACCGCTGAATCTAAAAACTCACTCTCACTACTTCCAGTTTATAACCTAAAAGAAATTCACACCTTACAATCACACTCTCAAAATAACACAATTCACAAAATACATCACACTCTATTTGCTTGAAATCAATATTACATTTTCCAGATTGGTTTCATTATGTACACTCTTGTTATTAGTAATGTCAACAATTTCATTTTCCAAAAGTAATTCAATTCGATAACCTTCTTAAACAAATATCTTATCAAAATAAGAGGGCGATCGTCATACCTGACGTTACGCCTTTGTTTTAACATGAGCTCATAGTAAAACTCCTTAAATGTGAGTGAAAATTTACCGCACTACAAAATTAAAATAACACCCCTATCCTTTTTTACAAAATAGCCTGGTTATCTGTAAATTAATTATCCTTGACTAGCTAAATAAATTTCATTTACATCTAAAGTCTCATACATTTTCAGTTCATTAAATACATCAAATAAGAAACACTCCAAAGCAAAAAAAAAATGAAAAGAACTATAGCAAATATTCACCACAAAATATTTTTATACAATTGGTTACCTGGTAACTATCTTCCAACAGGTAACCGCCACCAGCACTTGAGGATGATGCCATCCAGCATTTCGCTAGTCCTTGAAGCAGCTCCCCTGTTAATCATCATCACTCTGTGTATGCTGATACCCCAAAATATCTTCATTTAAAAATAAACCATAAGCATCCAACTTTCAAAATTTACCTTCGTATTCCCATTTATCATAAATTAATCAAAGATTGCTGCCTTCACCATTATATACTTCCAAATTTTAATACTTTTCGTACATTCCAAAACCATAATCGTAAACGTTTGTACTTACATACTTCATCTACTTTTCGCTTAGGATTCTTTATTCGACTTTTAAATGACTTGACTTGTCATCACACTACACTAACTTATGTGCAATTATACATTAATTTACTAAATGTTTTCACTAAAAGTAAACTCGAATATGCGCGAAGGAATGGAGAAAATTTAAAGGAGCGCCACTTCCTTTAAAGGCGGTTTATATAGGCATCCTAAACATTCCCTGTTTTCAAGTTCGCACGTAAATTTTTCAATCGACAATAATATTTTATGTAAAAACACCAACCGTTCACTCCTTTCTTAAAATTACTCGCATAACCGCCTCTACTTTCGTGTGAAAGTTCCAACGGCTTATAGTTTCACCTGAGTTTCGAACAACAAACACATTAAATTACTTGGTTAACCTTTAAAACATCCAACCGTCTCTACTCTTCAGCAAAAACTAGCCTAAACCGAAATCGATTTCAATTACATTCACGCCTTGAAACTAAACAAACAACTTTCATCTCCCTTGTTCATATAGTCACTTTTCACACATATGCTCCACCAGCTGGGTAGTTGCCCTACCTAATGCAAAATTGTTGCGCGTGTACCCGAATCGTCCAATCATCTAGCACAATTTCTCTCCCTTGCTTTCAATCGATCCGTGTCTGCTTATAATGTTCTTAGAAATTATTGATTTGGTTGCCCTCTTCAAAATAAGTTTGTGTGTCGTCTCCGATATATTGTAATAAAAAGGTGTATTGCATTTTTATTTGTTTGCGTAAAAACGATTGACCACTCCTTTGGATGCTCGTGGTATTTCTCCCACGTTTCCAGTTTTCTAAGGTTATGGTTTCTTGCTTCAAATAAGGCGTACGCCCAAACCATTGTGCGAGTATCTCGCGTTTCGCTGTGTTTGCTCTCCACTTGTCCCCTTTATTAAGTCATCGTAAGCCTTTTTAACTTCATTCAATCAAAAAAAGTTCTACGTCACAATTAGTTATGTTCTAGATTTAAACAAAGATAAAGAAGTCATATGTGTTCACCACAAAGATGAAAGAAAGCCGTGTAAACGATACCAACAATACATCAATAGGATACTTCAGGTAACTTTATAAAGTATTGTTGAACTGACAAACTGAAATTCCATCCATCAAATGTTTTTTTGTACAAAAACTTAAAACGCGGTTATAGAACGCAAATAAGAAGATGATATCAAAGGACTAACTTAATATATTCACCGCCAGTTTGCTATAGCTACTCTTACAAGATACAATATCCAAGAAATAAATCTTGGTAACTGATTTAATTTCTTGCACTCTTGAAAATATAGGCACTGTGTTTTGCTACATTATCTGTGTAAATACAACAACAATATATTTATTTTTTTGAACTTTATTGCGTAAGCTATATACAACATTTTATTTGATGGTTGTTCTTTTAGCAAATTCTTGGGGATACTCCTACTTGTACTTAAAAACACTCCACAGTCTTTCTCATTATCATTGAAAATACGATAACATTTAATATGTTTTAACATTGCTATCTAAGCAACTACTTGCATAAATATGAATCTGAGAAGTTTCAGAATGCATTTTTTTTGTTGATTTTCCAACTTATCACAATTACTCTGCTGAAATAAACAAGCTAGAGTTATTTGATAAAGACGAGTTATGGTTTTACCTATATCGATTCTTAATGGCAGTCAAAGCCGTTTCCATAGTACTTTGGAACAAAGTTTCATTTTTCTTCCGCTTTTTTAGGGTTAAAGGTTTATAATTATAAATCTGTGTAAATATTAGAAAGTGTTGACAATTTTACATGCTGCGGTAGAATATTCGACGAACTGCAAACCTTAAATAATGTGGAACAGGTGCTACATAAATTGTTCTCAAGTCCAAATTTCGCTTTAGTTGTAACTTTCACAGCTGCATTTAATATCACGACAAATTGAATTTAAACTCTTGTACACGTGCACTCTATTCTGCATGCAAGTTAGGTATCATGTAGGCGAAATTGTTGCAAAGTACTTGCTTTTAAAAGAAAAAGACCGCCAAGACTGCTGAATTACCATTTATAAATATTCTATATTAGCATTTTAATCACACTAGCTAAGGTCTATTATGCATTTACAAAAATAGGGAAGCCTATTTGTGTGAAAATGCTTCGGCATTTGACGAAAGCTATCGATCACTCTATTCTAGCTGGTGGAGCTTTAATCAGTCGGATGAAAATTTTAGTCACTGAACGTTTTCATTTATAACAGTATTAGTTTTTGGATGCGATTTACAAAGATATCTTAAGTATTGACCATCCAATCCAACCATACTATAGTAGATTTCAACAAGAATCAATTCTGATTAGTTTTCGAACTACATTGGTAAAGGATATTAGTAGAATTTATGTTCTTGTCGTTATTTTCTATGTAATAAAGGACCGAAAAACGTAGTAAAGACGTAGAAGTCGTAAAAGAGAGTAATTCGCTATTGTATTCCGTACTGACCAGAGTTTTGATGTTACTATTACGGTTTCTGATATTTCCAAATTGTTGTAATTGAGGTTACCTATATATATATATATACAGGGTTATTACAAATGAAATAGACAGTTTGGATATCCTTTAAAAAATCAGACTGGTGTATTTGAATATAGTAAGCGAGATAGGTTTATAGGAAATTTCTTAAAGTTTATGTTGGTACAACTGTTAGGTTGGTACTGCTGTTAAAACAACGACCAGTCTAGCAAAATGACCGCTACTAAAGTGGAGAAAGCTCATTGTGTCCTTGAATTAGCCAAAACAAAGTCTGTTACTGTTGTGCAGCGTCATTTCAGAACAAAATACGGTAAAACACCACCAACAAGGCAATCAATCTATGACTGGTATAAACGTTTCGAAAATAGTGGATGTCTGTGTAAAAGAAAGAGTACTGGAAGACCTCCTGTTACAAAAGAACAAATCGATAGTGTTCGTGATGTTTATTTACGAAGTCCAAGACAATCGACTACATCAGCAAGTTTAGAATTGCAAATTCCTCAACCTACTGTGTGGAAAATTCTGCGGAAACGTTTGAAAATTAAACCGTACAAATTGCAGTTAGTACAAAGTTTAAATGCCGGTGATAAAGTCGTACGTAACAATTTTTGTCTGGAGATGCAACAATGTCTCGAAAATGATGACACATTCTTTAATCGCCTAATTTCTTATGGGGTTATGTAAAAGACAAAGTTTTCATACCACCGCTTCCTGTTGATATCGACGAACTTAAACAACGTATTATAAATGCTCTTGCTACAGTTGACCGTTACATGCTTAACAGCGTGTGGCAAGAATTCAACTACCGTGTTGATATCTGTCGTGTTACCAAAGGTGCACACATTGAACATTTGTAAAAATTTTAAATAAAAACTTAATCATTTCTTCTTTATAATCATATAAGTAATAATCTTAACTTTTCAAAAATAAACTTTCTATAACCTATCCAAACTGTCTATTTCATTTGTAATAACCCCGTATATACAGTGCGTCCCAAAAGTAACGGATATATTCGATTAAATGATTATTGACAATTTCTGAGTAAAAAGCTCTGACACGTCAATTTTTATTTTTAAATTGTCATTTAATTATGTAATTTTTAACCCCCCACCCTTCAACCCCTAAGCGCCAGCATCCCCTACTTAAAAATTTTAAATAGCAATGTACCCTTTGTGATACCTCAATTAATAGCATTTTTCATGCAGAAATAGAATTTTACAAAAAATTCTAAATCGGTTGATAAACAACTGTTTTATTCAATAAAAACTTATTCACTTAAAGTGACAATTTTCGGGTATACCTTGACAAAGAAAATGTTTGTAAAGTGTCAAATAAGTTTAGTGAAAGTACGTTAATTGAATAAAAAACAAAAACAAACCCAATTTAAATTAAATGTTCAAACTGCTGTCCGTTAGTCGCTAGGCAGTATCCTAATCTAGAGACAAACTCTTGTTGAACTTTGTTTACTGTCTAAGGGAAATAAAGCGAATTTCATTCCGGATTCTCTGCTTTAACTCGTTTATGTTTTGAGGCCTATTCAGATACACTTTAGTTTTTAAATAACCCCAGAAGAAATAATCCAAACGGGTTAAGTCGGGAGACCTAGCGGTCTATTCAATTTGTCCTCGTCTACCAATCCACCTCATAGAAAATACCTGGTCAGAATATTCCCGTACTGGACGTGCATAGTGGGGAGGCGCACCATCTTGCTGTAGACAAATACTGGGATGAGGTAAATCAGGATCTTCTACATTGGGATGTAGTACCGCTAAAGCCCGAATTAATTCAAATTGGAGAAAATTTAGATATTGTTCTCCATTGAGTGTTCTCTCAAAAAAGTACGGTCCAATAACTTTATTACCCACTATTCCCGCCCAAACATTAATCTTTTGTGGAAATTGTGTATTTGCTTTTATCATCCAATACGGATTTTCATTAGCTCAATAACGGAAATTCTGCTTATTAACGGTGCCATTTAAATAAAATGTGGCTTCACCAGAAAACGTATTTCCTTCAAATCCAGGATTATCATTCCAAAGTTCCATCATTGTCTCACAAAATTGCGTTCGCCTATCAAAATCATCATCTGATAATTCTGGCGGTGAAACTTTTTCTTACAGAGAAAACTGTGACTGCACTTTTTGATGCATTTAACTGTGAAGCGACTCCCGCAACGCTTGAATGTGGATTTTTCTGCACAAATAGCAAGTCATCCAATTCTGAATCTTCATCTAAAGCCGATGGACGTCCATTTTTAGATTTATCTCGTACGCGTCCAATATTCCGAAATTTATTTTCAATTAGGCTTATTGTTGATTGCGAGATTGGAGGGAGGTCGGGATGAATTACATTGAATAAAATTCGAACTTTTTTGTGCGTTCGAATTCTATCTCCAAAGCCAATCATCATCAAAATTTCAATCCTTTCGGCTTCGTTAAGTCTCATTTTTGCTGACTTATTATTAAACAAGCAGCACCCACTTAATTAACGTACTTTCACTAAACTTATTTGACACTTTACAAACATTTTGTTTGTCAAAGCCTACCCGATAATTGGCACTTTAAGTGAATAAGTTTTTATTGAATAAAGCAGTTGTTTATCAACGGATTTAGAATTTTTTGTAAAATTCTATTTCTGCATGAAAAATGCTATTAATTGAGGTATCACAAGGGGTACATTGCTATTAAAATTTTTTTAATAGGGAATACTAGCGCTTAGGGGTTGAAAGGTGGTGGGTTAAAAACTACATAATTAAATGACAATTTAAAAATAAAAATTGACGTGTCAGAGCTTTTTACTAAGAAATTGTCAATAATCATTTAATCGAATATATCCGTTACTTTTGGGACGCACTGTATATATATATATATATATATATATATATTGTCGTGGAAATTATAGGTTAAGAAGGATAGATAGGTCTAGATAATAAATTTTTAACGACTGTGTATATAGGAAATAAGGACAATTTATTTACGCGCCAAATGCATTAGTTGTAACGTTGAAAACGGACGGATAATAACATATTTTTGTATTTCTAAATTGGCATGTTAAATTTGCATAACGTGTAGAAGTTTTGGTGTACGTGAAAACCCAATGATACGCATAATTAGTTTTAATATTTTAAATCAAGCGCATCGGATAAGAAACGGAGCTTTTGGGTATAGAAAATCAATAATTTAACCGCATATTTCCATTTAAGTAAACTAAACTTTTGTTTATACAAATCCTAAGAAATGCTAAAACTCGGAATTTTAATTTCAAACGGACAGTTTGCTTCATAGAAACATCTGGTAGTTAAAATGCCAAGTTCAAAGAACTGAAATATACGTTGGGTTAAAATTCTATAGAATCGTATTTAACGGTCGATACAAGCTAATAAAATAACAGATGTTTTGAAGGCAAAGTAAGACGGAATATTCGTCATGTAAAACAGACAGAGAACACGTATAATAAAACGTTGGTTAAAATACTCGTCTAAAGTACACGGTAGATTTAGAAGTCAACCACAATATCGATTTTCTGTTGATTGAGTGGGATTCTAAAAGAAACAGTAAATATGGGTTAAACGAGGAAAGGTAGCTAGGGGTTGGACGTTAAAAACTGGGGAAAGCAATATAATTGGTTGAATGCTAGAAGTTTCAAGAAGCTCGCAACGGTTAGATGTTGTTGAACAGATTTCAATGTAAAAGCACGGTAGACTGGGAATTTTTGGACTTAGAAGTTCGTTACGTACAAAATCTGTCGAATATGTTTTGAAAAATAAGCTTTTCGAAAGAAATAGGGTCCGTAAGGGGTGTACAAAATCATATAAATACACTAGGAGAGGTATTAAAGCTCGCTTACTTACTCTTACTTACTCTTACTTGCTCTTACTTTGTACTGATTCTCGTACGGCGCTTATTCGTTGACTTATAATACAACATCCCAATTTAAAAGTGTCTAAAACGCTGTTAGTAACGTACATCGATAATGTATTAAAAGTGTGATTTGCACAAGCGAGTGCTGACTTATAAATGGTGCTGTTACTACATGCCATAAACTAATGAAAGGATGGTACTAAGGTAAGCGAGTTGAGAAATTTGAAACAAGAATGCGTGAAGTTTAGTGATTGCGGAAGGTTAAGCTTGGTCGAGACAATTATCGGAGTAGAAACTGAAGGCGGTTGCAGAGATTTGGATAGCGAGTGAAAATGAGTTGGATCTATGTATAACCACAAAGTGTATGGACACTACGACGAGGGTCTTGGAACACATGTTCAAAGATAACGATGGAAGAAACTTACTCCAGGTAACGAAATTAATTTCTTGCTTTTGTTTGAACATTTGTGCTTGTATTTTGTGCTTGAGTGATTCGACTTATTGGTGGTGTATTTTATTACCATAAAAACTCATTTGAAGGGGTATATGTAAAAGACAATTGATATTTTTTATTTAAAAATGTTAGTAAATGACATAAAAATTTTGTTGTAAGGAGTAAACGGGTCTTTAAGTTTGTTTTAAACAAAAATGCGATGTTTAAAAGCATTTAGAGTAACTGGGTTTATACTGAGCTCACCATAGACCAGAATAAAAATCAATTTAGGGTTGCACGACGGGCCCATCTACTCGTCTAAAATAAAATTGTTAAAATAACATTTTTACGAAACTGTATATACAAATGTGTAAATATTTTCCTGCTAATGGAAACTTTGAATATGGGTAAATAAAAAGGTTATATGTCTTGTTGCATTATTTGATTGGTAATTTCAATAGACTGTATATGTGAGAAAGAATGAACTTAGGATGGTAACTATCCAAGAAGAAGTAGATTTTAGAGCTAGCCAGGATGTGCAGAAATAAGGAGGCATTCCAGAGGTATTTGTTTTTTATTTTCTTTTGAAAATTTTATGACGGCCCAACAACGCTGGGACTCGAAAGCGATCCCGATTGTTCTAAAGTAATCCACTGCAAATAAGTTTATGACGGCCCAATTTGTGGGGCGAGAAGCGAGTTTAGAGGAAATCCACTGCAATATATATATATATATATATATATATATATATATATATATATATATATATTAATAAAGAAGAATAATCCACATTTGGAATGCAAATGAATGCTTAATATATATTAATAGTTTTTAAGATGAAATGAAAACCCAACTTTGTATGTAAAGTTGAATTACCATTTCAAATCGAACTAGTAATTGAAAACCACTAAAGAACGGCTACAGCAGGATTTGAACCTGCGACCTGATCCGGAAAATCAGAGGTCGCAGGTTCAAATCCTGCTGTAGCCGTTCTTTAGTGGTTTTCAATTACTAGTTCGATTTGAAATGGTAATTCAACTTACATACAAAGTTGGGTTTTCATTTCATCTTAAAACTATTTATTTATATATATATATATATATATATATATATATTTATATATATATATTATATATATATATATATTATATATATATATATATATATATATATATATATATATATATATATATATATATATATATATATATATTTATATATATATATTATATATTACTAAAATTTAGGCAATTGCAGCCAATTTATATGAAAATATTCAACTTTACCAAAAAATAGAACAACAAATTTTGTTTCAAGGATTAATTTTGAGTGGAATTAGCTTAGTTTTTTAAATGTAGACGTGCATTAATTGAGTGGAATACAGTGGACGTGAAGTATGTATAATGTGTCTTGTTAAGTGCTTCATTTCGTCTAATTTAATGATAAGATGATAATGATAAGTTTGACATGCTTTTCGAATTTCTACCTCTCTTTCATAAATTAAAATTCCGACAACGAGATAAATATAATAATAATAAATATAATAAATATAATAAATATAACTAGTTCACAATACCCTACTCACGAGCATTATTTTACGTATATAGTTCAGAATTATTCTCTACACTACTACTCTAATAAACGAATTGTAAAAGTATAAGGAATTTTAATCAATAAATCCTTAAATAAGTTTTCATTAAAATTACTATTTCCATAATTTATTTTTAGAAAATTATACAATTTAAATCCTTTCCCTTTAAGTTGCTAAATGCAACATGTCTATTATATATTATGTGATCACAAATTTTCTACGTGAATTTGTAATCCCAAAATATATTATTTATAAAACTTGTAAACAAAATCTATTATGAAAATTTAATTCTTAGGATAAAATTAATCCTTTAAGGAATCACTCAATTGAAACAAAACATTTTATATATAACCTTTTTATCGCCAAGTATATTTTTTATGGTTGGCTTTTACGTTACCGAGTCAACTTTTCAAAAATCTAATTCTTAGAAATCAATAACAACGTTTCAATTTTAATTGAAACTTCATTTGTAAATTAAGTGTAATAATATTTCCTTAAATCCAATAAGAATATTTTAATAAAGTATATTCTTCTAGTGTCACTATGGTGACATTTTATATCATATCATATCACCCTTTAAGGTATACGTAATATAGATAAAACACGATTTAATCGTGCCGGTCATTTTGACCGGTGAACAGTGTGTGCGTACTTAAAATTGCTTCACAGCAGTTACGGGTTAAATCGAATAAGAATATTTCAAAAAAATACAATCTTCTAGTGTCAATATGGTGACATATTATATCGCAATAATAACATCGTTAGGTTAGGCTCTACAGCTCTCTTCATCTGTGTCTACTCTAATAATTTGCAAGCAATTCTCATTTGAAAATGCTTGCCAGTTTTGTTCTGATTTTGTTAGGGTGAAGGTTAGGTAAGTTTATCTTCTGATAACCATGGCCAGATCGGCCTGGTCTAGGAGAAGAAAAAGTTGTTTGCGTAAGAAAATCATCGTTGGTATGTAGCACTTGCAGAGTGTTATTAAAAGAGAGATATAAATAGATTTGAAGGCGACTAGTGGTGCATTTGATAGTCACGGTGATTGATCCTGATGAAACTTCAATAAGCACTCATTTTTCGAATGTCAGTACTTTCAAGTAACTGCGAATTTCGAAGTAACATGCAACTAGTGTGACGCGTAAATTGGAGGTTAATCTGATTTTATTTCAGGAATTAAAATTAAACTTTAATGCTTTATCGCATTTGGAATGAAGCTGTCTTTTTTGGTTAGAAAATAAGGTTCAAACAAGCATCTGCTTTTATTTCTAGAATTCAAATTCAACTTTAATGCAGTATCAAATCTGGTTTTGAGTTTAGATGTCTGGTGTACAATTAGAATACTTGGGTTAAATTCTATAGATTGTTAGGATGAACTTCTTGGTGCATCGCTGATCTTAGTTGGTTCAACTTACACTATTAAGTAAGAACGTTCCACATTTTTCCTTCGTTCTGTTTTTGGGCTTTGATAAAAGTTTAAAAACTTAGTATTGGTGATAAACTTTTTATATTAGTAAAAGTTTGCTTCGTTAAGTAGAATCTTTAATAATCATAACTTAAATTTTCTTATACTGTACATTATTAAATACAAGAAATAATTTTTATGTTAAGGTATAAATAACTTGTTATTTGTGACATATGGTGTAATAAGAAAAGTTTGTGTGTTCAATTTTTACTATGTGCTCATGATATAATTTAAAAGTTAGAATTAATTTTGAATGTAGTTTAAAGTGATGACATTTTCAAATCATTTGTAATAATTTTAATTGTAAAATCGTTCGCAGTACTGCAAACGATAAGAGATATAATTATTTTATGTAGAGTAATTTACAAAATATTTTGACATTAAATTTGCTGAATCCTTAATTCTTGTTTGGTTCAAGATACATCACTATTGATAATTTTATAGAGGCTATAGCTCCACAATTTGCTGTAAATACTTTGTTACAATTTTGAAAGAAACTAAAGATACGGTAAATCTATGTTCAACCTAAACTTTTATATTACTGAACTTTAAAGAAAGGTATTCAAAACTTATACTGAAAATATGAGAATTAACACCAGGTTCATAGGTGTCATTTTGTGATTATTGTTAATAGGTTTCTACATGCAGAGCTAGTAGAGGCACATTCATCGGGGCAATTGTTAATCAACAAAAGGACAATTGGTAAGGTGTTTTGATAGGGTTTTGGACAATCAAATTCTGGTTGTGCATATAGGTCTAAAAAGCCAGTATTACAGCATAAATCGTCGCCACAACTTCGGAGCTCGAGTATCTCGGCTGAGATTAGGAGTTGATTGTGAGATTAAAAGTGGAGCACGAGATTAGGAGTTTTTCTTTTGTGTATTGGGGATTTTAAGCAAGGAGTTATTAAGTAAATTTGTTCATTTGAGAGATAGAATATAGAACTTAAATGTGCATTTACCTAGTCGACGATTAAACGATGCATAGTGATTGTTTATTGGGAAGAAATTTTTTCCGTAACTAGGCTATTGACAAAATTGTTTTTAAAAAAAGTGACGTTCTCATTACTTCTAAAATAAAGAACGAAAAATTTTTGTCGAATGAAGCTTTACTAATTAATGATATTGTTACACATACACTTATTGTTAACATAACTAAGGAGTTAGATCATAATTCGATTAATGATGTAAAAACATTTCAGAAACCGGTTACTTTTTTGTTGTTACATCTGAAATACCAGTACAGAATAGAAAATGAAAATTAATCTTAAAAAGAACGAACTATCTGCTTATAGACCAAGACGATTGTCATTTGCTGAAAAGAATGCCCTGGAAGGTAATCTAAAAGATCTTTTGTTTAAAGGCATTATACGCGAAGGCGATTCACCTTATTGTTCTCAAGTCGTTATTGTAAGGATAAAAGTGGAGGATTTAGACTGTGTATTGATTGATTATAGGACCCTAAATAACAACATAGTGCGGGATCAGTATCCAATACTCTTCGTTGATGATCATTTAGACCAATTTAGGGGTACAAACTATTTTTATATATTAGGCTTCAGGAATTCACAATTTACTTTATCATGTTGCAATTGAGGATGAATCAACAAAATACACATCATTTGCAACCCCTATGGGACAATTTGAATTTATGTAAGCCCCATTTGGTTTAAGTACAAGCCCGAATAGTTTCTATAGGTTCATTAATAACGTTTTTAGGGAATTAGTACAAAAAAGATGATGTATTAATAGTAATTGGAAACGTTAAAAAAAAACGTTATCTCTTATTTGAAGAAATTTATTTTTTAGGTTACCATATTGATAAACAGGGTATCAAACCAAGCAATAAAAATTTTAAGAGTATTAAAGATTTCCCTATTTTCGCAAATATTAAGCAGATACAGTCATTTTTAGACCGGACAAGCTACTTTCGTCGTTTATACCAGATTTTGCACTTAAAGCTAAGTAATTGTATGATTTATTGGAAAGTGATAGCAAATGTGTTTGGGGACCATTACAATTGCAGACTTTTGAATGGTCAAAAGAAACATTAGTGTCGCAACCAGTTCTAGTTATTTTCTCGCCTCACAATGAAACAGAGTTACATTGTGATGGAATTGCGTTAGGTTATCGAGTTATACTTATCCAAAAACCAAAAAGATATAAAAATTCACCCGGTTTTTTATTTCAGTAAACATACCACAGGTGAAGAATCTAAGTATCATAGTTAGGAATTAGAAACAATATCCACTATTTAAGCCATTAAGCGATTCCATCCCTATCTACGGGTATACACTTTCCGTATAATTACTGATTATGATAGTTTTCGGTTTACGTTGGCTAAGAAAGAAGTTGTGCCCCGTATAATGAGGTGGTGTTTACTTCTTCAAAACTATATATATGAAGTAGAACGTTGCCCAGATCCAAAAACGAAGTACGTGGACTGTCTAAGTATAGTGCATAATATATTAGTATTAGAGGTTAATGGTTTCGAACAAACCTTAGCGATTAAGCAGTCTACAGATCCAGTAATTCGTCGCATTAAAACAAGCTTAGAAAACGCTAATCATCCTTTCTTTTAACTTTTAAGTCATTAATGGTCATGTTTATTGTAAGTTAAAAGGTAAGGTATTATTTTATGTTTCCTTTGTCATGATTCATAGTGTTACATACCTACCACAATAATATAGGCCATATAGGAGTAGACAAAACTTATGAACTAATCACTCATACGTATTAGTTTCCAAAATTAAAGCGCGAAATAAAAAGTTTTATAGGAAACTGTTTGAGATGTGAAGAGTTTAACCCGAAATCGGTAAAAAAAGTGTATTTTATACAATATTCCTAAATGAAATATTTCATTTGAGTGCATACACTTGGACCACTATGGCCCTTTGTAAATTGTAGGTCAGAACCGTCATAGATATATTTTTTCTGTAGTAGATGGATTTACAAAATTCATTAGGCTTTTCCCATGCAAAAGTACTACAGCAAATGACGTTATTAGAAACCTAAAAATTTATTTTGAGTCCTACAGTAGGTCAGCTCAAATAATCACGGACAGAAGGTCGTGCTCTACAGCAAACCAATTACAGATATCTTAAATGAAATGAATATACGGAACATTGCAATAGCAATTGCTGTGCCACGAGCTAATGGGCAGATGGAAATAATGAACAGAACTCTGACTCCTTTGCTAAACATTCAAGTGAAAGGCAGGAACCTTGGTATAAAGTATTGTCTCAAGTAGAATTTTATTTTAACGACACCGTGAATAGGTCTACTGGTGAAACACCTTTCAAACTCTTATTCAGAAGAGAGCAATTAGGTACAGTGCAAGATAACTTAAGAATAATGTTAGAAAGTTTAGTGAATCAGGAAAACGAAGACATCGAGATAACCGGGGTTAAAGCTGCAGACACCATTATAAAAACAGAAATTCAAACAAGGTTAGTTATGATAAAAAAACATGTTAGCACGGTCATTTCGGGCGACTATATGTAATGGTGTCTAATGTAGATACAACTATAGACGTAAACAAGAAATTAGTACCAAAATATAGAGAGGTTTACACTAATAAGTAAATTTTACCTAATGATCGCTAAGTAATTGTTGACATTATAGGTTTTCAAAATAGTAATTCCTCTTGATGGCATTGTAGATGCACAAAGACTGAAACCATATTCTAATAATTAAGATGTATTTTGTCTACAGTATTAGTCACTTATTTTTAGTATAAATATATCAACTTATGGCCTAAATTGATATGGTATATACTTTTAAGTTTTTTATATACGTATCTACCTATGATAACGAATTGCTTATGTTTCTGGTAAGTTGTTATTGTTATGTTTTCATTACGTTAGTGCTTATAAACTTATGAACCACTATGTTACTGCTTATGAACTTATGTTAAATATTTAAGACGTTTGATATATTATCAAATTAACCTAGCTGTTACAATTGATCAAGGGCTATCAAAATGTCAGGCTGAGCTGTAGAAATTATATATTTGTGTTTATAAGTTATATTACTTATATTTGAATTTGGCGGTAATATCTATTTGACTATGCGCCAGAGTATCAGCCAATAGGATATGACTATGTCATTATTAGTGGTTGCCTGTATTTATGTTATTCCAAATAAAATTACTCATGATATTGTGTACTGAAATATATTAAGTGACATGCCTGACAAGCCCTAAATGCTCTCTACAAACTCAATACTTGTAACTGCGTATTATTTTAATTTAATTTATCGAACTCGTAAAACATTAGACCACCAATTTAAAATGGTTAAAGCAACTACCTGTATAAAAATAATATATTATTTGCAACTCTGCTTCATTGCGGTTTGCACATAAGCAAAGCTTAACGAAATATCGAAATATTTATTTGGTTCTTATGAAATTTTCTACTTATTTGATACGAATACAAATAATGACGTAGATGTCTTCTGTTTTGATTTCTTCTATATCGAACGTTATGCATATTGTCAAGTTATCTCGACAGGTATACGACAGCTTTATAGTGCCATAACCCATCCTTACGCTTTTTCAACGAATCCGTGCAATACAATGTTTTATTGGTAAGCGTCATTTTGTGATGATTTCGGTTGGACAGCATATTTACGTATTTCCTATACTACAAGAGAAAGCAAAAATGTTTTACGGAAAACTACGTATTGATACGATTTTAATTTTTATTTGCCCATCGTTTTACTTTGCTCGGTGTAACCCCATGGTTACACCTGTGCCCTTACTTTAATTTAATTTGTACTCGCAGTTTCCACCTTATTCAGGCTTTGTTCTTTTTATACTTTAACTTTATTCTATTAAATAAAGCGTCCTTAGTATTAAATTATGGTATTGCGCATTTGCTCCAGAGTGATTTGCCCTTTTATTCGGTATGTGTTCGGCACATACTATTCTTCCTTTAGTGACTGAAAGGCCTTGTTTTTTTATAAACGGTAGATATGAGTTGTCTTTTATCGGTCTTCCAAATATTTTGTTATATGATATTCTTTCGTTAACCCACTTGATGCCAATATCTTAGAAGACACGTAGCCCGATAATTCGGGGATGTGTGGAGTGGATTTATAAATATCTGATGTTAAAGCAGTTTAATTATATTCCATAAACCACGGGTTTCTAATTTTTAATTTTGCTTTTATTCCTATCCCTTTGACTGCAACATCCTTACTTTCTTACATCGGCATCCATTTTCAGTATTGCTGTTTGGGCCATCGTCTGGAACATGGAATATCGTACTTACCGGATGCTGCTTTAACTGATATAACATTCAGGTATAACGTGTTGCTTCAAGGTAAACTATTAAGAATATACCATTTTCAAATATTGCTCGAAAATGTAAAAAATCGACGTAATATATTTCCAAGAACTATTCCAATTTATGCAGTCTTTGCCTTTCTTTCAAGTCCTGGTGTAATAAGACAAGGAAATGATCATTGTCACGGTAAGTCTATTTTTTACGCAGGAATTTAATATATTTTGTAAAAATTAATAAAATCAACAATTAGTTTTTTCAAAGTTAACAATAGTAAGATAAGCTTACACGTTTAAGCTTCTGTTGGGAGCACTTTGTCCCGTCACTGTTGTTAAGAAACAAAAACTTGCTTCATATATTTTTACACTTTGTAGAAATTAAAAGCCTATAACTTATTTTGTCTACGCACATTTTTTTAGGATTTCCATGCAGTAAATTCTCGATTAAGTTTGTAAAAGCTTTCTTGAAATATTTTCTTACATCAAGTATCCATTTATAACGTAAATGTGTGTTAATATTCAAACAAACTTCAATTCTATGAATATTTTAATGAACACAACATATTTCCTCGTTTTGTAAACTATGTTTGCGTAAAAACTTTCCTAAATATCTCATAAACAGCAGTCTATTACGTTCTAGTTGAGACTAAATAAATATAAAGTGTTAAACTCCGATATTTGAATAGAAAACTATCTAAATTTTGTTTGGTATAAAATAAGCTTAAATTTATTGATTCTGCTTTTATGATTACAAACTGTCAATTAAGGCAAATCTGATTTAAACACAGTATTAACGAATTCTAGTACAATAAAATAACAATTTGATTAAAGTAGGGATTTGTTATTAAATCTCTATTAACTTTTTTTGTTGTGCCCCTTTTTATGAAAAATATGTTCTAAGCTGAATAATTTATAGTATATAATTTTTAGTCCTTACCTTTAATGAAGGCAAGGACGATAATTCTCATCCCGAGAAGTATTGAGTGTCAGGTATTAATAGAATCAACAGGAAATCGGCTAACAGGTTCTGCTCATAATTTGACCAATTGTATTATTATCTTGTATGGATGAAGAAATGGTTTAGTTTTTATTTTTTGTTATTTCTTGTTTTTTATTTTTTTATTTTGAAAACGTTAAAGAACACTTAGTGTTCCCTCTTCGTTATTTATAATAATTTTATTTCAGCTGCTTACTTCCTTTTACACGCGATAAGTTTTTATTGGGCAAAAACTATTTTTCACACTGAAGGTTTCCACGTCAGCTTCCAGGGTACAAACTGCTAATTTTTTAATATTAGGACCTAGTGATGCCCTTTTGCTTAAATATTTAAATTCAAGAATGGTAGGAGATAAATTATTGCCGCCTAGTCCGGAAAAGTTAATTTTTGAAAGAAATAAAATAAAAGTTATGAGTACGGTTGATTTAGCCGGTGCTTTTTGGCAGGTGTCAATACGTGAAAATTATAGAAAGTATACGGGGTTTCAATGTGAGGGTAATACTTTCCAATTCCGGGTGTTACCTTTTAGATTAAGTACGTCAGTAGTAAGTTTTTTCAGGGGATTGGCTATTATTTTAGAAGAAGAGATCTTACAATTTGCAACTCCATACGTAGATGATATTCTGATCACGTCAGCTACGGCGGACGACCAATCTAAACATTTAAATTTACTTTTTAAGCGTTTTTCTCAAACGGGAATTACGATTAAACTTAAAAATGCAAATTTGCCCGAGAAAAGATCCATTTTCTTGGTCACACTATTACTTCAGAAGGCATTTTTCTTGATCAAATGAGACTAAAGGTAATTCAAAATTTCCCGAAACCGCGGAATATAAAACAGTTACGGTCATTTTTAGTAATGTGCAACTATGAGAGACGGTTTGTGGCAAAATATGCGGATCTTTACTATTTCCTTATTAAAAATGTTGAAGAAAAATACCAAGTGGTACTGGATAGAGGTTGAACAAGTCGCTTTTAAAAATATCAAGAAATTTTTTTAGATATTTGTTTTCTTAGTCATCCAATGTTAGAATCTCGTTCCTATATTCAATCTGACAGTTCAGGTTATGGCACTGGGGCCTGTCTGTTTCAAATCGAACAAAATATAACTCAAAAGAAAATTTTAGCTTTTACTAGTAGAACTCTTAAAGGTAGTGAACCAAATTACACTGTTACAGAAAAAGAAACTTTTGCAATAGTTAATTCATGTAAGCAGTAGCGTGTAGTCTGGCGTTAGGCCGACCGTTAACTATTACTACGAATCATAAAGCATTGTCGTTTTTATTAAAATGCAGTTTATTAAATTCACGATTAGCTCGCTGGACTATTTTAATTGCAGAATACTCCTTCAATATTATTTATTCATTATGCTGGGAAGGAGAATATAATTGCAGATTGTTTATCGCGTTATCCCGTAAATATACGTAAAAAAGTCGAAGTTCTAAATGACAATAGAAATATAATTACATATCAAATAGAGAGGAAAGCTGCGTATAGTGGTACTTGGAAAAATGTAGACAATTTGCCAGAAAATCAACAAAAAGATGACTTTTATAGCAAAATAATGTTTGAACTAAAAATGGATGAAAACATTAATAAAAACGCACACTGGCATTTTATATATAATGAATTACTATATCGTAAGGGTAGTGGGAAAGAAAGATTCAGAATTTGTGTCCCGAAAGTAACCAAGGGTGGTTTAGCAGAAAACGAACATGAAGATAGGGGTGAGGTCACTTTGGAGCAACCAAATGTTATTTTGCTTTAAGAAATTATTTCTTTTGGCCAAAAATGCGAAAAGCCATCCGACATACCGTAGCAGGGTGTAAGCTTTGTCAAAAAACGAAAATCGCGCCACATTTACGCGAGTTATGTAATCCCCCATATAAATATAAATATAAAATAATTAAGAAGTTATTAGAAATATTAGAAAATGCGCTAAGTGATGTGCAACATTGTAATGAAGGACAATTCATTTCAGTTTATTAACGTTCATGGGAACAAAAACTCTACTTTGTAGCACAAGGATAAGTAGCACTGCAGATGTCAGGTCACAGGCGGTCACAGACAGTCACGTACCGAGATTACTGAGAAGTAAGCTCGCAACAAAGTAGTTATGAATAGATTTAAGATAGCAACATTGTATTATGAATAAGAGTCAAGTGTAAGCAGACATTAGGTCTGCAAGTTTCCACAGAAATGTGAGAGAGTAGGGATATTATAAAAGGCCCGGGAGCCCCACTCGCAGGCAGTTAATCCATCGTTCAGCTTTAACATTGCAGTTCGTAGATAACTCACTTTGTGCAATTAGTTAATTAATTTCGACTTAGAATAATAATTCAAGATTGTCAAAATTCAACATTAATTTCTGTAAATTAATAAATAAATGTGTTAAGAAGTTCAAGAAGTCTTTTTAAAAAAGACCGCTCGCAGCCACCAACCTTAACTCGCTGAGAAATGCATTGTGCTATGCCGAGGGAACCGAAAAAATTGGTTTGCATTGATTTTGTAGGTCCCTTAGCACGATCTAGGGGAGGAGTTAGACAATTAGCAGTCGTAATAGACGCGTTCTCTAAATTAGTGTGGTTGTATTTGTTACGAAGTGCAACAACGTTGTCTACTTATAACAAATTAAATATGATTACTTAATTAATATTGTAAAACCTACGGCAATCCTAACAGATAACGGAACTCAGTTAAGAAAGGCTTGGGAAAAATAACTAGGTGAGGAAAATATCAAGGTATTACATACTTCTTTATACTACCCACAAGGGAATAGTACAGAAAGGGCGAATAGAGAAATTATATTTGTTGAGAGCACCATGTTTTAAGTCGCATACTAAGTGGGCTCAAGTTTTTAGTAAGATAGTAATTAGATTGAATCATGCAGTTCGTGAGAGATTGACGACCATTGAGGTGTGTTTTGGGAAAAATAGGAATGAACCCGTTATAAAGAAATTAAACTTGCTTTTTAAGTACGGTTAATAAACGAAAATTGATTTATCCCCTTCTGTAAATTGCGTCACCTTTTGATCGTAAAAATCAAAAGGTGACGCAATTTATAGAAGGGGATAAGGTATGTATTAGAACTTATCACCAGTCGTCGGCTGAAGACACAAATAAAGAAATTCTTTTTGCTGTATGAAGGCCCGTTTCGAATTTCTCGACTTGCCGATCCAAATTCATATGAAATTAGTAATGATGAAGGTATAGTACTGGGTATTCACAATATTTACAATTTGAACATGTATGTTCTTCATGGAGGGGGATACCATTAATGAAAGTTCTGCTATTCTTATTTTTGTTTTTGTGAGATTCTGTTGGAAGTGCGAGCGTACTCTTCTTCATATCCGAATCTCAAGGGAGGGTAATGTGACGTGCCCTATTTCATAGTTATAGTTATTTCATTGTTATATAGATATATTTAAGTATGTTTAGTAATGTAGCGGTCAATATATCAATTTATAGTGATATGTGCGAATACAAGATGTTTGAATGGTGTCTTGCTTTGAGGATGAGCAGGTAGAAGACAGAATAGCGTGGACCGCATCCTTCTTAAGACGTTGGCATGCGATATAATTGAATTGTTAGGTAAGTGATTGTTATATTGGCTACAAGAGTTTGATGTAGTGAATCATATTTAACACTGGTTGTGTTAAATAATTAAAGTTTTTCAGTTGGTTGATACTACAAAGTTCAAAATATATTTCAATCCTTAGCGCAGCCTGTTGTAAACACAGAGAAGGTTTGGCAACGACAGAATTCTACAACTCTACAAATCTACAATTCTACAAATGTGGAAGTGTTTTTCTGATATTGCATTGGTTAATTTTAATATGTTGCGTTTGCTTAATGTTAGTATATTGATACAATTTATTCATAAATCAATGATATTGAATGTAGAAATAAATGCTAATTGAGCTCATGTTTGTTTATATTTTAAATCCATCGTTGTAAGAACACGCGTATGAGATCAAGTAGATAAAGGTACCAACTGCACCCCCTAGACCAAACCAAAGTTTGTGAAGAACACACTTATAAATAAATTAAAATAATAACCTATCTGAAATAATGTGTTCCCGTGAAGAAAATATGTATGTAGATATACATTTCATTCTATTCGCTTTAATTTATGGAAGAAATAAAACTTTAGAAAAGCTATTATTGCACAGGTTATTACGAACATATTGAGGCACAATCATTTCCAAATATACAGTTCCTAAAGCTTCATGTAGCTAATCATAAATTGAATAATTCAGATATTTTATTATAAAAAGCTAGTGATGTCTGTGTTAAAATTCAAATACTTCAAACACAACGTCAGAGGATCAAAAAGCTTTTAAAAATCTTAGGAGCAATATGAAGGGCGTCCATAATTCACGCTCTTGTCGCTAAGAGATATATAAGGCACATCGTACATTGTATACCGCCGTATAAGCTTAGTGCAACTTTTTGATGTGAGTTGCAATATCTTAGATATCTAACGGTCAAAGATGCAGTTTTGTTATAGTTTCCTAAGCGCTGCGTTTGCTTCAGCAAAACGACGCATTAAAAACACACTTCATCAATAACGTGTTTGATATTCAAACTATCATTTTAAAAAACATTTTTTTATGCAAAAGCTTCAGTATAAAGCGTTATGCATATTAGTTTTCCTTTCCAAGATACCGCAAAAAGGTTTGAATACCACAACAAAAGTAATTCTATTCAATATTTTTCAAAAGCAAGTTCGCTTTGAAGTACGGTATAAAGCATTTCCTAACTTAATTTTCTTTCCCGTTTCAGACTGTATACTGTACAATTACCTACGAAATGACTAAAGCTTATATATATATATATATATATATATATATATATTGCTGTGAATCCTCTCATATCTGCAGGTACTGGCCCTTCCAAAAAAACATTCGAGCCCCACAGTTTGGGCGTCAAGAAATGCTGTGATACCTTTAAAATCCGTGAACTACGCTTTTCGCCTCGGCTGCTCACCTAATGTTATAAACCTCCTCATTCATAAAAAAAAACAAACACATTCCTACCAAAAACATCAACGTTAACTCTATTTACATCAATATTCAGAATACATTAAAATTTCAAATTTAAAACTCAGCATAAATTTCAGTTTTAAAAAGAATTTCAAGATTAATTTTATTATCATTTTACTGTGCATCCACAATTAAAGTCCTTGTTGGATGCCTACTAATTAATATAACAATATAAGCAGACCGGAGTCTGAGTATAAAGGAGCATCTACCACCCTTTACGTTAATTAACCAGGTTTGTCTAATTGAGCTCAAAGACATACCCAAAGTTTCATCATATTCCCGAACATCAAAACAAAATACCCTTTTACTTAAACAAGCAAATTTCATCTTAAAATTAAACTTTTATGGTTAGAACAATTTCACTAATGTCCATTTAAGTAAATCAATTATAAAGTCATTCAATACACACAAAAATGTCAAACAAAATAGTATAATTTACCTGAAGGTTACTGTCCTCGTAGCTTCAAAGTATCGTTTCTTTAGTTAATCACACCATTCAACAGGATTATATTTACGGCTTCTGATTCTCTACGCTTTTAAAATTTGCTCCATCACCATCCATTCAAAGTCGTTTCTGGGCCTTTCCGGAACTCATCTGTGTTTATCTGACCCTTGATTCATGGATCCAGACACGTATTTGAACCATTTAATTATTAACACCCCCGAAAAATAGCAAAGAAATTCATGCTTCTGTCACCAATATATACGCCAAAACTGCCTACTTTTGTGTATACATTCGTCGTTGTAAATTTTGCTAATTGGTACAGTGAAACTAAATTTTATTACCTTGCATCTAAGTGCACTGAAGTACATTCATGTTAGCACGCAAATAACAAGCTATTTTGAATCACTAAAATATACTAGCAAACTTTAAATTATTTAATCAAACTAAAATGCACGGTTTAATATCTTCAATCAAGTCGCGTATGTACGAGCTTTTAACGCATCGAATCGTCAAAAGTCTAAGAGAGCTTGTTTATATTCATCTCGGTATATATAGCAAAAAGCCTGTCTGTCGGTCGGTTCCCCAAAACGGGTAATTCTAAAGAATTTCTCATGCCATGTTCCCAGTCTGCCGCTCACGCGTCGATTTTACAATTTTCACTCGCCCCATTCAAATCTCAGAAAATTTCCACACGGCACGCAAGCATGTCCGAGAAAAACTAATTGATTTTGTACAGAAATTGTTGTTCTACCTCTGATATTTGCATCCTATTTTAACCAATTGTGACCCCGTGACGTTGCTTAAATCCCGCCTTCTACAATATGTGTCTTTGCTTGACGCATTTTCTCTTCCTTCTCTACCGTGTTCTTATTGGTGCAACTTGATATTCTTTATTATCGATTATTTTAGTCCACATGGAGTGTGAAATACCCAGCTTTAGCAATTCTCGTAACTATTATGCGACGTTTTCCCCAAGATTCTTTGAAACATTAATTATCTGCAAAATTTACGCCGAATGAGCTTTTAAATAAACCCAGGTGTTTAAACATACTATTAATTCTCAGAGCCTTATTCCGTGGTATTTTAATCTTGGGTTTTTACAAGTTTCTATAGGTATTATATGTTATTAACGGTTTAATTAACTCCAATTGATTTCTATCCTTTTCATTTTTAGCGAATACAACTTAAATATTAATTATTATGGGTACACTTTGTTTTACTACCGGTTACTTAAATAGAGTTAATTAATATAAACTTTGCACGTAATTTCTCTTTGTTTAGGAATAATTACATTACACGCAGAGCTTTTCAATACTGCTTCTTTTGATATAAAGCGTCTTATAAATAATTTAAATTTCTTATTTTTACTGAAACAACCGAGTTTATTTATGCTTCATGGTTTTAATAACGCGTATTATTTAATGAAATTCCTTATACACGGTGATTAAAATTATTTGATGTGATTTAATTTTCTACCCTGGTCTAAATATGAGTATTTTCCCCCTATTTGAATACAAATAATCCCACTTATTTGACTTCAAATATAAAGCATTTAGACAAAAAAAAATTACAAAAAAAAATTGCCTATCTCTCTCTACCCTTATCTATCTAACTTACCTACTTTGTCTCCAATCAAAAAAATTATTTACACCTATCCTATATCCCTATCCTATTCCTAACTTTTAATTAATCTTCACTATACTTCACTTCCCCCTACCTAATCCTATATACCTATCCTACTCTTACTCTATTCCTAACTCTCCACTAATTTTATATGAAATATCTATACTTAACCTATCTTATTTTCTTCCTACATTTCCTCTTTATTCTCATCCTAAACCTATTTCTAATTATTTCCCATATTTATCCCATACCTAGCTTTATTTTCTATAAACACTTACTTCTACTCTTCTATCTACACCTATTCTAACCCTATCCTATTTAAATCTAACTCTCTTCTTGACCCTCCAAGTCTTTTTTCTCACCAACCTAATACTCTTCATTCCTATTTCTCCCCCTTCTATATCTACACTTATCATCCCTATTATCTCACATACAATAAACTTATCATCCCTATTATCCTGACTCTTAAATACTGCTTCTTCTTCAGTCCCTACACATGTCTGTTTCTCATTTATTCTTATTTTCTTCTCTGCCGACAAACCAAACGATACTACTTTACAATAATCGATTTTTCCCTCTATGGAAAATCCTATGTACCTTCTAGAATTTTTGTGTAATGGAATCCGCCAGAATGAATCCCTTAAATCTACTTGATTAAAAACAAACTTGCCATCTTTGCTTAATTTCGCCTTCACCTGCTCCTGATATGCTGCTGTTGCTTCTACCCCCACTACTTCTGCATGTTTTTGTACTAAAGCTTGCACCTCTACTCTCCTATCCTCTGGACATCTTATTGTGTTGATCTGTTTAACTTCATCATCCTCTACCTCTACTACATTAATACTAAACCCAGTGTCATCCTCTGTCTCTTCATAACTGCCCTTCCATGGCACTACCCTATCCTTAATCCTTATTACCTTCCTTTCCATATCTATCAAAACCCCTAACTTCATCATACAGTCAACACCTAAAATGCTCTGAAACTTCAGTCCAGGTACAATTACAAACTCCTGTTCACAGCTTAAATCTCCTATATCTATCCTAAGCACCACAACACTATTTACTACAGCAAACTTCCTTTTATTTGGAGCTACGAAATGGCTACGTTTTATAGACATAATTCTATCACAAACCTTATCCCTAATTTTGCTGACGAATTCCTCCGATATTAAACTCGCCTCTGCCCCTGTATCAAGTAATACTTCTACATTATTTTCAAAAATTTCTAAATTAATAATTGGCAAACATAATTTTTCTACAGTTTCTGGCTCTACTTCCTCCTCAATTTTGAAAAATTCACGTGGATGTTCGTATACATTTACACAGAACTCTAGTGGTCTGTCACGTTCTAAAAATCCTGTCTCATCCTGTTTTCCGTGCTTGGTCCTGGTTGTCCTTCTACAACCTGTGCGTACGTCCTCCTCGTGTTAATATCCGTGTCCCTGTCTCTATTCGTCGTGCTGGTCACAGTCCTGTTTACTTCCGGTAAACTGTTCTGTCGCGTGTAACTAGGTCTTGGCGTCGGTCCCCTAGTCGCACTATTGCTCCTGTATTCCTGTCCTCGTCGTTCCCAATTCGGTTGAAAATTTCTGTTGTAGTCAGGCCGTCTTGGATAATTCGGTGTCCTGTTGTCAAACCTAACTGTGTTAACGTTTCGTTCTCGTATCTCTCTTGTCCGTCCTACACATACATCGTCATATCTCTGCAAATACTCTAAAAATGTCTCCCGTTCTGTGATGTTTTGTAAGGCCACGTGTTGTCTAATTTCCAGTTCAAAATGTCGTGATAGGTACTTAATAATCTGTCTGTCCGTCAATGGTGGATTCAGTTGTTTGGCCACACTGTACTTGCGGATGGCATATTGCTCCCTAGAACCTACAAACTCTCCCTTAAATTTTCCTGTAATCAAGTCGTCCCTAATCTGATCCTGTTTGTGATCACTCCAGTAATGTTGTAAAAATTTGTCTTCAAAGTCCTGATACGTGTTTATGTCCTGTCCTACTAAATTGTACCATGCTTCCGCGTTGTCCTTTAATAAAGCCTTTATCGTATTTAGTTTAGTCTGTTCGTCAAATAAATTTCCCACTAGATTTCTTACACTATTAATAAAAATTTGTGGATTTACCCTGTTATCGCCATAAAACTTCATGTGTTGGTCCAATGATACTCCACCTGTAGAAAATCTGGGACCATCCCCCGTTAAATTTGACATGTTGTATTTGATACTACTAACTTCGCGTTCTACCCTGCCTAACTGATCCCTACATGAGTCCGTCACTTCAGTCATTTTTACATTAATCTCTTCTTTACAAAAAATGCGTACTTCGGACCTTAAATGTCCCATTTCCTGTCGAAGACCTGTAATATCACGCTCATTTTATCAACCCTATTTTCAACTTCCCCATCTTTACGGTAAGACTATTTTTAAATTCTGAAACTTTTTGATTCGTCTTATCTATTTTCTGACTAATCTCCTCTAACTTCCTGTTCGATTCTTCACTCATTCGGTCAAATTTTCGATTTGAGTCCTCTCGCTCTATTCGATTCATCGCTTAGCTGTTCTAATTTTCTGTTAGACTCCTCCCTCGCTCTATTCGATTCTTCATTCATCCTCTCTAGCATTCTCATTATCATCTCGTTTCCTTGATCCCTGATTCCGTCCTCGACTGATCTCTACTGCCTCCAGCTTCTTCCATTTTCGAAATTTTCTCACACAATGCACTATCGTCACTTCCAATTTCCACTCCTTGACTCCTTAACCACTCTTTTCTCTGCATACGTTCTAATCACTCACACACACTCTCAAATACTCTTAAATTTATACACACAGAAACTCTCTCTCTCAGATCGCCAGTTTCCTGGAATAAAATAACAAAAATTTTATTTGGAACTCGAACCCTCACGTTGTGGTCGCCAAGAAATGCTGTGAATCTTCTCATATCTCCAGGTACTGGCCCTTCCAAAAAAACATTCGAGCCCCACAGTTTGGGCGTCAAGAAATGCTGTGATACCTTTAAAATCCGTGAACTACGCTTTTCGCCTCGGCTGCTCACCTAATGTTATAAACCTCCTCATTCATAAAAAACAAACACATTCCTACCAAAACATCAACGTTAACTCTATTTACATCAATATTCAGAATACATTAAAATTTCAAATTTAAAACTCAGCATAAATTTCAGTTTTAAAAGAATTTCAAGATTAATTTTATTATCATTTTACTGTGCATCCACAATTAAAGTCCTTGTTGGATGCCTACTAATTAATATAACAATATAAGCAGACCGAGTCTGAGTACAAAGGGAGCATCTACCACCCCTTTACGTTAATTAACCAGGTTTGTCTAATTGAGCTCAAAGACATACCCAAAGTTTCATCATATTCCCGAACATCAAAACAAAATAACCCTTTTTACTTAAACAAGCAAATTTCATCTTAAAATTAAACTTTTATGGTTAGAACAATTTCACTAATGTCCATTTAAAGTAAATCAATTATAAAGTCATTCAATACACACAAAAATGTCAAACAAAATAGTATAATTTACCTGAAGGTTACTGTCCTCGTAGCTTCAAAGTATCGTTTCTTTAGTTAATCACACCATTCAACAGGATTATATTTACGGCTTCTGATTCTCTACGCTTTTAAAATTTGCTCCATCACCATCCATTCAAAGTCGTTTCTGGGCCTTTCCGGAACTCATCTGTGTTTATCTGACCCTTGATTCATGGATCCAGACACGTATTTGAACCATTTAATTATTAACACCCCCGAAAAATAGCAAAGAAATTCATGCTTCTGTCACCAATATATACGCCAAAACTGCCTACTTTTGTGTATACATTCGTCGTTGTAAATTTTGCTAATTGGTACAGTGAAACTAAATTTTATTACCTTGCATCTAAGTGCACTGAAGTACATTCATGTTAGCACGCAAATAACAAGCTATTTTGAATCACTAAAATATACTAGCAAACTTTAAATTATTTAATCAAACTAAAATGCACGGTTTAATATCTTCAATCAAGTCGCGTATGTACGAGCTTTTAACGCATCGAATCGTCAAAAGTCTAAGAGAGCTTGTTTATATTCATCTCGGTATATATAGCAAAAGCCTGTCTGTCGGTCGGTTCCCCAAAACGGGTAATTCTAAAGAATTTCTCATGCCATGTTCCCAGTCTGCCGCTCACGCGTCGATTTTTACGAATTTTCACTCGCCCCATTCAAATCTCAGAAAATTTCCACACGGCACGCAAGCATGTCCGAGAAAAACTAATTGATTTTGTACAGAAATTGTTGTTCTACCTCTGATATTTGCATCCTATTTTTAACCAATTGTGACCCCCGTGACGTTGCTTAAATCCCGTCCTTCTACAATATGTGTCTATGCTTGACGCATTTTCTCTTTCCTTCTCTACCGTGTTCTTATTGGTGCAACTTGATATTCTTTATTATCGATTATTTTAGTCCACATGGAGTGTGAAATACCCAGCTTTAGCAATTCTCGTAACTATTATGCGACGTTTTCCCCAAGATTCTTTGAAACATTAATTATCTGCAAAATTTACGCCGAATGAGCTTTTTAAATAAACCAGGTGTTTAAACATACTATTAATTCTCAGAGCCTTATTCCGTGGTATTTTAATCTTGGGTTTTTACAAGTTTCTATAGGTATTATATGTTATTAACGGTTTAATTAACTCCAATTGATTTCTATCCTTTTCATTTTTAGCGAATACAACTTAAATATTAATTATTATAGGTACACTTTGTTTTACTACCGGTTACTTAAATAGAGTTAATTAATATAAACTTTGCACGTAATTTCTCTTTGTTTAGGAATAATTACATTACACGCAGAGCTTTTCAATACTGCTTCTTTTGATATAAAGCGTCTTATAAATAATTTAAATTTCTTATTTTTACTGAAACAACCGAGTTTATTTATGCTTCATGGTTTTAATAACGCGTATTATTTAATGAAATTCCTTATACACGGTGATTAAAATTATTTGATGTGATTATTTAATTTTCTACCCTGGTCTAAATATGAGTATTTTATATATATAAAAATATAAATACCAACGTATTAAGATGAAATAATAACTTAGACTTTTATGCAAAGCCCAAATTATCATTTCAAATCGAGCTAGTAATTAAAAGAAGGAAAATATTAGGTCGTGAACAGAACTTTCTAGGACCATGCGTTTACCAATTACGCCACCGAGACCGATGACGACAATTGGAAAATATAAAAATGTAAATCATGTACACAACTATACATAAACCTAACTTTCAATTACGTTCAGTATTTGTGTCATGGGGTTCTAATAAATTCTTTACAACTGTAATACTTACTTGAGGATAATCGCCATCTTTCGTTTGATATCCGAAATGAAAGAAATAAGTCTTTGCTCCCCTTCTCGCATGTAGATAACCAACTCTTAATAGCGGAGAAACAGTATGTCCATCACTAAGTGCTTCCATTGTAGAATCTCTAATATTTATAGGATGTTGGATGGGTTTATCCCAGTCCGTATATTCGTTTCTAACTGCGGAAAAAATTTCGTTAAGATGATAAACATATGCGTTTCGTATATAAGTTCTAAGCACTCGATTACGTTCTTCCTCCTCGAAACCGTATTGAATATCTGTGGCACTAAAATCATTGTAACTTTCAGTCGTTGTTGTCCCTAACATCACTTCACACGTAATAAAATTTTCACTCGCGTGTTCCATAGCGTAAATAGGGTCTGGTGTTTCAGAATCTACGGGAAGTGAAGGCCCAATTCTTGGCATAAATCGTACGATTTCCATTTGTACTTCTAAGAGCGCTTGAATTGGTCTGAAAAGAGCAACGATCAATAACTGATATTTGAATACCTTTTTAAACGTAATCGTTTTGCAATTACCTAGAACGAAGGCAAGGAGCAATGTCTTCTTCTTCCGCGTCGGACAAAGATAGACAACCTGTTTGATGGCCTACGCTAATGCGGATGCTGTCAGGATTCTGGGTAGTCGCCCAGGGACTTAGAGCTGTACCGCTTAACAGCACCACTCGGTGGAATAACCCTTAAACAAACAAAATGAAAATTAAGAGTTTGTTAAAACTGATTCTAGTATGCTTAAGAGTATATGTAAAGCTTCTAACCAAATACATCCGTTTCACAACTTTTATAACGGGATAATGCTATACTTGAAACCCACGGTCATAATCGCGTAGTTTGATGCAACGTTATATACTTTTGGTACAATCATTCATTTTTGTAAGAAGCGTTGTAATACATTTATAAATGTTGTATAAAAAACTCAAACAAAATCTTTTAAAAGCCAAACCTTTTCCACAATTACCGGTATCACACTAAAACTTTTGCTTTCATCCCACCCATCATTATCTGTAATATTTCTGCAATCCTTTCAGAATATAAGCTAGATGAAAATAATGTTTGACACAACTAAAAATGTATGATACAAGTGCTATGATACAATAAACTACCAATTCTCTTACCACAAGATTTCAGTAGGTGCTTTTGGCTGTCTTTGTGACACCACCTCCGAATATTATTGGAGGGCGATATTCGCACATTTAACTCCTAATCAGTAATTCATGCGATTAAAACAATTTCATCGCATTGGAACGTCGTAGGCCCATTTTGTCAGTGTATGTCGTACATGTTATACAGTGAACCAATAGGAATATCTGAGGTCCACAAGCTAATTATTCAAACCCTTTTGAAAGTGCCATGTATATTACTCTAGATTATCGTAGATATGCCACAGTTTTAATAAACGATTGTGTAAAATATTTAGACATAATGACGGGTATTTCTGTTCAGTCTGAGTTGATTGATAGTGTCAACACTGCATTTGAGAGTTTATATAAAGCTTTATGTAATTTGTAAACTTTTCTTTGATGATGATCGGTCTCATACTTTATAGTTGTTCTAATATATGTATGGATGTACTTAAAAAAATGTTTTGTAATATAAAAGATAAGTAGGGTAGCTAAGCCGGTTTGGCAACAGAGATCCACAGCAAGATATGTATACGCCGATTCGAGAACAATATGAACAGCTAAGCCGCTTTGGGAAACAAAACGTGCAGCAAGATATGTATACGCCGCTTTGAGAACAAAATTGTCTTTGTGTGTAAATTTGTTGCGTCGGGGGTCGTTAGGTCTTTGGGTGTGCGTTCGGCGGGGTCGTTAGATTTTGTCGTGGGGTGGTGCGCGTGCGCTGGGGTGGAGATATTTTCTTAAGAAATTTTTTAGCAGCGTTCCCGACGTTAAATATTAAATTTTAAAAAAATGTTGTGTGTGTAGAAAATGGAGTTCACGTGTTGGTTCGTATTTTCTGGGGTAGGTTAAGCTAAAAATTAAAACGCCGCGGTGAAGAATTTTTTAATATTAGGCAAACGCGTGCAAGTGGTAAAGAGTGTTTTAGCTCTCCTCATAAGCTGCGTTTTGTACGAAGTAGCAAATAAAATTAGAAATATACGAAATGTTATATGATGGAGGTCAAATTTTAAACGTTTGCAGGTAAAATCTTGTAAAAAAGAAGTCGTTCACATCTCGCAATTTCAATGTCGCGATAAAATACTAAGAATTTGCATGCAGTCGAATATAACGTGTTTTTTATCTGGCAAAATATATGTAAATCACGTCAACATTCGACTTTTAATATAATGTATTTAATTAACATAAGGTGTGTTGCAAAAACATTTCAAGACAGGTATGTCGTATATTACCTTTGGTTACATCATCCCAAAATAATTTATACAAGTACACTGAACTTGCAGTCGGATCTAACATATAATCTTTTAATTATACCCGTATGAATTTAAAATATATGCAAATTATACCACCTTTCATCACGATTTATTTGATTCTCAAATTATTTGATTTGATCTTATATCAAGGCTTATGTATTAACTTTTACAACTCAAGGTGTAGCATCAAGGTTTTTACGTCACTCTCAAACTATAGAACTTAATAAAAATAGCTTTCCTTAGCACCAATATCATTTAGAAAATATGTGTTTCATTAACATATACTTATTTATTAAATATTTCCTACCAAAATTTATTTAAAAAATTTAAAAGTTCTTTATTTTCATTTTCATATAGGTAAAATCACCACTTTGTTATGCTCTCGGCTACCTAGTTCCGGCTACTTTTCCAAGGTCGTTGTGACGTCATAGCCTTTTATAAATATAGAGCAATGTAATACTATTCTAAAATTCTAAAAAGAGTCTTTCTTACTAACCACAAATACATACAGCTTGTAGAACGCGGATGTATCCAAGTCAGTCCATCGGCACATAAAATAATCTTTTAATCCTTTCCTCTTTCTCTAATAAGATGTTCTTTGTCTAACACATCTTTGTATTGTTCGCGTATTGTCGCAGTGTCTTCTATTTAGTCCAACTTTTGCCTTTTGCATGCATTTCCTCTAATTCCAGCTGTCTTTTCTTCCACTTACAGCGTATGGCGTGCATAATTGGGCAATTTCCTGCAGCGTCAACGGAGAGAGTTTACTGTCAATATTTACGCGTTGTCGTACAACCTCTGGGCGAATGTTAGGCGTACTTATCAACCCCGATACCGAAATGATTATTTCTTTTGGAATTGTAGAATATGGTGTTACAGATTGTGTAAAATATGTTACCTGCTTTAATGTAGCACTTGTGTAAGATTTTTATTTTATCTTGGCTGTCTTCCTACTCTACTATCTCCAAATAATTTATAGGTAAATAGTTAAAACTAAAAGCTGAAAGCACATACTTTTCAATTTTTCCCTTTTCTCTGGTTTTTCTGGCAACTTAATTTGCAAGCCGTCAATTTCTTTGTATTGCCGTTCCCCAATACATGTACCGTAGCAGGTTATTATACACTAACAGCAGCTATTTTGAAGCTTGTCCGATAACTTACTCCACATTTTAGCGATACCGAGTACATTGGCACCTTTAGGAAGTATAACTTACTATCTTCCAATAAGGTTAAACAGTCTTTTAAGGGATTATACACCCGTTCCGCACTGACATAGCTTCCAATTGTACAGTTTTATATTGTCGCTTCCAATTGCGTAATACCGTGTTCTTTGGTCAAAGTAGACGCGAATGTTGCTCTTAAACGTGCATCTGGACAACGTAAAAATCTAGTATATAATTTCCAAGTTGTTTATTAACACCAGGATTTGTTATCTGACACACAAATTTGTTGTATATCTTAAGTCTTGCATTGGTTGTTAGCCATGTTAAACAATCGAATTTATATTAAAATTAAGTTTAAATGGCTCCATGCTTGGCATTAAATATTTTTAAATTTTGTTATGTATAATGCCAGAATAAAAATTTTAGAATAGTATTACATTGTTCTTTATTTATAAAAGGCTATGACGTCACAACGACCTTGGAAAAGTAGCCGAAACTAGGTAGCCGAGAGCATAGCGAAGTGGTGATTTTACCTATATGAAGAATTTTGTTATGTTAAGTAAAAACGTGCAAGTGGTAAAGAATTTTTTAGCTTTCCTCAAAAGCTGTATTTTGTATGAAGTAGCGAATAACATTTAAAAAATATACGAAATGTGATATAATGGATCTAATTATAAAGTCTGCATGTAAAATCTTGTAAAACATGTTGTTCACGATTTCATTACCAAGATAAAATAACAAGAATTCGCAGTCGAATATAACCTCGTGTTTTTATTGAAATTATAGCTCTCTGGTCATATATATGCAAATCATTCAACTTTTAATATAATGGATTTAATTAACATATGGTGTGTTTGCAAAAACATGTTAAGACTATTTCCTTCTTGGTATGCAAATTATACCACCTTTCATAACGATTTATTTGACTCTCAAATAAAAAATTAATTTGATCTTATATCAAGAGGTGTTCTTGCTTACATTTAGCAATTTCAATATATATTTAATATGTGTGTGTATATGTAAAAACATGTTAAGACAGGTCACTCGTTATTTTATTCATGATTGCATCACCAAAATAATTTATACAACCACACTAAACTCGTACCCGGATCTATATAACCTTTAAATGTATGCAAATAATGTCGTTATTTAAAACGTGGTGAAGAATTTGGATGGGGATGTACTCATTCTCAAATGCGGAATGGTACTCCATAAGGCGTTCTGAACGGAGGCTTTGTACGCATTAGGTGATTGAATACTTCGGAGATTTTAGGTTAAGCAAAAACATGGCACGTGTTGAAGAATCTCCGAGAATTTCAAAAATTATTTTGTATTAAATATATAATATTAAAAGAAACACACAATATTTTAATGTTTTATTTACAAAAACTTACATTGTTTAATTGTCCCTATCTTTTGTAGGTGGCGGTAGCAGATTCTTATTTGAATAAAATATAGATAAGACTTCCACATTAAGAAAAATGTATCTTAGTTAAATGTACGGGGATTTTATTAATTATAGTTTAGTAAAGTGCATGGTAGTTAATGACCTCGAGGTTGTGATATTTATAACAACATACCGATATATGTAAATTATATATGGAAACTGCATAACTTCAAATCATTTTAGCATAATTGTTAATTACCAAAATTCATAATTTCTACTTCCGTTAAAAACACATTAAGTAAGTAAGTATATACATACCGATAATACAATGGTAAAAATTCTTCTACAACACATTAAACAGCTTATTTATATTTGCTACCTTAAACAACTATGCGGAGTGCATATAAATGTCAGAGGAAGATTTCTTATCGTTCCCTTCCAATCTTAAAATTTATATCGTCAATAAAATAATAAACAGATTACTAATAATAGGTCGTCAATGGAACTAAAACAACATATACAAAATGTGTACAAATGAAAAGACCACTTATTAATTAATCATGACTGTAAATTCCTTTAAAGATTTGATATTTATAGGTAGTAACAATGTTGGTGCTATATATATAAACGACTTTTTATGAGCATAGTTTAAATTAAAATAACACCGAAATTTATGTAAATTTAGTAGTTCTGGTTTATAGTTGGTTGATCTTTGGAGAATAAATTTTATGAAACTTAGGTTTAAGAAATTAATCATTTTACAGGTGGGATTAAATAAAATGTACTACTTTGATGATAAAACCTATGCAATGCATTTTATGTTTACACAACTATAACATACTTTAAAATTTAATACCTCGGTAGTAGAATATAATTTTTAATTGTATTATTGTAACATAAAGTTTGCATAAAAATGCAAAATACATATCCGTTAAGAGGAATTTTCAATATGATACTTACAGATTCGTTAGTAAGTTTTACAATTAAACTTATTTCAAGACATTTTTGAAACACATCTTACTAGTCTCAAGGAATATGTATGTATGTAGGTATAAAATATACAAATAAAACACTACTTAATGTAAACATTATTCTTTATTAAAAATGAATAATTGGTTATATGTACAAACCAGTTTTGAGTACAATTACATCTGTGGTTGCGCAATTGAATGACGAATGTCGTGTGGTATAGTAGAAACACTTGTGTGAATTGGTGTAATACTTTAATTTATGTAGAGAGTACACCCTAAATCTTCTAGGTTAATAACATTTAGGTGTGGAAATTCATTGTAAATTGCCATCATCTCAAGATATACCGTGAAAGTTTCTGCTTAACCATACCTTTTGGTATTTGAAGCGAGCTGATAGACAGTTCCAAGAATATGGTGGTTTCAGCACATATGTTATTGCAACTCCATTCGATAGGGATAGTTGTAAAACAGCCATTTCTTTAAACACAAAGTTATTATGTGCAATTTTAAACCTTTGAACGTCGACAACTAATGGACTATTAATTTTAGACTTCACTCACAATACTGGTTGCAGGATTGTAGCGGACCAAACGATCGTGTAGAATGAGGCAGTACGCTGTAGTGTGAGCTTTAAGCGCTTCTTTCATTGAAATTCTAATCGTACGTCAACCGCTCCCACTTTCACTATTTCGTTTTGATGGGAACAATCGATGACTACAAGTGGAGCGTGCGTTTGAAATTCATTGGGTGTTAATATCGGCTCGCTGATACCCCGTAGTACGATTGTTGAAACTGTGCATACATCTCATATAGTATAGAATAGCGATTGGTATCGAAATCAATGTTAAGATTATCGTAAGGATACATAGATGAACCCAGATGTAATTTCATATTGGTCAACTTACAGTGGTCGAACTGACTGCGCCCCTTTTGCGCGATGTATCGGTTTGAAAGCAGACAATAACAAAACGCGGTTTCTCCACTTGAGAAGCCGTCTTCACGGCCCACGTATGCGTGTGTGTTGTATGTAATTCTGGATATTCGTGTAGTTCCCAACTGCAGCTTATGTCCATGGTGGCATTGCGTTGAATATGTTTGAGTAGTTTTAAGCGCTCTGCATCTGCAACGGTTATATGTGGAATCCGCCATGATATATGTGTAATAGTAATTTTGATTGACTCTTTGGTATCAGAATTCGATATAGCTGCATCGTCAGCACTACTTCTAATAAGAATAAGCTCCTGTTTGATATTCAAAAGAATTTTTCGGTAGTCCTCCGCAAATCCTAAAACCATGCGCAAGGGAATGCATACGTTGAAATGACCATTAGCATCAACGAGATCAAGCTTATCGATGGGGACCAACCGGCGTTCCTAAAGCGACGACTTTCGCTATAATCGTAGGATAGGAAATTTTTAATAGTCGTAGTTATACCTGGATTACGAACGCGGTCAATAGTCTTTCCACCAAGTTCATAACGAATTTCATCAAATAAAAATAAAACTCCGTTGTTGACAAAATCGGCTGTAGGCGAAACGCCACCATCTGACTTATTCATTGTACCCTCAATATAAATTACGCTGTCCCATGGTAGTGTATAGACATCTTCGTTTTCTATTGGAATCCGTATAACATCGTTCTTCTCATACGTGGTATTGGAGTACGGAGTATGCATATGTTTGTCGGCATTGACGATGGTTGTATCAAATATAGCACGTTGCGTAACATTTAAAATATTACTATCCATTTTAGCTATGTAGCACTTTGAGTCCTAATGTTTGCAGAAATTTAACGTTTTCCGGTGTTAATCGGTGCACTGGTGTCTTGTAACTGGTAAAGGTGCTGACAATGCGTCTATTAATAGGTTTTGGTGGTTTATGCTCATAGCGCAAAACCATTGTTTTAAAGACGCTTTAGATAAAGTCTAATCGTGATGGTTTCCCGACGAAAAGTGATGAGATTACCGTTTTGATCAACTATTTTAACAATGATGCGATCGATGATTCGTGTATTAAGTGGCATATAGGTGACGTTTACGGGGTTTTCAATAATCTTGTACCCTGCAGCAACTGCAGGAAAGAATTGATGCAAAATGTTACAGGTTTGCTATTCCGATACGATCCGACCACAAGATTACATTCAATACATATTGAATTGATTGGAAAGACTTGTGCCGGATGGTCCGAAATAGCAGTAGTGAGAGCTGGTAGTTTACGTTTCTCAAAACCCAGCAACGAAGCAAGTGAATTTGGTTGTGTAAAATCCACTATACCTGATGCTTTGATTTCTGTATGTAAACTGTTATTATTGGCTCGAATATCAATAAGATAACGTTTGGATGAAGTGCGTTCACGGGGATCGTTCAGATTACGTCGTACGAACTTATTAATATCTGCCACTTCATAAGTTCCTTCTGGTAAAGTAAGCACGATGTCATCAATGTAAAATTTATTGTTCGCTTCCGTTACATTGGGAATTGAAAATATGTATCAAAGTTTGTAAGACCAATAACGTATTCATGGTCATCATCGAGAACAATTGGTGGGTTGATGATTGCGGTGAGCGTAGATTCAGTTCCAGTTAAAGTAAATGTGTACATGTTCGGTGGTTGACGATAAACTAACAACTAGTCGTATTCGTAGTTGGGATGGGGTAATAAAAAGCAAATTCCTGAAACACTTGCAATATATGGTTTTAATTAAACACTTTTTATACAAAACAGTTAAAAATACACTAAAATCAAATAATATATAACGTTGTTAGAAACTTAACGGAGGACTATTTTGCAGTAAAATTTCAATACGAAGTGTCCACAGGTAACAGTGTTAAGCGGTTGAAATTGTTCATAATTATAATAGAGTGCATGGTCCTGATGAGGTTAAGTATTTGACAAGTTCCCTCGGAGGTCGTAGATTACCAATGCTATCATAATAGACTGCCCTTGAACCATCTTTTTGTACGCGGTCCAATGAGTTCCCACACCACGTGTAGTATCATGATTAAGAATACCACATTCTCGCCAACGAATTGTGTTTGGAAGTGAATTGCGCATGAATATTCCACGAAAGTGGGATATTGGTAAACGTTTTATGTATTTGTTCAAGTCAACATTGGTCAACGCTCGCATAGGTAGGTTTAACGAATGCGTTGAGTTTTTTTTCGTTGTCTTTGTTTACGCAAACCTTGCCCGTGTGTAAGAAAAGGCTTTAGGTACAGTCCATGTCCACGGCGATAAGGTTTCAAATAGAGACCCTTTCCAAGTGTCACTGCCTCTTGTGCCATATTATGTCGTTTTGCTTCATCTAATTGTTGTTGTCCAAGTTTAGCATCGTTGACAGCTTTTGCAATCCCAGCTGCTCCACCCGACAACGCTCCAATTGCGGAAAGGGCTGCAAAATAGGTATCAAAGGTAGGAAACCACCAGTTTTGGGTACAGAGATTACACGTGGGATGCCACGAATTTCATCTGTTATATCTTTAATCGGTGCCACTGCAAGTTTAGCAGTTTTAATAAGATCGGTCGGACGAACGTTTTAATGCGTTCCCAAATGGTGCGAATTAAACGCTTGAATGGTATACCACTTCCTGTACGTAGACGCTGACCACGTCGTTTTCCTTTACACCTTATCGTTTTCTTGCGACAACCCATACCAAATTTAACTTTGGCATTCATTGCAGAACCAACAGCAAACGCAGCAAGTTTTTCACCTAACGAAGCGTCGGGTGCAGTACGACGTTTTTGTGCTGTTTCGGCAAGACGTCGATCAGCTTGGTGTCGGGTTGTTAAGTCTGTAGAAAGATCGTAGGCGATGTCGTGTAGTTTGCAGGCTTCGTCTAGGGATTACGACCTATATCACCACGCTCGAGGCGTTTCTGAAGCTTAGTACCCGGTCCACAGAAGCGATAGCCTGGTAAATGTAATTCTACCGGTAAACGATTGATAGCACTATTGAGTAACCCGTAGCCACGATAGGATTTCATTAATCTTGTCAGTCGAAAGGTTTAAAGGAGACTGGTCATGCGTGTAGAATTACTCGCTTAAATGCTTACCATACTGCAATTACGTTTTAGTATATGGATAGAATGCGTCTGGTAAAGCAACAATTGGCGTTGCCAATTACGGACCACAACTGCAGCAACAACACTAACGTGCAAAAGCATGGACTACTATTACCATCAACAATACGGTGTATCATTACAGGTCCATCGAATTGTGGTAAAACTAATGTAGTCATCGGTCTCTTGAAACATCCGAATGGTGTACGTTTTGAAAACGTTTATCTCTACTCAAAATCCTTGTATCAACCAAAGTATCAGTACCTAGAGAGGTTATTACAACCAATAAAAGAAATAGGATATTTTGCGTTTAACAAATGGGATGCAATTGTTACTCCAGCGGAAGCAAAACCTAATTCGATATTTATTTTCGATGACGTGTCGTGCGATAAACAAAATGTAATGCGAGAATATTTTTCTTTAGGTCGACATAAGGCCATTGATTGTTTTACCTATGTCAGACCTATTCCAAAATACCTAAACAATTGATTAGAGACAATGCTAATGTCCTAGTGCTATTCAAACAAGACGAACTCAATTTAAAACACGTATACGCTGACCATGTAAACACGGATATGTCGTTTAACCGGTTTAAAGAATTGTGCGGCGTATGCTGGCGAGATCGGTATGGGTTCCTGGTGATCAATAAAGATGGCGATTTGCAGAACGGTCGCTACCGAAAAGGTTTTGACACCTATATATACTTATAAAGCACATAAATAGCACATCACTTCCTACCCGTTTCTAGACGATGTCAGACGACGTGAAAACCAAACGAGAACTCATAAAAGTGCGAAAGGCAGTCAAGAGGAAATTACAAGCGCTAAAAGCAGGTGTGGTTGAAAAGGAGCTTGCATTAAGTAAAGTCTATGCACCTATTACAAAACGTTTACAAACACTTCAGACCGGTCTGCTGAAAGATATTAAACAGGAGTCCAAGATCGAAAGCCAGCACTGGTTACCACAACAACATGACGTACAATCTACTCCTAAAAGACGCCCTAAATTTCTCGATCAGGTGCGCAGTTCCACACCAATCGCCGCACCACCAATAGAGGAGGCATGGGAACACAATCCTCATAGCCCAGTCCAGTCTGTGGAGTCCACATTCGAAGAATCGGAGAGTAGCGGCAACACTCCAGAGACCATACAGAGTACGAACGGTACCTAAACAGCGAAGAACATCAGACCTACTTACAACGATTCTTACCATCGGTAAGATACTATGTCGATAATCTGTTTTCCAACTTTACTGGTATTTATAACAATGACACGGAGCACTTGCGCAGGGATAAAGTACGTTATAATCCGGAGACAGGAAAATTAATGATTGGTGATTCGGACATTATCTTCGGGATTGGTGAAAAGGTGTGTAGAACGATTTTGCTACAACGGTAGCAAAGGGTTGTACGAGCAACTGTTCCTTCTCAATCCTTTGGGTAAATTCTCACTTAAAGAAATTAACGATTATGCGGACATTAAAAAAAGAAGTAATGCAATGTATAGCTTACGACAGCAAACTATAAACCCGAGTGGTCGTGGTCTACTCATGGATTATAACGAGAAGCCACTAGAGTATGTATACTTTGATGATCCCAACGAACTGTGCGAACGGCTCAAGCTTCTGGTCGCCTCGCAAGATGCAGGTAACACCGGTCACACCAACGAAATTACATCGATTATGGAAGAATTACGCGAATTGCGTATAATAGCGTAGATTGTGCGACTTGTTATTCATTATCACGATGGTTATCGACAAGTTTGGACATGCGTCTGACTGTGCTTCATATATTTCTTATGATGATTACTACGATTTTGACAACATGAGATTAGCGCGCGTCGCTACACCACAAGAAGATGATGATGCAGTCACGAAAGCGTACTTAGAATCGCGGTTAGCAACGCTACACCAGCAAGAGGGCGAACCAACGCTTGGAAGTGGTTCCACTATTCAGCAGTATATACACGCTTGTGAAGGAGACAACAAACAGTATGATAACACAATTCTCGAGCGAGTATGTTACAAGATCAGACTTTAACCATTTTGAAGAGATGATGCGTAACCTTGTTCCAGCCACTGTGAACGCTAATGTTGCACAAATCGTAACCAAACGGATAGATGATTCTATGAATAGCATATATAAGACATTAGACGCTGCTATTCAACAAGTGAAAGCACAATTTAGAATAGACATTGCACGAATTCAAGCAGATATTCAACAGTTGCAAGAGAAACTTAAAACGCACGCAATAGCCGTCAACCATACACACACACACACATATTAGCAATATGTCTGTAAAGGAGCAAATCGTCCACGAGTTACATAAGCCTGCTCGCATTAACTTTCCAAAAGACATGTAATCACAAAAATTAAACGAGCTGTTTCAAGCCGATTTGGTGGAAATGATCCCATATGCAAAAAATAAATAAAGGATTTAGATACATTCTAGTTGTTATCGATGTATTTTCTAAATACTTATGGGCCGTACCGGTTAAGCGCAAGACGGGTAAGGCTGTTTCAAACGCTTTTCAATCAATTTTCAACAAAGACCATCGTATTCCACGGTACATTCAAACGGATTTGGGAAAAGAATTTTATAATTCAACATTTAAGGCTTTAATGGAAAAATATGAGATTACACATTATAGTGTGTACAGCAATAAAAAGCTTGCGTAGTAGAACGCGTTAATCGTACCTTAAAGTCAAAAATGTGGAAACAATTTAGTTTGAATGGTTCGTATCGATGGCTGAATATACTATCCTCACTCGTGACTGCATATAACAACACCAAACATCGAACAATCGGCATGCGACCTGTAGATGTGACAAAACGCAATGAACGCAAACTTTTCAATACAGTGTACAGTACGATCAAAACAGTTAACTTAAAGAGTAAAAATTTTCTGTTGGGGATCATGTTCGCATTAGTAAACATAGAGGCCAATTTACCAAGGATACACACCAAATTGGTCTAACGAAATTTTACGGTGTACAAAGTGCATTTGACTAATCCTTTAACGTACCTATTGCGCGATAGTCGAGGACAACCAATATTAGGCGGCTTCTATGCAGAAGAACTTCAACGAACACACTATCCGGATGTATATTTAGTGGAAAAAGTATTGAAGAGAGTTAAAATCAAGTATATGTGAAATGGTTAAATTTAGATTCTAGCCATAATAGTTGGATATCCAAAATCATATTTTGTAGATTTGCTGTTACGTGTTTGTTTACCATCATATGTCATTCATCAATAAAAATTTTTTACTGTTATATGATTTATTATAGCGACACACACACACACCCGCACACAAATTACATCTATGTACTACTAATTACTACACTAGTTCTACGTCAAGAAAGTTGTTTATAATTCCTCATGCCCGAAGCGCAAAACGTTGATGTAGGTTGATTTTCGCTGTTTTGGTTGAACTTGAGTATTTCGATGTCCGTGAATATGTGTAAATAACAAGCAGGTAAAAACACATTACCTTCTCACTAACAATTTCTCCCGTACTTGACCAACACTCGAGGTATATATATTCATTGTAAAAGGTATGCGACACGTACAATAGCATCCTCCATTATATCTAATAAGTGCTATCTATAGCGCATCAGTAAGATTACCAAGATGACATGATTTACATACAAAAATAGTATTAAACTAAAACAATAACTTTAATAGCATATACACTTTTTATAATCATCTATACTATTTGATGGCCATTTTCCCGAATCCGGACCACACGTCCATCCTGGTTGCTGTTTTGAGCCCTCCATTGCCAAATTCTTGAGGAGCCAGTTATATGTTGTTCTATGAGGGCCAACTACATTAGGTTGGTACTTATAATTTACCTTATACTTTAAAATTAACTTCAATACTTTTCTAATACCATAGGTTGTGCGAAATATACAACATCTACAATCATATCGTCAATCGCTGTGACCAGTGATTTATAGTTGCATTTATATTCATGATAGGAAATGCCTTCGTACTCAATACAGCTCGGTTGGTTAGTAATTCTTCAAAAATATACATCGCTCAAACTATAATTACTCTCTATTGCGTCTAGTACACCGCGCACCTGATGACATTTTAACTCTGTTTTGCCGTTGCAAGCATCAATGAAGTTTGATACAAATTGATCGCACCTACTCTGTTGATTAAACAGCATGTCCATTACATCAATGGATGTATCATTGGTCAGGTTAGCCATTTGAAGGCTTTAAAGGGAACATGAACACCTACTCTGAACAGTATACGTTTGATTTTGTCTACATCATTCAATACTATGGCATGTTTCAGATGTTGGTGTAAAATGCGTTGTTCACTCTCGAACAAATCGTACAGTACATTGTCCATGTTAACTTGAAAACTTCGCACCACTATCGTTGTTGTTCCACTCACTGCGAGATCTATCCAAGTACCTAGCTTTTATGGCACATTCATCAAAATACCCCCACTAGTTTTTGTAACAGCATTAACAAATCAACAACCTCGAGATGATCTCTGGCAAGGCGACTCTGTTGAATTTGAGCAATATATTTAAGGAAAATCCAATTAGAGGTGTGTTGGTGGTGATAGATTGTTATTCAAATTATCTATGGGAATATCCTTCACTTTTAACGAAGGATGCATGCCCGGTAAATTGCAAATTAATCAAAAGAGCATAACGTTAATCATTACTCTACATACAGCACAAAAAGCTGTCATAGCCATGCGAGAAATATGTTGCCTGATAAATACTCCTTTATGATTGTTGTGGTTTTGACAATTTTGACAACGATCCTAGGTCATGGATCGAAACGTAAAGAAAATGATTTTAAAAACTATGAGTGGTTTAATTCCCAACGAAGATTAAGAAAAAGGTTGCCTGATGTCGCTAAATCTATATATATACCAATGTTTAATACCTTGAAAGTAATAGGAAAATAAAATTTAAAGTTGTCAACCATGTTCGGGTGGTAATGTTGATTCGGTCATTGATACCTACTGCAAGTTAAAACAAGTCGTATACAATGATGAAAAGTTTTTTGAAACTAACTAAATGTGATCTTGAATACATGCTTTGTAAAAGCGATATAGTTCAGATTCTGCTACGATTCTTCAACAGACGGCGATAACAATAAAAACTCTGTTTAAATTAATTTGCTGATATAAGATGAAAATTGTGAATTTTGGTAATTGACAATTATGCTAAAATGTTTTGAAGTTACCTTGTTGTCATATGTTCCATTTAACAGAATTAAAACTCAGATATATTATAGACATTCTTGCAATTATTTACCATATGTGTATATATTTCTCTTGACAATAATTATTAATTTAAGAATAACTTATTGAATTAAAGTAGGTTATTTATAAGTACTAAATTCTACAATAATTAAAACGAGTTTGAAAATAAAAATGTATTGACAACGTAGCTATACTTGTAATTTATTCTGCCAGGATCAACAAAATATAATGCAAAATAGTTGTTTTAGGTATAAACCAGAACCATATAATTTTACATATGGAGATATGTTGTTATAATTATACTATAAATAGCACAATCGCCGAGGTCATTAACTACCATGCACTTTACTGAACGCGGTTGTTAAAGGGCGTTATATGAACGTTTTTTGCAAAGAAATAAGTAATATTTATCTCAGTTTGCGAAATGTTGAAACGTTTAGATCCGTAAGTTATGCATATCTTTTAGAAAACATATTTGCTTTTATGGACAAATTTTGCTTTACATTCCTTAACTTTAATAATTTCACTAATCATGTTTACAGAGTCTTTTAAATAATAATATCCTTTGAACATACTATCATCTGGAATACAAATTTTGTTATACCTATATCTAGTACTAATAATAATTAGTGTCTCTAGCACTGTAAAATTTAACTAGAATAAATAATTCACAATCTTTTATAGTGTTTAATTAAATCGGTCTTTTAACAACAAAAGAGGTATTTTGCACATTGCAAATTATTATTACCATGCTTGTAGCAATAAATATTACATAATAAATTGCTGGTTATTCACCTAACAATAAAATTTTACACTAAGAATATATAATTGGTGTATGCTGGGTTGCCTGCCATAGATATGCATATATTTTTAGAATTCAATTAAATTTAAGTACACGTAGGTAAATGTGTGAAAGTTACTTTACATTTCAGTATTCAGCTGTATTGTAAATAGTTATTGATATTGTATTGAAAAACGACACCCAGTATTGTCAGCTGTGTAAAAATGTTTTGTTTCGGCAGTGAATCAATCAAACTGTATGAAAATATATGAACTCATTAGCATGTAATTAAAATAAGCTGGTAAGTGAAACTAATATAAATAAAACATTCAAATTTTGTGTGTTTCTTTTAAAATTATATATTTAATACAAAATATTTTTTAAAAATCTCGGGGATTCTTCAGCACGTGCACGTTTTGCTTAACCTAAAAATCTCCGAAGTATTCAATCACCTAATACGTGCAAAACCTCCGTTCAGAACGCCTTATGGAGTACCATTCCGCATTTGAGAATGAGTACATCCCCATCCAAATTCTTCACCACGTTTTAAATAACGACATTATTTGCATACATTTAAAGGTTATATAGATCCGGGTACGAGTTCAGAACGAGTGACCTGTCTTAACATGTTTTTTGCACACACACCAATATTTTAAATTAAAACCATTATAAAATACGAGTCGAATAATTTCTCCTATTCTTTTTGATATTTAATACAAAATAATGGGGCAGAGCCCCGTTTAGGGCACGTTTAGAAGCTCCCTTCCCCCACCATTCATCATTTTGAAAGTGATTATGTCATCCACCACATTTCCTATTTTTGCTTAACCTAAAAATCTCTCTTTAATTAACTAAAGCAACGAGAATAAAAACAATGACGAAGCTCTAAAGATCACCGCTAAATTTTTCACTACATGCACGTTTTGCATAACCTATAAATTTTTTATCACGTTTGTGCAATTAAACGAGTTATATATATACAATGTCTAATACGTCATCTACATACAATCACCAAACCGCTAAAAGTAAAAGAATTTTTATTGCCACATAAATTAAATGTATAATTACATTTAAATATTTAAATATATTCAAATTGCTAAAATGTAAGCAAGAACACCTCTTGATATAAGATCAAATTAATTTTTTTATTTGAGAGTCAAATAAATCGTTATGAAAGGTGGTATAATTTGCATACCAAGACGGAAATAGTCTTAACATGTTTTTGCAAACACACCTTATGTTAATTAAATCCATTATATTAAAAGTTGAATGATTTGCATATATATTACCAGAGAGCTATAATTTCAATAAAAACACGAGGTTATATTCGACTGCGAATTCTTGTTATTTTATCGTGACATTGAAATTGGTATAATTTGCATATATTTTAAATTCATACGGGTATAATTAAAAGATTATATGTTAGATCCGACTGCAAGTTCAGTGTACTTGTATAAATTATTTTGGGATGATGTAACCAAAGGTAATATACGACATACCTGTCTTGAAATGTTTTGCAACACACCTTATGTTAATTAAATACATTATATTAAAAGTCGAATGTCGACGTGATTTACATATATATTGCCAGATAAAAACACGTTATATTCGACTGCATGCAAATTCTTAGTATTTTATCGCGACATTGAAATTGCGAGATGTGAACGACTTCTTTTTACAAGATTTTACCTGCAAACGTTTAAAATTTGACCTCCATCATATAACATTTCGTATATTTTCTCAATTTTATTTGCTACTTCGTACAAAACGCAGCTTATGAGGAGAGCTAAAACACTCTTTACCACTTGAACGCGTTTGCCTAATATTAACAAAATTCTTCACCGCGGCGTTTTAATTTTAGCTTAACCTACCCCAGAAAAATACGAACCAACACGTGAACTCCATTTTCTACACACACAACATTTTTTAAAATTTAATATTTAACGTCGGGAACACTGCTAAAAAATTTCTTAAGAAAATATCTCCACCCCAGCGCACGCGCACCACCCCACGACAAAAATCTAACGACCCCGCCGAACGCACATCCCAAAGACCTAACGACCCCCCGACGCAACAAATTTACACACAAAGACAATTTTGTTCTCAAAGCGGCGTATACATATCTTGCTGCACGTTTTGTTTCCCAAAGCGGCTTAGCTGTTCATATTGTTCTCGAATCGGCGTATACATATCTTGCTGTGGATCTCTGTTGCCAAACCGGCTTAGCTACCCTACTAAGATATATTTCAAATAAAATCACATGCAAATTAAGTGTACACACAAAAGTTGCTTTTTACAAGAGTTGCATCTTTATACTTCACAATACCTTCGTAATAATAGCACGTTCTATTTAGTGCATGAAAGGCCGATAATATCGTGAAGAAAACGATTTCCCTTTTTATCTTTCCCTTATCGCAAATGTTTCAAACTTGGTAGCCTATACTACTCCAGATCCTGTACGTCGTGTGGTAAATGTGTAGATAATATTCTTTGCTTTTGAATTCCCTTTGTATATACACATGCACCGGGCATAATGCTACTATGCAAATATATTGTCAAGTCGGACATAGTTAGACCGTTGGTGATATGACTAAACCAGATAAACCCATGAACATGTCCTGAGTAACTATTTTGTTATTCGAATTGTGGGCTTAAATGTCGGTTCTGAAAAGGTTAAGTAAATATCTAGATGCCTAGTCTACCATCTTGCAGATTCAGAATTACTTGCTCTTTCAAAAAAATTCGTTTTGCTTAAATTTGAAACCCTGTTAGTCAATGGTGTACATATTTTGTGTTTACTAGTGAAGTAGCAAACGAAAGTAAACAAGTAAACTTGCATTTACCTAGATATAGCTACAGTAAACTAGACTTGTTAATCGAACTTGTTTTTTCCTACCCGTTTGATACTGAGACATTTAAACAAGTAATTCCAGTCATTTTTCAGAACCTCTTCGATTAAGTACGTATTTGGGTTTGCTATAGACTGGATTTCATCATTGTAGAAAGCTACGAGTATTGAAATATCGTGTATATTTTCTAACACGTGCGTTACAGGTTGAGTTGATTGAACTTTTATCGCTTTAAGGAGCTCGGTTGACCATTGAGGTACATAATCCTTATCAAAAGCGTCCTATGTTTTGAAATCCTCACAGAAGTGTCAATTCTACTTGCCCTCTTACTACTATCCCTACTGTCAGTTTTTAAAATATCTGCACAATCGGTGTCTTCTTCCGCATCATTAGGAGTCATTTTAATTGTTCGATGTGTAAAGAGGTCTCGATATTGTTTACTCAAAATTCCTCGAAGGCTTTCCTGCACGATATCAAGCAAAAATATTGCATAAGAAGGTATCTGGAAATGACTAAAGTTCAAAAACGTAAAGCTTGTCGAGTAAGCTGCAGCTTAGTTTGTAACATACGCTATGAAAACGAAAAGAAAATTATTGATGCGGATAAAGAAGAAAATAAATTTCTATGGAGTTTATTATAGAAAATATCTTCTGCATTCGAAGGGGTTAGAAAAACGAGTGCATCGAGTAAAGTAGGAAAATTGCTAGAGGTGGAAATTCAAGCAGGTAGAAAAATCTCAAAAAATGTTAGTGTTAGAAAAAGAATTAAATTACCGCAGATTATCCAAATTCTATAGAAAGGTTATATTTTAACATTGAAACCGATATTTGCTGAACTAAGCGCCCAGCAGTGGTCACAGATAGTGCTACAGGGATTGCAAAAGCTGTGAATGATGCTAAAGGACCAATCAGCAGTTAAAGGAAAGAGAGACGTCACAATAGATCTACGGAAGCTACTGCAAGCAGTAAAAATGGAAGTGGCACACATTTGAAACATCACATAGAAGGTGCCGCATTGCGTTTCAGACGTACATACAAGGAAAAGGTGTGCCTAAGAAGGGAGATTTATTGTTTCCAGTAATTGCAGCGGTCTCGTTACTCAATGCAGCGAACAAAGCTAATTAATCAAAAAATGCTCAAGTTACATTGTAGGGTTCTCACCGACATAGATACAAGAAGTTAAGCAATCGCATACGTCCCTTTTTGTGGCGTCCTTTCGAGATGTTAGTTAGAGAACATTAGATCACGTGTCAACGAAACTGGCGTGATTAATTGGAATACAACGAAAGGACCAGTAGATCACTGGATCTCTATATTTGATTTCCCAATATCCTAGCCTAAGGTACTACATTGGTCAGGAAGCGATTTTTTCACCTGGCAATTTTAAATTTTGCCTATTTCAAGCAAGATAGGGATCTTTAACGTGCGTGACGACACTCACGCACGGAAACTACATTTTACCTTTCATCCGAACGAGGGCGTATTTTTGTAAAAAATGCTCGCCTAACATTCTTAAGCGGTTCGTGTCGGGAATCGAACCTGGAACCTTGAACTTCGTACTCAAGCGCGAACTAACTAAACCACAGAACCGCACTAAAGCCACCGGATCGCTTATCGAACAACAGGGTGTACAGCGGTTTATTATGTTTGGTTCGGAAATTTACGTTTCCCCGAATATGTAGGGGACCTACTTTTGAGGTTGCAAGAAATACTATAAAAGCGCGAACAAAGGTTCCACGTGCATAATTGCGTACACTCGATGTTTTAGTTTTTAACTGAAAATGTCTAACAAGGAAAGTGTATTTGGTTATAGAGACGTTATATCTACTGGCCCGATATAACCACCGATTAAATTAAAAATCTATTAATAGCACGTACTAGGACTGGTACTGTTGTATACTTGTAACACAGTTCAAAATATACATCTTTAAAACAACATGATGTATTTTGAGAACCTAGAGCAATATCAAATAAACATTGCCCTGGGGCGTACGAAATCGAGCAGCTAAACGATTATATACAGGGTAGGGTGTCTTCAAAATCTGCTATAGTAAGAGGCCAGATATTGGTCAGAACGTTGACAAATATTTCAAGATGGACGCTAGCAACATCACTTTAAAGTGTTCTATAAAGAGCAGCTTAGCTATAAATTTTTTAAGAAACTACGAAAACAGCATCGCGAGTGTACTAGGATTCGGAAAATGCAGTTTGGATTAAAACGAATTACAAGTAGCAAGCAAGCAAACAGATATAACAGCGGTGTTAAATATAATTATAGAAGCAAGCATCACTAAAGGTTAGTTTAGAAATAATATTTTAACGCACATCGTGCTCAAGTCTAACAGACCCGCCTGGATAAAGCATATCAAAGTATCCAAAGTGCGTGATATACTCCCTATTGATTGCGTCGGAGATTGACAATATTAATATTAGACTAGTCGACAATTTGGGTAAACCGGTAAAATTTGTTCCCAAAACCTATACGTGTGTCAGACTCGAAATATAGTGTTAAGACGATGCCCATCGATTTTGTGTACCTACCGCTCACATCCCAAGTCGGAAGTAATTAAAACACAGGAGTGTCAACTTGCCAAAAACGCTATATAACTCACCATTGAAGTTGTTGCGCTTAGAAGTGTTAGTGCAGACGATGGTTAGAAAATACAAACATAACTCAGCACTGGATGCGAGTCATACCCCAACTATGTTCGAAAGGATGCAATGCACCAACGTACCGAAATCGGATGTTTTCGATCGTTATAGAATAAACAAAAGAGTAACAAGAGAAGATTATTATACGTATTTATCGTTTATGTTGAACGCCGACATTAGTGATGAAATTTCGACAGAAATTCAGAGTAGTAATACCGTAACCTACTCACACGAAAGTTTTCTCTTAATAAAAGAAACATATTCCGCATAGAATACAGATGCTGCCACAGCGTACAAATTTATACGAAACGTTCCTTTCTCCTAGCTCGAGGAAAATCATTACAAGTTGGGGTCGGACCATATCGTGAATATTTGCAGAAACCAAGGAATCAGTAGAACTGTGAAAAGAATGGTGTTGTTGAAGGGCATTGATGCAAAACTTTTATCACATTGCGACTTAATCCCGAAATCTATGTTTAAAATGAGTGATTTATCTGTACGTTACCGTAGAGGAAACAGGTACCGGAATCGATAGGAATCGCTTCGACGAACTAATGCGCATTGCATCTCTTCGATCGCCAATAGTAAAATCCCTTACTTTATGATACCTCGTTCTCATAAGCTGTAGTATTCCCTCCATTCCATGAGGAAATTAAACTGGCATCCAACCAAATCTATTTTTTTGATGTTTTATAATAGCAAATAACATAATCGTACGTAACGAGAGGGAACTTCTTCAAGCAATTTCGAGTGTCCACAACGCAGCACCGTAAATTCTTCTAGAGAGATATTATACTTTTCAAACACAGTTGCAGTTTTAACCAGTCGTAAATTTGGATGAAATCATAACGCAAATAAATAATAATTTATCTTCTACTTTCCGCTCTGGAATCCACATAGCATGAGTAAGGAAGCAATTATAGAGGAATTATTCAAACCTAATCGAAAACTTTTAGGTCGTCATGTTTTAATAAGGCCCGTTAAGAGAAATCTGATATAATTAGACATTATGGAGTTTCAGTCAAATGCTCGCGCCAGTAGGAGTTATAGATATGACCTTATCGGATTAGGTTGATTCGCCAAATTAGGCATCGCAATTCCAGTAAGAAATGAAATCGAAAACGAATGTAACTTCCGCAATGAAAAAGTTATTAAGCAAAATATTACAAACGAAAGAGACGGCAACATTTTGCACTAGAAATCAATATGCAAACGAGCATGGGCGGCGAGTTTTACAAGAAAAACTTTGAGAAACTTATACGTTCGTACGAAATACATCACTGCTCGACATATTCAATCATGAAGGCGTCAATAGTCAAAAGATTAATAAAAACTATAAAAATAAACTATACAAAAGGATGGATCTACGAGGATTATAGAAGTGGTGCGATATGCTGCCAGAGGTAGTAGGCGGCTCCGTGGCGTAGTGGTATGTGTGTGACTAGTACGCCCAAGGTCCCGGGTTCGAATCCCGACACGGTCCGCTTAAAAAATGTTAGGCGAGCATTTTTCGCAAAAATACACCCTCGTTCGGATGAGAGGTAAAATGGAGGTCCCGTGTGTGAGTGTTGTCACGCACGTTAAAGATCCCTACCTTGCTTGGAACAGCAAGGATTCGGCAAAATTCAAAATTTTCCAGGTAAAAAAAACTCGCTTCCTGGCCAATGTAGTACCTTCGGGTGGAGCATTGGAAAATCACATGTAATGTCAGAGGTAGTGGATGAATATAACAAGACTGTACACCAAACAAGTGTAGCTATTTTAAAAACTGCCATTAGGGATAGTAGTAAAAACATGCTGAGTGTTGATACTTTGTGAAGATTTCAAAACATAAGACGGTTTTCGATTAGTTACTTACCTCAATAGTCAACCGAGCTCTTTAAAATGACAAAAGATAAATCAACTCAACCAGTAACAAAACCTCCTAGAAGATATACATGGTAACACCATACTAAGAGTTTTCTATGTTGATGAATTCCAGCCTACAGCAAACCCAAATACATACCTATTCAAAAAGGATCTAAACAAAAATGAAAAAATGAACAGGAATTACTCCTTAACTGGCTCGGTATCAAAGAGGTACTAGAAACAACTTTAATTAACAAGTCCAGTTTACTGTAGTCATATCTAAGAAAATGTAATATCACTTATTTGGTTTCGTTCGCTGCTTCGACGAGTAAACACCAAATGTGTACGTCATTGACTTACGGGTTTCTATTTTAAGCAAAACGATTTTTTTGTGTAAAGAGGTAGCAATCCTGAACTTGCGAGATGGTAGACTAGTCCAAGAGATATTTACTCTACCTGTACAAGATCGATATTTCGGACAACGGTTCCAACAACAAAATCGCTACTTACCTAGACATATTCACGGGTTTGAGTTGCATAGTGATACTACCAACAGTCTAGCCATATCTAACTTGGCAATTTATTTTTATTCTGGCATTACGCTCGGATCATGTGCATATACAAATGGAATTGAAAACAAAGAGTTGTATCTAAACATTTAACACACAACGACGCTAAAGATCTAGATAAGTTTGAGCCACCTAGTTTGAAGCATTAACGACACGAGAATTGTAGCGAGAGACATTGTTTTCTCACAATCTTAACGGCGCTTCGTGCGTTAAATAGAAAGTTCTAGCATTACGAAGGTATTGTGAAGCTATTATTTAAGTTTATATTAGATTACATTAAAACATAAAGATGCAACTGATTTCACAATAATGTTTGAAATTTCCACCGTATCTGCAAGTTCGTTGTTGGTATAATCCTCGGGTTTTCGTATTTTCAAAAAACAACTCATTAAGCTACTACATTCAACATAAAGTAGGATATCGTATTCTGCATAAACGCTGAATTGCAACAAACGCATCGGGAACGTCAAGAACCAAATACAGTCGACCACATCAACATTATGTTGTGATTATTATCTAAACATGCAAATTTTCTCAATAATTTTAAACTTTGTTCAGTAGCAGCTAAGGTAGATAGATTTATGTTGTTTGGCAGCGAAAATGCACTCTATTTCACTAATTTAAGTTTGCCGAAGGTCACAACTTAATTGGCCGACTTCAAAGCATAATGTAATTGTATATTTTATTTGTGACCTAGTTTACATTGCAGTACTTTTAAAACAATTTTAATACGTGTTTTGTGTGTCCACTTGTAGCTAAACTGTTTGCTTTAGACCACAGGTTTATTAACAATTTTTTTTTGTTGGTTTATCGTTCTCTACACCCCTTTGAATTAATGACAAAACTAATGCTACCCTGTATGTATCAAATAAACTATCATCTTAAAACAAAAGCTTACTTACTTTACAAAACTGTTTATTAAAATTATAACATAACTGCGATAATGTAACATAATTTAAATGATAGTTACAGAAAGCGTTGAATAATTAGACTCGAGATGTCAGATATTCCTATTGGTTCAGTGTATAGCATGGACGACATACACTGACCAAGTAGCCCGGCATTCCAATGCGGTAAAGTAGTTTCGATTGCCAAATTCACTGAATAGGAGTTGCATGCGCGGAGATCGCCCTCCAGTAATATTAGGAGTGGGAAATGGTGTCCTAAAGTCGATCAAGAACATCAACCGATTTTTTTCCATGACACGATGCAAAAAAACCAATTCTATGTAAAGTTCAAAATCAACTTTGTGTTAGCACATATTTAAAAAATTCTTTTTCTTTTTATATTGGTTTGCAGCTCCTTCAGAGGAGTTGATCCACTTTTTGATAGAAGGTTAATGCCCTTTAATGTAGTGTGTTAAGTGATATTGAAATACATAGACTGTTGGTTGTATTATGCACTGATGATCACCCAATACATAAAAGCTGCGGTTCTTTACTTTATCTTGATCTTTATAGTAAAACACAAATACATGAACTGTAGCCTGCTTGGCCACCCAGTGTTATCCTTGTGCTTCGTCTTGTTCAACAAAGGAACAATTTTCTGAAAAGTCAGCCAGAACAATACATTTATTATCTGACAAGATTAATATTTTGTCTTTCATAAATTTCCTTGCGATTTTGCAATATAATAATAAATCTTTAGATTTTCAGCTTTAACAATCAATATTTCGAAAAATCATTTCTGTCTAATGTCGCCTATTGTTTGTATTTTATATTGTCTAGCATTGAATCTCTTTCAGACTCTTTAAACGTATCAACCAAAGCATATTTGCAAGAACATTTTTGACATTTTCCCATCATACAGTCACAATTATCTGTTTTGTATACCAGAATATCCAAAAGATCTGTTCAAAATTGGGTTAGAACTCCACTCTTAATTTAATGTTATTTATTTTAAAGAGTCAAGGTTTTGTTTGCGATAAATCAGGCGGTGCTATCTAGCACTGGTTTTGTACACTCGTTTCGAAGCATTCGGCCCGTGCGGTCATGTATTAAAACAATATACATTTTTTGGTGAATGTGTGTGCTACTGCGCTTCCACATAATCCGTCAGCGGAGATTTGTTCTGGTTTGAATGCTGTTAACCACTTCCGTAGAAGCCAACAGTATGAACATTAAGGTAAGTGCATGATCATTGTTTGATTTACCGCTAAGAGTATTTTATCGCAACACTACCCCCAAGTCACAGTCCACTTGCTCTAAAGAAATAATCTGGGGTTTCACGCTTAGTGTAAATGTACCCATTGTTTCTCCAACATAAACATTTGTGGTCACTTCTGAGCACAGGATCCATATGTAAATTTTGTGTAGAGATAAAATACTATTATATTCAATTTCACTAATTGCATTGATACATGTGCATAATTCTAATCAAAGCTCAAAGTTTGTTCTTGAACCTGAAAAATAATATAGTTCACCTTATCGCCAATTGTGATTGTTGCCAGGTTCATTGTTCGAAATTATAAATTACGGCTCGCGTTATTGTTATTGTAAATAATAAATAATTTAGCGATAATTTCATTCAACTCTGGTTATCAGCTTTAATATGGAACCCGATCAGCGAAGTATTGCTGAATTTAAGAGATTACACAATCGGAAAGAAAGGTTATTTAGGCGATTACAGGACTGTTTTGATTTGATCAAAGATTTACCTGCTAAATTAGATCAATTTAAAAATCGTGTTGGCTATTTAATGCCAGTTAGAGATGAATTTCTACAAACTTTAGATGCATTGTCGGATTTATCGAATGTACATGCAAACTTTACAACAGATACAGTATCATTAGAATCTAGTTTTGACGGGTTATACTTCGAGATTTTAAGCGTTGCTGGTCGATACACCACAACCACGAACGTTAATTCTAACGGTAGTACAACATCGAATAGCGATTCGAATGTTCGCCTACCTGAATTAAAATTGTATAAGTTTGAAGGTAATCCTGAAAAATTTGACGCATTTAGATCTTTGTACGACACCTTGATTCACAGAAACAATACGTTGAGTGACATCGAAAAGTTTTCATACTTGCTAACCTACCTGGAAAATTCCGCTTTAAAGTTAGCACAAAGCGTGCGGTTTTCACCAGAAAATTATTCGGTAGTGTACGACCTGCTGGTACAACGCTACACAAATAAACGCTAAATTGCTCATCATTATCTATCTAAAATCTTTACACTGTCTCAACTAAAGACAGATTCTTTTCAAGCTCTTAATGATTTGTGCGAAACACTGCAAGCTAATGTTACAGCATTAACCGATATGAAACTTCCCGATTTAGCCGATTATATATTTTTACATTTTTCTCTTGGACTGCTAGATTCCAAAACAAAACAAGAATTTGAAAAAGAGCATTACCTAGAACACGAATATCCTACGTTTACAAATTTTATAAAGTTTTTACGTAATAAATGCTCCATTTCAGCATTAGTTGGTAGTACCTCTGTTTCAAAGAGCATACCAACGTCATGTGTCGCAAAATCTGGCGATCGCTACAATAATGCTAGTAACAAACGCATTTTTATGACTTCGCAAGAAGTCGCGTCTAAGGGTCCTACTGTACACACAGTGGCTTCCGTTTCTTGTCCGGCATGCAATCAAGCGCATAAATTTAATAGATGCCCGAAACTATTAGCATTGTCACCAAAAGATAGACATGAATTAGTCAAGAATAACCGTAGATGTTTTGCTTGTTTAAATCCGCATCCACTTTCTTCTTGTCAATCCAAATTTCGATGCATACATTGCGGTAGTAAAAGGCACAATTCTTTACTACATTTCGATAATCCTAGCCCTGTACAGAGCCCCTCTAATACTACGCCTTTATGTACAGACGCCGATGTTCAGATTGTTGCCAATACCAATGTAATAGAAAAAGTTTCTATGCCAGTAAATTTTGTACATTCTTGCGCTGTCGAAAACGGACCAGTTGCGCTCTTAGCCACAGCACAAGTACAAGTACTCTCGACTGATGGTAGTTGGCAGTGCTGTCGCCTAATCTTAGATACAGGATCGCATTCGAATTTTATCACTATCGATTTAGCTGATAGGTTAGGCCTCAAACGAAGAAAGTGCCCATTTGAAATACGTGGTGTAGGCCAGTCGCATTTAACAAAAGTTCAGGGTCTAGTCGACTGTAAAATTGGCTCCTTATACGACAGCAATTTTTATTTAAATTGTGAAGCTGTAGTTGTACCAAAGATTACCACGAATCTCCCTACAGTTACGTTACCCATACAGTTAAAACAACAATTTTCCTCTCTTAAGTTAGCTGATCCCGATTTCCACGTATCCGCACCAGTTGATATTTTATTAGGGTGTCAGCTGTTTTAGATATCACGCCAAGTGAGCCTTCATACTTGAAAGGCAAACCCGCGGCATTTCTTACTTCTTTTGGATGGGTAATCATGGGTGAAGTACCTAAAATGATACATTCACCTACGAACGTCGCTTTATTGACTAATATGGTAGAAACGCAATCTCTAAATGAAACTTTACGTTTATTTTGGGAATCCGAAGAAATATTTTCTCCACCTTTACCCTCCCCGGAGGAGAATGCTTGTGAAGAGCATTTCAAATCTAGTACTACGCGTACGGCCTCAGGTCAATATATGGTCAGATTACCGTTTAAAGACAATGTTTCCCAAGCTCTAGGTTCGACTAGAGAACATGCAATCAATAGGTTCTTAAAGCTTGAAGCGCGTTTCAAACGCGATGAAAATTTTCATAAATTGTATGCGGAAAACATTAGTGATTATTTATCACAGAAGCATCTCGAACCTGCGGTTAACGTATCCCAGTATGTGATGACTCATCACGGGGCTTTAAAGAATCTCGCATCACATACCCAGATTCGTGTAGTTTTCAACCCGACTGATAAAGACTGTAATAATAAATGCCTTAGTGATATTCTAATGCCGGGTCCGAAACTACAAACGGATATAGGTCTTGTTATCACAAGATTTAGAATTCCACAAGTGGCCCTTACGTGTGACATTCGTCAAATGTTCAGATCAATTTTAGTACACCCTGATGATCGGAAATTCTTGCACATATTTTGGAGGTTTAATCCAAATGAACCTTTAACAGAGCTAGAACACACACGCGTTATTTTCGGTGCATGTTGCAGTCCTTACCTTGCCCTTCGTGTTCTAAAACAATTATTGGTTGACGAAGGTTCTAAATTTCCACGAGCTTCGTGCGCTCTCAGTTCTTCTACATATGTAGACGACATTTTGACAGGAGCAGATTCCATTGAAGATGCTCTACTTCTTAAAACTGAACTCATTGATTTGTTAAAACTGGGTGGATTTGAACTGGGCAAATGGGCCAGTTCACATGCCAATGTAATTGGTAATTTTTCAGATACGATACAATTACCTAATTCCAGTCCTGATTCTATTAATAAAGTTTTAGGGCTTTGTTGGGATCCAAGATTCGATGTACTTAAATGCAAAGTTCGAAATGCCTCTGATACACCATCAAAAAGAGGCATTCTTTCCCGTATTGCGCAAACCTTTGACATTAATGGATACATCAGTCCATTTACTTTTATACTTAAACCTCTTATTCAACAATTGTGGTTACTAAAGGTAGGATGGGATGACGAACTCCCTGCCGTAGTGTTACAGAAGTGGAATCAAATTCAAGCCGAATTACCACTTCTCGAAAACGTGTCTATTCCGCGCTGTGTATGGAAAGTAGGCGAAGTAAAAGGTCTCATGGTAGGTTTTGCTGACGCTAGCGAGCTTGGCATGGCTGCAGTTATTTATTTACGATTAGAGGTTGATGGCCAAATTTTCATAAATTTAATAATTTCAAAACTCGCGTGGCTCCACTAAAACGTGGACGATACCACGTCTCGAATTAGGGCGGCATGTCTTCTATCAAAACTTATGAAGTCTACTTCCCCAGCATTTGATTCTTTACACCTTCAGGAACCTATTTGTTTTAGTGATTCAGTAAACACCCTGTCGTGGATTCGCACCTCTCCGCATCGATTAAAAATATTCTTTGCCAACAGGGTTGTTCAAATCCACGACAATCAACCCACAGCTCGTTGGAGGCATGTACCTAGTGTAGATAATTCCGCTGACCCGGCAAGTCGCGGGTTAATGCCATCGGAACTGCTTTGTTGTGATTTGTGGTGGAAAGGGCCCGACTTCATATATCGGAACATTTCTGAATGGCCAAGTAGTACATTTGAATACTCGCCTGCACAAAGGTTAGACGTTTTTACCCCTATGACACCTCAAGCCTTGTTGTCCGCAATTGATGTTCAACCATTTTGCTACGACATTCAAGTTTTGTTAAAGTACAAAGAATTTTTGCCTATATACTTAGATTCAAATTCAAATGCCTTGCGCGCATTCATGATGCTCCAAACGATCAGCTGCGTACTGGCAACTTAACGTCATTTGAATATAATGACGCTTTGTTATTTATTATAAGAATTTCACAGTACGAGCACAATCGAAACGAAATTTTGTTATTAGAAAAGGGTCAACCTTGCACAAAAATTATCGTCATTTGTCCCTTTTCTCTCCTGTGGGTTTAATCATGGTGGGGGGATGTTTGCGCCAGTCGAAGCTCCCAATTGCTACTAAATATCCCTACCTAATTCCGCGGGACAGCAGATTAGCTATCTTGATATGCGATCATTATCACATATACTCGGGCCATGGTGGAAATCGCCTGGTACATTCTCTCGTAAATAGGAGATTTTGGATTCCTTCTATTCGACACTTAATTCGAAATCGTATATTTCGTTGCCTTACATGTTACCGATATAAGGCGGAACCTATCCAACCACCTATGGCGGATCTTCCAGCTTACCGACTCGAACCGGGAAAATGTTTCACACACACGGGGATTGACTTTGGCGGACCCTTTATGGTAAAAGTACCTAATCTGCGCACAGCTAGGTATGAGAAGGCATATATTGCTTTGTTTATATGCATGGTCTCGCGTGCCATTCATATCGAACTCGTCACCTCGTTAACTTCCCAAGCATGTCTGGCCGCACTAGACAGATTTATTTCTAGACGCGGACTTCCGGCGAAATTTTATTCCGATCAAGGACGGAACTTCGCGGAGCTGCTAGAGAAATTTCTGAAATTTCAAAATTTTTGACTCGTCGAAGCCGAGATTGCACATTATTTAGCTATTCGGGGCATTGAATGGTCTTTAATCCTCCCTACGCACCCCATTTCGGTGGATTGTGGGAGGCAGGAATCAAAAGTGTTAAATTCCATTTAAAGAGAATAATTGGTAACAACCAATTTACTGCAGAAGAATTTAACACAATTGTTATTAGAATTGAGGGCATTTTAAACTCTCGCCCGTTTTGCTCCTTACCAGCTTCGCCCGATGATGGAATTGATGCATTGACACCGGCACATTTCCTGACAGGTGGTCCTATTCTGGCACGACCGAAGTAGATTTGACAAACATTCCTACTAACAGACTCACTCGTTGGCGGCTTTGTCAACAGTTAATCCAGGGTTCTGGAAGCGTTGGTCAAATGAATACCTCCACACCCTTCAGCATAGGCCCAAATGGACTAACCCGGCTAAACAGTTGGAGGAAGGCGATCTGGTGTTGTACTTGACCCCAGGTACACTCCCTGCGTGTTGGCCTTTAGCAAGGGTAACAAAGCTGATACCCGGAAGTGACGGCGTAGTACGTGTTGTTCGGTTGAAGACACCCTCAGGTGAAACGGTACGACCAATAAATAAGGTGGTACCGCTTCCACCTCCTTAAAATTAATATGACGTGATCAACAATCACATTAATTGATCATTCTTTAGAGTTTCTTTTATTTTCTCGTTTTATCTCTACACAACTACACCAATAGAGCTTATTTGCATTTTTTTAATTTCTCTCTTTTTTTCTTTTTTTTCTCTTCTCCACTTTTTTAGCTATCAAAATTTAATTATTTTGGGTGGGGGGTATGTTCAAAATTGGGTTAGAACTCCACTCTTAATTTAATGTTATTTATTTTAAAGAGTCAAGGTTTTGTTTGCGATAAACCAGGCGGTGTTATCTAGCACTGGTTTTGTACACTCGTTTCGAAGCATTCGGCCCGTGCGGTCATGTATTAAAACACTATACATTTTTTGGTGAATGTGTGTGCTACTGCGCTTCTACATAATCCGTCAGCGGAGATTTGTTCTGGTTTGAATGCTGTTAACCACTTCCGTAGAAGCCAACAGTATGAACATTAAGGTAAGTGCATGATCATTGTTTGATTTACCGCTAAGAGTATTTTATCGCAACACTACCCCCAAGTCACAGTCCACTTGCTCTAAAGAAATAATCTGGGGTTTCACGCTTAGTGTAAATGTACCCATTGTTTCTCCAACAGATCTTTATAATCAACTTTAAGATTGGCACCATCCATCATCAAATTTAAGTTCTGGTAATATAAACCGACACAAACATTATGAATATCAGATGCCTCGGCAATTACACGCCATTTTGGTCTTAACTCACAGAATTTCGATTCTACAAATGTCACAGTGCTTCTTTTTAAACTCAGAAAATAGCTCTTTTGAATTAGAAAGCACCAGCCGTCTTAGTTTTTGTAACCTTAGTACGGTTTTTCTATAATGAAACACATTCTATTTCCCATGCATCAAACGACTATTTCCATCATCTTCATAAAAACTGTAGGTATTGTGTCTTCATTTATAAAATGTGATGGTCCCTTTTTGTAATTAGGGTAAAACATGCTGTTTTTTTTACTAGATTTCTTGTTGATTTAACCATACTTTCTGACACCTTAAATTTATTGCTAACTTTTGCGCTGCTTCAAGAATTCGGAATTAAATTGATAATTTTAATTTTATTCTCTTTGTTAGAAATATAATATTTAGTTTTTCTGTTAGATCATCACTATCGGTTCGTAAATTTTGAGGATAACCATAGGAATCAGAGGTAGGAATTTCATTTTAAAATAAAACTTCCAAATTTTTTTGACAATGCTATTAGGTTTCCAATTTTTGTTTTAAAGTCTGTAGATCTTTTTTCTCGCCTAATATCCAAATTTTAAAAGAAGGTAATAAACCTAGAATAACACAAGCTGAATCTACCTTTTCTATAGTTTCTGATGAATAATGAAAAATCTTTATCTGAAGTTTTCCTATTCCTTATATCGTCTAAAATAAATACTTTAGAATAATATGTTGGACACAATGATTTTTTTGATATAAGATTAACAGGAACGCTTGTATTCCTAGAAGAGTGATTCAAAGTTACTTGTCTTAAGTCTTTTATTATAAGCTTTTTGTATTTTTGAAAGCATCTAAGCATGACTGGCCACAGAGGTGATTAAATTTTTTCAAGTACTTAATTTCGAGATACTTACTAACTGAAGTCACCTCAAAGTTCATTTTTAAAGCAAACAGCGCGTTTTCTTCTTCTCTATAATTTTTATTTGATTTAATGTCTTTAGGAAAAAAAACATAGTTTTATAGCAAGCTTTATTAATAAAAACGTTTATAGAACATTGACACTCTATTGTAATAAATGGTCACAACTGTACATATTAAGAGCACAGAGTAAAATCGGACAAATATTGGTGGCCAGAGGGAATGCAACAGTGAGCATGTAAAATTCTAAATCTATCTGAAGAGAATTGTGATTCATTAGCACCATTATACTAAAAAATGAATGAATCAATGAATACATGCTCATTAATGACAAGGTACGTCTTTTTCTAAGTAGTTGTCTTAGATAAAAATTGCCTTAGAAATAGTAGAATACTTCCTTATGCCCATTTCTCCCGGATGTGGAAATCAGGATTTTTTGTTCAAATTCACAATTTTTTAAAACTTATTTTGAGCTGAATCTATAAGTTGAAATCTACACCAAAGCTTGACACTATAGAGGCCTTTACTGTATGCAGTTTCAGATTTTTAGTTAGTTCCTCAACAGATATAGCAGCTGAAAGATTACAAAAAATGTCAGAAAGTCAATTTAAAAAGTATGTAATTTTTAAAGATTAAGCTTCACACTATTGATATTTCATATAACGTAACTAGGCTTTTAAATATAACAGCACAGAAGAAATTGATGCTGAAGATAAGTTCCTCCTTGGATAAACTACCCTACGAAGATTGAATTTTGATTATATCCGTGAAATGCCTTTGGCTATAAAGATTACATAAACAAAAACATATTGGGGATGTAAATAGGGCTTCAATTGTTAGACCAAAATGCACTAAATACAATGCATTTTATTTGAAAAGTCCAATTCGGTGCTGAGTAATTTAAAACACAGCATACGACCTTAAACAAAAATGGCCGCCATTATTTATCCGAACACAATATAAATTCCACAAAATTAGTTTCGGTCTGCTAAAACAAAGGAATGCACCTACAAAATATGGATTTTTTAAGTGGGGGTCAAGCAACCAATTACGTTTTTTCTGGACCACTTGGAATGGATTGAACACCAAAATACAGCTACTTCACCGCTAAACACAAACCGTGTAGGATCTGAATGAATAATCTTAGTTTAAATCTTTTTATGTTAATGTACGCCGTTGCAAAATATATACTAGTGTGGATAAATGTTCTGGTAAAAGCGCTAAGATAATAACTGTTTTGTAATTTACCTTTATATTTTGGTGAAAGTAGTAGAAAATTAACTAACGCAGCTCCTGTATCGTGTCCAATTATAGTAACTCGTTTAGGATCTCCACCAAATGACCCTATATTTGATCTAATCCAAGTTAAAGCTGCAGCGATGTCTTTGATCCCGAGATTGCCTCCAGATGAATCAGACTTCTCAAATGCTGAACTAGCAGTGCGGAGAAATCCTGTAAACAATATTAGCTTATTTGCAAGTTTCAATCGTGCCTAAAGTGGAATCGATTTAAAAAATCTGATTTACAAACTACTTCAATAAATTGTGAATGTACGCTGTGAATCGAGAAGCAATTGAATTTTAGATGTGCAGACCCAATTCAATTCAATAGAGTAGCTCGTAGTGCATCAATAGTAAAGTTCGTGTAATTGGGTAGTGGTGGATGTTGTAATAATATGTCTAAGAATACTTAATGAACACAACACGTTATTAAAATTTGATTTTAATTTGTGTAAGTAAGATATAAGTTCTACAACTTAAAAATGAATAAACAGAAGTGTAAATAACCTTTTTCTATTTCATATGCTTGCACACAACCGTTTTTGACAAAAAAATTTACAATATGGTATCAACTAAAGCATAAAATCTGCTTTGCGCTACAAACACCTACTAATAGATTCAAAGTGAAGTGAATAACATTGCTGGCAATCCCCTTGGTGTTTCAAATTTTAATCGTGTTTCAAAACACCTATAATACAACTAAATGCGCTTAGTAGCAGTCTCTCAAAACTATAACTGTAAAATAAAAGTTCCAGAAGAGGAATAATAGTATCTCAGCAATCGCAAACCCTAAATTTCAGGAACCTGTTCAAATATTACATGCGAATACATTACTACTATAGTGTACAACACTATCGAGTCTTAACATGTAAATATAGACACATAAGTGAAAATAAAAAAAACTAGTTTAGCAAATTATCTATTCTTATTTACATAACTAGAGGTCATACATATATTATATTGGTCCATGTTGTACGAGAAGAAGTCTCTGAATACTTTTGCCGGAATAGAGGTGGTTTTTTATTTATATTGATGTACAGTACTTTTATTGGTTCATAAGGTTACAAACTACTCCATTCTGCTTAGACCCAAACGCCGAAATCGGCGAATGAAAGTTTCTTCAGATTATGTAGCAATCAAATAATAAATGGTTTTGCAAATATTCAGTTCTATTTGTATAGGTAAATTCTGTTTTATGTTTCTTATAAAGGAGAGTTAACTTGTAAACGCATCGGTTGGAAAAGTCAAAGATACACGCTCGAAACCTGTTCGGCATCTTATATTTTCCAATTACTAGCTCAATTTGAAATAATCATTTACGCTAATCATAAAAGTTTAAGTTATTATTTATATATTATATATATATTTATTATATTATATTATATTATATGATATTATATTATATTATATTATATTATATTATATTATATTATATTATATTATATTATATTATATTATATTATATTATATTATATTATATTATATTATATTATATTATATTATATTATATTATATTATATTATATTATATTATATTATATTATATTATATTATATTATATTATATTATATTATATTATATTATATTATATTATATTATATTATATTATATTATATTATATTATATTATATTATATTATATTATATTATATTATATTATATTATATTATATTATATTATATTATATTATATTATATTATATTATATTATATTATATTATATTATATTATATTATATTATATTATATATTATATATTATATATTATTATATTTATATACATATATATATATATATATATATATATATATATATATAGCTATGATATCGCCGTACGTCGATGTAATTAACGTTCGGTATCTTGCTGCCCGCCATCGCTCTGTGCCTCTAAAAAACCTCAACTTTAAATTATAAATACAATTCTTTTTATATGCCTCGACTAGCTCAGCTCAATTGACACAGAGTGCACGACGGTACGATAACAAAAAAGTTTTGAACCCCCTCCCCCTTTTTTCTCTAACACTTTCTTACTTGAATGTTGATATAAACGAAACTAACCAAAATTTGTATAATGACCAAGAATATATTCACTTTACAACTTTATAACTATGATAATGTGATTCACTATTCAAAACGAAACGCCCAATTAAAGTTACAATATCAATTTGTTTGTCCCCAAAACTGTAACACCTAGAAATCAATTTAAAACCAACAAAAATAACACTATTTACTACTGGAAATACCTTTGAACGTTCGTGACATTTCCCTTTCGCTCTACCTAATTTTTAAAAATTTTGGATGACCCTTTACATAAATATTTCAATATACGAAAAATGTAAATGTTCAAAATGAAATTAATGCCTTAGGTTATTAAAAATTGATCCTATTTCTAAGCTGCGTTTTCCTGGCTTGTTTCCAATACTTCGAACTGCTGATGCGTGCGGTTGACCAGGGACTCTGGATTGTTTTTAGTTGAGTTCACTTGTTGATTTTGTAAGACAGCTTGGCCAACCAGCCAGTCAATGTTTAGAATAATACTCTGCTTACTGCTCCGATGCAAATTTAGATTTAGATTTGTATTTTAAAGTTCCAGACCAATGTTTATATTCGAATTCAGCAAGATAATTTTTGGGTTTTGTATTGACTCCATGTTAAAGATCACGTAGGCGAAATTTTTACACTGACGTAAATTTAAAATGCGTTAATGAAACATGTCTGTTTTGAAAGATGTGTGTATTGCAAGGATGCATGGTTATTTCCTTACACTAATGCGTATTTATTTCAATAAGACTCTTTGCATTTACAATGTTATTCATGCGTAATTATTTTCAGTTTACGCTACCTTGTTGTTTTAAAATAAACTATATGCCGTACAAGTAATTTATTTTACTAAATATGATTTGATTTTTAAAAAATGAGCTCTCTTACATTAATTCTAGCTAATTGTGATTTATATGCAGTGCGCTTGATATTAGCTTTTTGCATAATTAGCGAATTACTTCCGTTTTATGATGAAATCGTTTAGTTTTCTAAACTTTAGTGTTATTAACATGTAGTGTGCGACCCTTATGACTCAATTTACCACTAAATAACCCTATTATCATAGTATATATATATATATATATATATATATATATATGATAATATATATATATATATATATATATATATATATATATGTATATCTATTCTGAGCGGACATGCACACTAGAACGGGTAGAATGGTTTACGTATTTCGGTGAGTTATAGAGCTGAACTATAGGTTTAACCAAATTAGAGTGATTTTTAGTGAGGAACCAGACTAAGACAGACCCCGAAAGAAGGCAGCAGCTCTTTCGGTACTTCGAGCGGCAAAGACCTTGAAAGTCTGTACGACACCTTAAAACACACTAGTGCGATGCGGAAGGTAACGAGAAACCACCACACTATCTCCCAAGTACACAGCATATTGAAAATTTTATACAATGATGGCATTCTTTGGGTAAAAGATTCGGGAGTTAAAATAGTCCCCTTTCAGATCTCCGGGAGGGGACTACTTTGGAGTATGTGACCGACAAATTTAAAGATAGAGCAGGGAACATTTTACAAGTCGGAGAGTAGAAGGTCAGAAGCATGAAGCAATTAAGAAGGCTAGAGAATTTGAAAATTGAAAGGAATAGGTTAGCATTAGACGTACTAGGGATTAGCGAAGTTCGGTGGCCATAGATGAGAAATTTTAGAACGGGGACTTAAGGGTAATTCATACAAGATCAGAAGAAGGAAATTTAGGTATGGAGATAGTCATGCGGAAAAAGAAATGATACTGTGTAGATAACTACTTCCAAAAGAACGAGCGAGTGCTCATGATTAGATTAAAATCTAAAAATAGAGCAATAATAAAAATATATATGCCCCTTTCTAGCTAGAGTGACGAGGAGGTAGAAGCGATATACAATGATATGAGAGACATACTAAGATTTGGAAACAGACATAACGATTTAACAATTACGGAAGATTTTAATGCAGTGGTAGGCGAGGGTGGGGAAGGTACAGTAAGAGGTTTATATGATTTAGGCACGAGAAATAACAATGGAAATAGGTTGCTACAATTTTGCGATAAAAACAATTCAACCACCACAAACACATTGTTTCAACATCATTCTTGAAAGCGATACACATAGAAGATTTGAAGAGAGTTACCAAATAGACTACATTCTTGTTCGACAATGGTTTAGAAAATCGCAGTAAAAGACTCTAAAAGCTACCCACAAGCAGATATGGACACTGACCACGACATGGCAAATATGAAAGCCGTACTTAAATTTAAAAACTTGAAAAAAAGGAACGGTAAAGAGCACTTTGACTTTAAGGAACTAAAAGATAAAGATTTCCCCAAAAAATTTGAGAAAAAGTGAAACAAATTACTTAACGACATCGAAAAATGTTAGATACTAAAGAAGTAGAAAAAGAATGAAATAACATTAAGTCCGCCGTGGATATGGCGACCAGAGGTACTCTGAGGTGTAAAAAAAAGAAAGTATGGAGCCTTTGATAACAACAGATATTCTAAGTTTAATAGTAGAAAGGCCAAAATACAAACACAGACCAGACGAAGCTGGAAAACAGGGATACAAAGCCATAAAATGGAAATTATTCGTAAATTCAAGAAAAATAAAGAGCAAATGATTGGTGAGTAGTCTAAAGAGTTACAAACTAAGATGGAAGTAGATAAGACAGACGAAACATACAAACTAATTAGAATGAATTTTAGGGATAGATAACTGTATAGCAAAAATATAAAGGGCGAGGGAGGAAACGTCATCATAGAAAATGTAGAGAATGTAGTTAGATGGCAAGTATATATACGAAATTTATATACAGGATCGAAACTAGAAGCACTGGAACAAGAAAACGACGATTTGGATATCCTATATTTAGAGGGGATTTTCAATTAGCACTAAAGGGTCTGAAAAATAATAAAACACCGAGTATAGATAAGCTGCAAGCAGAAACTCTAAAAACCTATAGACAAGCAGTTATACATATGAGACAGGTGATGTACCCAAAGATTTCAAACGTAACACCATAGTCATATACCAAAAAAAGGAAGGTGCGAATAAATGTGAAAACTTTCGAACAATAAGTTTGACAGCACACGTGTCAAAAATATTAGCTACAATTGTTCAAAAACGGATGGAAAGACGGGCTAAAGAAATATTAGTAGCAGACCAATTTAGGTTTAACTTTAAGGTATAATGGAAAAAACAATAGGAAAAGGAGAAAGCGTGTATATAGGATTTGTAGATTTGGAAAAAGCATTGAACAATGTAAAATGGGAGAAAATTGTCAATATACTCAAAATGATTAGAATGAGTTATATGCGTAGACGAAACGTACAAAGCTTGTACAAAGAGCAAACAGCGGTAATAGAATTAGAACAGGAATGTGGAGAAGTAAATATTAGGAAATGGGTAAGACAGGGATGTGCCCTATTCCCATTAATTTTTAACTTATGTATCGAAGAGACAATGAACGCTGTCAAATGCAGAAAGACATTTGGAATTACTGTGCAGGGACAAACGGTTGCTATGCTTAGTTTTGCAGATGATATAGCGGTATTAGCATCTAGCAAGAAAGTGTTATGAAATGGAAGCTGTTCTAACAAAGAGTTGGTATGAAAATTAACAAAAATAAAACTAGAGTACTAATATGTAAAAGAGGGTTAAATAAGTCATAAAACAGAATTCAAATTGGAAACGAGAACCTACAAGAGGTTAAAGATTTCTGCTATCTAGGAAATCAAATAACGCAAAATGGAAAGTGTACATAAGAAGTAAAAGAAAGATTAGCACAACGCCGTACTGTATTTAGAAAGAAAAAACAATTACTATATTTAACGACAACAAGCATAGAAGTACGGAAAGGATTGCTGAAAACATGTGTGGCACAGCACTGTACGGCTCTGAAACGTGGACAGTGGAACAAGAGGACAGAAAAAAAGGTAGAAACCTTTAAATGTAGTGCTGCAGACGTATGATGAAGACATCATGGACAGACAAACTTACGAACAAAGAAGTTCTTGAAATGATAGGAGAAGAAAGAAATATGTGGAAAACTGTAAAAGGTATGACAGATAGGATGATAAGACACACACTAAAGCATAAGGGAATAGTGCGTAATATCGTATATTAGAAGAAGAAAAAGGAAAGCAGATAAGTACAGGTAGACCTATTAGACTATTGCACACAGATAGTGAAAGATGTAGGCCGTAGGAATTTCAGGGAAATGTGTAAGTTAGCTCAGAACAGAAAACAATGATGGTACGCGTCCAACCAGGTCTAGAGCTAAAAACCTATTGATGATATATATAATAGTATATTAGGTGATTACTTCTTATCTCTCCGTACGCGTATGTGTGCGAGTGTGCATTAGAATACAATTATACCATTGTATTGGTATACTTCATTCCTACAATTTGGAGAAGACTTCAAATATTTGCATGTGAACGCTAACCTTCCATGTTAGTGGCAAATGATTTCCGAAAACATAAAAACCAATAACTAATCGCCATTTTAGCTGCTGCTCACGAATAATCAAAGGCAAAAAAGCTTTTTATACACTGCAAAAGCTATTTAAATGTACGGTGCTTAAAGCATTATCGCATTTTGTGGGGGTTTCGTTTACATAACCACTGAAACAATACGGTATTTTAAGTTATGCATGATGTTTAAGCCTTGAATAAAGACGCTTGTTAGTAAAATAAACGCTGTAATAAACAAGTTTTCTTCGTTCTTAGTAATTTCTGCCATAAAAACACCGAAACCAAGATTCTGTAGGGTTTGATAAACAATGTAGATGTTCTCCTAAATCTCTTATAAATATTATACTCTTGTTAGCTCGTTAATAAACTCTTGTCTAGTTCTGCTATTTATAGTTATGTGGATTGAGATCAACTGCCTAAAACAGACTATTTCAGAAGTTTATCATAACTAAAACTTTTTCAAATGACAAAAGTTTCGTTTTGGATTTAGCAAAGAGGTTAAGCTGACGTAAAATAAATATAAAACTTTGGTTAAACATTTATAGTTTGTCTACCAACAAATCTTTATACCCTACGCTATACAGCCAACTTAGCCAGCAGTTAAATTGTGAAGACGCCACGCTTATAAAGAATTACATTGTATTGACGTACTGTTATTCTTATTCAAGTAATGGAATTACAATGTAGTAGTAATAAAAGTAAATGGTTTTACTGAAAAAACGTTTACAATAAATTTGAATTTCTTGGTGCAAAAAAATGCAATTCTTTTATTAATGAGTCGCGTTTTACACCTTCATTGTCAATGACTGCTATAGTAGCCGTCGCGATTTCCATTTGTGAACCACGGCCACTATTCTGGTCATATTTCTATACATTAGGAATTTATGTGTGTACGAATGGTGCTCCTGTTAATTTCTTTAGTCCCTAAGCAACAATCACCCCCACTTATGGCTAGTACGGTGGTCACTGGTTCTTCACATTAACTCTGGTTTGCAGTCAGAGACATGTGCATGTGAAGATTACGTTGGATGTTTTGTGGAGTAATGCGAGGGTAAGTTGAAAAGTTCTCGACCTGACACAGAGATTGCGTTCCAATCAGCAAAAATTTGTGCTTCCCGCCTGCGAGCACATGTCATTAGTTTTATGACAAGCTTCAACACGCTATCTCAAGTAGTTTGTTTACATGAATTTTTTCAAGCAGACGTCTTATGCGTGTTTCCATAAGATGGATAAACTTGAATACCGTGCTGTCATAAAATTCTTCGTTTTGGACGGATTAACCCCACAGGAAATTCATCCGAAGTTGACAAAAGTTTACGCAGATTCTGCCCCTTCCCTGTCAACCGTTAAAAAGTATGCAGCTGATTTTAAACGTGGTCGCACGTTTCTCGAAGATGACCCACGTGAAGGACGACCAAGAACTGTACCACACCGGAAACGATCGAAAAAGTGCATGATATTGTGTTGGACGATAGGTGAGTGAAAGTGAAGGAGATACCTGAGGCTGTAGGGATATCGGACGAAAGGGTGCGAATCATCTTACACAAAGAGTTAGGGATGCAAAAGTTCTGCGCAAGATGGGTGTCGCATCTGCTGAATGCCGATCAAAAGCAAATGCAAAAACGGGTTTCGCAGCAATGTTTGGCCCGGTTCAATGAGGATCCGAGCAATTTTGTGCGGCGATTTGTCACTATGGATGAGACATGGGTCCACCATTACACGCCAGAAACGAAACAGCAGTCGAAGAAGTGGGTGGAAGACTGTTGTTTAGCGCCACAGAAAGCGAAGTCGATCGCGTCTGCCGGAAAGGTAATGGCCAGCGTATTTGGTGCGAAAGGGACCCTGTTAATAGATTACCTTGAAAAAGGCAAAACAATTACAGGCCAATATTACTCCACCCTTCTTGACCAGCTGCCTGCCGAAATTCGCGAGAAGAGGCCTAGCTTGAAGAAGAAAAAAACACTTTCACCGAGACAACGCACCTGCACATAATGTTGCGTTGGCGATGGGAAAATTGACGGATTTGGAGTACGACTTGCTCGGTCATCCCCCCTATTCCCCTGATTTGGCGCCCTCAGACTTCTATCTGTTCCCAAACTTGAAAAAATTTGTTTCTCGGAAGCGCTTCTTGTCCAATGAAGAAGTTGAGAGGGCCGTAGATGAATATTTTCACAGTCTTCCAGACTCTCACTTCCGGGAAGGAATACCGATGTTGGAGAAACGCTGGACCAAGTGGGTTGAAGTTAAGGGGGATTATGTCGAAAAATAAAATCTTTTTTTTTTCGAAAATTGGAGTCTTTCATTGTAGGCCGAGAACTTTTCATCTGACCCTCGTATACTGTATTCTATTGTTTGTGTTAAGCTAATTTTATTGATACATTATAGATTGAATTACACAAAACAGATTCTACTCCTAAAACAAGGTAAACATAGGCTGTATTTTATTGTTATATGGTTTGAGGTTATGTTTTTTTAGCTGTTTTAATAAAAGGAAATACGATCACGAGAGGCATAAGTCTTTAATAAATGCTAAACTTAAAGAATTGGAGAATCGATCTGAATATGAACCGTATTCTAGCTCTGACTTTACTGCAGACGAAAATTATGATTTTACAAAAACCAAAGCAGTACTGATTCTAATGATTCATATCTCGTACAATTAGCTGCTGAGGCACTGTTAGCCACAAGGACAGCTCAAAGTTCTAAGAAGTCTAATGACGGGTGGAGTGAATCTGATGCGGAGCCTGCAGATTTACCTTTTATTTTCGCAAAATTTTTCAAAGTCAATATTCCTGTGGATACTTCTGTGCTTGAGTGTTTTGAATTGGTTTTTGACAAGAATTTGATTGAAATGTTTGTCGAAGAAACTAACAGAAAATCTAACCTAATGGCAGAAACTCAGCCACCTTCTACTAGGGGTGGCAAACGGTTTAATGGTGTACCACAACTAATAAAGGAATTATAAAATTTCTTGGTTTGTGCTGTTTGAGCCGTAATATCAAATTTCTTGTTGTTGGAAAACAGTGGAGTAGAGATTGATTGTATTACCACCCTATTTTTGGACAGATAATGTCACGTAACTTATTTATGAAAATTTTAAGAATGTTAAGATTTGTTAATCATGATACTGCTGATACAAATGGTCGCCTTTACAAAATTCTTAAGGTATTAGAAAGAATAATTGAGGATATAGACAATTCTTATTCTCCCCGTCAACATTAAAGCATTGACGAAGATCTCCAACAAACGCTATAAATATGGTATTAAACTATATGAACGACAGATAGTGGGTATTTCCCAAATATTATTATTTATATAGGAAAAGGTACATTGTCAGAACAAAATGAGTCACATGCTACGTTTGTCGTTGTAATGCAATAAACAACATCAAGTTTAAAGAAAGGTTTATTTAAATATAAATCAAGCTAAGCAACTACACATCATGAAAGCTCCTTACGTTCTTCTATATCTCTAAACAACAAGTTACAGTAACCCCTTACTTACTCCCTCTACTACCCTTAGGTCTATCGACGCACGCAGTAGGCCTGAAATATTTTACACAGTCGTGAAGGAACTAATAAAGAATAATTTGAGGAAACCCGCATAGGTTACTTGGATAACTTTCATACCGGTGTTTTCTTAGCTGAATTCTTGTTGTCTAAAAGGATTGGACTCGTAGGGACTATGCGCCTGAATCGAAACGGAAATCCCAAAAAAATGTTGAACACAAAACTAAAAAAAGGAAAAGCAATATGGAAATGGAAATGAAAGGTATTCGTCACAAAATAGAAGGATTGGAGGAATGCGAGAACTATAAGCACGTGCCATATACATGAACTGAAGAAAATTGTTCCAAAAAGAAGTTTTGAACTATTATACTCATATGTCTGAAGTAGACAGAGCAGAGCAAATGATATCGTACTATTCCAGCCCAAGGAAAACAATTTGCTGTAAAATGTTTTTCTACCTAATCGATATTTGTTTGTGGAATGCTTATTGCCTTTACAAGTAAAACAGTAAGTCCATAATAGCGCATTTAGGATTTCATGAAAACGTTATAAAACAACTTTTAGATGTACCCTGGCTAACAGAACGAGTTTTTTAGCAACAAATTTAGCAACACACCACTACCCAGCACGAAACTCTAAACCAAAAGAATACCATGGAGAGATGCCGATGGTGTTACAAAACAAACGTTCGAAATCGTACGCTTTTTTAAAGAGTTGCACCTGAATATGTAATTCCACGAGTATATATATCTTATCTTTTTTTTTATTGCATTGTATCATAATTTAGTTGAAGTACTTATGTGTACTTATGTGGGACCATGAAAATGGCTTTTGGTCTGCTACAATAACTGACAATACTCACAGACCAATGTCAGTTTTAATGATCTAAAAACAAAATGGCGCAAGTTTGTTCAAAAAAAAATACTGATCGTGCATATATAAGAAAAATTTAAATATTCACATTATTTTTCAAAATACGCGGTTGGTCGGCAACAAAAAAAAACACTTGATAAACCATGGTGGTCAACGTGTTAACTTACGGCATACCGTTAGATGCTTTTCTACTTGTCCTTGTTAGACTACACAATTTTCACATATTATCAGCTTTAAACTTACATCGATAAACATTTTTACATAACTTAAGGAGTAAATATGGCAGATACATCTCTCACATCTTATACCAGCAATTTTAGAAACATGACCTTTTTTAGTTTAACAATGGCTAACATTTTCAATTCGACCGGTACAGAATTATGGTTTTTAACTGTTGTGTAGGAATAAGATCGCTTAAGAACACAGCGAATGTACGGGAGGAGTTAATAATTCACATTTTAAGTGGTGTATATTCATTATTATACATGATCGAGACATTTGCACGTGGACGTAGTCAGAGTCGTATAATCTCACGAATGTAGTAAACAATGCCGCTGCTCCACGTGTACTTACAAAACTCAATCTAAAACTGAAGAATTTTATCTGCAACTACTAAAAGTTTCAACACCTACGATACAATTTTCAAACTTGAAATAAGCAAAACATCTCGCTTAGCATGCCATTTGTTGACTACTATTTCTTTGCAATATTTAAAGATATAATCACCTATTCTCAATTTTGTTTTAATAAATTCGTGTGGATTATTTTTGCCGTCCGTTGTGACAATCCCATTGCCGAAATGTCTACATCAAGTAACTTTTGACACAACAAAATGCTGTACAGCAATTGTCCATGTACAAAGCATTTCCATTCCTTTCAAAATCGTATATAGGGGACATAGCCGCTTTCTGAGTATGATGCTATCCGCCCAAATCCGTACTAACACCAGTATGTAACTTACTTTTCAAAAGAATTCCATTTAGTTCAGCTAGTGTGTCGGTTTAATACCATATTTATGTGTTCTGTCTTCTGTCTTTAGTGTTTAAAAGCTAGAAACTCTCTCCACCAAACCATGGATTCGTAAATGGACAGATTTTTTTGAGAAGAATAAACGTCGCACATTTTCTGGTTGAAACATGAAGACGATTTCCAAAACTTGGTTCTCCATGCACTGTTTTTTTATCGAAATGCAAGCATCTGAAAATGAGCAAAAAATGATTTCTTCTCAAATGCTGCTGAAAATAAGGTAACTTGAACAATTCGCATGCTTTCCAGTAGTCTTAAATACGGTTGATTTGTATGCTTCCGATGTGGAACTACAATTCAAGTAAATTTTAAATTCGTGCAGATCAACTGGTTTTCATGTTGTAATGCGTAGTTTTTCTTTAGCGTTTGCGCTAAGCAAAACTTGTGCAGATAAATTTGTTTGTTTTACAATATATGATAAAAAGCCATCAGTACTAAGAGTGAAAAAAAACACTAAAGTCAATATTTTTTAAATTGTATAAATCTCCCATAGTGAAAACTTCAGGTTCATCAATAGGATTTTTATCTTCGTTATCTATACCTGCCATTTCGAGTTGACCTGCAACTTGCCGAAGTTCTAGATTAATAGAACAGGTAAAATGGCTTGCGTGTTCTAATGAGCTAAAGAGCCAAACTACAGGTCCAACTAAAGTAGTAGAGTCTTTAGTGAGGAACCAGACTAAGACAGTTCCCCGAAGAGTGTAGCAGCTCTTTCGGTACTTAGATTGGCAGAGACCATAGGGGTCGGTATGGCAGTCTAAGACACACCACCGCGATGTGGAAGGCAACGGAAAATCACCACATCACCTCCCAAGTACACGGCGTAGTTAAATTGTAATAAACATGAATGCATTCCTATGGGGTAACAGACTCCGGAGTTAAAAAAGTCCCCCATTCGAATCTCCGGAAGGGGACTACTTCGGAGGACGCGATCGCAAAGTTCAGAATATGAGTAGGGAACATTTAGCGATTCCGATCGTGGAATGTTAGAAGTAGAAGCAAGTAGGTAAGCTAAAGAACCTGAAAATCGAATTGAATACTTAAGCACTGGACATAGTAGGGATCAGCAAAGTTTGGTGGCCAGAAGCGGGAGATTTTTGGAGTGGAGACTTCAAGGTAATTGATACAAGAGCAGAGGAAAGAAATTCGGGTGTGGGGATAGTTATGCGAAAAAAGATAGGACACTGTGTAGAAAATTACTTACAAAAGAACGAAAGGGTATTCATAAATAGATTAAAATTTAAACCGGTAAACACAGTAATAATACAAGTATATATGCCCACCTCTAACTACAGTGACGAAGAGGTAGAAGCGATCTACAAAGATATCGAACACATACTAAGATACGTAAAAGACCATGAAAATTTAATATTTACAAGGAATTTTAATGCAGCGGTAGGTGGGGGTAGGGAAGGAGCGATAGTAGATTTATTTGGTTTAGGTAGCAGAAACAACAGGGGAAATAGGCTGGTAGAATTTTGCAAAGGAATAATTCAGTCATCACAAACACATTTTTTCAACATCATGCTAGAAGACGATATACGTGAAAGATGCCAGGAGATATAGGAAGATATCAAATTTATCACATTCTTGTTAGGCAACGGTTTAGGAATCAAATAAAAGACTGTAGAAGCTACACCGAAACAGATATAGACGCTGACCACAACCACTGTACGTCGGAGAAATAGGGTATATAATTATAAACAATAGAAGGGGACCCAATTGCATCTAAAATGAAAGAATAGCGCCCATGATCAAAGACAACAAATATAGAAACAAGAAGAAAATTATTGAAAGCATATGTGTGGAGCACAGAACCTTTTGAAATGTTGTGCTTCAGATGTATGAGGATGATAGTATGGACAGACGAAATTAATAACAAATAGGTTATAGAAATAGTAGGCGAATAAAGATATATGTGGAAAAAATAGGAGAATAGAAAGGCAGAATAAGTTCTAAGGCATTTTTGGGGAATAGTACGGGATATATTACAAGCAGAGATAAGAAAAGGAGTAGATGTAAACCTAGGTCTGATAGTGATAGATGCAGGCTGTGCAAATTTCAGGGAAATGTGTAGGTTAGTTCAGCATAGGAAACATTGAGGGTACGCGTCTAACCAGTTCCAGGACTGCAAACCTAATAAAAATATCTATATCTGATTCTGATTTTTCTGACTCTGATTTTTCCGACACTAATTCTGAATTCGAGAGCTCAAATTCCCTACCACTATCACCAAATGTTTCTGTAAGTTTTTCCAACTCTGACTGGGCTACTATATTTATTTTCTCAATTCCTATATACTTTCGCTTAGGTTTTGATGGCCTTGCAATTTGATTATCTATTTCACTACCGTAAATACTAAAATTAAAACCAAGATAACTTGCACGTAGTCGAATGGTTACAGAAGCAGCCCACAATGTTACAATGCATTTGTAGAAGCAAAACATGTACGTAGCTGTTAAACACACAGGATCAGGTGACGCCACGGATGCGTCAGCGGCCTGAACGAAGAAAACTACATGATGTCACCTAAGCTTCATCGGCTGTGAACGTTTTAATTGAAATGGCAGCTAAGTTAAATGAATTTCAAATTGGTATAACAAGAATTGTTAGGCGAGTTTATTCTGCGCCACAGCCAAAAGACGACAGTATATAATTTTAAGTGAATAGAATATCCATTTCTTTTAGAATCCTCGATTATAGAAGGATAAACGGTAAGTAACCGTTTGAACGTTTTGAAGTACCAACGGCATACAAAATATTAGCTCAGATAAATGTTGTTTAATCAGTTTCGTTCTGAAAGTAGGCAAACAATTTGAGTTCAAGTCATTTCCAGTTTATAAATCTTATTTTACGCTTAAGCTTAGAAGCTGCTTTAAAACGTATTTTAACACATAGATATGGCAAACTTCAATATATTTCGCGTTAAGGGTCGATTAGAGTGAGTATTACAACAAAGGGATAACCAACCTACACGCTTTATCCGCATTAAACCGCATTAAGATACGAATGGCAGTAATTGATTACCCCGTACATATGTATAGAGTGCAATAATTAATACAGTTAGCGCAGGAAAGCTAAATTTCATTTCAAGCATTTGTTTTACTTAACGCTATATAACAGATTTAAAGGACAATGGCGTAGCAAAAGTCCATCTAATTTCTTTTCATAGCACCTAAGAACTAATATAAAATGTTTCACCAGGATAATAACAAGCAAACTAAAAGCACTGTACCGTAATGAACAGCAAAGCCTTTATCGCACCTGATCAGTGCGTTGTAAAGTATGGACGTATCCACGTACCTATTCAAGCAAGCCCTATTTACATTATGTATGCGGCGGTACTGCTTTTTAAGACAAATTATTTTTGAAGAGAACCTTCACTTTAAGCTGCTATTAGTTGATCAATTAATTCCAGGGTAAAATACATTTTATAAGTACGAAATGTTACGGAACTCCGTGCGAACCACAAAAAAAGCAAAGTAGGTAATGAAAATGGCAACGAAAAAAGAATCCAAAAATGTCATGTTAACTAAAAAATCGTTGAGTGGGGTGAGACACAAACTGAAAAAGAAAAATAACTCAAGAAAGAACATTTATTTACAACACCTATAATGAAAAACATTTTACTACAAGGAAAAACAAGTTGTGAAGAAAACAATATATATCCAACATATCACCGTGGATTAATACGGTAAAAAAATCTTTGCAAAAGTGATTAATACACTGCAATACACTACAAACTAATTTTTAAGCTGAACTCTAGTATTTATACAAAACAGAATGTAAAAAATATACGTATATGGATTGTTTTCAATCACTTATTCAATACAATTTCTTAAATACTTCGCATTCACATAAAACAACAATTAAAAGAAATATATATATATATATATATATATATATATATATATATATATACTTTCATCGTGTCCACAAGCACTTCTTAAAAGCAACTCTTGATAAGTTAAAACCAAGAAAGTAATGTAATGGTAGCTAGCAGTAATATAGAGACACAACCATACCAGACGAAATGCATTTCGCAGCAGTGGCAAAGGGTTATGTAATAACGTCACACCTAAACAATAGTGTAACTCTAGATTTTTATACCCAAAATCTTATGCTAATCTTATTTTATAATTAATACCGAAACAATAAAAATTGCTGTCATTAGCATATTCCTAACCTTAAACCAAAGCCATTAAATTTTGCCAGATTTTTCTACAAAAATTTGTTTATCTCAGTGTGACTTGAAACCAATCACATAACCACATTTTATACCTAAATTTTCTTTAAGAAAACCAGAATTATTGCATGGTCTTAAATTAATTTTTATCCCAAAGAAGCACTTAAACATTTTTGTCTTGTAAATTCTAACGTCAATTAGGTGAACCGACTTAGAGAAACCAACATATCAATCCACTAAAAAAAATATATATTATTTTTAATTTAAGTGAAAGAATGTTTTTCCACCTCACCTTTCAAGAACAATTAAAGAGCAGGGTCTTTTTAAACCAGAACTAAACATCGAAATTCTAAGTAAAGTTGTATTAAAACTTACAAGGGTCAGTTTAATACAAATATTTATCAAAGAAACAATTAGATTCGTGAGTGAATTCGAAAAAATGCATTATTTTGCTTGTTGTTTTAGAAATATCGTTGTGATAAACTTGGGTCGCTAACAAGTGTACAGGATTTTTTTTCATTTAACTGAAGAGATTAAACAAAAACATGTATGTCGGATGTATGTAACTCAATGCGATTAGCTCTTCTTGGCAAAATACATACACAAGCTCAACTTAATTCCACGTACCGGATAAATATTTAGAAGTATAACGAAAGAGTAACTAGTAATAGATATATTTTATCTAAAATTATTTATCACATCAATATTGGTCTACCATTCGAATTAGTACTTCATGGACATGACGAATCCGAATCATCTGAAAACACTGCTGTTAGGAACTGGTTTATTTTTCTTCGGGACTTGATAGGACCTTCGAGGATCATTTGAAAAATTCAGGCGCCTTTAAGGGTACTTCAAAAATAATGCAAAATATTTTATCGAACAACATTCCTGAAATTTGTCATTTGAAATTGTCAAAAAATTCAAGAAAACCCGTTTTTAGTAGTAATAGTAAATGAAGCAACAGATGTGTCAGGAAAGTTTCAAATAGTAACTGTTACGTTATGTTACGTCGTCATCGAACAATTCGGTATTTGTGACAATAAATACCATCAGTGCGTTCACCCTACAGTTTAGTGAAACATTTTATACCGGCAGCGAAAGTGCGTGAAGACAGTCGCATTCGAACCCTTGCAGAAGACGGTTGTATGAGAGCTTTTGAAAAGCGACACCGACACCAATCGTGCGTGTTTTTGGTTGTCCGGCGAAAGCTTTTGTGTGTGAACGTTTTTGCCCACAGCGGCACAGGATAAAAGGTATTTATACCCTTGATTAAGTAGTTTGGTGTAGTTGTTTTTTAGTTATTACATAACCGCTCCACCGCTATTGTTATTGCTACAAAAAGCAATTGGTCCTTCCCTATAATAGCATATTTATATCATCTCCTTAATCCCAATAAGCCATTGGTCCTTCGAGCCGGATTCACCAGTCCTATGGTATACGCATGTCCTAAATTAAATATCATTTTGCACATCAGCGAGCGTGTTTTTTAAGTAATTATTTTAGCTTTTAAATTTGTGTTCAAGCTCCATATTTAGCGGGTTAAAATATGTACAATATTAGCTACATACTTTTGTTAAATTAAATAAGTGATTTCGCCGTAATTAAACCAACAAGCGTTTAGTTACAAACAAATATTTCAGCATCAAATTTGTTAGTTTTCAGTTTTAAATATATTTTAGCGGTATATAAAGCACACAGCAACCTGAAAATTATAGTCGCTTTATACTTCTTAAATAAGAAAGGAAAGGGATTTGCTTTGTATTTAAAAGCCATTGCACGTTTCTGTATTACACACAAACCTGCTCGGTTTGTAAACCTAAAATATTGAACACATTTGCAGGGTAATAAAGTTTCAGAAGCTGCATCTTTCGGCAAATATGTTAAGCCACATGTTTAAACGTTCCTGTGATCTTTTGATGTAAAGGCCGACCGTAACCGTAAGCTGTAAATCTTATCTAAACGCTTTGTGTGACAAACCGGTAGGTTTTCGACGTCTCGTTTTAAGACCACATTGCAGGCTAATAGTCATGAAACGTGATTTATTGGTGTATACGCTATTTGACATTTTTCGTGCCTTGAACAACTCATAATATTTTAATATTTCTCAGCGCACATCTTGAGCGGTACCGTTTTACAACATTTTATTGTAGATCTTTCAAAATAACAGTCACTATGGCTCCGAAGAAGGCACATGTAGTAGAGCTCGAATTACTTAAGGCACGCATTATAGAAATGTGGGAATTGAGCAACGCTATACAAAGTGACCCAACTTTAAAAACGTTGTTCCTTATTCAAACAAGGGGAGTAAATGACCTTTACAGAGATTTCAATACAATTTTAGTTGCTGTCTTAGCCTCCTGTAACGAGGCAGAATTATTAAATTACAACGCTTTACGGAAGGAAGTAGATTCCGCTTATTATTGCATACTGCTGCATCTCGAAACGATGCAAGAAATGAAAGCACCACAAATCATTGAAAATGCTCCAAGCAGCTCGGGATCAAAATTGTTACCGTTAAAGCTCCCACTTTTTAATAATGAGGTAACTGAATTCACATCTTTCATCGATTTATTTGACAGTCTGTTCTATAACAACGCGTCGCTGTCCAATATCGAAAAGCTAAATTATCTTATCAGTTGCTGTACCAGGGAGTCTTTGAAAATCATTAAATCGGTACCCATTTCGGGAGATAATTTTACCATTTCATATAACGCCTTGCGTGAGAGATTTAGCAATCCGCGTTTATTGACAACTTTGCATTGGAAAGCAATGAAGGACTTTCCACCTTTAAAATCAGAAGACCCTAAGAAACTTAGGGCATTTATTGATTGTTTTTCAGAGAACCTTGCTGTTCTAACTAACTTAAAGTTTCCCACTGAACATTGGAACTTTATTCTGGTCGATTGTCTTTTAGAAAAACTCGATCCGTTCACTAGAAAACGCTTCGAACTCCAATCGGATCGGAAGCAAATACCTAATTCCGAGGATTTGAGATATTTTTTAACTCAACAATGTGCAGCGTTGGAAACCTTTTCTTCAACCGCACCTGTTTCTTATTCGACGACTGTCCATACATCTCACACATCAGTGCATAAGAAATCCTCAGCGTTTCAGTTTAAACCAAAAGTTTCTTCTAACGTAGTTTCACTGGATACACCAAGTGGCTCCAGTGACTCAAAGAATTCATTTTCGCACCATTGTCCTTCTTGCAAGGGCAATCACTTAATTTATAGATGTCAATCGTTTCTAAAGAAAACTCCGACAGAACGTTTCGACATTGTCAAACGCTTACGCCTTTGTTTAAATTGCTTACGAACAGACCATGCGTCCATGCAATGCAAATCTTATAATTCCTGTCGAACTTGCGCCAAGCCGCATCATACCTTGCTACATTTTGAACCGCAACCTGCTTCTAGCCGTTCAGCAGAACCGACCGCTACACTTATGCATAAAAATGCCAATAGGACGCAGTCAGCCTCTCCTATTCCGGCAAATGTTTTGTCTTCACAGACGAATTCAAATCTTGGGGTTACTGTCTTACTCTCCACTGCTGTTGTGGAAGTTCAAGATCGTTCTGGTAGATACAAACCGATCAGGGTACTCTTAGACCCTGGCTCTCAAGCTAGCTTTATTCGAGACGATTGCGTGAGCAAACTTTGGCTTCCACGCATACCTTCTCAAGTTCCGATTTATGGACTTGGGCAGACAACTTCAGCAGTCAATAGGGGTGCCGTCAGCTGCACCATTCGCTCTATGTTAGACTCTGAAAAATCTCTAGAAGTCACAACTTTTGTGCTTTCGTCAATATCTGGCAAATTACCCAGCGTTGAAGTTCCTAATAATTGGGAACACTTATGCGGCCTGCACTTTGCAGACCCGACCTGGAACTCTCCAGGAACCATTGACATGCTCCTCGGAGCAGATGTTTATCCGTTCATCACCAATGGCGGTGTTATACATGGCAAATTTCTTCAGCCTGCCGCCATAAATACAATTTTTGGTTGGACTATTATTGGTCCCACAAAAGCTTGCAGTCTGACACTGTCCAAGCATTTTTACTTCTGCAGAAGATCCTATCGACCAGACCCTAAGGCGGTTTTGGGAGATAGAAGAGTTGCCATCAAGCCTTATACTCCTCCAGAAGAAGAAAAGGCAGATTTGATTTTGAAAACACGTTTTCTCGTGACCCTAGCGGTCGTTTTATTGTTGCGTTACCGTTCAACGATACTTTGCCCGTTTTGATAATTGCTTTGAGATGGCTAAAAAGACTATTTTCGTTGGAGCGCAAATTGCATGCTCAACCGGAGCTACGCGCCCAATACAACAATTTCATGCAGGACTATCTTGATGCGGGTCATATGGCATTACTCGATTCTCCGCCCGTTGGGAACGATAATTATTTTTACCCCATCACCCTGTGTTTAAAGAAGAAGGTCATACTTCTAAAATTCGTGTGGTTTTGACGCCTCTGCAAAGGCTAAAACAACGTGTCACTTAATGACACTCAATTGGCTGGACCTAGTCTCCAAAATGACATTTCGTCGATTTTACTTAAATTTCGTTCTCATCGTTTCGTTTTTACTTGTGATGTTCGCCAAATGTATCGACAAATTTTGGTTACCGAAGAACATCGAAAGTTTCAGTTAATTGTTTGGCGGCTCTCCGCAGAAGAACCCATTCAGACTTATCAGCTTAATACAGTGACCTATGGTATTAAGTCATCGCCTTATCTAGCATTAAAACTCTTCAGCAATTAGCCATTGACGAAGGCAAAGGTTTCCGTTAGCCGCTGAGGCTATACGGTCAAATCTATATATTGACGATTTCGTCGCGGGTGGAGATTCTATACAATCGGCCCGCGAAATTAAAGATCAACTTATCCGACTTTTACATTTGGCTGGTTTTGAACTTCGAAAATGGAGTTCTAATTCAGTTTCTATTTTGGAAGGCATTCCGTCAGATTTTTGCCAATATACTTCTCTCGATTTCGATTCTGACGAATCAATAAAAATATTAGGTCTTCAATGGTCACCTACAGAAGATATTTTCTCATTTCGGGTTAAACCATTAAACCCAATATGTACAAAGCGCAACATACTTTCGCAAGTTGCCAGAATATATGATCCATTAGGATTTTTAGCCCCACTAACACTTTTTGCAAAACGCCTAATCCAGCATCTGTGGATGTTAGGTTTAAATTGGGATGACATCCCACCAGCAGACATTTCGTCTCAATGGCAGCAGTATCAAGAAGAATTGCCGTTATTATCGTCATTAAAGTTACCACGTTGTTTACCCCCTTCGGATCCTTTTACTTGTCATTTGCATGGGTTTTGCGATGCTAGCGAGGTAGGGTATGCAGCGGTAGTGTATTTTCAGTTCATAAATCAAACTACTGGAGAAATAACTGTACAATTTGTAACCGCTAAAACAAAAGTAGCTCCAATTAAGCGCATTTCAATTCCACGTTTGGAATTATGTGCCGCCGTTTTATTAACCGATTTACTTTCTTTTACCATTCGGTCTTATCAAGGCTTGATTGACATCTCCGATGTTTCAGCGTGGAGTGATTCTACGGTCGCTTTCACTTGGATACGTTCTCCACCTTTTCGTTGAAAACTTTTGTGGCAAACCGTGTTAGCCACATTCAAGAAATCATTGCACCTAGCCGATGGTTTTATATTAAATCTTCGCATAATCCGGCTGATCCTGCATCTCGGGGATTAATGCCAAGCGCGGTTATTTCATGTTCGCTATGGTGGGCGGGGCCTGAATGGCTTCACTACCCTAGTGACTCGTGGCCGCCTCAACCAACATTGTCCAACTCAATTGCTGAGGTAACTACGGAAAAGAAGATCCTGACATTTGTCGCTCAAACAGATCCAAACGTCATTGACATTTTACTAAGCCGCTTTTCATCGTTATATAAAATCCAAGGCATTGTGGCTTACATTTATAGATTTTCTAAACCCATGACTCAACGTCATACGGGTCCCTTAACAGACATTGAATTACACAATGCTCTCATGATTATCGTTCGGCATGTACAAAATGTTACATTTTCAAAGGAAATAGCTTCGATCAAGGCAAACCGTAAATCACCTAAAAGCTTGCGAAAACTTTCTCCATTTGTTGATCCACAAAACATCTTAAAAGTAGGTGGGCGCTTGACACATTCTTCGCTTTCCTATTTCGAAAAGTTTCCTGCGTTATTGCCTCAGCGGCACCGATTAACCGAACTTATCATTCGGTCAACTCATGAAAGGTATTGCCATCCCGGTGTTAATACCACAGCGTATCTTATCCAACAGAATTTCTGGATCCTTTCTATTAAAAATTCAATCAGAAATTATTTATCATCCTGTCATAGATGTTTTCGTACCAAACCGGTCCTGGTAACTCCTCCTATGGGAGACCTACCGGCAGCACGTATTACCCAAATCAAACCGTTCAGTATTGTGGGTGTTGATTTTGCTGGCCCTCTTTTAATAAAGGCTAACCGCCTACGAGGTTCTAAAACTCTTAAGGCCTATATTTATATTTTTGTTTGTTTTGCCACTAAGGCAGCACATATTGAACTTGTTTCGGATTTGTCGGCAGACGCGTTTCTTGCCGCTTTGCGACGATTTATAGCACGTCGAGGACGCTGTTCTCACATATTTAGCGATTGCGGTACTAATTTTGTAGGTGCCTATCGTCAGCTTATGAGTTATCTGCATAGTGCAGTAACCTCAGAAAAGATAAAGTGGTCGTTTAATCCACCTAGCGCCCCTCACTTCGGTGGCTTGTGGGAAAGCGGTGTTAAGTCGGTAAAGACACACCTAGCTCGCGTAATTGGCGAACAAAAACTTACCTTTGAGGAACTTTACACAGTTCTTACTCAAATTGAATCTGTTCTAAATTCAAAGCCACTCTGCGCTTTGAGTTCGGATCCAAATGACTTGCGTTGCTTAACACCAGGTCATTTCTAACTATGGAGCCTCTCTGCACCACCAGATGAGGACCATTCAACCAACGTTTTACCATTAAAGAGCAGGTGGAAACTCCTGCAAAAACTCCACCAAGATTTTTGGGCTCGCTGGAGCCATGAGTACTTACATACTCTGAATCAAAAGGTTAAATGGCACTCTAAGGTAGGTGTCCGACAAGTCGAAAAGGACACTATTGTCCTCATCAAGGACGACCAGCTTTCTCCACTTCAATGGAAGTTTGGTCGTATTATTAATACTTTTCCCGGTGCGGACGGTATTATACGTGTCGCTGAAATCAAAACGGCACATGGCACACTAAAACGACCTTTGGTCAAACTAGCGCCGCTACCGGTATTTTAATTTTATTTTATGTTTAGATGTATATACACATTTCTTACATGTATAGTAGTATATTATTTTTACATATTTGCTTATTTACATATATATTTTTATTTTTTTGCATAGTTGGTAATATCGCTCGCTGTAGTGTACTACCCTATCTTTCGTTACCTGTTTTCCTAGCAAGGTCAAATCCCATGTGATTTCCTTCACCCAACCTACTTCCCTCCTTTTCAAAACTCTATGAATTTGGTGGGCGGTATGTTACGTCGTCATCAAACAATTCGGTATTTGTGACAATAAATACCATCAGTGCGTTCACCCTACAGTTTAGTGAAACATTTTATACCGGCAGCAAAAGTGCGTGAAGACAGTCGCATTCGAACCCTTGCAGAAGACGGTTGTATGAGAGCTTTTGAAAAGCGACACCGACACCAATCGTGCGTGTTTTTGGTTGTCCGGCGAAAGCTTTTGTGTGTGAACGTTTTTGCCCACAGCGGCACAGGATAAAAGGTATTTATACCCTTGATTAAGTAGTTTGGTGTAGTTGTTTTTTAGTTATTACATAACCGCTCCACCGCTATTGTTATTGCTACAAAAAGCAATTGGTCCTTCCCTATAATAGCATATTTATATCATCTCCTTAATCCCAATAAGCCAGTAACAGTTTTTCGTTATATTACAAAAGATGGGGATCCTGCTGAACGGTTTTTGAACTTTTTACTTCCAGTTATGTTGTGCCACACGTGGAAGTTTTACACAATTAACTACAAAATACAAAAGAGAAACATGGATCCTACTGAAAAAGTTTAAGTGTGTTTGAACTCTGTATTAACAATAGAAACTGTCATTGAAGTAGCATTAAAATTGGATACCGCTTCCGCGATAGCGATTTAACAACTGTCAATCAGATCACCGTACCGCTTCCATAGAAGTATGCAACGTTTTGCAAATAGCGCAATAGTACCTTTTTTTGCAAACCATTTAGTAACCGCTTCACTTTAGTTTCGGGAAAATTGGTATAATATCATAACATATTTTCACTTCTGAATGTACGGAAATACGTGGTACAGTGCCTTTTCTTAAATTCGTAATTATAAATAATTTGGACGAAACTATGGGCGATAGTAAGAGGTTTTTACAAATTCTTGTGACCATGTCAATGACCACTGTTGAAGCAGAACGTAGTTTTTCTACTACAAACCGTATACAAACTGTATTAAAGACTCGATACGTAAAGATATGTTAATGGCCCCTTCGATGCTGCCAATTGAAGAAAACACATAACTTTAATTCCTGATTTTAACGAAAAAGTCAGGAACTAATTTTCTACAAAGAAAGATACACGCTTTCCACTAATAATCGAGAAAAAAACATTTATTTTTACGTTAGCGATGCAGCACTACCAAATTTTATGGGTATGAGCCGTTACAGCCTTCATTCATTGATTGTGTAGCTTTTTGTGCATGATTAAAAAGTACTTCTGATGTATTTGACTACAACCCTGTTCTTGGCGTCAGTCGACATTAACCTTCATAACACCAATTTTTTATGACACATAATTGCATCGGGATCACCAAGTATCACACTACCAGTTACTTGTGAAACACAGTCATCATACAAAATTTATATTCTAATTTTAGTTCAACAACTTAGAATAGTGTGGAAGGTTTAAAAGTAACATCTGGTCTATATAGTTATAGTGAAAAAGCTATTCTACTAGAATGCGACATTTGTATGCCAAACAAGTAACTGCTTGATGATTACCAATAGAAAACAACTGCAACAGTTACATCTACTTGAATGCTTTATATTTAAAGTCCTAGAACACTTCCAACATTTTCTACGTTTGTGGTATTTGTACCTGCCCTTATGATGTTGATGGTTCTGACCTACGAGACGTTGTAGGTTATTCTTTATCTACGGCCTTAGCAATTATTTGCTTTTCTAGTAGTTTAGGAACTGCCTTTTCTAAATAACATATGCACTGAGGGTACTAATATCAACCATATTGCAAAAAATCGTGATAGGTCATCTTCGCGTTGGCCCTTTTGCAACGTATGTTTGAACAAGCTTATCAATAGTATTTACACCTGACTTTCTATTGTTGTAGTCAATTACTATTTATTGCTCCATTCGATCTTCTTCCGAAATTCCGTCAGTTTCGTGTGTAGTAGAGAGCAGCGCTACAGCTTTGCCGTTTTTGGGGCAGTAGGACACTCATACAGCATTCGTCTTCATAGATCTTATGCTAATCTTTTTTTATAATTAATACCGAAACAATAAAAATTGCTGTCATTGGCATATAAATAGTCATAATCCAAGGTAATTAAATTTTGCCAGATTTTTTCTACATAAATTTGTTTATCTTAGTGTGACTTGAAACCAATCACATAACCACATTTTATACCTAAATTTTCTTTAAAAAAACCAGAATGATTGCATGGTCCTAAATTAATTATCTCTCAAAAAAAACAATTAAACATTCTTTTCTTGTAAATTCTAACGTGACCTAAATAGTTAATGCCAACTAGGTGAAACGACTTAAAGAAATCAACATATTAATCCACTGAAAAAGAGTATATACATACACTGGTGAGATTGATGCCCTTAAAAGGTGCAGTTTGCTAGTATCTTCATTTCTTTAAAATTCTACGACACTGAAACCATCATTAAAGAAATTCCGCAAAACAAACACCGCCACTCCTACCATATGGTCACCAAGATTATACGATATGTTTCAAAACCATGATCGACGATGTGTACAAGAACAAATTTAAAATTTATAGCTGCAGGAAAATACCTCACGTCTCTAAGCCATTAGTAAAAATCAAATAGTCCGTGACGATTACATTATTGGATAAATTGTGCATAGCGATATTCACCTTCACTCACCATTGCGTTAACTAAGTATTAGAATATGTCAGATTAATTGCTTGCAAAAATTGTAAAAGTTTCACACTATTTATAGATACACAAACCGATACGATGTGCACTTAAGGTATATATGTGATTAGTTAATAGTATATTATATCTAGAGGGAGAAAAGCGCCTAATTTTTCACGAAGCGCAGGGCCAAGCCTGTGGGCTACAAAGCGTTGAAGAAAATATGGTATACTCTACCGAAATCTATATAGTATTGTTTTTTACGACCGGGTGTAGAAACACCAGAAAAATTAAATAATATTGTACTATAAAAAGTGCGTCCCACACCTTTGACAAAGTAATAAATTTAATATATAAGTAGCCTATGGTGGTTTTACCTAGACAACAAACTGTTTGAACAAGCGTTGAAGTTTTGAAATTTTACTTTGATTCCATTGCGTCCACGTCGTGCTTTATTATTAAAAATGCAATGCGATAAAATGGAAGAATTTTAAGAATTATGCAGCTTCTGCGGCGGTTCTAAATCTCTTACCAGCTAAATAAAGAAAGTTTTACGATGCAGCTTGCAACCGCTTTAAAAAATGGTTAGTTCTAAATGTGAATAAAGAACGAGTTTGCGTTTGTAACTTTCTTTTAAACTGTCAAAATAACGAAATCTTCCTAGGGAGCGTTTCCTTATCATTTTCCTAGGGAGAAAATGGTGTACTTTTGTAATGATCTTGACACCAGAGAAGTTGATTTCTTCTTCTGCTTGTGAAACAAAATATTTTATAATTCTTAGCGTGACAAGTCATAGGATGAAATTTTACTTCGCAAAGTATAACAAAGCTTTCCAATATTTGAAATGGCGTGAACTGTATTACTCGTATTACAGACAAGAATAAGCCGAATCGTAACATTAGGAAACTTAAAACGAACTACTATATCGCGTAGCCGGACATAAAAAAAGCACACCCAATTTTATCACGGAAAGCAATTCTATTTTCCATTTTAGCCAGGAAAGCAGGTACAGACGAAAATTTCTCCCGTAGAGGTACTTATAAAAGTGTTCTACGGATTTATCCACAGATAACAGTTCCCTTCTTGTAACGTAATAATTTCGTTCTGGTTTCGAAAGCACCGTACTAAAGTAACCAATGACTGTCGCATTCCCCCATCTTGCATCTGGGATAGGTACACTTCCGATGGCGACATTGCTCGCATGGGTGTCGGAGGTAAATTTGACTTCGGACCGAATATAACTTAAGATAGGAGCTGTTGTCAATAAATACCTTAGCTGTTAAGCGCTTTTTTGCAATTTTCTATAATAAGTGCACAATCCCAGAAAACGATGTATTTTTGTACCGCCTTAATCTTTACCGAGTCTGGTCTAACTCCGTTGCGTGAAACTACGTGCCCTAGGTATTTCACTTCTTCACCTGGCAAGTGACACTTTATCGGGCTTAGTGTGAGGTTGGTTTCTCTGGGTTTTAACACTTTTTCTGCATTTTCTAAGTGTTTCCGAAATGATTTCCCAATCAAAATCACGTTGTCCAATTCTACAAGACACATTTTTGCGATAGCGGCGCAAAATGATAGCTATTAAACGCTCCACGGTGGCAGGAGCGTTGCAGAGCCCAAATGACATATCTGTAAATTGTTATAGACCAGAACTAATAGTAAAAGCAGTCTTTTCCCAATCTTTGGGTTCTACATCCACTTCATAGTAGCCACTCTATAAATCCAACGTTGAGAACCATCAAGACTTTGAAAGTAAATTAGCATGTCGTCAATTCTTGGAAGTGGATAGCTTTCCTTTTTATCACGACATTCAATCAATCGCCGGTTGTTCACCCAAAATCTTGTCGGTCCGTTCTTCTTCGTTACAAGCACAACGGGCGATACGCCACAGCTGTCAGAGCATTCAATCACTACTTTCCTCTCCATCTCTCCAATCATTTTTTGGCCTCCTCGCATTTGACTAATGGGAGTCTTCTCGACTTCTGCCTTATTGGCCAGGCATCTCCTATATCGATTTTATGTTTGACTATTACGGTCTTACTTAATCGATCGCTGTCGATCGTGAACACCTCCGGGTACAATTGGATCATTATTTAAAGTCCTGTCAGTTGTTGTTGTTTGAGACGCTAATATGGTTTCGTCAAATAGTTCAATAGTTTCACGGAGCACTCTTTGGTGAATGATTTTTTAAAAAACCTTTACACTCCGCTACGTGGACAACCTAAGAACACCGCCCAACCCTTTCGTTCCTTTTTGTGTTATTTTTTGTTATTGGAATGTAATATCTTAACAGGTACATTATGCATCACTTTGGACACAGCCTTTCCCATAAGCACGCCTTTTTCGAAAGCTTCGATAGTAATCGGTTCAATAACGCGCACAAAGCCTTCCCGGAAAGCACCATTCTAGCGTCCCATCACCACACCTCCCCTTCCATCCATCTTGGATTTTCATCACTCCAATATCGAAAATAATGATGATTAACTTGACAATTTAAATAAAAAATGACTTTGTCCGAGAAAACTACGCGATTAAGAAAATTTGAGCCCGTGTCGTGTTTTAACCGCACTTTCTGACGGAATCCTTACCTTCTATCAAAATCATTTCCCAACAATTCTTGGATAAAATGACCCTTGTTCGGAGCATACTAATTCGTTGTTAAAATTCTTCAGACGTAACGTTTACTAACATCTCAGAACTAAGCTGCCCTTGTTAAAGGGTACAAGGATCCTCAACAAAAGGACAAAAGTACTCCTTCCGATTTTTCTGCACTAGTTGCAGTCTTTGGTCTGTCGTTTCTTGATCTGGCCTTTACAGTGCTTTCTACTTCAAACCTTTGTAAAGTTCTTTCTACAGTTGACTTTTAAATGGAGGGAGTTCGTCGAAAAGAGCGTTAACAATCGCAATAACTTCAGTGTGCGATATAGCTCTATCACCAAATCCACGAATCATCAATAGTGTAATTGTTTCGTTTTCACTTATCTGTTGCGCCATTTTTAACTAACCTTACCAAATTACCTAAGATCTTTGTGTTCCCTTAAGTTGTAGGTTTAACAGAACTTCACTGCAAGAAATTACAAGCAAAATTAGCATCCGGATTTCACGAAAACCCGTTGAGCATTTAGACGCTAGCATAGGTCTACCGAGAGGCAAGGACACAAAGACCTACCTGAAATTACCACTATTAATTAGAGGTAGGTTATTCTCTTGTTAAGTTATAAATTGCTTTTTATTGTATTAAAATTTGTGCAATGTGCGCCCTCTGTCGATCCACGCTCGGTACTAAATGTTTATCTATAACTGTCATTAGACAGTAATAATATTCCAAATAATACGATCCTGTCTGTCAGCAAAAACTGACTTCACTAAAACCTCTATCCTTAGAATGCTCTCAGGACTCTCATCCTTCATCTTTTCGCCTACACAAATAATCTAGTATTTATCATCCATGAACACTTCCGTGCCTCTTTAAAACACACTGCGGCTACCCTAATCACCAGACCTAATTCACGATCCATTCGCAACCGGCAACCACTTTTTCCTTTTAAAACCAAATTCATTTTACTTAAAAGATGCTTTGACCCCCCGACGAAAAGCAAAATTCACGCCCTAGGCCCGTCACTCAACTGTTTCACAATCTGTTACATAATTTGCCTTCCATATCGACACCCTCTCTTGGAGGGAAAAGATGCTTCGTGGGAGCGAGTATGTGGAAACAAAGGACTTGATTACCAAGCTTTTTCGAGTGTAAACGTGTTTGTAGTGCTCCGACATATCGGCAAAGTGGTTCCCTTCCTTTCGTTCCTTTTCCTTATCGTTACACGACATATTAGCGCTTGATTGAAGAGAGCTCCAGCCAACGAAACACATGTACAACGGGACGCTATTCACGCAATCCCCGAAAGATTGAAAATGCCCCATCAGGATCAAGATATTACGGATAAGTGCTAGGTTAGAATCTGAAAGACATTTGACGCCCCAGGGAATTTAATTCCGTGTAAATTTCAGTTTATATGTAGTAAAAATTAAAGTTTCGTTGCGTATAAATACTTATAATTCGTTTTAAATTGGTGGAAATTCCTAAACACGTTACGTAAACTAATCATAATATTCCCATCACGTACATACTTCAACACCTACAAAAGCACTCTCACCTTCCCAATAGTTCAAAACCTTCACGTCGCTGCCCCTACCACTACCCCAAATAAATATCACACACCCTATACTACCTCATGGTAGACTCAGCACCCATGAGCATCCATAAACCGTATGAACACTGAGAGACTCACTTTACAAACAGCAAAAAGGCTGCAGACAAGTCAACGAGTCATAGACAGCACTAAACGCCTACAGAACAGCAAAACGAAGCTTCAAAGAACAAGTAATGAGAGCCAACTTAAATTTTTCTTAATCTTTTTTGGAAAGTAAACCACTCATAGTTTTTAAAATCATCTTTATTTACGTTTCGATCCATGACTTACAAAAATGTATTACTAATACAAAGTCCACTCTAATTGCTCCAAAGCCAACTAGGTGAAAAACATTTGAGATCAGAGCACTAATACAAATTGGTATGATGACATTGAAAAAAGTTCTTTGTTCGCTCGGTTATTTATACATGTAACACGTGTATTTGTGCTTGCAGGTAAACACAATTCCGCATTTGAGAAATAAATTCACAAATGTAAGCTACACAATTGCAGTAAATATTTCAGTTTTCTTCCTTTAATATTGTAATGAACAGTGGTAATGACTTCCGGTTAGAGGCAAATTACTTCTATTTTCATTAGCTTTAAAATGAAATATTATTCGACACCATTTAACAGTTTAATACATTACCATTCCGATACTTAGAAACCGAGACTACATTCTCGGCTAGCAAAGGGTGACAAAAATTCTTAGTTGTTTAACCTTTTATAACTTTTTACAAAACAACATAATGGTTTTGGGTTTGCAGGAATGTGTTTCCTCTTTTATTCCCTTTAAAATGAATTAAATGTCGATCGGGGTTGCAAGTTAAAATAGTGAGGTAGTTCTTTCCATATTACACTCCCAAAAGTTTTGGAGTTCTAAACTATTTCATAATCTAGTTTTATGATGCTGTATAAGTATGCGAAATTTTGAAAAAGTATTCACGCAATAAAAAAATTCAGCACTATCTCGGGACGTTTGTACAACTCAGAATATGAAAAGTTATAAGAATAATCCAAAATGATTCTGCAGCCAAAGTCAGATGTATGCCAAATACCAACAATTCTTTTCTCATCAAAATATTACTATATTCACCTACGTTACTCGCTGGCTCATCACTTTGCACCTTGACATCTGCCCTATGACGACTTCAAACTGGCTAGTTAATTCAAACAAGCGCTCAGTTATAACTTTGCTTTTATTTCTCTTTATTTTCTTACAAATGTACATATTGTAAATAAACAAAACACACTTATAATGCCACCAAGTAAACATAGGACTTGGAAGGCGTGTCCTTGGTGTCACTGCCTGCTAAGAAGTACACTCAAAGTAGAAAGCGAGGGGTGAGCCACTGGGGATATCTGGTGTACATTTACGAGGATTTCTGGTGATTTCAGAGGATGTCGGTGGATTTCGCAAAATATCATGGGATTTCGCAGGATGTCAGGGGATTTACAAGACTTTAGAGGATGTCAGGGGATATGAGAGGATGTCAGGGACTTGCACAAGTAATTTCAAATCCGCGGCACGTGCGTAATATGATGCTCTATCGTTCTAAATGTAAGCCAACGAATCATAATTCGTGCATTTCGTACAATTTGGCATCAGTGCAAATACGGGACTACTTGTTGGAGGTTATTGCGATATACACCAGGATTGATATCCAAAGGTAAGTTAGCTTTGCATTTATTTTATATTCTATATATCTAAATCTAACGTTGTAATGAAACTTTTTCGGTGATATACACATGTATAAAATTAAATATATAATTTTTTGCTAGTGGCTAGTTGAAGGCAAGTAAACGAATACTGACATCAAATTTTGCAGACTTAGGATACGTTTAGTTAATTGTGGTTATCGCACGGCACAAATACAGCAGTCCGAAGTCACTCTTGGTGAGACACCAGTGAATTTTTGTAGAGCTAGTCATACCTCAAAGTGTTTATGCTGCAGTTGTCGGCTCCTACGACATATCTTATTACTATTTAGCACAGGGGGTCTGATTACAAACTATTTTTAAGGGATAATGATTATAAAAGTAAGCGTTCTCTGCAAGATAAATATAAAGAAGCAGAGGAGTCCGGTAAAGTTAAAGAATGAAAAAGTATAAACCTGTGCAACCAATTTAAAAGTATGTATTTCAGTAATTTAATATTTATGTCATTTTTCGATAATAGTTAAATGGAGATTCTAATTCCTAGCGAACGCTTGTTTTTTAATATTAAAGAGGGGGTGTATATTCTGTTGTGATCATTGCATAATATTCTTCTAGGGATTTTCTTCTCTTAGGATGGAAATATCAGAAGAAACTGCTAGTGGCACCGCACCTGCTTCTAAACAAGATTTTTTTCGCTAGTTAGAACTATCGTTTAAAATTGATCTGCCAAATTCACTTAAAAATGTTCTTAAAATCAATGGATGCGACGATGCTGCTGTTTTGCGAAGCATTTCCGAAGATGATTTTCAGGAAATGGAGAGATTTATGGTTGAGATCACCTAATTTAATTGCTAAAGAGCAATACAAAGCTTTCTATGCAATTTTTCACTTAAATAAATCTTCATTTAAATTTCTACACTGCCATAAAGAGCTGTTGCTTTCGATTTCGACATTTTTCCAGAAGATCTTTAAAATTAATACTAATATTCAAAAACCGTCTCATCAGATGGATTCACAGGCCAGACCGGACGTAAAACAGTCCACTAAAGGTTGATATTTTATTTGGTTTTATCGCTTAATATTGCTAATTGTTATTTCTTTTTAGGAAAAAACGAGGAAAAATTTATTCCCGGTGGAAGCTCAGAAGCGCATGCTGCTAACCTCGTTGTGAACTTAACTAAAGACGCTGCACAAATCTCCCGCTGTTTAAAAAGCTGGGCTAAAAATAAGTGTCCTGAGAAAGAGAAATGGGAATACTTTAGAGCTCAATTTGAAGGAATTTCTTTTCTTACAAAGTTGAACGCTCAAGGTAGTTTAAAGTGTAATATGACTTGTTTTTGTAAAACAAAATCTCAAATTTTAAAATCGCCCAGAAGGCAAGGTTTAAAAAGTAGGTGGGTGTATGGAAATTTCTACAGATATTTAATCTTAACAATGTCGACAAATCTCACAACACCTCTACTCAAGCTTCCACACCATCGTTAAAAACCTATAATAGTGAACCAAAAAAACAAGGATTGTTGAACTTCATTTCAGTGAAAGAAGCAGAAGGGAGAGGAAAGGCGAGACTACTGATTAGCGTGCAATAACATTATATTTTCCTGTTATCAGAGAGATGGAGACCATCATCGCCAAAGAACTTGGTGCAGAAATGACGGTATCCCTGGGAATGCTCATAAAAACAATATGAAAACACCACGGAAAATACGGCCCATCAAAGGGACAATGACACAAACAAGCTGTTACAGGCGCTCCTTAACGTGTCTGTTGCAAATACAAATCGATCCAACAATAAAAACACTTTCGACGATACCATAAAAAATTTGCATTGTATTTGTTTTATATAGAGGGTAGACTGTTGTACGAAACGCTTTACCAGAATATGAATAATGCTTTACCGTCCACCAGTTTGAATCGATATTTCACTAAAAGAAATATTAGGATCGAAGAAATATTATGCAGTATTTTATGAAAAACAGTAGTACTTGGGACTCATAATCGAAACGTTGCGTAAAGAGAATTATAAAATGAAATTTTTGAAACGAATAAAAAATAGTAGTACGGTGTTTTATTGGTCAAAGAAAATGACATAGCCGAGGATTTCAAGCAGTATATTTCCTATGGTCCGCTAAAATTAACAAATTAACCACTGATTTCGAATTAACTGAATTAGATTATAAAAATATTAACCAAAAATATATGCCGTTTAACGAATAAGTATTTTTAAGTTAATTTTAGCATTGTTCTTATTTTATACAACTCCTACGCGTTATCTTCTCCTAGTTTATGGGACTTTTATATTATCTGCTTTATTTCATGTGTACCATTTAAAACAAACTTTTTCTATAGTTTTTTATTCTAAAATAAATTTTTATGAGCAAAACCGTACATTGAGTGCTATTAAGTTAAATTGATTTCTATATATTTACCTATGAGTTTCTTCCCAGGAGGTTTGAAGATGTGTGTGGATGTTCGAGGATGTCTGAGTATGTCAATGGATGTCAGAGGATGTCAGGAGTGTACGCGGATATCTTGAAGATATCCAGGGATTTCGATGGATGTCTAAAGATGTTAAGGGATTTCGGCGGATATTTGGGGAAGTCATGCACTCAAAGGGATTTCAGTGTACAGTTTTCAAGTACCGGATCACCCTTCGGTAGAAAGCTTTTATTTGTCAAATTGAAATATTTGTAAGGTTAGGTTATTAATATTTAATGTTAATGGCATTATTGTATTTTTAATCTTTAATAATTTTAGAATATTTAATTAACAATGACCTGACATAACACATACCTCAATCTAAAGCAATTTATTAAATGCACATACGGAACACACCATGAAATTTTAAACTTGCTTAAAAATTCTTAGTTCCTGCAGTGTACTTTGAAACAAATCGCTTTCTGATTGGTTCCATATGTTGTTGTTAGAAATTATTTCGCATATTTTCCGGGTCCTACGTTTGCTTGGTGGAACTGTATCTGTTTATCTACGTAATTCATTTTATCCCATATTGTAGATAACAGTTTTAGTTTCTCCTAAATTCATTAAGTGAATGCTTTAAAGCTCAGGCTGAGATTGCTTTTTAAAATGCAAGTTAATTAATAGCATAAACAATTCCCCTTTGTGTGGATAAAACTTTATGCTGCTTCTAGATTTGCAAATCTTGCATTTAAATTTTTCTCATGAACAGCATAAATGCTGTGGGTATATGTAGATTTTCACAAATTATTCTAAACGACATAAACTTGCAGCGAGTAAAAGTAATCTAATACATATATTCCAAAGAATTTATATGTCGCCGGCTACGTAATGTGAAATCAATATTTGGAGATTTTGCTCCTCGATGAAAATAACCGAAAACATATAACTTATAAATGCTCCCGCTTAAGGACCATCCATTTAATTCTAGTTAGCTAGCATGGTGTATAATTATCGAATTGAAAGGCAAAATGTACACAGCCGTTAGTTTGACTAACACATAAGAACCCGAGAAAATATTTTACTTGATTCTATAATAACGTTTGCAGATTGTAATATACGATTTGTGTATTGATATCAAATCATCATTTGATAGTTATGACTTGTCAAGTGTAGACGTGTCTTCGTTGTGCTCCGCCATTCGTTTAAATAAAACTTCGTATCAATGTAAGTTGAACTACACATCTTACGATAACTTGAGATTATTAATCGTAGTACTAATTTTGTGGCGATATAAACTATAACGTTTACTGTGTTCCGCATGCAATTAGAGAATTTATAGAGGATTAAGTTTTCCTGGAAACAATCATTAAAAAAGTATTTGATAGTTTAATCAAGATGTTTAAAAAAAAATTGAAGCGTCTACTGCTGAGCTTGAAAAAGAAAATGTGTTATATGATAAAGTGATAAAGTGGAGTCCATGGAACAGTATTCTAGACGAAATAACATAGGTACGCATTTTTGGTTTAGCAGAAACACCGAATGGGGTACTGGAACAGGATATTATTGGATTTTTTAAGTCTCGCATGAGCATCGACATGGCATATGATGCAATTGATCGCATTTGTAGAACTGGTACACCTATTGGTGATAAACCCCGTGGAATTCTGGTTAAATTTGTTAGCTACCGGCATCGTATGATTGTAATAAGCTATATGAGAAAACTCGCCGGCACCAAACTAGTAATTAAGGAGGATCTGTCTAAACATCCCTTAAACATGTTGCGCCAGCTCTTGGAGAAAGTAGGATGAAATCATACTTGGACTAGAGATGAAATAATTTATTGGAGAAAAGTAAATGGAGATATGGAAATTATCCGCAATACTACTGACTTGAACCGTATACTACAAAGCTAACGTGGTAATAATAGATGTATATTGTATATTATTTTTTTGCATTTTTTTTGTTCTCCAGTTTGTTTCTTTTCTTTTTTCCTGTTCTTTATTATAAAATTACGCTAATATGTTTTTACTGGATTTACAGTAGCACAATACTGCCTTTGCGTATGCATTTAAATATCAGGCTAAAAGATAATAAGGTACAAATATAAACTTGTTTCAATTTATCAACCGTTAGTAGCTGCATATTTGTAAAATTTATTCGATTCAACAATTTTCTCTTTTACGTTTGGGGCACATATTAATGTTCGATCATTGCTAAATAATTTTTTGTTCTCAAGACGCATATTTTAGAGTATGATTACGATGTGGTTGCAATTACGAAGTCCTGATTGACTCCTGAAATTGGCACTCAAGCTATAGACATTCAGGGATATATTTTTACACCCAGATCAAGCGGATCGTGGAAGAGGGGTTGGTTTCTATTTAAAAAATTCTTCAAGGTTTCTGGTAATTATCTCCAATAATATCATCGAGTAATTATGGTTATCTATTAAAATGAATTAGAATTTAGTAGTTTTGCAGTAGCTTATAGATCTAATACGGATTTTAAATATTTTGTAGATCAGTTAGAATCCTCACATGTCCTGGGTCTGTCAGTGTATGAAACTTTATATTGCCTTCGTGATTTAAATATTTATATGTTAGATGTTTCAAATTACTGAGTTATTTACTTAAAGCATATGATGATTTCCTTCAAAATACATCAGTTAATAATACAACCTACTAGAATTACTCAAAACAAAGCTAACCTGATCAACCTAATTCTTACAAGTGACCTGTCTAGAGTGATCGATTTCAGAATATGCAACCTGGACATATCTCATCATGAACTTGTTTATTGTCAAATACGGTGTCATAGGAAAATAGCAAATTCAGTTTTTCTTAATTATCGATCCTACAAAAATTTTAATTATGATGAGTTTCTTAACGATTTATAGAGTTTACCGCTTGAGCAAATGTTTTTATTGGCCAACATTGATAAAAGTTGAATACTTCAATGCGTTATTAATACACCCGTTTGATGTTCACGCACTTTTAATAACGGCAAGAATTTCTAAACCACGCCAACCTTGGATGACTGCTAATCTTAAATTACTAATGGAATTGAGGGACAAAGCTAACTGCAGATTTATGAATAGCAAACGTTTGGATCTCTGGGAATATTACAAAATACTTCGTAATTATACTAATGCCATGTACAAACACGAAAAGAAGAGATATTTTAAATAACACCTAAGTAATAGTATAAATCCAAAACACATTTGAGAACAACTTAAACTTTGCATATTGCACCATCCACTATTTCTGTTGTCCCTGCTCACCTGTCGAACGCTAACAAAATCAACGAGTACTTCAAAAAAAGTATACCTAATGAAAGATTTGATATTGATCTATATAATTATTATAACTCGAACACAATGAATAACATAGGAAGTTAATAATTAAAGTTTAGTACAGTGGTTCCTGAAACTGTTAGGAAGATTTTACTTAACACTAAATCGAATTCTGTGGGCTCGAATGGGCCGAATATGTTTATGATCAAGTTCTGTTTACCCTTTTTGTTAAATTTTGTTAATCATACAATAAATAGCTATATAATTGAAAGCTATTTGCCAAATGTATAGAAGAAAGCCTTAGTTGTTTCCATCCCTAAATGCAGTCAACCCGAAAATTACAAGGAACTAAAACCAATTTGTATTTTCCTGCCCTTTACAAAATTCTCGAAAAAATTATCAATTGTAAATTACGTGATTATTTAACTTCAAATAGAATATTATTCGATAATCAATCGGAAATTAGGTCTAACCATAGCTGGGTATCAACCCTGCTGAATGTAACTGATGATATAATAAGAGCAATAGATTCCGCAAAAGTCACATGATTGGTTTTATTTGATATTAGCAAAGCATTTGACACTCATCATCATTTTGTTTTCGACCTTACTTAAGGTCGGTTTGACGCAGCTCTAACTTCTTTTCTATTCTGTGCTAATCTAAAAAGCTCTACATACCCTTCACAACCTAAATTTCTAATAATTTGACTAATATAGTTTGGTCTAGGTCTTCCTATATCCTTCCATCTTTTTCCTATCCAGCTGGCTCTACATAGGTATTAGCAACCTGATGGTTGTTAAAGAACTCTAACATGTTTACATGATTACCATTTATAGGGAAATGAAATATAACCTGGTTATCCGCTTCAAAAAGGAAAAGTGTTAAATTATATGTTATGGTAAGGCTTAGGCAACGAATCGCTGTCAACATGCCAGACCGCTACCTAATTGTGAGTTATGTTATGGTGACGTTTATTAAATTATATGTTATGGTAAGGCTTAGTCAACGAAACGCTACCAACATGCCAGACCGCTACCTAATTGTGAGTTATGTCATGGTGACGTTTATTAAATTATATGTTATGGTAAGGCTTAAGCAACGAAACGCTACCAACATGCCAGACCGCTACCTAATTGTGAGTTATGTCATGATGACGTTTATTAAATTATCTGTTATGGTAAGGCTTATAGCAACGAAACGCTAACCAACATGCCAGACCGCTACCTAATGTGTTAGTCCAGTGACGGTTTGGAACCGTTCAAATTGCGCAATAAAATTATGGTCAAGTGAACATCAAGAAACAAAGACTTGTTACCAAATTCGTTACCATTTGACACTGTTAACACAAAATAGCAAATGTGTTAAAAGAGAAAATTACTGAACTCAAACTGAAATTAGGTCAGTTAAACTGTGCAAGAAAAATTACTTAACTATATTTAATTAATCAAATGGTATTTAGTACGCTCATTACGTATAAGGAACACTTTGCACGGAATTGTAACAGTAACCTTCAAACCATTTAACTTCCTTATTAATAACCGCAAACACAGTGAAATAATAACAAAATTTTATTTATTGAAACAGAAGTGAATACGCTGCATTCTTAATGTAGTAACAAGGTCAAGCGTACGCAATATAAAACACACACAGGAACTAGAATAATAAGTAGAACGATTTAAAAAATCTAAACAAAACTTATTGCTTAGAAATTAAGTAGTGCATAATTCAAAAACTACTAAATGCCAGTAGGACACTCTCCTAGGCGTGGAAGTAGTGATAGCGACCTAACCACAGAGTTAACACCGGATCTGGAAACAAAAACCGCAAAAACCACCGAGAATGCTGCCGTCATTATCACAGCTAAAATAGGAAACAACTGCGAAACACCAAATCCAACATAAGCAACAACAAAAGAATAATGGAACCAGAGCAAGGAACCAACGACATCACAACAGAACATCCACTTTACAGGATGTACCTGAGCTAGACCTTTTCATAACTAATGAAATGGACACCGCCAACCGTCTAAAAGGAACGCATATTCTCGGTTTCTGATTTCCGGCTACCGGCGGTTGGAAACCGGGAGAAGGAAACAGTCCCAAGGACTTCACCACAGACATAAGCTCACGCACACAAAACATGAAAACAATAAACACACACCATTATAGCACACTGGCACGACAAAACACACCAAAACACACAGAAACACGCATGTACACGTACCTGCACGCAGACGCATACGACACAGATATATACGCACGCGCGCACACACCAGGGACTGTACGTGGTTGCCCTGGTTTCCGGCTGCCGACGGCCAGGACACGTACAGGAATGCGAACTTCTCGGTTTCTGATTTCCGGCTGCCGACGGTCGGAAGCTGGGAAGGAAAGCAGTCCCAAGGACATTACCAAAGACAGAAACACACACACACACATACGCACACATACACATACACACCAGGGACTGTACGTGGTCCCCCTGGTTTCCGGCTGCCGACGGCCAGGACACGTACAGGAATGCGAACTTCTCGGTTTCTGATTTCCGGCTGCCGATGGTCGGAAGCTGGGAAGGAAAGCAGTCCCAAGGACATTACCAAAGACAGAAACACACACACACACACTCACGCACCCACACGCGCGCACAGACACAAACACACACACGAGTATTTCCAAACGCAAATAATATAAAACTAACTAATATAATTTAAGGTAGCAAATAATTCTGTTAGATTTCTTAGGAGTAACAGGTTTGCTGTAATTTTTAGGTAGCAGACTAATTGTAATGTTAGAATAAATAAAAAAAAAAAAAAAAACGTCCAGTGTTGCCAGAGCAAAAATTGTTGAGCAACCAAGGAATGTGTTTTAAATAATTTTATGTTAATTTTTGCTCTTCTATAAAAATGATCTGAGCTTATTGTTAGATGTGATACTCCAGATTATTGATTGATTGGATCAGTGTACACAAGATATTTTATCACTTATAGTCACTAGTAGAACAAAAACAATTTGGTAGTACTACATATTCGTTTTTTCCAATCAATAGACGTTTTTGTTTAAAACACAAACTATAAAACAAATATTAAAACGGAAAACTGGAAACAACAAGACCTTGATAAGAGCGAGAATGACAATGACAGTTATGGTTCACATTCGGTATATACAGTATTGGGATCCGCTGAGTATGTGCAATGTTGCCACAGCAAATATTAACGGAGTAAAAATAAGTAAAAGCTCGGATATTATATGGAGGTCTAGATTTATTTCATATATTTATGAATTTCTAGATACCGCCAGCATGAACGGGGTCCCTACAAACAATATTTTACTTAACGTAATAAATGGGATATTCGTGACGACGTATTAAAGCCACATTGCTAGCAAGATGTTTGTGGGTTGTACTGTAGCGTTGTGAATCTTGAAGTTTAAGTTTAAATTGAACCTATTGCGCATGTGACGTCATCCGCCATGAGATAATAATACTACTCTACCTTCTCAAGAAGTAATGCAACATTGAACTTATACACCCTAACTTAAATTAATCGTGTTAACTACTTGTAAATTGATGCGCAAGTTCTTTACGTTAATATTCATACAAAAAGACAAAAGAGACGGTAAAACGGACAAACTTTAAATGACTAATTTTTAAGTTGAAGAATGATTACATAGTCGCTCGTACATTGTGATGGTGAGTTTTGCAACGAGACGTTGGTAACTTACTGGATAATCATGAGTAATACCATTATGAACAGCAAATGAAAAGTCTATTCTTCACAGCAGCATAGAAAAATTTATGAAAACAGGAAACTGTACCTTGAGCTATTGGCTTTGTGCTCGTATCATCTTGTGGACGGAAAAATGCGGCTGAATTTCTCTATGAGCTGCATGCTGGAACCACCAACTTCACTCATACTAGCACAGGATGTGAATCCAGACGTTTCAGCTTTCCTCGATGTTTACTATGATTTTTTTTCTTAAACGGATATAGTTAGCATCTTACAATTATAAAAAAACTTAAACATGTATGTATAATTAATCACTTAATTTTACACCTACTAATTTTATTAATATAATTAGGAGCAGTGTGCTTTGTATTACATTTTTATAACATATAATTATTAAGTGCAAAATTCATTATGCATATATGTTTAAGCATTTTGTAATTGAATTATGTTAGTTATATCTCCGTTGAAGGAAAAAATAATAACCATTGAGAAAAGCCAGTATATAAAAATGAAATAAAAATAATTATACAAAGGTCAAGACTGTACCGTGTCGTACGGCTTTATATATAAAGCTATAATTTATTCCAGAGCCGCTGGAATTTTCTAGATTCTACGAGATCATACCAAAATCACATATTTTGTTTGTTATAAATCAATTCTTTATATACAACTTCATAGTTGCCAATCAATTCATTGTTCCTTCATTATCTCGTTCCATTTCATTGAAGATCGTTTAAAACCATTATTACAACACATACGGCTATTGCTCAGTTCATAGTTGCTTGGAATTACTTTTAGTAATATTATCAAACCAAATATGCAAAATAAATACCGAAGGAAAAACCAATTTGTACTAATGTTTATAAAATTTGGTGATTGTATAAGAATGTGATGCACTTTGCACAATACAATATTAACGTTATATACTTGCAGAAAGTTCATTTCAGTACTTGTAAGTCGTGCTCCAACTGGTCTCCTCATTTTACGAGATTGCCCTTTCCGAACTTGATATTTCAAATATGATATGGTTTGATTAGATCCAAACTAAAAATAACAATCGTAAGATAAAACCCGGCACACACGTAATATCCGTATTTTTATATTGAATGCATTACGTTTGCGTTACGTTAAATAAAAACTGAATGAAAAAAAATTGATCTCAAGCGTACAACATAAATACGGATGTATCCTGTATGTTATAATTAAATGAGTAATTATGTTTACTAAGCGTGGCAACTCAAAAAATTTTTAGTTTTATAAAAAATAATAAACTCAAACCACGAACTCAAAAAGTTGTTTAAGATAAAATACATAATAGAACGTAACTCAGGTCAATAACTTATCTAGACAGCTGCCAAAAGAAAAACAGTTTTCAGTGTTACACATTTTTCACATAAAATTAAGAAACCTTCCACGTCGTTCTTTAGCAATAATTCTATTTAGTAATACACCTAAGCAATTACAACTGTCGTTTACAATGTAGCAAAATGAGATATAAATAAGGTTATTACACTGTAGTTTGATACCAAGAAAGAACCGATGATTTAGTGAAATACACAATTATGAGAGTACAAGAAGCTTATCAAACATCATTATAAAATAAAATGCTACAATGTAATCAACCCAGTTACATAAAAAAATAATATATATGAAACCTAGAGAGTCACGGATTTTCCACGTAGTTAAATTGAAACTCAATAGGAAGATTATACAGTGGCATACCCTCAAAAGAAGAAAGAGTTGTGCAATGATGAAAGGTAGATAGCCGACAGCAAACAGTAAATTAATTATTCGCAAGCAGGTAATGGGAGCGATTGAAATATAGTAATAGAAGCAAGTAATAAGGCGGTACAGGCGCGCTGTTAAATCACTAGAAAGACAAGTTAAAAAGTTAGTGAATGGAATACAGATTCAAGATGTAACAATGACTTCTCCAAAGAGAAAATTACACGGTGCGTAAACTTTTGTAGATCCTTGCTTGCAGATTTTGCAAAGAGTGTTATCCAGGCGCGGTTTTGTAAAAGCTCGTGTTGCCAAAACAGAAGAGCTACCTGCGGGTATATCTCAAATAAGTGGGTTTTGTTAGAGCTAAGGGAGCTGTTGTTCGAAGGACAGCGAATTGAAAAAATTTTGTTTTTTGGACATACTTAAACTTTTAAGAAATATATTAAAGCGTAAGTGAACTATAAGCTGTTTTGTTTATACTAATTACACGAGAAAGTTATTATTTAGTTAAACGACGTTTTGAGGCGGAACTCGTGTTGGTTAAATATAAGCAAGATATTATCCTGAAGCGAAGTTGTATCTGAAAGTATTAAAAAACACGACGACCCTGATTTTGAATATGCCTTATTGGTGGCAATAGTTCTACTTAAAGCATCAAGCTTTAGTATTATGAACGGACAATGGGATGATAAAACGCAGGATTGCTATTTAACTATTTTCTATATTGGTTATTAAAAGCATTTCCAGAAATGGGATTTAGAATGTCATATAATTTAAAATGAAAAGCGGGAAAACTGAAGTGATAGTATTATTGATGGAGTTGATTTAATGTGTTCTGCCTTGGATTGACTTTAGTAGTACCTGGCCAGTACGATGTTACAAATTAACTTTTTCTAAAATGATTATTTTTATTCATATGACTATTAAGTAATTTTAATGGAAATTAAATTTAGGTTGAATTTTATTTGAACTTATTTAGGAACTAAGTGAGCATACAAATTTAAAAGGATATTCCGTCACCCTAATAATAAAATCGTATTTGGAATAGTGCAATTCTATTTAATTTGTTTGAACTTTTATGAGTGTTTTTACGGAACAGTAGAAAAAGGTGAAGTATAACGTGATAAATTTATGAAACGGAATGCAAAGGAAACCTGTTATGAACAACCGTTTTCTGTGTAAAAAAATATTGCTAAGAGAAGGTTTGGCACTTCCTAACTTTGACAGTAGCAAAGACCTTTATTAGCAAATGCATATAGTAACGTGATTGTTTGTTGATCAGCCTCTCAAACGTTTATTTATTTTTTAATTCTTATTATTTCTTTCATAGGAACCCCCTCACATAATACTATCGTTAGCCTTAGCACACTTAAATTGTTTCGACATTCTGCGCTTTAAGGGCAAACATCAATTTATAACCTAGCGTTCATTTTACTCGTAATGTATAGCCAAGGAAATAAATGCTCCAATTTTTTCAATATTGGAAACGCTAATATACATATAACATAACAATCAAGGGGTTGTGTGTTTTATTGATAAATTAAAGAACAATGAAATATTAAAGAAATATTTCAATAGCAAAGTTAGATATAATAATTCAAACTCGAACTTTGCCGATGTTGAATGTGTGTAAGCCACTAGAGTTACTCGTCTGTTTCACAAAGATTAAACTTAGCAATTCCTAAAATCTTACGATTGATACCTCTCGGGAACAACTAAAGAGTAATAGTTTTGGAAAAAGCATTATAATTATATAATTTCATGCGAAAGGGTTTTTTTTCAAAATAATATTAGTTTCAGGGTTAAAGTGGTCAATAGCGAAATAGGTATATACTGTTGCGAGCTACTATTGGGCAACCCGTCAAACACACAAGCGTTGTAGGGTCTGCATAGTTTCCAGGATTCTAGAATGCTTCTAGCAATCAAACACACAAAACGCCGCTAGCACTGTTCATTCTCGCATGGACCGGGAAGCTTCTAGTAAGTACCAGAGGATGAATCATATCTTTAACTCAGAGTATATATAAGGCCGCTAAGAAATGCAGGGGTCAGTCTATACTTGAATGTCTAATATAAATTATATCGTGTACAGTAAACGTAGTTGAGCTTTTAGGAGTTCAAGAATTTATACATAAATGATATATGCTGTGTCTAATGTACATGCAGCTTGTAGTATACATAAATAAATAGAAGTGTATAAATAAATAGTTGTGTTAGTGTTGTTAATGGACCTATGGTAAAGAAGTTAGTTTAAGAAGATATTAGTGCTTGTAAATTCATTAGTGTAATAGTGCTTCATTGTTAAGTGGACTGAAAACATCTACAAATAAGGCATATACTGTTAATTAGACTTGTGAACAGTGAGTAATAAAGACGTTTGTTATTACTTGTTTTAAATTAGCAAAACGCGGTAGTAGTAGCCCGTTACAATACTTTACAACGGCGTTTGAAGCTTCTTTGATGTTTCAGGCTACGACGAAAGAAAGGCAGATAATTGTGCATATGTCCTACAAATTCATAGATCAGTATAGTATTTTAGAAAATTGGAAGCTTCACATAATCCTTTGAACTAATATAGTTTCTGAGAACATTATAGAGCCCATGTAGGGTTAATTCAATAGCACTACGAAAAAATTCTTCTTCACTTTAGCGCCACGATAGATTCAAAGTAATCAACATATCTTTTGCAAAAACAGGGTGCTTGAACTTTAATTAGCCATTAACCGCTGTAAACAATTTGACGATGCCTAGGTTTTAGTTTTTGTTACAAGGGGTAATAAACTGTAACTTAAGTGAATGAATACATTATCCCAAACGCGGTTGTTAACGGCATATCCACGGCATAGGATTATACGCACTGCCGTACACGTCTATTTTACAGTCTATCAAAATGGATATACGAAATATGAAACATATACGAAAAGCAGTCACTTCTATATTTGGTATTAGTTAGGAGTTTGGTGTAGGAATTTGATTATGTAAATGCGCGATAGAAATTGGAAGCAGCAATTTTAGATTATGCAAAGTGATAAATAAAAGTCGTGCCAAGATTTAAATTTTCTTTTTATATCAAATGCCTTAGATATGGATTTGCTTAGCTTGAATTTTTACAGGAATCACAAGAATACTAAGCAGTTAATTTTTAAGGGTCCAAACAAATTAGAAAAATAAATTTAAAGGAATTTTTATATCACAAAGTATATTGCAACTTTTGGAAAAAAGATTAATATTACAAGCTCTAAACAGTAACAGTTTCATCAGGCTGCGGTTGTGTACAATTCAGTTCGGACATAACAGTTGTAAATTAATTTCATTACGCAATAAAGTGGTTACAAAGACCATTCAGTGACACCGAGGTTTCCTTTATTAGGACCTTACACGAACAGTAAGGGGGTTACATATCGTGATAGGAAAGCTTTAAATCAAGTTAAACAGATGACATTATTAGCTTTAAAGGAACATTTTCCAAACCCAAAGGGAAGCTTTATTTGTTGGGTTTAACTCTGACTTCAAATTCTCTTGAAGCATCAATGCGCTTAGCATATTAAGACTGTTGCTCTTTATATTAACCAAAAGTCAAAACAAATAACGAAAACAAAACACTGATTTCCGTAAAAATATAACTAGGCTGTTCTGAAAATATATTGAATGCGTGCACCAACCGCTTGCTTGGGGCAGTATTCATCTAGACACCAGTATAGACGTGTATAGAGTGAGTTTTATTGTCCTTAGTTAGTTTCGAGAGTTATCACTAGTGTACGCAGTATTAAACAATTATCTTGTTATTCGGTTATGTGTCAGTGTTCAACCAGGATGGGAGATCTTGAGGCACGAAACATTCACAATCCTCAACAAACACAGACAACACGCGCCACTATAAAGATTTTAGACGTAATGGACACCGGGCAAATTAAATACCGCCGAAGCCACGACGACATATCATCTTCAGAAAAAGGCACCAAAAAGTAAAGAATAAGACAAACACAACAAGCAATACCCCCGACGAGCTATGCATGCGCAGCAGCTACCAGAACAACACCAACAGCGACAACAAAGGCCATCGATGCAAGCGAGAAAAGACCAATTACCGCAAAAATTCCACCCATCCTCGTTGAAGTTTTTCCAAACTTCCTAACGCATGTGAGAGAAATACAAAAATTTCTAGAGAGAAGCATCGATATCCGAGTCTCAGGGCTAGGAGCAAGAATTCTGCCGAAAGACTCAAACGAGTATCGTTTTATACAAAACTACTTTAAGGTAAATGGAATAGGATATTATACGTACACTCTAAAAAGTGAACGTGAACTAAAGGTAGTTATAAAGGGACTTGCGGCCAACATAACGACAGAAAACGTACAGGCTCAGTTGACGCAGCTGGGATTCAACGACAAATACGTAACAAAACTACAGAACAAACAGAAGACATACAGCAACACGATAATGGTCGCACTTGAAAACACGACTACATCGCACAACATCTACAGTTCATTTACATTTCCAATGCTCCACCTGTAGGTACTACATTGGCCAGGAGGCGAGTTTTTTGTTGCCTGGAAATTTAGAATTTTGCCGAACCCTTGTCGTTCCAGGCAAGGTAGGGATCTTTAACGTGCATGACAACACTCACACACGGGACCTCCATTTAACCTCTCATCCGAACGAGGGCATAATTTTTGTGAAAAATGCTCACCTGCCATTTTTCAAGCAGTCGGCCGTGTCAGGATTTGAACCCGGGACCTTGGGATCCGTAGTCTTATGCTTACTACATTGATCCACGGCGACGCCTGCACAACATCTACAACTACACCAACTTATTATACTGCAGCAAACTGAAAATAGTATTGTTTAAGTTCAGAGTCGAAATAGGACAAAGCTTTTCCTGCCAGAGATACGGGCACTCAAGCTGCGGCTACAAGCCAAGGTGAGTAAAATGCACCGGAAACCACCTGGCAGTCAGCTGCACAAAAAACAAAGAAACGGCACCAGTGTGCGTCAACTGCAGCATGGCACACCCTGCCAACTACAAAAACTGTCCAGCCTACAAGCAGGAACTACCCGAAACCGACGAGGAAGATTTACAGTATCAAAAGATGGACGACACAGACTCCCACCAGCCACCTCAGTCGCCTCAGCAAATAAAATGGTAATTGACAATACTTCCGACAGTGACAAACACTCGAACCCCGACACAGAAAGCGATAGACAATAACATAAAGACAAAACACGGCGACGACGACGCAAGAACAAAGCAACTACCAAAACGACCGAAACAGGAACGAGAAACGAAAACACGCAAGCCACAACACCAAAACAAGTCTACCTAGCCTCGACAGATGCACCACACAACACAGCCACAACGTCCAACGTCGACATAACAACCACAACAAACGACACCACTTCCAAATTCAGCAGAGTACTGAACAAAATCATCCATTTGGCACAGACATTAATAACCAATTACATGGCAGGAACTTTCGAGGACACATCGTTACTAACCACATTATGTGACATCATACAGATATTTAATGGTAGACACGATCAACGCACTGAACTTAGTACTGCTATCTTGGAACGCAAACGGTATACAAAACAGATTCACAAAACTCAAACACTTTTTACAGGAACATGACGTAGACAAAGCACTAATATCAGAAACGAGAATAAGTACTAGTAAACCAATAAAACTGGCAAATTACGGTACATACAGAAAGGACCGCGACATACCACTTGGACAACCGCCGAATGGAGGGGTAGCCATCATGATACACAAAAGACTACTACACGAACAATTACAGCTAAAACCCACTACCCTCGACGCTGTTGGCGTACGACTTAAGACTAACGGACACTACATAAATATCATAGCTGTTTACAGAAGCCTTCACAGACCTGACCTAAGCACGGAAGACATAGACAATCTACTAAAAGACGACACTCCGACAATAATCAATAATCATCAAGCATGGGGAGCAAGAACAGACAACAAGAGCGGACGTATACTCCACGTGCACTCATTGAACAAACACTTTGACATAATCGCACCTAACAAACCGACAAGAATCCCCCTAACAAGACAATACCAAGCAGATATTTTAGACATATCCTTACTACAATACATACCCTATCCAACACAAACAGAAGTAATACACCACTTAAGTTTGGACCACCTACCGATAATCACAACAATACAAACACAATCACAGACGACACACGTACGACCCAGACATAGACACAACTGGAGAAAATTTAACGAAGCACTACAAAGAATGATCACGGACGTCAATCCGGACATAAACTACGCACAATACAGCAAAGAGACAATCACTCCAAAAAACACACGACCGAACCAGAATACATTAAATAAGCCATCAAAGACAATGAAACGCTAGTACGACGATGGCACAACACACGTCACCCACACATAAAACGCACCCTAAATACCAAACAACAAGCAATCAAAATTATGTTGAAAGACTACTACAACGATTCATGGACCAAACACATACACGACACAACGACACACTACAAACCGACGGTAACCTTTACAGACTAAACCGGAAACTACTTTCAAAAAAGAACTCCAAACCCACTCCGCAACAAGGACAACACGGTATGCTATACACAACCGAGGACAGAGCGACACAATTCGCAAACGTACTAAAAGAAGTGCACTCTGTTAACCCCACTAAAAACAAAAACATCTCCAACTTCGTGAACACGGCACAAAACCACTTACTACAATTACCAACAGGCAATGACATACAGCACGTCATACCACAAAAAATAAGACAAACTATCAACAAACAGGGTAACAAAGGGCACCTGAAAAGGACGAAATACCAAACATCACATGAAAACACATCACAAAAAGACGCTCGCACTAATAACAAAAATTTTCAACAGCATAATCAACTATAGACACTTTCCTATAGACTAAAATCCGCAATAGTAGTGATGATACCGAAACCGGACAAAAACACAAGATACGCTAACAACTACAAATCCATATCACTACTAAACTTTATTTCAAAAATTGTCGAAAGACTTAAACCACTACTACAAGACAGACACGAACAATACGGATTCAAAGAACAACACTCCACTACACTACAAGCGCTCCGAGTGATCAACCACATTGCCACAAACTACAACAAAAGATTGACCACTGTTGCATTTGCACTAGACATAAAAAATGCTTTTGACAAGGTATGTACTAACGGACTGCTCTTCAAACTCGCCACCATACACAGAATACCGACATCATACATACAAGTGCTAAGCAGCTACCTAACGAACAGGACCATTCAGGTCAAAGTTGAAAACGGACTTTCACTACTGACAAACATTAATGCAGATGTCCCACAAGAGGCTGCCTCTCCCCTACACTATTCAACGCCTACGTATACGATATACCAAACCAACTTGACTGGTTTGACTCAATCTAAGCTGATGATACACTAATAGTAACAAAAGGACGCAACACCCAAGATGCCACGAACAAAATACAAAAACAGCTCCACGCACTACCAAGCTGGTTTAATCAATAGAGGATTAAACTAAACGTACAAAAATAGATTCAATTAACTTCTCCAAACGAAGGACAATCACACAGAACCCACCACGACATAAAAGACAACAACTGACTTGGAACTCCACGATAAAATACCTAGGTATACACATTTGACAGACAACTCACATTCAACAAACACGTAACAGAAACGCTGAACAAAACGAGATGCGCAAAAGGCTACCTTAACGGCATACTTACCCACAAAAACAGACTATCACTAGACAAGGCTAAAGACATACAAAATGTACTTGAGACCAAAAGTTAGCTACGCGACTTTGGCTTGGTACACATACACTAACCAACAAAAAAAACGTAAACTAGAAGCACTACAAAACGAGACCATGAGAACCATCACAGGAAGCACCCTGGTACGTACGCAACGAGACACTAAGACACGACCTACAACTACCAACACTAGAAACCTACTTTACTCAATTAGCAACAAACACCTACAACACAATAGACACCACAGATCTTGCACACCTACGTAACATCGCAACCCCATATCCACATAACATAAACAAACCCAAAAGAAAACCACATACCGACACATACTAGATGTTGTTAGCAAGTCATAATAATAATAATTAAAAAGAGGCTCGGCCACTGTTAGTATCAAAACAAAATAAACACGCAATCAACTGCCAAAGCAGCCAGCAATCATTCATCAACCACTCATCAAGCAGCCAGTAGTCAAATCATTAACAATTCCACTATTTCACCTTCCATCTTCACCAACCATCGACAAAGTAAAAAGAAACCACCAAATGGGCAAATAACGCCCAGAAAAAAAAGGAACAGAGGATAGTTACAAGGCAGCCAAAATTTTTAAAATTAATGCTGCATAAGGAAGATGGGCAAAAATAAGCCCAAGATCGTCAAGCTGCTAACCGCTTGCTTAATATTATCATAAATTGAAACACAGGATATACCATTTTTTTTTCTAAGGTAATGGAAATACAGCGCCATTTTATTACTTTCGCAAGATTAAAATACTAAAACTAACAAAAATTTTAGAATATGAAACTGTACAATTCGTCTGGGACGGTCCGGAGTAAACGCGAATTCGTTATATACTGTTTATTGACATGTGTTAAATATGTACAAAATAATCATCATATGTCAATAACATCATTAATAAGGAGTACCTTGATAATAAAACTAAACAAATCATTATCCTTGAATTACAACTTAATTAAATACATCACAACACCTTCCCCTATTCTGAAAATAAATAGGTACCATCGTCAGTGGTAAAGAAAACTCGTCCGCATATCGTTTAGGTTTATTACGCTTGCATTTAAACAAATCCGCCGGACTTGTATTATTTTCAGAATCTGGTAAAGTTGTATGACTAAGATCTAAATCATCTACACCTAGATTAGGGTCAGAAACAGCCGATACTTGATGCTTTCCAGCCATACCGTCAACCGCTCTAGGATTCACCATTTGTTCTTGTTCCGCGAGTTATGGTTCGGGCCTTGGGAGCTGCGTTTTTAAGACACACTTTCAAACTTCTTAACAAATTTATCTAATTAAACAGAAATTAATGTAGAATTTTGACAAACTGGTATTAATTATTCTAAGTCGAAATAAAATGATTTAAATGAATTAATAGTCACCTAGAACTGCAATGTTAAAGCTGATCTTGTACTGCGCATTGTCTGGCTATTTTGATTTCCTGCCCCTCACAATTCTGTGGGAACTTGCAGAGCTCATGTCAGCTTATTCTTAATTCTATACTTTGCTACATTGCTATAATGTTACTTTCTAGGTAATTGCGATATCTTAACCGTCTGTGACCTGCCACCTGCAGTGTCACTATCGTCTGCAATACATTGTATTGCATCCGTTCTCATAAACTGTTAATAACCTGTCTGGTTTATTCTTGTATTACATTGTTGCATTTTACTTTATAATTCCTTTAACAATTTCGAATAATTCCTAGTTATTTCTATTTTGTTTAACATACATAAATTGCGGGATACATAACTCCTCCCGACGTACATGAAAAATTAAGGGTTTCTCTCGCTTAATTTTTAATTCATAACTTAAATTCATTGTTTAAATTCATACTTTTCATTTTTTAAATTGCATCGTTTCTAAGGGTACACTTATTGTTTCTTTATTTCTCTTTGTTTACTTAAATCTAAAACTGTTTTTTTTTTATTTTTATATCAAAGGTACATTTTGTAAAATACATATATAATTAGAAAAATAATTAAAATGATTAACACAATTGTCCAAACACTTATATTATCGTAGTGTAATTTGAGCGTTTTTAGTTCATTTAGGTGTTCCTTGTAGTTTTCCATTATTATCACGGCGTGGTTGAGGTCGTCCAATTCTAGATGCTCTAATTGCATGGGGTTTTGGATTATATCTTCGTCTTCTGGTTGTGGCTTCTTGAACTGTAAGTTTTAGTAAATTTGCGAGTTTCTTTGTGGCTACAGGATCTTGATAAACTCTGATTATTTCGTTTTCAATTTTAAATAACAGTCTTTTTTGAGAGTGATTAATTTGCTTCCAGTTAATGCTAGGTTATTTTCGTCATGATTGCAGTGGATGGTATTACTTCTGTTGGAAAAATGGCGATCAATTTGTTTTCTGCGACTTTTTAAATTTTCATGTTGGTTATTTGTACGGGTTTTGCTTCACAGTTTTCGTAATAGTTTAAAATTTTAATTGTTGTACTTCGCAAGGGCTGTCTTCTTGAATGGTGGTTGTCGTCAACGATTGGCATAAATATTAGCTTGGTGTGACTTCGTTACATTTTTCGGTTGTATAACCATATCTTAGTTCATTTAAGGATAGGAATTTGGTTTAAGGTATGATAACTTGGTATGTGCTAGTAATTTTCATTGGAAAAACAAATAAATGATAATAATTATAATTGTTACTCTCTACTATTGGGATTTTTATTAAAAATATTATTTCGTTATTCTTTATATAACATTTAACTACGGCAATTTATCCAAATATTAGAATGTTTGATTCTGTTACATCAAAGGGTACTTTACCGTTAGTTATAAATGATCTGATTCTTAATAATTCTTTTAAGAAGTCGGTTGGTTTAATGATGCTAGAGTGTAGGGTACTTAATTTTGTAAATGTTACTGCTTTTTCTAAAGTTGCTAAAATTTGTTGAATCAAAGTAAGAGTTGATATTATTTGAGTAAATATTGTATTGAATCTAATTAAATCTCGCATGCCTAAAATGGTAGTTTGCATATTAGTTTGAAGGGTTTGTATTCTGTTGGCTTGGTTTCTTACTAGCTTTCTTACTGTTTTGTTGAATTTTATAATATTTGATTGGCTTAATGATATTTGGTTGCTAATTATGGTTTTTATATCGTTTTGATTCTCAATCAATTGTTGTATTGCGTTGTCATAACGTTCTGCGTATTGATTTTTAAATTGCCTGTGATAGCTTTTATTATGTTACCTAATCTTTTTCGTCTTGTAGCTTGTTCGGTGGGTATTAATCTGTTAAATGCATCCTCTATGTTTCTTAAAATATTTTCTATTATGCTGTTGTAATGCATCATTTCTACTGCGTATTCCTTTCCAAATTTTGCTGTGTCCATTGATTGTTTTAATCGGTAATAATTTACATTGATTGATTGAAATTCTTGTTTTAGTTCTGTTAAGACGAATTTTTGTGCGAATGTCCAATAGTCTATGGTATTTTGCATACTGCCTAATTTTATTGGTAGTATACCGGGTTTTTTTATACTTCAATTATTATTTCGTTGTCCATTCTACCTAAGCGGAAATTGACGGTAAGGGTGAAGATTGTCCATCAGAAATTACAAGGTGTCTTAAATTTTTTAAGTAAATGTATTTCGTTATTTTGCCGTTGTCTACTACGGATATATTTTTGTCGGATATTCTCTTAATTTTAAATGAGCCTAAATTTCTAGGTGCCGTTTTGTGTCGTTTACTTTAGTAATTTTTTTCATATACGGTTTGTCCTAGTGAAAATTTATTTGCGTCGGTATTTTTATTACGGGTTGTGGTGATACGTTCCTTATCGTTATCTAATTTATCTTTTACTTTGTCATAGATTATTTTTAGTTTTTCTTTATGATTCCTGGCGTATTGCTGGTATACTTTTTTGTTATAATGTATGTTATAATGGTTGCGTGAAGCTGAAAGTCCTAGAGTTAATTCTACCGTCAAATTATGCTGCCTGTCGTAAACTTGTTAATGTACAGAAGCATTAATTAAACTTCGACATCTACATCGTTTCATTCTTTCCCAAATCCATTTCGGTATGGTTCAATTACCATATCATCAATTGCATTTGAAAATCTATATCATATTCTTCCATTTAAATTAAAATTATCCTGCAGGTTTTTATTACCATTCAAGTTAAAACGGTTTTGCTGGCATATGCTGTCGTTCATTCAAAAACTAATTTCAAAATCTTAGTTTTATAATATCAAATTAAAAATCAATTTTCTAGGTCGATTGCTATATATTTATAATTTTTAAAACTCATTAGTAACAATGATTAATATTTTTAAACGTACAATAAGACACCGACATGAACTCAGCTCGATTAACCTTGATTGCATTCTTTGATTGGGTTATAAAATATAAATTTTACTACGTCGAAAATCTAGAAGCATCTGTCTGGCTTCATACGTGTGGATGATGTATATTTCCACAAAATTGAGATTTTACGTCTTGCGGTGATACTTAATAGGGATATTCTATATGCTCATCCAATCGAAACTGCTTTTATCCATTCGTTATCTTTGATCTATTACATTGCTAATGTCTTATCTCATATTATAATTACCTAATTAGAATTTTCATTCTATCTTATTAAATGAACGTTACATAAGCTTATTAAATAATGATCTACGATCGTGTAAATTCACTTGTACCTAATAAGACATCTAAAGTGCAAAGGTATCGATATCCACCGCATTTCTTTTTAGAGGTGCCTTTTTTGAGGGCTAAGAAGAAACCAAATGGAAATACTTGCATCCTGTTTATATTTAAAGATTATCAAAATAAATGAGGTTGCATACAAAAATTCCAATTTGATCTAAGCAAATATATGAAATAAATTGAAATGAATATTATCGATAATATAAGCTTCAAAAGCTTTAGTTTACAACTTTTATTCTGAATTATGTACTTTGACATATTTTTACGAATCCCTAAAAATGTCTGAGTTATCCGTTTGAATGTGCTGCAAGATTTTGGGGCGCTAAGTAAAATTGTATAAATCCTTGCGTGCTAGATGCTAGTAAGGCTACTCTTTGCAGCACACACAATATTCCACTGAAACTTGTGGTTGCATACATTAGGGAAGTAGCTGTGTAAACTATGCACCGCATTCTACTGTGCAATCAATGGAGAAAGTCAAAGTCATTCGACGATTTCCATAAAGCTCTTTGCGAATTTGTACAGAGCATAATCTTTATTGTTCTATTTGTCGTAAGGGTGAGTGTATCTTTTGTTGTCTACCATTTACCAGTTGTCTAAATTGGTAGGAAATATTCAATAGCCTTTGAGTGAAGAAACTGCATTCGCCATTAGCATTAGTACACTATTATAATTTTGACCTACCGTATGAAACTTGAGCGTTTTTGATATAACTTATCGAACTTCAAATTATTATTTTGATTACAGAATGCGTACTAAAACAATTGAAATTACGCATTTTGAAGTTATTGGACATTTAAAATATATAACAGAATTTAAACGCATATTGTTTATTTAGTCACATTTAGAAGAAATTACTAAGGGTAGCAAGCAGCAAGTTTTAGTTCACGTGATCTGCTCAGTTACTGGAGCAGATCTTCAAAATGAAGGTGAGCAATTATAAAAACTGCAAGAATCATGTTTCTTCAACGAATATCTCAATCGATCAATGACCAAAGTCGGCTGCAAGTAATTTCTTCTCTCGGGGTAGAAGTTTACAACGTTATCGTTTTTGGAGCAATCTTTACCATATGTTTGAGCAGTTCATAAAAAGATACTGAATCAGTTAGAACATGATTTTACTGCTGCTGGTTTTGCGTTGCACAGAAGAAATAACTATTTGACTCAACGGTTAGTTCACTCAGCTTAGATCTATGTTGAGCATAAAAATAACTGCGCTTTAAACCAAAATGATTTCTTAAATCGACCCATTAGGATTTTATATTTATTTTACCTCCATTCTATTGTTAATACTGCCTCATAAGTAGCAAATGAGCATTACATCTGTCAATTTACTATCCAATTTACTAAATCTCAATCCTCTAACTTTATTCTACTATGTAATCTTGCATAAATCAACAGTAAGGTAAATAGCAAAGTTAACGCTCTCTCTGGCGCAGTTGCCGCCGCCGCTTACGAAATGGCCGCCGTTACGGCAAAGCTTAGGGACGTAGAAACATCTCAAAACCCTTAAAATAAACTGTATGTACCTTTTGTGGAGTCAAAAGGTAGTGACGTAAGTGTTGATAATACAGATTAGAGACGTAAGCGACGGCAACGGCTGTGGCAGTGCACGTCAATCAGCCTATTTGCCCTGCTACTCCTGCTAGCAACGATTAACAACTGATAATTAGTAAATTTTTTTGGAATGTTAGTTTGATCAATGTGCTTCATAGTTAATTTGACATCAATTTGGCGCACTACTACTGATGGTCAATATATGATTACTTGTTACCTTAAGGGGTTGTTGCACTTCACAATTACTTGATATTCACTGCATAATACTTCTATATCAATAAAATGAACCAATACAAAAAGCGGTACTGTTATACTAATTCTCTTTCGCGATAGCATTATCATAATTTTTGTTGCCATTATACGTTGCACAAACATTACCAACGGCAGTGTTTCTAACTAGTGCAGTCACTTGGTGGTTTAGCGGTGAAAAAAATACAGAAGTGTTTTCTAATTTGTTTTTTATTTTTTTTTGGGTACTAAGTCCGAATTTAAACTTTACGTCCGTTAAAGGTGCCGCATCATTAAAAAATTGCAAAAATTTGCCAAAAACCCGCTCATTTTGAGGTTCTTTGCTTATAACTCAAAAACAGTCCATTTGTCAGATAAATTATTAGTATAAAAAATGAAGTACAGAAAATTTAAAAATTAAATTTTTTGCGCAATTTTTTTGTCAGATAAATGGTTTGAAAGCTGCAGCGCGATTAAATTTAGTAAATTTTCGGCCCAACAAACGTCTATATCGCATTTAATGATAGAGATCAGTATAGAGGTGTTTTTGATGAATTTGGATGGCTACCCGAACAATTATTTTATTAATAAGCTATAATTATTTGTAATTAAATTATTAATACTATTCAAATAGATTATATCTTGAATTATATGCATTTGTTCAGTTGTAAATTAAGAAAGTGGAGACAATTGTCTTTGTGCTTCGGGCGAAACATTTAAAAACGCTACATTGGATCTGGCGCCAGATGCATTCCTTCATTTCCTTTCCCCGCTCTGCTGATATTGAGAGTTAGTCCGCTTTTAACCACTATAGTAGCCTAGTCGCTAGCGATAGTATACTACGTATCTAAGTCTGTTTATATATGTAGTTACTGTCGCTTCGAGAGTGCGCTATATGTGATAGAACGTTGGAGGAGGGGACACAGACAACTATTACAAAAGAAAAGGGTTTGGCATATTTTGTAAAAGCAAGTAAAAAGAGAGGTGATAGTTAAATGTTTCTCTTTAAAAACAAATCATTCCTTAAAGTGTATGAAAATTGTAGAAAACAGTACTACCCAAGAAAAATGTATCGCTGCCTTTCTCAAGAGGACCCTGCAGGGTATCACCGCAACACAATTGCGCTCATCTGTACCAATGTTTGCTTTCAAAACTCATTGGCTTCTGTGTTGCAAGAAGGTGCCAACCAACTATGCAGATAAACAGAAAAAACCCAACCATCGAAACGTGATCCTGTGTATTCAGCGAGGAAGTTAGCTGCGAAAGAAGAGGTTTTGCAGCTGTTAAAAAACAGTCATGATGAGGTTGCACGGAACTTGACTTGGTGTCTGCTGAAGGACAGTATCAGATGTCTTGCATGAAAAATTTGTAGTCTCCCACAAATAGCGGATATCACAGAACGTGGCAGACCGAGAGAAAAGGTAGATGTAGCAATCCAAGGAATTTACACTTTCCTTGAAAACAGCGATGAAGAATATCAGTTTTCATTGGAGGATCTGATAGTACAATAAATGTGATTATAAACCTCATCCCAAGACAGTATCAGCACGTCTTCTGGGAAAATACGGAAGTGATGTAATCGTTTTATCAAATATGCCTTATGTCGTGTGTTTAAAAAATACAGTGTACAAAATCATTGCGGATTCGTGGTATTAGCAAAAGTGTCCATCTGAAAAAAAAGAGAAACTTCGGATTGTTCAAACAGCAGCTGCCATTATTATTAAAGATATATGGTCCCAAATATACGATTCTGCTCAATACGCTCCACCAGACAACTTCTTTGAAGGGGAGGCAGATCTCATTCCGGATACTCTTCGAGCTTTTACTGATGCCGTTGTACTGAACAAAAAGCGTGGAGATATTGACAAATGGAAAAGGAAATCAACGGCTATTGCACATAGCTTGCTTAGTATGGTCAGTTCAAAGTCGTTTCTATCTCCTATTCAAGTCGGTCTGTACAAAAAGTATGTTTCTCGCAAATTGATCGATGTGTTATCATCCATGGGATTTTGTTCCTCATACAAAGAAACTACGCACTTTAAAATATCATCTAACAAAAGTCCCACACTGGAAGTTAACAAGCAGGCTCTTTTTCAGATGTTGTGTGACAACGCAGATTTTAATATCCAGACACTTGATGGACGCAACACGTTTCATGCAATGGAGGGCATAGTATACATAACACCAAAATATGCAGTGGCCCCTGCTCAAGACATTTCTCGTCTCAAAAATATACCTTCAGCCGAAATGGTTGCAAGTATCGGAGAGGTTCAATTGAAACATTTTGAGCGGACAAATGATGTTGGCTTGTCTGCAATCAAAATTAAAGATCTCAAAGAAATGTTCTCACAAGTGGATTCTGTTTTCCCTTCCGTTTCAAACTTAGTGTGGCTGTATAGCAGGTATAAGGAACTGTCAGTCAGTGGTGGATGGAATGGTTTCATGGAAGAAGTGACAAAACACATACCATACGAAACCACATTTGTCGGCTGCCAACCATTTATCAATGCTTCTCCGAGTGATTACGATACAATCTTCACAGTTTTGATGTGTGGTGCCCAGGTGACTAAATTATTAAATCATACAACAAATCTAGTTACATTTGATCAGCTACTGTACTGGAAAGCCCAAGAGATGATAGCAAGTCGTGCGGGAGACCCTGACTTATCAAACGTAGTTTTAAAACTTGGTGGCTTTTATTTGTTAATTCCATGGGAGCTGTGGGATACATCATAGGCGGACGCGGCCTCACTGAACTTTTTAATTCTGTACACGCTGTTAACAGTACTGAGAAAATTATGATCGGACATGCCTACGGATGGACTGTTAGAGCTCACACACTGGCAGATACAGTTTTAGCTAAACTGATCATGGAGTCTATCACCATCTCCCTTTTACTTGAACTTAAAATGGAAGAGATATTGTACAGTGGAGACCTATGAGAGTTTGTCACACTAGACTTCAGAAAAAGTCTTCAAAAACTGAAAGAAGATTTTTAAGCCTAGGTACGACGATTGGCACATGTTGGACCCACTGCCACATTGTGGATCCAATATTTTAAAATGATCACCTTGATAATGAAGTTCATTGAATCAGAAAGAATGGGTAACTGGAACCTCCATCTAGAAACCATAAACAACATGCTTCCATATTTTCACGCGAGTGGACATTTCTTGTGCGCCAAGTGTGCTCATATGTATTTGCAGGATATGCACGAATTGGAGCACACCATGCCACCAGAGGGATTCAAATTTTTCACATCAGAAGGAGGATTCACAATCCGGCGAAGTGGTGAGTTGTGATGCGGAACATGAAGTGATATGTGCATTGAACAAAATCTTATGAAGCACATGAAAACAAAGGGGATTAACTCGAGGTCGTGGGGTCAGTGAGTATTTTGTCAAGGTGGACACAAGGAGTGACCTCTCTTTAACAAGTTTGCGATGAAATGGAACATTTCTGTGGGGTCAATTTCGTGACTTTAGGGCAACATGTGGACAGCAGAGACTCTAGAATTAGCCGAGATAATAAAAATGTAAAAAATGTTAGAATGGTTCCGCCAGCATCTACCTTTTCCGATTAGTAGTAAAATAACTTTTCAGGTAACTATTTAATTCATTAAAAACACCTGTATAATAATCGTTCTTAAACAGAATAGGTGTGAAACACGAGCAGAGCGTCATCACTAGATCCTATTTAGCAGATGCTTTGGGCCGAAACTTTCCCAAACTTAAACGTGTTGTAGCTTCCAAACCATTCATCTGACAAAAATGCGTGAAACATTTATTTTCTAAATTTCAAGTACTTAATTTTTTTATATTAATCATTTCTTTGATAAATGCACTGTTTTCGAGTTTTAAGCAAAAACATCGCGGAATTTTAGCAAATTTTTAAAATTTTATTAATGATGCGACACTTCTTTGCGGGTGAAAAGTTCAAATTCGGATTCACACCCCAAAAAACATAAAAAAACAAGTGAGAAATACTTCTGTATTTTTTCTCGGATCAAACCTTCTTAGACACCTTGCTCTTGTACTAAACAGGCAGTCAGCACTATTTAAACAATACCTGCGGGCAGCTCTATAGTTGTATTTGACAACAGACTTTGCGTTGCACCTTAAACAAATAAAGCTATGAAGTCAAAGGAAAACCACAAAATTCTTGACTTCAAGAATGAGATTGAACCTTTAGAACAGCAAATCTTGAACGAACAGGCTCCGAGTATTGTTTACTACAGAAATAATGGTAGAATTTTTACAGCCTTTTGGCGAATTTGTTAAAAGTATAATCGCCCAAGCATCTTGAATTCAATGTGGCTGATGAATTATTAGCATAATTTGTTTTTATTTAACGTAAACCAAAAAGAGTAAAAGATCAAAGCACCCCATTGCGAACTCTTTCCACACTCCACTATGCATTCACAGAAGGATACGACGTACGTTTTTATTTCTTTTCCAATACACCCGAAAACGGTTAATAGCAATCGCAATCACCCTGCATAATAACTGCCGTAAGAGGATAGCTTTTTATATTGACTTATCAAATCACTCTTGTTTTCAACATTTAATCTACAGCTTGATATTGAATCTCTACTTGGGTGACATGGATGATGAGTATTAGCTAATGAACTTTTTATGTCCAGAATGTACTCTATCCTCACTAGATACTTTACGAGTGTTAGTTTTTCCCGCTAGCAACCCTGGACGCTGCTGTGTAATCTACTACAGAACTAGGAAAATGTGTTCATACCTCATAAGACCTAGAAAGCTTACATAACATAATCATTTATTCTCACCCATTATTGATGTCTTATTGTTGCTTACAACTGAAGCACAACCCTAAAATGGCAATGCATGTCAAGTTGATATAGATCTCGCACTCCTAAGAGGAAATCCGGTTTTCCAAACTTATACGTTTTCTGTTTTTCTCAATAAACTAATAAATCTTCCGACTGTAAAGAAAGTAAAAGTTCTTGACTAATGTCGTGTCGCAGCCTGATAAATTAGTCTAATTTATCTCCGGCTATTGAAGCAGAAGTCTGCATCAATAATCCATTTAAATGAATTCAAATTTTCTTATAGGAAGTGCAAATGTGGCCTTAGGAATTGAAAGCAAAGTGTATAGTGACTAGTAACTATAAACCGGAAACACAAGCTTAAAACAAATCAAAAGTTGTCACTCTTAAAGATAATCGAGAACAGTTAGGTACCACAGTATTAATAACTCATGTTATTGAAAAAAAAGAACATAAATTTCAAACAATTAAATTTATACGTCATTTTAACCTTTTAATAAGGAAATGATTCTAATTAATAAAATAAGTCGCAATTTTGCAATTTATAAAATTCAAAGTGGACGCTGCAATAATTTAAAATCGCCTAAGAATTTAAAAATCACATTAAATAATTTATTTTCGGATAACAATCCGCTTTAATCCATTCAAATATGACTAACGAACGAAAATATATCATAGACAATTAGTTCAGATTATATAGAATACTAAGTGAAACAAAAATGATTTTTAGTTAATAAACATTGAATTAGGTAAAGATTACTAATGATAAAATTTTAGTTTTATTAATTAAAACGTAGAAATGTAAAATGCCTTTTAACAATGTCATTTTCCACAAAAATTTATAACTAGGATCATGAAATGAGGAGTTTTCAAGCAAGTAAACGTGGTTGGATTACTATATGACGCCAAATTTACTGAACTATTTATTCACTGACGAATCGTTTTAACAAAATTGGCATCTACTGTAGAAAGAAATTTTAGTGCCGAAACAAGGGAAACCTTAGTACAAAGTGACAGAATATTGCTGCAGAGGTGGAACGTACCCCATCTGTTGGCTAGGTAATAAAATCGTTTAGCACATAGCAGCTTTAAAGATAAATAAGTAGCCAGTAACCAAAGCGCGGAATCAATTTGTTTTGCTGTCTACACATAAAAGAGAACATATTATTTGGTTAAGATGGTATGAAATTTAAGGTCTACCAAATAATAAGTAATTTAAATGCAGATTGAAAACAGAGCACTTTATAAATTAATATAGTGTTCTAGTATAAGGGATCTCATTAAGTGATTATTAAATCAATGCTATGGAGGACAGAAAACTAGGGGCAACGGACAATGAACAGAAAACCAAAAACACTTTAAACAATACAAAATCAAGTTTCCGCTACAAAGGTCCAACCATACAAATAATTAAAAACTTTTCACTGTCATAAAAATAATTTAAAAACCGTGTACCGCTATAAATGCATACAAACCAATCAATTATATTTAGTTTAGAGAAAAAAACAACATTTTGAATGCAAAGCTGGTAGAGTTTCGTAGAAATCGGTTTTAAAAGATGTTCACATCTATATGAACCTGTTTAAAACTATATAAATTTTGCAATTTGTTTAACAACATCAAGTTATTAAAATTATATTTAGGGACTGGAATATTTATTATATGATGCACAGCAGTATTAATATTTTTACTAATTGATATACAGATCTTCCTACTTTTATGCTCAATACAATAAATTCAATTAATATAAAAAATGGAAACTGGTTATCCAGTAAATCAGAAAGGCATGCTACGGATTAATTTACGTAACACGTAGGAATTGCAGCAAAACTACAAAGAGAGAATAAAGAATATTACAAAAAGTCCTTTTGTTCCCCCAAGTCCGGACTACTTATAACCTAAAGGCCTCCATGACTAAATAGTGTTTTTTTAGACGCAACCTGATAATTCTTAGAACAAACCGCACTAAACCAAGAAACGGGAAAGGAAAAGTAGTCACAATTAACAGACTACCTCAATATTACGTGCTCAGCTATTTTCTGCAGCACTTCTCGTCAGCAAGATATTTTGTCGGAAAGTAAAAGACTTTCCTTAACCTAAAATCATATAGTCCTTAATTAAATTCTACGTCTTAAAATATAGTTTAGTTTAACTAGCTATTTTTTAATTTTCTTAAGTATAAATATCTTAATATATAAAACTTTCTGCACAAGTAAGTATCAAAATCTTACCTTGCCTGTTTGGCATCTAAATTAAACAATGTTTTTTTCAATACTTAACTGCAAAGCTAAAGCCAGGTAAGTTCTTTTTTTCAAATTATACTTTTCAAAGAAGTTATACAAATCCGTTTCAAAATATCAAATAATTAAAATTCTCAAAAACTTTTGTCCAATTATATGAACAAAAGGATAATTTCCCAAGATAACTTCAAGATAGATGTAAAATCCCAAGATAATTTTCAAAGCTAACCCTGAAATATATCTAAAACCTTAAGATAATTCCCAAAGGTAACCCGAGATAAAGGCAGAATTCTAAGAAAATTTTCAAAGATAACCCAAAAATAGAAGTAGAATTCTAAGATAATTTTAAAGATAACTCCACGATAAGGGTAAAATCCAAAACTAATTTCCAAAGGTTATCCCAAAGTAAAGGTAAAATTCCAAGATAATTCCCAAAGGCAATCCCATAATAGAAAGGCAACACCCCTAGATTAGTCCCAAAGATAACCCCAAGATAAAGGTAAAATGCCAAACTAATTTTCAAAAATAATTCCAAGACAAAATTTTAATATACATAAATCTTAATTTAGAGAACATCCCCGTAGAACAGTTAAAAATGCACAAGAAACCGGCTTACCGTAAGCACAGGATCGCCTGTGCCCCAGGTATGAAATCGAGAATATGCCATTAGCTAACAAATTAATAACAAAGACACCGCTACCGTTAAAGCTAAGGACAGTGGAGACGCATGGCTGAAAACAAAGTCCGCATAGCGTGATCCAGTGCCGTGGGTTGCCTAGTTCCCAGACCATAAAGCGACTAACAGAAAAGAAAAGTTAGATATAAGTAAAGGTATTAAAAGAACAAAGCTGGAATCAGTTGTATGCCATAGAAGCTTCCGAGCGAAAAAAGAGGAAGTAGAGCTCGCTTTGAGCAAAAAATGTAGACAAGCGGTTACTTAACCAAAGCCGAGACAGTAACCCTGGGTGGAGAAGAACCACTCATATATAACAGGTGGTGGTGGGAATTAGAACAGGACCGTCGGAGGAAAAACTAAGGTCGAAAAGCAGACCGCTGGATGTAAAAGGATTAAGTTTTCGGATAAGCGTCCTATAGGAAGTCCGAAAGAATATCTGCCTAGCAAAAACAACACCACTCTGGGATTCTCAAGAGTAGATTTACTCAACCCAAGGACATAAAAGAAATTAAAAAAAAAGAAATCGATATATAGTAAACTCACACCACCATAATCGGGATAGCATTAAAAAAGGCGACCTCTGGCCCATATTTTAAACAAAAAGAAAACTGCAATGACATTTCTAAGTAACAAATAAAAGTAAATTGAAGACGAACATATTAATAAATGCAAATTATAGAATGAAAACACAAGAAAAGGAAATTCAATGTTTTTGCAGATGTGAAAATTGACTTTTGCAGCCTAGGCATGATTTTCGACCACCATGTGCACACAATTCTAAAAGCACCAACTCAACGTAAGCTTTGACAAGTCATAAAGCTTTATTGCGTTATTCATTCCAAAGCTATATCAATCATAAACGGAGGGAAAGTAAAGGTGTAGAGAAAGTGCAATACAAACAGTATCAGAGAAATTTGCGAAGATATCTTGAATTCTTATGAAGTCAAAAAAATTGGATAAGGGTAAATTGTACAGATGATAAATTGAGGTTGATAAACAAAAAAATATTTGAAAAAATTGTCAAAAGAATAAAAAAATTATAAAAATTAAAATGTTTTACTTATTTAAATATTAAAAGTAGAAAAAGTTTTCAACGTGAGATAAAAAAAAAATAAGTAAAGGTAAACTAAAACAGATATTATGGGGTACACAACATTTTATAATACAAAATATATTTAAAAAGGTGAGCAAAAGGAATTACTTGTTGTGGAAGAACATTACCAGCAAATGGTTTTATATCCCTTATATGCCAGTTCTCTTGCGGTTTACCATCAAAATCTTTGAATTCACAGATAAGTGGACTAATAATCCGTGTCAGTACACATAAATAAATTTTAGAAGTAATTTAGCAGAAAATTTTTCCGATTAAAAACAGATTGTTTTTGTTTCTAAATGTAGATACATTTTTTAAAAGATTAGACTTAATTTTGAAAAAAAATCTAAGGAAATCAATTCAGGTTTTTATTAGTAACTTGACAAATAAATCATTAAAAGATTAAGTCAATAAGTAAACAAAATATGCAAAGAGAAGAATTTTACCAACGGTTATATAAATACAATATTCTACCATTTAAATGGAAAAAGAATAATTGTTAAATATGTATAATGTAAATATGTATAAGTAAAGATCACTATAAAGTAAATATTTAAAAAAAGTTTAAAGAAGATTGTGAATATTAATTCTACGGAAATATACATAAAGAATAAATATTCACAAATTTAAAGACAGAGAAATTTTTTTTAGTAATTACGGATAAGTAAGTCATTTATTCAAAAAATATTAAAAGAAATACCCTGATATTTCAACATATGCCAATCTGTATAAGACTATTATCAAAATAAATTATTTATAAGTTCGTACTAAACACGTGCTCTAAAGGCGCTATTAGGTAGAAAATTTTAAAACTTTACACACGAAAACTTGTAAATTACGTAAAGCTATTTACAAAAAACTACAATTTCAAATCCTTGTTTTATTTGAAAGCTCGAACATTAATGACTATTTGAAAAAACCAATCTATGTACAAGAAAAATACGTTTTCCCTGTATTTTAAAGTATTTTACAATAACTGCGCGGACTAGTACGAAATCAAACCGCAGTAGGTCACGCGCAATGTATTCCATAGTATCAAAACCCACAAAAGTTTTGCAATAAAGAACGGAATTGTTATTGGATTTATTTTTCTAAAATTTTAAAAATACCAAGAGAGCTTCTACTTTTATTTAATATTTAAGCGAATTATTTTCTTGCAAAATTGAAAGATATTTTCTAGTTTGGTAAAAAGGTTGACATTTCAGTTTAACTGGTAATTTTAATCTCAAAATAAACAAGTATTTGTAATCTGCGGTGTTTGCAAAAATAAATCTAGATTTTAACAGACACAAGAAATAACGTTGCACACTCTTTATAATACGTTGTTATTAGTAGTTTGCAACGCAATCGATAAATTGTATTGTTATTACTAAGAAAGATAGAAACAAACCTTTAACATTTTGTAATTAATAAGAGATATTGTATCATAGAAAACGCACCACTGCTGCACATTGATACACATTCTTTCTGGCTTTATATTTAATACAGTAAGTTCAATGTATATAAAAAAAATGGAAACTGGTTAAACAGTAACTGAAAAGGAATGTTAAACGTTAATTCACTTAATACGTAACAATATACAGAAATTTTGTAAGTGTACATTTGACATAGGTTACTATAATAGATATGTCTGTAAACGTTGTCACTTTATTAATAGCAAACTCGTATTGATGGTTTAAAATATATTTGAGTCTAAAAAGTTAATATATTTGTTTATTTATGTTAAAATGTCTATTAGAATAAAATCATTAAATAAATTGGATTGGCAGGGGCAGTAATTTTCGTGTCCTCTTCGAAGTTCCGACTAAAATCCTCTATACTTCTATTTTTGGGGGCATATGAAATGTTTGGAATATTCTCAAGAAATTAGTACTCGTGTAGAATTGTGGCGGCGAATAGTTAATTCTGCTAATTTCATTAACAATCAGCCGAACATATTTTTTAAAGTAAGAAGATTGTTCAGCAAAAGAATCGAGAACTGTATTGAAGTAAATGGGAGCCACATTCAACATTTATTATAATTTTTAATATTTTTAATGACTCGTATTGTACTTACCTACTGTAATTGTTTGGTGTTAAGTTGTTACTGCTTTCGTGTTCAACTTTAAATATCTCTAAAAATAACAGCTTTAGCGTTATAAACCAAGAGTATCTTATTTACGTCGAAAGCATTGGGGGATTGAATAATTGTACTGACACGACAATTCCACCAGTGGCGTAGATTTTAGAGAAGGAAACTGCGTCTGCACACCTGCCGTACGTCTCTGGTGATAACCAATCGGAAACCTTTAACACATATGTTGTAAAGTATCATAGCTGTCCACAAAGTATGATAAAAACTTTTTGAATAGTTTTACAGTAATGAGCAAAAAATATTTTTTTATTTATTATAAAAGTCCCGTATCTCAGTAAGGAGAAATATTTTACCAAAGTATTTTAGATTAAATCTTCATATTTTGGACGCAAGATTTTCCAGTTAAGATATGTCTCATTATTAATGAACACTATGTCTAGATAAAACGTATCTGTTTTATAGTTCAGTAATATTTGATGTTATTATTGTATCTACAACAGCTCAAAATGCGGTTATCATATAAACACTCCGGATAACGTCAAATCGTGTCTGCAAAATTAAAACAACTGTATTTTCAGTGCGGTGTCATCTAACGGAAATATTTTGGACTAGATATTCTTTTCTCTTGTATCACATGAGGTACATTTATCATATAGTAAGAAAATACATTCTTAGTTTACTATCTACCAAATTTATTATCTGTAACTGATATGATGCACTATGCAGCAAATGATTAACTTATTAAAAATTCAAGTAAGCCTAATAAAGGGACCACGCAGTTATTTAACCAAAACCTTGTATTGATTTAAAGATTTAAAAAACACAAATGTTCCTCAACAAAATATTTGGCTCCTAGAAAAAGGATACATACACATATAAGTTAAAACTAAAGATTTAACGCTATAAAAGTTCTCTTATAATATAAATATAAACCATATTTTGCTTATAACTTTGAGTTATATTCTGAAAAAGAAATTATCCTGCCAAATGTATCTGACTTCGGTGCTGTAGCAAATATTGTCGTAAGGCTTTGTAGAAATATTGAACATGATAAAAAGTAGAGTCCATCTTTTGATAACTACTATAGTACAATGCCACTAGCATCTTATTTATACAAAGAAGGAATACCGCGTTTGGGTACTATAAATAAAATTGAATTATTGTAAATTACCATCAGAAAATGATATGAAGAAGAAAGACGACGTCACAGTAATGAACATTTTGGGGATTTAAATAATGTAGATATTTCAACTCTTGGATGGAAAGACAATAAATTTGTCACAATTGTCTCAAATGCTGTAGACCACAGTACATTGAGTGCTAAAAAAGGTTTAATAAATCGAAAAGAAAAAGTCGATGTACTTTGTCCATATGTCGTAAATGAATATCAAAGCATATGAGAGGGGTTAATTTACTTGAGAGTATAATATGTTCAGACAAAGCAGTAATTCGAAATAAAAAATAGTATTTACGGATATTCTATCACATAACAGATATAGTTCTTACAAAAGCTTGGCTCTTGCACAGGAGAGTGAACATGAAGAAGAATGATGCACGAAAGGAAAAACATTTTACATTTTTCTGAATATAGATAAGAGGTATTACTATGTTTATGTAGTGAAGACCCTCTACATTTTAAATGAAAGGCTGGCAGATCCCAGCTGAATCAGTGGAACAGCAGTTGATCTAAAAAAAGAAAAAAGGGTCAAAAGTAAACGTTCGGCCAAAGAATGTAAGAATGAATGATATTTTTTACATCCCAATATTAACACCAGTGAGACACGGGTGCAAGTTATCGACATGTAATCATTTATGTCATAACTGTGTGAAGAATGTGTAATACATTCATGTTTGAACAAAAGTAATAAATGTTTTAAATCTTTAAAGGTTAATTAAATATAGAAACCTTGCCACAATGTATCATGTTTGTTACAATACTAAAATTATGTTTATTTTTCCGAAAGCGTTTTAATTTTTTAAAATTTTTTTCCTTCAAATAAAATGTAAAAACTGACATTGTTTCAATCTTTTATCCCTATTTAAAAAATCATGCGGTGAAGAGTTCTTGTCTAATATATTTGTAATATATGGTCTGTTCTACTTTAGTTCTGTTATCAACATTCTAGAGAATGCAGTTATTCATTGCCATTGAATATGTTGCCTTTTAATCTTTCTTGGGAATAAAACCACTTATATTTGTTAAAATGATCTTTATTTACGTTTCGATCCATGACCTAGGATCGTTGTCAAAATAATATTAAAATTTAAGTTTGACATTTATGACACAAATTGAAGGTGACATTGATTTATTAATTTTTGATTTGAATACATTAGGTGAAAATTTTAAAGTTTAGAAGAATATGTACTTTCAATTTGTGTTGCGTCCTGGGAACGGTTTTTTAAGGTAGCCAATACGCCTAACGTGAAATCAACTGATTAATCTTTATATAATCAAATTCCATATAATTCAATAACTTGATGGTTGAAACATTTTTAAACATATTTCTGTTTGTACGGTTGAGGGGGTGGTTATTAAAAAGTGTGTGATTACGTTACCGTAAGGCTTAAGCAGCCGGGGGCTGCTAATATGCCTATTGTTATGCAATTAGTTGTTGTATGTATATATAGAAATTATGTATGTTGGCTGTATTTCACGTTAATATCGCGAGAAAACCCAGGAAAAACTTACAATGCTACCTAGATATTGGGGGCATTTGATTTTCATTTGTAATTTCTTTTGTTCTTTCTTTTAGACCTATCGTAAGCTCCATAGATTCACCATGCCATAATTCAGCAAAATTTCTCCTAAAAATTATAAATCCATTAGCAGGAAAAACGGACCCTTTCATAAAAAACGACTAACACTTTTTAGAAAAATTGTAAGTTTTGATGTAGTAAATCTCTTCACAAATGTCCCTGTAAACAAAACCCTTAATATTATAAAAAAACAAACTAGAGAATGATGACAACCTTAAAGAAAGAACAAAACTAAGTATATCATCAATTATGGAATTACTTGGTTGATGCGTCAATACCCCATATTTTCAAATAAGTGACCAATTCTAGAAACAGAGCTTCGGAATGGCAATGAGAAGTCCACTATCACCATTCTTTAGTAATATATTCATGGAGGAATTCGAAAAAGATATAATATTCACACAAGAATTGAAACCACTAATCTGGTGAGATACGTAGATGATGTCTATGCTATTTAGGCTCATAATACAGAACTAATTAAAAACTTTGTAGATTCAATTAACGAAATAGAACCAACTATTAAATTTACCTATGAATTACATGAAAACTTCCATTTTAGATATTCTACTTAGAAAAAACGGTGCAACAATTAAAGCATCAGTATACAGAAAACCGACACATACAAACTGATAGTTAAACTTCGATTCAAACCACCCACACTGTGTCAAACGAGGAGTTATCAAAACCATGTGTGATAGAGCAAAATTAATATCATCAAACAAAGCAATTTTAAAGAAAGAGAAAAATCTAATCAAATGTACACTAATAAAAAACAAGTATCCTAAAAGAAGAATAGAAAAAGAAATGAATAAAGTACCAAAAATAAAAAAAAAAGAAAACATAAACAACGATACGCATAAAAAATGCTCTCAATGCCATACATAAAAGGATTCTCCGAAAAAATCCAAAGAATAGGAAACAAATTTAAAATCAAAACAGTATTTAGAACCAACAATACACTAAGAACACAACTAACAAAAACAAAACCTAAGAACGCACAACAAAGTTCAAAAACTTGCATCTACAAAATATCGTGCGAATGTAACAAGTTTTGCATAGGGGAAAGTACCAGGCCATTTGAAGTTAGATTAAAAGAACAAAGATCATATATAAAAAATAGAAAATTCAAAAAATCCATGATTTGTTAACATGCATGGTACTTCAGTCATAAAATAAAATGGGAAAATGCAATAATTATTGACAAACAAAAGAACCGCCAAAAACGAAAAATCAAAGAAGCTGCTTAAAAATAAAAATAACAGCGTAGCAAACGAATCTGTAACTTTTAAACAATGGATTCTATTACTAGAACAAATAACAAAAGAAATCGCAACTGCAAATCAAATGCCGCCAATATCTAGATAGCATTGCAAGTTTTTCCTGGGTCTTCCTTGCGAAATTAACATGAAATACAGCCTACATACATGATTTCTATTAATACATACAACAACTAATTACATAACAATAGGCATATTAACAGCCCCCGGCTGCTTAAGCCTTACAGTAACGTAATCACACACTTCTTTAATAACCACCCCCTCAACTGTATAAATAGAAACATGTTTAAAAATGTTACAACCATCAAGTTATGGAATTATATGAAATTTTGACTCTATAAAAATTAATTTGCTGATTTCACGTTAAGCGTATTGGCTACCTTAAAAAGCCGACCCAGGACGCAACACGATTTAAAAGTACATATTTTTCTAAACTTTAAAATTTTCACCTAATGTATTCAAATCAAAAATCAATAAATCAAAGTCACCCTCAATTTGTGTTATAAATGTCAAACTTAAATTTTTTTATTATTTTGACAACGTTCCTAGGTAAATATAGATCATTTTAACAAATATAAGTGGTTTTATTCCCAAGAAAGAATAAAAAGGAATAATAAACAAACCACAACAAACATACAGGAAATATGTTGCTTTAAGAAAAAGTTCCATTTTCATAATCTGCATTTTATCTGTTTTGATACACCCAATTTGTCCCTTTTATGTTACACATTGACTGTTGTTGTTCAATGTGCTGCAAATTAACCTTGGTGTGATTTCAGATTTGATACATTTGTTAAAGGAACAGATATTTTGTATTACAGTTCTGCATTTCAGAAGAAATTCTAAATATCACATAACCAAGAAACTAGTACCAATTTTAGTAATTGGATCGCTTATAACGCTTATAACATAATTTTTGTTAATTTATACTTTTTCTAAAATTACTTCACGTTTTATATAAGCCTAACTACAATTGCTTTTGAACCTTCTAGATTCTTCACTTTTTATGCTTTGTATTGATTTTTTAAGTGCACACCTTGTAGCTGTCGCTCAATCCAATGTTAGTTTAATAGCTTTGTCTCTTTCGATTCTAGATTCGCGGCTCCTTTTCTACACTACTAACCAAATTATTCTACTAATACTAACTGTGTACGGGATCTAAATTTGCTGGAACAACTATGTGGTTTAACATACCAGCTATTTAATGTGGTGTTGTGGTACAATACAAAATAACAACTAAAATTCAATAACTGTAATCGGTAAATAACTATTTGTCAATAAGAACACTTGTGCTTGAAATTTCATTAGTTTCTGATGATTCTATTAAGCCTAATTGGGGCCAGTACTTTTGTAGTATGATACTCCAACATTTTCAATAACAGGTGATTATTTTAAGGAAGGTGTTTGGTATACGTGGATTTTCTGAATCTTTACATTCGTGTACTTATATTTTTTCCTGATTGGTCAGCATCTTCTTTCTGGTAAATCCTACCGCAAGTAAGTCTACACACATAATGTGTATCACCTTCATGTTACTAGAAAATGTATCTAAACGGGTCGTACATTTACTTGTCGTTTTTTGGGTTTTGTTAAATAGACTGTACCTAACATCTAAAAAGAATTTTTGAGTATATCATAATTAGATGCGGGTATACTTACTAAAAACTATATCGTACTATTGTATTACAGACACTTTAATGATATAGAGGTGGAATAGTTATTTATGTAACAAGTGAGTAAAGTATTACGTTTCTCATGAGTAGGAAAGTTTGACCGCACGAACCGAAAGCGAGTGCAGCAATTCCTAGGAGTGCAAAAAAGTTACCTTACTCAAGAGTTTTATACAAGATTTTTTCTACGTCCGTAGATAAATAAATTCGATAAAATCGTCATTTATTTTTATTTATTTAGTAACACTAATATTAAATATACAATTTTGAGCATTAATAAATTGTAGTGAAGTTGAAGTTAAAGGTGCTATATTAGTGTTCAAATTGTCAACATTTAATGAGTTTATAGAAATAATATCTTCTACAGTCGTAGCTATCTGATGACATATAGCGAAGTATGTAAAGCACACTACGTTGGCACAAACATTTTTAACTGTGTTAAAAAATGACACGCTACGGCTCTTTTTTTAACGCAAAAGCGTGAAAAAATGAACTGCTAGAACACTTTTTAACACTTTTTTGATCGATTCAATAGTCACATACTTTATGAACGGAAAATAATTTTAAAAAACGTGTTTTATAACGGACGTAGAAAAATTACTTTAAAAGAATTGTCGGTAAATGTTAGTTTTTCTTTTAAAATCCAACGCACAACTCACAAAAATTCAGCGCACTTGTTTGAGGTGCAAAGAGTGATTTATTGGTTTATCGACCAACACAAGTTTTTTACTATATTTCCATATCTTTACTGTGGTTGTGAATAATTTACCGACCACATCGAAGCATCGACGCTTTTAAATTGTTAATAAAAATCTTAAACGTCTTCTAGGTACTTTATGCAGTTTTAAACCTTGAGCACGTTTCACGATCTTTTTTTGTTAATCGAATAACTTACTTGAAATATAATTGTTTGACTTTATAACGCAAAATGTCCCGAACTTACTTCTGACAAAAATTTTCACAGTCCATTTAATACAAAAGGTATATTCAGAAAACGCAACAATTTATCTTGCTTTAAAGCAAAGCCCATTAGATATTCTACAGTTCGGATATCAATTTTTGTCTGGCGGCTATTTAGAAATAATGAGCCATAAAACGCTTACATTTATACAAAATTTCTTAATAAAGTTTTATTACAGACCTTAATGGCCCTTTCGTCTTTTAAGCATTTTAGTATTCCGGATTTAAAAAGAAGGATTTTGTATTACCCTTTTATATATACCATAATTTTAAGAAGTTCTTCGACGAATCTGTTTTCACCAAAGCTGATATGCATCGACAAATAGAAATCGGTTGCAATGGAGACAATTGTGTACCTTAATATGAAATTATTCTTATTTACCTGATATTGTCTAAAATTGGATTTTTATACGCTTGACTGAAGAACATACCTGACCGCAAATGCAAAATCTCTATCAAATCTTGTATGTGGTGTTTATATCTAACTGAAACCATTTTTCACAGATACTATACTCTTGCTTGCGGAATGATGATATTGGCGGATCTGTGGATCAGACAGATTCACGTATGACTGTTGATGTCAAGATCCTGGGTTTGATTCCTGACGCGGACCGCTTGAAAAATGTTAGGCGAGCATTTTTTACAAAAATACACCCTCGTTTCAATAAGAGTTAAAATGTAGGTCCCGTCTGGAAATGTTGTCATTCACGTTAAAGATTCTTACCTTACTTGGAATAGCAAAGGTTCGGAAAAGTTTAAAAAATTCCCAAGTAAAAAACCTCGCTTCCTGTCCAATGCAGTACCTTCCGTTTGAACATTGGAAAGTCAAATACAGGAAAATCATAATATTTAGTTAGGTTTTCCAGCAGCTAACGTAATTATTTCAGTAGAGTATCTAGTGACTCCCCCTCACCGACCAGAGTCTAGTCGTGGTAAAATACGGTTACTCCTGCGGCTAACGGTGTGTATGTTTTTTATGTTAGGAAAGCATGTTATTGTGGCGCTCAACGTGAGAAACAAATTGGCTAGAGTCAAACTCACGCTCTGATTTTACTACCCTGCACATTGGCAGAGGGTCAAAATTGTGACTATGAAGGTGTAATAATACATTTGGTTCATCTAACACGTTTGACTCAACCGGAACGTCTAAATCAATCATTTCTATTTTGCAAGCTACCTTCAACGTATGTGATAAAAACTTCGATTTCCTCTCCATGGCGCTAAATAAAGATTTAATCTTGTCGCTTAAATTGCTCTTAGTAATAGCTTGTTGTTCGTCTGTGTCTAAGACGCGTTGAAGCCTACCGGAAACATGTAAAAGTCGGGGGAGAATACGCTTATTTTCATTGGCACTATTCATGCTATCATAGTTATCTATGTCACGCTCAAGATTGTTTACTTTTGTGGTACAGATAATGAGTTGTTTCCCTACTAAAAATCCTAGTGAAGAATTAGAGACAAATTCGCAAGTTGTATCTGATTTTAATAAATCCTTAAGTAGTTTCCGCTTTGTTTCAACCGTAGCTTTTTGCAACTTTACACCTCTTATAGCTAATTCGTAACAAAGTGCATCTCCTAACAAGCGATAACAATCCATCGCAATATAAAATTATGTTTAAAAAAAACACGGTTTCCTAACACAAAAAACATACACACCGTTAGCCGCAGGAGTAACCGTATTTTACCACGACTAGACTGTGGTCGGTGAGGGGGAGTGGGAATTTGCACCAAGATACAAATAACCTAAGGTCGACACGGTGAACAAGAGTCTTGGAGAGCGCCACCTAAATCGGAACTGTACGCCTCCCGCGAAATCAATCTAGGAAATTTCTCACGCAATCTGTAGATGTTTAACGGACATAAAACTCGACAACAAGGAAATACAAGTAACATATAATCGTTTACTGACACAACTTATGGTTTCTAATATTCATAGGGTTGAACATAGACATCAATTTTACATCATAACAAAGCTTAAATGCAAGCGATTGGGTTAATGAAACCAACGTACTTTTCAATATGTACCTTACACTTATTAGAAATTAAATGGCTGCAGTATATTTTCCTTAGGTTCACTTTGTATAAATTTAAAATCAGTCGAACGCTGCTCGCGGTGGTACCAACGCTTGTGCGTACGATTATGCAGATAAAAATACCTATCAAACAAATGTGTACAATTATTCGTTGGTTAAATTAATTCCGACGCACAACTGTTACAAAAATGATATTAAAATAAATTACAATATTAGTTATAATGTGAGATGGCTCTATAATGTTATTTGCAGGTGGGAAGCCAGCATGGATACCAGATTAACGGCACGTACAATCAAAATATAATATGGAAAGATCTTACCAGAACAGGTCCTGAGCGCGGATATCGTATCTTGCAGGTACGCCTGAGTTTGTTTCAATAAAATACGTACATAATGTACCAGACTGAAATACCAAGCACTACAAGACTGCAAACTACAAAGCTGTAAAACTGCAAACTGCCAACTGTAAACTGCAAACTACAGCTGTAAAACTGCAAACTTCAGCCCTAAAATGTTGTAATTAGATGTGAACACACCTACTATTTACCTTACCGTTTTGCGGTTCCTTTTTAAAACGGGCTTAAGTCATAAGAACAAAACTCGATGCTATCAACTAGTTTTCAAATGTGTGTCCTACAAAGATAACAATTGTATGGAATTACGTGCACAAAAATTATAAATAACCTTACCTCGAACTTTTATAAAATTCTCAAAAGAGTAGAGCAAATATAAAATGTTCACTAATAATTCGCTCTTAAACAACGGATCATCAATTCCCCAAAATTAAAATAATAAAGGCGGAACTACAAATTAGTTCACAATAAGATGCGTGTTACCAAGCATCGAGGATCAAATTAAGAATAGAACAAATAATCACGACTCGTATTGAAGTGATAAGGATTAGTTTTATGCACGTTATCAACATACAAGAATTAAAACTTGAATTTATTAACGAAACTTGATAAATTACAATAAGGAAATAAACCATAGGCGTCGTATTTGGGAACGAAGTACGTATAAAAATTGGGAAACGCGTTATGTAAAATTGAACCGTAACAAATTTGTTAGAATATCTAACGATAATATCGATCATTTCGATTGTAATAATTCTTTTGAATGTATCTCCTAGTGATAATGTTTCTATGGATCCATGTGAGCTATTTCTTTGGCGATAAACATTGTGAGAAGGAGTTTGATGTGTTTGAGGTGGCGTTTCACTTCAAACGATTATGTCTTTCGCCATATACACAATTGCATTTTCTATACCTGCTTCATCTGCCGCAGACGAAACCGCCCTACATTTGGCTTACTAATGCTCCACCCTAATGTATTACTATAATCTGGAAGCTAGGTTCCTTTTTACGTGAAAATTTTGAATTTTGCCGAACCCGTGCTGTACAAGGGATTTTTAACGTGCGTAACAACATTTACACATGGGACCTACATTTTACATCTAATCCAAACGAGGGCATATTATTGTTAAAAATTCTCTCCTAGAATTTTCAAGCGCTTCGTGTTGGGATTAGTAGTCATGCTAGAACCTACCTAACCTACATAGCCGCCCTTGGCATACCAGCCGCTTGATTCGAGCTATCGCTCTCTCCTCATTCGAACGTCTCGTCTGCAGTTCCCACAACTGATGACAGCTCCTCAACAAAGGCCTCATTCGGCAGCCAGTCCTCGTCTTTACTGTTGTCTTCGGTGTAGTCACCAAGTAGATGTTTCAAATATTTATTTCTTTGAGCATGACTCAATCTGGATTGGATCAAAATTAGTCACAGAAATGTTAAAAATCAGTTACTTTTCACACAGCGATAAAGTGTAAACAGAAAAGAGGCGACGCTTTAGCAACGTGCTGCTGTGCATTCAACAAGAGTTCCTAGTTTACTCCCAAGTACACGTCTGTCCTCCTTAATGGTACGATCCGAATAATGCAAAATTCTGTAACCATTTGCCTTAATGCTAGAGAGGAAGCTACGTCACGCAATCTCTACTACTCACATTTTGAACATCTGTCAGCCGCCGTAGGTCAAAACTGACCGCGCGCTATAGGTGCAGCGCTCGGAGAATTCACTTCTATCCCTTTTCATATAAGCTGTAGTGGGCCAGGGGACTTGGGAGGGGCTTATATGGTTTTTGCTAATGTTTATTTAATACTGTAAATTGACTCCAGACGATTTTGTTCATATGTAACTCCGCAACTAATAAAACTAGTAGTTGGTACACGGATGCCTTAGGTGTGTAACAACGAAAAAAAGTTGGGTTTATACGTAATGGTTAAAGAAGATCTTAGTTTAAAAATGTTAGCGATTATTACCGATAGTTTCCGAACCGGTATTACAGCAGACTTAAAATTCTATGTAAAAATAGTTAGACATACTGGACCGAATAAATAAGTGTACAACGAAGTACGTTACAATGGTGTCAATAATCTAATTCCTATGTATACCTAGAACATCTTGTTCCTAAGTTCCAAATTGTCAACTTCTTTACATGTAAACACTCGTTAGAATTTAGGAAGCGCATTACCCCAACTATTCCAATACAACTTTTGAACTACTTTATTTGTATACTAAACAAAAACTACGTTTCACTGCCACCACGCTTAATATACGCCGAGAAGAAAGCTCCCATAAATCTAACAACCAGGGTTACAGATGCCATCCTACTCGCCAAGTTATAACCCCATTACTACTTTAATATTTTATCCTAAATTTTAAGATATTTGAATTTTGACCTCAAGCTCTCACCGCGCTTTTAGTTAAAAGCGTATGCAAATCAGGCTGTCTTCAAAGAGATGGTGCTTATTTTAATGTACTCTGTATCAACAACTGCTCACACAGCGTACATAAATTTACGCTGGTTATACTACGTGCATAGTTGCAGAGTGGAAACTTGTTTGTAAATCCAGAAAGTACTGAAGTTTAATGCTACATACCTATGTTTAAAGTAAGTCATAAGCTTTTAATGTGCTTAATGTAGTAAACTGTGGCAACTCATACTTAAGAATTACTTCTTAACAGAGGTCTAATTAAAGTGAGAAATAAACTGATGATCATCAGAAGTGTATGCTTGTTACGAAAAACAGTCTGAAGTTGTAGAAAACGGTTCTCTACACCATTTGTACAAATAATTCTTATATTTATTTTGAAATGTCTTATTCAGCCAGTTACATAGTTTAACGGTAGTTATTGACACCGAGAAGCATATAAGAATTTTTGTCGCTTATGGAGTAGAAAATTGAATCACGGCAGGCATGTGCTACTGTTTGTTGCAGACGCTTACCCTATCGCTTTCGGGAACTATTTGAATAAAACTTTTGATATCCAGATAATGGAGTTCTATACCTTATTTAAACGGAAAGCCCGTAAATGATTGCTTCAGTCCAATTCTAAATTTTAGTATTACCTCATAATGCCTGCCAGTATAAAACATTGTAAGCAATTCATATTAAATAAATGATACCAGAGACAGACCTAGATCAAAGCGTATACAACAGTCTGTTACGTTTACCTTCCGACGGTGTACAAAACCTTATGCCTTTTATTTCATTACTCATTCACATTGATTCTGCTTCCAATAATCAGGCACCATCCTGTATATTAGACCTTCTTACAATAAGTACGTTTTACTACAAGTTCATTTAAACCTATTTACTGCGAAATGAAAAGTTCTTTTATAATTTAAATAGTTAGTACCTTGTTTTAGATATCCGTTGGCTTGATACATATCACTATAGCGTATAATTACTTCTTATTATACCCAATCCTAAAGACTCGTTGAAATAATGGATCGTACTTATTTGATAAAGCTTGTTTCGAGCCTATAATCACACCTGTCTGTTGGATAACGCTGGAATTCGATTTAATTTTTGCGAAAAACGATTTCAATTTGATTCTGCAGCTCGTGCTTTTGACATATTTGCTGGGTTGCTTGTTTTATTTCTACAAGAACAATGCACATTTGTTGTTGACAAGAAGTGGATATCTGGGGTGTATCGGTAGGTCCTTTCGCGCTTATCAACACTAATAAGATTACCTTTTTAGCTCTTTGACGGAGGCCTAATGATTTTCCTACGGTAGGCCTGATCGCTTTTGATGAATCGCCCGACTATTCTTTGACCGAGGCCTAATGATTTTTCTACGGTAGGCCAGATCGCTTTTTATGAATGGCCCGACTAATCGTTAACGTAGACTACTGCTCTGGAATGTAGGCCGCCGTTTTAATTACAATAGCAGCGTGTACTTTACCGATCACCGTGGCGTTGATGTATTGATTCACCTCAATGGCTTACAAAATATACATCCCGACCCATAGAGGTATGTGACTTGTTTCTCTTTTTGTACATACCAAGTGATAAACCCAACTTGCATTGACGTACGAACGAAGCACATTTTTTTTGTTTAATAAAAACCCACTCTGGAATTAGCAGTGCTAGTGTTCCTTGTTATGCTAAAATTTTCTTTTTACTAAGGATGTTTTTTTAATTAAATTTAATAGTTTTTTTTGTTACTTAACGCACTTGCTTATATAATAGTTTTAGTATTATTATTTTTGGACTAGATGTATTACCTGTTAGCGACGAAATACGCCCTTTGTGGAACCATTATTTAAATTGTCCAAAAGAATATTTTTTTTTAAAATAGTAACTTTATTTACCGTTTTTTCTACTTGTTTTAGATAGAAACTTTTATTGTTTCTGTAAATAGAAAAATCGATAGCGATGTATTTTTCTTGTATATGTGAATCCCCCCACTCACCGCGTTTGTATGAATTATGACGTCTTCCCTTTACGTCTAGGTACGTAGCAAGTCTTCCGCATTATCTTTTAATTCATGACTTTCATTCCTATAAATTGTCAAACTTTTTTACTTTTTGTGGTCTTTCTAGATGATTCTAGATAATTTCTCTAAAAATTACAATTTTGAAAACATTTTTAACTTAGGTTAATCGTAGTAGTGTAATAACCGTTTATGCTTATCGCTGGCAAAAAATCTATATGGTATCAACAGCTGGGGTACCAAGAAACGTTAGAGAACATAAGTTTAGACCATTGTATTGATGGCTTTGCTTACACTAATTATATTGCTATTCTGATTTGTTTATTGTATTTATTTTACTTTTTATAAGTTCAATAGCTCCAATAGATATATTAAATTTTCAAACATTTTTGCTTATACATTTGGTTAAGTTTGAATCATTTGGAATGTACTTTAATTGAAACACGCTATATTTTGTTCCTTCTGAATTGGTGATGCTACTAAATTAGGCATTATATAAAAACTAGCTGTAAAAATTTGTTTGTGTCTTTTTTTATTTAATTAATTTTGTATCGTATTTCTGGGTGTGTGCGGATGAGAATGAACCGGTTGAATTTTTGAACATGCCTTCTTTGTCAACCAAAATACTGTTCCACACAGAAGCAAAAGGACAAAAATTTGGCTACCAAGAGTATTTTAAGAAATTTAGCCTCTCCATCCTCATCTACACACGCACAGGAACACGATACAAGAAAAATTAGAACAATAAACAATACACAACGAAAGTCAAAATTCCCGCTCTGAAAATATTCTAAATCGCGTTTTGAGCTGATATTCGCATCTTGATCATTTCCACTTACTCGGTCGGCAACATTTTTCCATTTATTTACCCAGTTTTTCTTATATACACCACCTCATCCTGTTGGAAAATTACAGTGGACGTAGCATAGATTTAGTTCTCTGGTCATATTTTGTTAGTTTTTTCATTTGCTTTCCTTTTGATGAACCACCACTGGTGGCAATTTCTCGTTACTATCTAGTACCAAAACAGTTGCAATTTTTCTAACCCTTGGAATACTATATCTTTCTTATATACATTTGTTTCTACATCAAATACCAATTTCATGTGTCATGGCCAATTTAATTTTCTTTTTTTCAATTTCTTTCATAATTTTGAAACTTTCATAAGAAGGATTAACATCTTTTAAAACTTTATCAATCTCTTTGTACAAACTTCTATATATATATATATATTTATATTACTGTGGATTTTAGGTGAGAAATAATGGGAGATAGCTCAGTAAGACATTTCAATAGGGTACACCATGTATATAGCAGTCCAGAAAATATTTAAAACATTTTAAAGCTAGAACGTAGGTATTTATTAGTTAAGATAGGCTTTGTGATAAATTTTATTTCATGTTAGTATTAGGGTAGAAATTTATCACGGTTATTATGAGATAAGAAGCACAAGTCCGTGCGTATAAACATATAATTAACATGTAAAGGTAGTGATAGTAGAGCTTTTCGGTCGTAGCATAAAAGTCGATAATTAAAAAGAGTGCATTTTTATCGAAAAAATATTTGAAGCGTAATTAATCTGTTAGTGTACATAACGTAAGGTATGGTAATATAAAGCTATAATATTGATAATTTCAAAAGCTTTAGCATTGTAAATATGAAAATGTAGTCAAGAAACTTGTTAATCATTAGGGAGCGTTTTAAAACAAGACATTTTCAGTAAAAGTTTAGCTTTGTAAACACGTACTTGGTATTGAGTTTAAAAACTTGTCAACAATCGTTAGGATTCGTAGTAAAAGATACTTTGAATACAAACAGTTGGTTTAGGGTAGATAAAACGTGAACGCTACAAGTATAAAAATGGATCGATTATATAAAGGGAAAACAGTGTTTTTAATGAGATAGTACAGAATGGAAAATATAATATGGTTAGTTGACGTTGATTTTGAAACGTCTGTAAGACAAAGAGATTTTTAAAAGTAAATAAGTGCGAGAAAGATGCTACGTATTTGCATAAGATGTTTGTTAGAGAGGGTAATAGAGAATATTGTAGAGTCGGACGATTGGAGTGCATGTATAAGAGCAAGAAAGACAATAGTGTAGACTGGATGGTTGGGATTAGACTTGTATATAAGCGGGGATGAAGCTAAAGTAACATAATACACGGGTGAGACAAGGATGCACAAAAAACAATAACAAACGTTGAAAACTGGGGAAAGGCAAGGAAAGGCAAGAAACAGTATAGTTTGAATGCAAGTTAGAAAGAGGCGATCGGATGTGCTCGTGTGAAAAAGGCGTGTTTTGGTGCTTGGGTGGAAGTAAGTTGCCGGACGATTTCGTATAAAGTGATAACCGATAGATATTTTTAATGAGGATTTCGAACTAAAATACGTGTTTGCAAGTGGAATTCTCGGATTTTTGAGACGGTTGGAGACGGGTGCGAAATTTACGGAGAAAAACTCGAGGATAATGGCTGGTTTTGCAGAATTAGACGACTATTAGTTGTTGTGGAGTGGAGGAACTCGTGGAATCACTGAACGGTTGAGAAGTTTACCGAGAAAAGTGTGCTTGGGGTATGGCGTGTAACGATTCAGGGGTGGAAGTTTCAAGGGTGGAGGTTATATAAACAACGACGAGGCAGTTAGGGCTCTCTTTCTTTCGTTGTTGATCTTCAACCAAGCTTCGTGTAATAGTGTATAAGTGAGTTTGAATTCTTTTTATTACAATTAAGATGCACAAGTTGGTGCAACGGTAATATTGCAATTGTGAATATCTAAAATACAGTTGATAGCCGAATCTGGAAGAAAAGTAAGTAGACCTTTTTACTACATATGGTTGGAGGCGCTTGGTGTGCACTGGTAGAAGTCGAGTATGTTGATGCACCAGTTGCAGATGTACGGGAGCATGGAAGTACCGTGCATTAGCAGCTGAAAAATCTGAGTGGAGGCGTGCAGTTCCTAATGGTGAGAGGCTACTTGGACCAATTCTTGAGTGAGCAGTCTAGTGGGATGACCACATCGGAGATGAGTTTAATGTAGAGAGATAGTGGTGCTTAATCCAGGTAATTAAATCTTTTAAAACTTTTGAATATTGTGAATTTTTTGGTGATTATAACAATTTGATGATTTTTGTGGATTTTGTTGTATTATAAGGACATTTTTAATTGACAATTTTACTATAAAAAGGGGTTGTATGAAAACATATTTATGTACTATTTGGTATTATGAAATAAATGTGTAATATTGGCTTTTTGTACAAAGTAAAAGGGTTTTTGGTAATTTTTCAGTGCAGGAGTTCGCACATAGGTACTCAAAGGTTTTTACTATGAGTTCGTAATAGACCTGGAGTTTTAAAGCATAGTTTGGGATAAATCTAGTTACTTTTATATAATGATTGATGTAAATTAATAAATTTCCAAAGTATTTTATTTAAAAGGACTTCATTTAAAATTCGATTATATTTGGTAAAAATCCAAGGTGTATGAAGAATGTAAGACTAAAATTTTTTAATTACGAATTAATGCTCCAATAAACTTTGATATACTTTTGGCCGTCAAATTTTATTTATTTTTTGAATAATAGGGTGTAATTTTCAGAGAACTAGTGAGCAGCCGTGGCGAATATCCCTGAGGAAGCTGAGCAAAAAAGCTGGTGGTTTTGGCGTCTGAATTGAAAGGCATCTTCAGAGGGTATCATTATAGATATCATTATATATATATATACTGCTATGATTAGGGGTTGTTTAGGGTTGTATTGAGTAGTAAGGGTCGCGTAGTAACTGTAAATAGCAATGGGAATCAGAAAACTGCATTTATTTAGCAGTAAAATAAATAATTCGCACATTATGTAAATAGCAAGAATTTAACACCCTGTATATGGACCGTAATTAACTTTAATCAATGCCAGTAAGCATATCTTCCAATAATAGAACGTTTATTCGGCAGAGAAATAATCATACATGTATTTAAACTACGTTGAGAAGTGTTCAAAAAGTTTATAAAATAAATACGCAGAAGACAAGCTAAAACCTAGTAAATCTAAATGCAATTACGCTTGTAAGAAAAATGAACAATAAGCGCTTTGATAAGAAAACGCACTTTCAAAGATGAGTTTAAATAAATACATAAACGAAAACAGCACTCGTGTTACATCATTTATTTTGTGCAATTCTTCAAAAGCTTTATCTACACAAAACAACAGACATAAGCTAAAAGTCCAGCAACAATAGCAACAACAAGGCGATCAAAGATCATAAAACAAAAGTAAATAATAACATGATACGGAACTCCAAAATAGTTTTATCAGAAATCAGCTTGAAAGTATACTAGGAATGTCCAGAACAAATATGGTTGGTTCCTAGGCTGCTTGGAAAACCAATCCAAATGTAGAGGGCAAAAGCTATATCAAGCCCAAGGTTGATAAAAAACAATCAGTCTCAATTTGAAGCACGTCAAATCCACAATACTCTTAATCAAATATTTACACGTCAGATAAATAAATTTTATATTATAGTGAAAAACAGTGTTGTGTAGGAATTGCGTTAAGAATACACGAAAAAGTTTTTGCCATTTTTGCAGAATACGTGAGTAGAAATTGGTTAATTAATTTAAATTAAATATTTATAATTATATAGGGCTGTTAGTCCACTTCCAATACAATTCTAGTCCACTTCTAGTCCAATTCTAATCCGCTTCTAGTCCACTTCTAATTCACGATCTTAAGTCTGGTATTCAGAAATTCTAATTCACGACGATAAGTAGCATAATTCTAAATTTACAATACTAAGAAACATACGAATTCCAAGTGGTATTTGTGTGAAGAGGTCCAAGGCGTATCCAGAGAAATATAGAATAAAGCACGAGGTAAATTTTGGAAGCAAAGGGTAACCGTACTGAATTATTGGTTCAAACATAAGGAGTACAAAACAGAGCATTGGTTTTCGATTGAAGATAATAAGGGGGTGTTGATCCACAACACGAAACAACTCATCAGGAAATTACAGTTAAGAGCGAACTAGTTCTAAGGAATCTTTTCAAATTTAAATTTTAACACCGAATATATTAATTTTTTCTAAAGCTTGTAAGGAGTCAACAAGATTATTGAATACGTTGAAACTTACGTAATAATCATAAAAGGGTCTTGAACGTTCCAGATTTTTTTGTAAAAGGTGTCTTTTTTGGCCACTTTAAATTAAATTAAAAGGATATAAATTTTGAGATAAATAATCCATATAATACTAATTGATTGAAGGGTGTATTTAAAGGGTTACAAAAATTGTGAAGTGTAAATATTATTTCCCTTCATTATCTGAATGTTGATTGACTTCGTTTTATCAATTCAAACAAGTAACCATAAATGGGCAAATGAAAATTGATCATCGTAACGTTGTGCACTCTGTGTAAATTAGAACAGGCTAGCCGTGGCATAATAAAGTTAGAAGATTTGAGAAAAACACAGAGCGGTGGCGTTCAGCTGGACGTTTATCACATCGGCGTACGGCGTTATCATATCAATACGTATATATTGATGTGACAATACCGCACTGAGATGGTCGCTCAAGTGTGCTGTAACACGGCCGCAAGTTGTGGAGCCTCTGAAGGAGTGCTGTGATAACGCCTTGCTTTGGGGCGTTACTAAAAAGGTATTGTGAAACAGATACTTGTGGTGTATAAACTTGAAATTGTTTACTTAACCTCGTTTTTCACTGCCTGGCTAGCTCAACGAAATTTACGGAGTTTTCAAAATGAAATAAAATGCAGCAATATCATAAAGCATTTATACAATATGAAATATCTTCTTTCATCCAAAAGCATTTACAATGTCGTTTCTTTCAAACATAAAATAATTTCTAAGGTATTTGTCACGGCATTGCGTTATTGCATTTGTATAATGCATGATTTGTATAGTTTTTATTGAGTTTAATTAAGTTTTGAAAACTTTTTGTTGTAGTATGAATTTCAGATTCTCGTTCTACCAGAACTCATCCTGTTAATAAGAGCTCACGTTTGTGGTAATGTTCAGTTGACTTTTCTTAAAGTAAGTTGTGCAAACATCTCTGGTCTCTACTTGCATTAGAAGTCTGCTCTGGAATCTGTAACTCGGCAAAGAATATCCATTTTGAATGGGGAATAGTAAAAATGTCCTTTCAAATCAAGTCAAAATCAATACAGAACACATTGCACTGCACAAAATAAACGTGGAATATACATGGGTATTGCACTTTTCATAACATTTTGTAGAATTTTACAACTGTGTAGCTTCTGTAAAGGTACTAATGCTAACCGCGTCTACCCTTTCCATCGTTTATATCTGTTTTAGAATCCATGAGGCATTAGCTGACAGAAATCTCCCAAGAAGCGTTCAGTAATTTTAGAAATGCGATCAACACACCCTGGCGATAATAATGACACATTTTTATTCTACTACAAAATGTAAACTGACTATTTGTTCAGAATTACCATAAAACAGGGGTGTTGTTACTTATATTTGGAGGTAGTTTGTGACAACACTGTGACTACAAATGGAATTGCACAAAATCAATTACATAGTCACACGGTTCAAGTGGTTGTGAGAAAAGTTCGTAAACGACACTTGGAGGTTTTATAACAAGTTTACTACGCGACTTGCACATAAATTGAACACAGCAGCACCTACAAACCCTTAACTGTTATCAGTCTTGTAAAAATTGTTTAAAAACTTGTGTAAACAGACTTATTGAAAATAATTAAGCCAAACTCAAGCCATTTGAGTTAAACTGATTCCATAGGGCATTTGACCTGAAGTTCAAATCCACTTAGTAGCCTCGAGCCAAACATTTAACGAACTCAGTAAAAACTAAGTTTTAAGTTAAAGCAAATTAAAACGGGGCTGAGATCTTCGTAATAAAGCTGATGTAATTTTAATTCAGTAGACTTGCTTCGTCATGTAGTTTGCTCAGTATTATCTTACTGCGATATTGTGTACTTAAGACATTAGAGATACTCCGCGAGTTAACTGCTTAAACTGATTTATACTCCGTTTAATTGAATGAGTGAATGATAATAAGAACCCCACTTCTGCCATTAACTGAGTTTTAACATTGCATTAAAAGCAAAGAAACCTTTGGCTTTCCTTAAAACCCGTCATTTAAAATTTGCTGAGTTTTAAAGCTGGCATGAGAATGTAGTTTACTTTTATAATGACAGTTTCCGTATTTATAGATACGCAATTTCTGTTAAAGAATAGACATATAGTTATTTACGGTAGGTGTACTCAATTTGCGTATCTGGTATATAAAACTACCCTTTTAGTAATAATGGCGGTTATTTATACAAAGTCATAACTTGGTCTGTTACATTATGGCCATCTCTATTTTAAAACTGTATTGTAATGCTATTGAATCTGTTTCTCAAAATATATTTACCGTATGTACTATTACATCAGTTTATTCCTCCTAGGATAATGTATCACCAATCCCAGGAGGTATAAACCTACCAAATCAATAAATTTTGATCTGTGCCGCACCAGCGTTGGTCCAAACATATGGTACAAGCATAACATTACATATACGGGCAGTTTTGCCTTTACTCCTCGCCTAAAAATGAGTACATTGTAAATCGTGGTTGCGATACATTGCTTCAGGAGTCTCGAAATTCAACCCCAGGCTTTTTCATGAAGTTATATGCGTGATCATTGCATTAGAGATAGAACCCTGCTACTGTACAAATTTTGGTGAAGTATAATAAACAAGATAGGTGAGTCAATTATTGCAATGTTCCTAATATAATCCCTTTGGCATTCTCTACCAAATCCTTAATTCAACTTGTCTTCAATAGATGATACTATCTGCGTGTCTTAAAGTTAGAACACAGACCATAATTACCGCGTTAATGACTCTCAAAGGCCAGTACGCATCAGATCAAGACAAGTGCATTGTGCATGTGTCCGTTATTAAAATATTTACGTTTGGAATTTCTTATTAACGTTTGGTTTTTCTATTTACTTTGTTGCGTACCTAGACGTAGCCTGAAGAAAAGTAAATACCAGGCTAACTACCAAACGCCGAGAGTGGGGGGATTCACCTAAATACTAAAAAAAAAACAAAAAAAGCACGTCGTCCACGATTATCTATTAACAATAAACATAAATAAAGGCTTCTGTACAAACAAGCAAAAAGAAAATATATTAAGCATTACTATTTCACAGCAAACAATTATGTGATATGAACAATTTAGTACTTCAGATACAAAGTGCGCATCTCGTATTTCACACAAAATAAAATTAATCAGTAGTAAATAAACCTGTGAGAGCTTTCGTTAGCGTTTTTAAAATTTCACTTAACATTTTTTTGTAAAATAACTAATTAGTAAGAAAGAATCAACGTATGAGAGCTTTTGTCGAACGTTTTTAAAATTTCATTTACTACTTTTTGTAAAATAAACTAATCAGTAAAGCGAATAAACGCGTGCGTTCTTTAGAAAAGCATGTTTAAAAATAGTACATCGCACCTGTAGAGCGATAATATCGAATCGCAGAACACACAATAGTCCTACAGTGTCACGTTTCTTATCACGTAACTGCATCAAACGTGGATGAGGAATATGCCATTGACACACACAAAAGGAAACTAGTTGCATACCTGTAAGTGTCCGGATACTTAGCTCGCAATCCATCGGGGGTGAGTCAGCACAGCAACGCCATGGTTGTCAGGATCTATTTACCCTGCTACCATAACTGTAGCAGCAGTCTACGGAGAAAAGCAGTTGGTCTACAGACAAAAGCAGTTGGTTTACATAAAGAAAGAACCCATTTGGCCAGCTAAAAAAAGCTAAGAAGAGAATCTGATTAGAATGGATATGCGCGGGGAAACTCGCCAATACACGCAAGACACCTCTTACTTGTCGAGTAACAAAACGTGCATCGCTGTAGAAAATATTTCAACGCACAAGCTGCAGAATCAAATTAAAAATTGGTTCAAATAATACGAATTTGAACTGCAAATCCTCGCGTTATCACAAGCGCGATTAAACTGGAAAACACGCTATCGAATAATAGTAGAATCGATCATTTCGACAGGTCTCAAATAGGAAACACCAGAGAAAGTATTTATACGTTATCGGAAGGATTAACAAACTAACGGATACCTAAAACAGGATATAAACTATTTAATTTATCGAATTAATTTTCGTTTTTAAAAGCAGAGTGGATTTGAGTTAAAATTATGTTAAACGGGCTTATACTGAACAGTTACACTGTATAGGGTGTTGTTGAAGAATTTAAGAATTGAAACGGAATTTATTCGAACGAATAATAAACTAACAAGGGAAAAATAGAGTAATTAATTTTTGCTGAAAATAAACGTAACAACTTGATGAGTTTATTATTTCAAGGTAAGTTGCTTGCAGCCTATTTGTTTGTTTCTATTCCACTTAATGAAGGAGCAAAAAGATACGTTTCTCCACCCGAGTAGCAAGTGTCCTAATATACTACATGAACTGTCTTCGGTATTAGCATGGCAGTATTTGGAGTCATTTGCTCTAAACAATTTGTTCAGAAGTAAGTCAGGTACTTACTTGTATTAAATAGAATGGTCTTCTGTTACAGAATACTGAACAAAAAGCGAACGGAGTGGTTTCAGTTAAACCTTAGAAAGACATTATTACCTTTCAAAGTGGAACCAGCGTTAGTCAGGCCTCAAAATGATATAAGATTCCTAGGACAATTCCTGGATTGTATTACCGACAAAATAATATAATCAAACGTCTTGGGAGAAAATCATATTTAACTTTGTAACAAGAACCTAATTTGCTTGCAAGAATTTATAGATTAGCAGATGTTGGTGTAACAGTTACAAGTAAAGTTGTTAGAAGAAGTATATTTTCTTTTGCAAAGGCCCTTGATATACCAACACCATTTTTTGAAGTACCCCAAACAGTATGTAGGAAATGGTTGAACTTATGTTTTTGAAGATACTGTGATATAGTCACAAATAAAGCGTAGCAAAAAATTCCGGTAAGAGCATAGAAGGTGAAACAAGGTCTAGTAAATGATCATTTCACAAAACTTAAATATGTTATGACAAAACTAGAGTTATATAATAATACCGGCGAGCAGGGTTGCAAACTGACCATTCAAACCATAAAAAACTGTCGTAGTCAAAATCGGAACTAAACGTGTACATTTGATGGTTCCACAGCACGGTAAATATGTTACAGTTGTTGGATGTGGAATGCTTTGTGCCAAGCTTTTTATTTTATTCAAAAATAAAAACACAAATAAGAATGACAACGTCATTTGCCTCCAGGTTCAAAAATAACAATGCAGTCAAAAGAAACATGAGAATAGTCACTTCCATTCCGTGATTTGACCGCTTCACAAAGTACAAAAGTACAGAGACCAACGTAATATTTGGCGGGGCCAAATTCTATCTAGCGATTACTGTTGTTAATGCTGCAAATAAGTACGGTGTAAAATTGTGTTGCTTTCTCAGTAACACAACATACAAGGTGAAATCCATGTACAAAACTGTATTTGAAAGTATTCTTGTTAACCAACTCTGGAGAAGCTATAACAAAATTGAGTCAGCGAAATTTTTACAACAGTATGGTTAAAGTCCACGACAAATCACACTTGAACCACTATCGGTCCCTAGTCTGGATACTCACACTGAACAATTAAAAAAAAACGAAAAAAGAAGATGACAGTAATAATACGCCACCCCCTTCAACTACTCAAAAATCCTCGAACAGTGAAGATGACATAAATAATTTGTCATCAACACCGGGATCGGATAAGTCCCGGTTCTGGTCCCGGTCCCGGTCTTCTACGAATCAACCACCAACATCAGAGGTTGCAAAGTTCAGGTCCTCTAAGAATTGTTTAAGGAAGAAGCTACTCGCTCCAAGATACCTAAAACGGATTGAACATTTTTCGTCTAATGACTTCTCTTTAGATTTGGATTATAGTGTTCTTGACGATTCATTTGAGTTATTCATGAGTTATCTCCTATAAGCGATTCTGAAGATTTCATTAAAGATTCATCATTTAAAGTTCACATTCTACAGTATATATTCCTAATTAAAAGCATATTTTCTGTTATTATTTAAACCCGTCTTTGGATATAATATTGAATGAAGGGGTCGTTTTCCTTTCTTAACCTGTTTAGCAAGTAGTCGTCAGATACTCGTGAGATAAGCAACGCGCTTTAAGTATGACGCACCTTAGCGTGCATTGACGATATATTATAACACCAGATTTATGTAATCCGCGATTTTTTACTATGTTTTATACATTTTGTTTCGTGTGTTACAATGTTTGTTATTTAACCCGTAAATAAAGGCATAAAGTTAGCCGGATATTTCTTTTATTTGGTAATGGTATTCCATCGGTGCAATACCAAGCAAACTTCTGTTCTTGGTCCACTACACAAAGGGTTTCCAACCAAATCGGTAAAAGAATTATCTCAGAGGCATACTGAGTCATCCTTCGCCGTCATCTGGTCTTTCTAGCACGCCAAATACCTATGTAAAGGGAACAGGCACATTTCTAGTAGAACGTCTGACATAATTATTTGAAAGTGACAAAGAGAACCGTAAATGACAGCAGTTACACTTCAACCGAGTATTCATTACGTCAACGTTGTTTGAAAAGATCAATATTGTATAAAGCGAAGTAAACGTAATTGAATTTATCTAAATCCATTTTGTTTTTATAGGATTGATTTCTTTATTGATATAAAATGATTCTAAAAACAACCTGGTCTTATAATTGGGTTCGCTGTCCAATATGACAGTATCATCGAATAAAGGTATGTGTTTGCTTGAAAAAAAAACATGCGAAGACATCGCACATTTAGCGGAATTTTTAGACAATCTTGTGGTTTTGTAATAAACTCGATGCTAATCCAAATCTGCTTCTCAATATTTTATGGAGCGATGAAAGCAAGTTAACTAATTGTTGAGTCATTGTTAGAAAAATTTTCACCACTACGCAATTCATAATCCACATATAATGAGTCAATGAAAATTTCAGCAAAGATTTTCTATTAATGTATGGTGTAAGATAATTGGAAATAAATTGGTGGGCCCGTATTTTTGATAGCAATTTAGGTATTTGAGATTTCTCCAAGAACAATGTGATTATTTCTTAGACGATTTGTCACTGCAGACTAGAAGAGAAATAAGATATTTTCAGCAAGATGAGGCTCCTGTGCCTAACAGCTGGATGGTTAGTCATGTTTTAGATCACATCTACCCTTACAGTTGGATAGGAAATCTCCATCTAACAATTATGTATTCTACAACAACAATGACTATCCAACGATTGCTGCACAGCTTGGCCGCCGAGGTCTCCTGATCTTAATCCGTTGGACTATTTTTTATGGGGATGCATTAAAGATATTTTCTTTATACAAAATCTTACAACAACGAAATTTTGCAAAATACAATTATAAAGGCATTCAATACTTTAAATACGGTTGTTTAGGAAAATGCATAAAAAGACATCGTTTGACGAGTGCCGATTATGTGTTGAAGTCAATGGTGGATATTTCGAGAACTTAGTTTTCTTGTTTTACAATAATAAAATCAGTTTACCAGTACATTGTTTTCATTTATTTCTATGGCCTACTAAACAAAATATTAAAATTACTTGTAACTTTTTATTTCTGAACGGATTTTAAAATTTGAAAAAGTATTATGTGGAGATTTAAAAATATTATTCGGTAATCAAAGAATACAATATAGCGCACCTAAGAAAAAAAGTTGACTGTTGTATATTAAAGTCTAAAAGCGCTATGTGAATCCTAATGTCAGTTTTGAATTCTGCACATGTTGAGATACCCCTGTACCGATTTTGAAACTTACGTAATAAATCATAAAGAGGTCTAGAACGTTCCAGATTTTTTTGTAAAGAGGTAGTTTTTGGTGACTTTATTTTATATCAAAAGTATATAAATTTTTGGATAAATAATCCATATGATATTAATTGATTGAAGGGTGTATTTAAAGAATTTCAAAAATTGTAAATATTATTTCCTTTCATTACATGAATGTTGATTGCCTTTGTTTATTAATTCAAACAGGTAATCATAGAGGGGTGAAAAAGAAAATTGATCATCGTAACGTTGTGCACTCTGTGTAAATTAAAAAAGGCTGCTAGCCGTGGCATAATAATAAAAATAAAAGATTAATTTGAGTAATAAACAGAGTGGTGGCGATAAAAAGAACGTTTATTACACCGAGTACGGCGATATCATATATATATATATATATATATATATATATATATATATTCAAGAAGAGTGCCTCATCTTAGTACATAAGGACTAAATACCGACTCAAAGTGATTAACTCTAAATGGGCAAACCTTTATTAAAACGCTTGGTGTTGAAGATGCGCTTTATATAAGTAAATTTAGGAACACTTATGTCCATCCTTTCATTTACTTAATATTGAAAGTTATATACAATTATGAAGGAGCATTACTCTTAGAAAAATGCGCTTTATTTTGAAGAAATTAAGTAACATTTTATTCATATTTTAACTCATTTGGCATCAAAAGTTATTAATGAGATAAATGTATTTATTTAAGCTGTAAGTTGAATTTATGTAGAATAAATAACACAAAAGTTAAATTGAAATTTACTCTTACTATAAACGTAACACTTTCAATTAATTACGTAGGTTAGCAAATCATCCTTGTATAAACCAACACTTACAACCAATAAAGAGATTATCGAAACAAATTCTCTATTTACACTCGGTGATTACGAAATTCATTGAAAATTGATATTAGTGTAATTTCGATATGATATTGACGTCAAACTAACGAGAATTAAAGCACTCAGCAAATAAGGTTCAACGTTTTAAAAGTACATCCACATAATTGGCAAACGATGTACAAGTTTAGCACAAGGAATGGAATAAAAATTCCTGGAACAAATGCTCTGCAATCTGAATTAAATGTTATAAAAACTGAAGACCTACTAAGAAAGGATGACTCTTGATCTTTCTGCGATACAGTCATGAGTGAAAATAAATAAAGTGCTATACTAAGTAAAGATTAAAGATAGCTAATGTTGAATAGTGAAATTAAAGTGTAGTACGATTTAGCCGATTGGAAATCGTAAGCAACATTTGCATGTTTGAATTCTTTTTGTAATGTAGTGGTTCTAGGTCTTTCTAGGAACCTTCGTAATTTTTGGACACCACCCTAAATATTGGGCATCACCCTGTTTTAAGCGCCCCACTGAATAGCATTTGGAGGATCATTTATGTACAATTATCCGATTTCAAAATCTAAAAATCAAAAAATTATTTTTAACAAAGGGCAGTTTATACAAATTGTTGGTTCAAAGGTATTTCAAAGTATAATTCGGAGGTGGGAGTACTCTACCCTTATATGTCATTATCGATATATACCACTTGTAAATCGATACTTTGGTAAACTTTTTAAATATTATATGTGATTTTCTTTGTTCTGCTTTATAATTTTTGTTTATTATTTGCATCAACTGTAAATAATGGTACTTCTGAAATTTTGTAAAGTTTAATATACCTATTGAGTCCTGAGAAGGTTTATGTATAACACACTGAATAGCCCTGCAAGTGGCTTCTTTTATTTAGGTAGGAAATTCTAAGACTGTCAGATCGAAGAAGTGACTACGAGTTCAGAAGCAAAAAAATTAGCGCTCGATGTAAGGGTATATCATCCTAGATTTTAATATTTCGACAGATTATAGGGACTCAAATTTTTGAACTTATTTGATAACGTCGGTTTCACAAATATTAATTAAGGTTTACTGATAACACTAATATTGATTAAGCAAAAGGAATGTTAAAATTTTCTGATATATTTGACGCTTAATGTTAGTGAATTTCTAAAAATATTATTGTAGACCATTGAAAAATGCAATAATGCTATGCCGAAAAGTTTGGAAACATGACATATTAATAAAAAGTTGTAAAAGAGGTTGATTTCCTTCACAGACCATATATATATATATATATATATATATATATATATATATATATATATTACTCATATTTAGACCAGGGTAGAAAATTAAATAATCACATCAAATAATTTTAATCACCGTGTATAATGAATATTATTAGATAATACGCGTTATTAAAACCGTGAAGCATAAAAATTTATTAGTTTCATTAAACATAAGAGATTTAAATCATGTACAAGACGCTTTATATCAAAAGAAACAGTATTAAAAAGCTCTGCGTGTAATTTAATTATTCCTAAGAAAGAAACAAATGGAAATTACGTGCAAAATTTATATTAATTAACCCTATTTTAAGTAACCGGTATTAAACAAAGTGTACAAATAATAATTAATATTTAATTTGTATTCGCTAAAAATGAAAGGATAGAAGTCAATTTTAGTTGGAGTTAATTAAACCATTATTAATAATAAGCATAAAAGCCTGTGAAAATCCAAGATTAAAATACCAGAAAATAAAGCTCTGAGAATTAATATTATGTTTGAACACCTGCGTAGTTTAAATGTCACGTACGGCGAAAATTTTGCAGATAATTAATGGTTACAAAGAATCTTGGAGAAACCGGGGCTTAATATTCACGGGAAGGCGCGATATGGGGTTATTTAACCCAGATAGTCCACATGGACTGAAATAATCGATAATAAGGAATATCAATTTGCACCACTAAGAACAGGTTAGATACAGACAGATAATATGCACAAGACCGAGACACATATAGTAAAAGGCGTGATTTAAGCAACGTCACGAGGGTCACAATTGGTTGAAAATAAGATGCAAATATCAGAGGTAGAAACAACGATGTCTGTATAAAATTTAATTAGTTATTCTCGGACATGTTTGCGTGCCGTGTGAGAATTTCTGAGATTTAACTGGTGCGAGTGCAAAATTCGTAAAAACCGACGCGCGAGCTACGGAATGGGAACATAGCGTGCGAGATTCTTTAGAATTGTCCATTTTGGGGACTCGACCGACAGACAGGCTAACCTCTATATATACCCGGGTGAATATAAACAAGCTTTCTTACATCCGCGACTTGATTCAATACGTTAAACAGTGCATTTTAGTTTGATAGAATAATTTAAAGTTTGCTTGTATATTTTGGTAATTTAAAACAGTTTGTTATTTACGTGCTAACATGAATGTACTTGAGTGCACTTAGATACAAGGTAATAAAATTTAGTATCACTGTACCAATTAGTAAAATTTACAACGACAAATGAATACACCAAAAGTAGGCAGTTTTGGCGTATATTGGTGAAAGAAGTATGAATTTCTTTGCTATTTTTTGGGGGTGTTAATGATTAAATGGTTCATAAATGTGTCTGGATCCACAAAACAAGGGTCAGATATACACAGATGAGTTCTGGAAAATCCCAGAAACAACTTTAAATAAATGGTGATGGAGAAAATTTGAAAAGCGTTGAGAATCAGAAGCTGTAAATATAACCCAGTTGGAATGGTGTGATTAACAAAAGGGACGATGTACATTGAAGCTACGAGTGCAGTAACCTTCAGGTAATTTATACTATTTTGTTTGAACTTTGATATTTTGTGTGTGTTGAATTACTTTATAATTGATTTACTTTAAATGGACATTAGTGAAATTGTACTAACCATAAAATTTTAATGTTAAGGTGAAATTTGCTTGTTTAAGTAGAAAGGGTATTTAGTATTGATGTTCTGGATTATGATGAAAATTTGGGTATGTCTTTGAGCTCAATTAGACGAACCTGGTTAATTAACGTAAAGGGTGGTAGATGCTCCCTTTGTACTCAGACTCCGGTCTGCATATATTGTTATATTAATTAGTAGGCATCCAACAAGGACTTTAATTCAGGATGCACATTTAAATGATAATAAATGTAATCTTGAAAATTTCTGATACTGAAATTTATGCCAAAATTTAATTTTGAAATTTTAATGTATTGTGAATATTGATGTAAATAGAGTTAACGTTCGTGTTTGTGGTAGGAATGTGTTTGTTTTTTTTATGAATGAGGATGAAAGTTATCTAGGGGAGCAGCCGAGGCGATTAACAGAAGAAAGTCAATGGACCAACACAGTTAAAGTAATGAATAGTTTTTCGTAGGATTCACAGCATTCTGGACATCCAATTCGTAGGGGCTCGATTCGAAAAGCGGAGTACCCGGATTTTGGTGGTATCACAGCAAATTTGACGCCCAATCTGTGGGGCTCGAATGTTTTTTTTTAAGGGCCAGTTCCCGCATTCAAAGGAGCATATCACAGCAAATTTGGCGACCCAAAAGTGAGGCTCGAGTTCCAAATAAAATTTTTGTGATTTTATTCCAGGAAACTGGCGATCTGAGAAAGAGAGTTTTTGTGTGTGTATAAATTTAGGAGTATTTTAGAGTGTGTGTGAGTGATTTGAACGTATGCAGAGAAAGGAGTGGTTAAGGAGTCAAGGAGTGGAAATTGGAAGTGACGATAGTGCATTGTGTGAGAAAATTTCGAAAATGGAAGAAGCTGGAGGCAGTAGAGATCAGTCGAGGACGGAATCAGGAGAAACAGGAAATGAGTTAATGATGAGAATGTTAGAGGAAATGCGATTAGCTAGGAAGAATCGAATAGAGCGATGGAGGAGTCTAACAGAAAATTAGAACTGCTAAGCGATGAATCGAATAGAGCGAGAGAGGACTCAAATCGGAAATTTGACCGAATGAATGAGACATTAACAGGAGTTAGGAAACCCTAAGTGAGAAAATAGATAAGACGAATAAAGGAGTTTCAGAATTTAAAATAGTCTTACCGTAAAGATGGGGAAGTTGAAAATAGGGTTGAAAAAATGAGCGTGATATTACAGGTCTTCGACAGGAAATGGGACATTTAAAGTCCGAAGTACGCATTTTCTGTGAAGAAGAGATTAATGTAAAATGACTGAAGTGACGGACTCATGTAGGGATCAGTTAGGCAGGGTAGAACGCGAAGTTAGTAGTATCAAATACAACATGTCAAATTTAACGGGGATGGTCCCAGATTTTCTACAGGTGGAGTATCATTGGACCAACACATGAAGTTTTATGGCGATAACAGGGTAAATCCACAAATTTTTATTAATAGTGTAAGAAATCTAGTGGGAAATTTATTTGACGAACAGACTAAACTGAATACGATAAAGGCTTTATTAAAGGACAATGCGGAAGCGTGGTACAATTTAGTAGGACAGGACATAGACACCTACATGGACTTTGAGGACAGATTTTAAAGCACTACTGGAGTGACCACAGACAAGACCAGGTACGAGACGACTTAATCACAGGAAATTTAAGGAGAATTTTCAGGAAGTAGGAGCAATATGCTATACGCAAGTATAGCATAGCAAAGCAACTGAACCCACCACTGACGGACCGACAAATTATTAAGTATTTATCACGACACTTCGAGGTAGACATAAGACAACACGTAGCACTACAGAACATAGTGGACAGAAAAATGTTTCTAGAATACTTGCAGATGTACGACGACGTAAGTAGTGGACGACCTCGGGAAAACAGGGAAAGACAGATCATCACAGTTAGGTTTGACAATAGACGGGACAATTACGCTAGACGGGGGAATAGTTACGGATACCAGCGACAGAATTGGGAACAGAGACGACCATATGTTAGGAGTAATAGTTTAGGAAGGGGACCTGCACCGAGACCGGGACCTACCAGAATGATTAGTTCACCAGACATGAGCGGGACTGCTAATACAGACACGGAACGAGTGGAAACGCCTAGGACATACGCTGAGGTGACGGCTAGACCAGGACCGAGTAGGGAAAACAGACCTGGACAGGATTTTTAGAACGCGACAAACCACTAGATTTCAGTGTAAATGTATATGAACATCCACGTGAATTTTTCAAAATTGAGGAGGAAGTAGAGCCAGAAACTAAGGAAAATTTATGTTTGCCAATTATTAATTTAGAAATTTTGAGAATAATGTAGAAGTATTACTTGATACAGGGGCAGAGGCGAGTTTAATATCGGAGGAATTCGTCAGCAAAATTAGGGATAAGGTTTGTGATAGAATTATGCCTATAAAGCGTAGCCATTTAGTAGCTCCAAATAAAAAGAAGTTTGCTGTAGTAAATAGTGTTGTGGTGCTTAGGATAGAGATAGGAGGTTTAAGCTGTGAACAGGAGTTTGTAATTGTACCTGGACTGAAGTTTCAGAGCATTTTAGGTGTTGACTGTATGATGAAGTTAGGGGTTTTGATAGATATGGAGAGGAAGGTAGTAAGGATTAAAGATAGGGTAGTCCCATGGAAGGGCAGTTATGAAGTCACAGAGGATGACACGGGGTTTAGTATTAATGTAGTAGAGGTAGAGGATGATAAAGGTAAACAGATCAACACAATAAGATGTCCAGAGGAAAGGAAAGTAGAGGTTCAAGCTTTAATACAAAAACATGCAGAAGTAGTGGGAGTAGAAGCAGCAGATCAGGAGCAGGTGAAGGCGAAATTAAGCAAAGATGGCAAGTTTGTTTTTAATCAAGTAGATTTAAGGGATTCAGTCTGGCGGATTCCATTACATAAGAATTCTAGAAGGTACATAGGATTTTCCGTAGAGGGAAAAGTCGAGAATTGTAAAGTAGTATCGTTTGGTTTGTAGGCAGAAAGGGAAACAACAATAAATGAGAAACAGACAAGTGTCGGGACTGAAGAAGAAGTAGTATTTAAGAGTCAGGATAATAGGGATGATAAGTTTATTTTTTGTGAGATAATAGGGATGATAAGTATAGATATAAAAGGGGGAGAAATAGGGATGAAGAGTATTAGGTTGGTGAGAAGAAAGACTTGGAGGGTCAAGAAGAGAGTTAGATTTAAATAACTTAATGAACAAAGGATAGAGATAGGTAAACTTTAGTATAGATATAGAACAAGGGATAGAATAGGTGTATATAGAAGAGTAGAAGTAAGTGTTTATAGAAAATAAAGCTAAGTATAGGATAAATATGGGAGATAATTAGAAATAGGTTTAGGATGAGAATAAAGAGTAAATGTAGGAGGAAAATAAGATAGGTTAAGTATAGATATTTCATATAAGATTAGTGGAGAGTTAGGAATAGAGTAAGAGTAGGATAGGTATATAGGATTAGGTAGGGTGAAGTAAAGTATAGTGAAGATTAGTTAAAAGTTAGGAATAGGATAGGTATATAGGATGTATATAGGATTAGATGGATAAGTAGGATGAAGTTAGAATAATTTCAGTTTATAAAATTTAGTGAGAGTTAGGAATAGGATAGGGATATAGGGTAGGTGTAAATATTTTTTTTGGATTGGAGACAAAGTAGGTAAGTTAGATAGATAAGGATAGAGAGAGATAGGCAATTTTTTTTTCTAAATATTTTTTGGCAGTCTAAATGCTTTATATTTGCATTCAAATAAGTGGGATTATTTGTATTCAAATACGGGGAAAATACTCATATTTAGACCAGGGTAGAAAATTAAATAATCACATCAAATAATTTTAATCACCGTGTATAATGAATATTATTAGATAATACGCGTTATTAAAACCGTGAAGCATAAAATTTATTAGTTTCAGTAAAATAAGAGATTTAAATCATGTACAAGACGCTTTATATCAAAAGAAACAGTATTAAAAAGCTCTGCGTGTAATTTAATTATTCCTAAGAAAGAAACAAATGGAAATTACGTGCAAAATTTATATTAATTAACCCTATTTTAAGTAACCGGTATTAAACAAAGTGTACAAATAATAATTAATATTTAATTTGTATTCGCTAAAAATGAAAGGATAGAAGTCAATTTTAGTTGGAGTTAATTAAACCATTATTAATAATAAGCATAAAAGCCTGTGAAAATCCAAGATTAAAATACCAGAAAATAAAGCTCTGAGAATTAATATTATGTTTGAACACCTGCGTAGTTTAAATGTCACGTACGGCGAAAATTTTGCAGATAATTAATGGTTACAAAGAATCTTGGAGAAACCGGGGCTTAATATTCACGGGAAGGCGCGATATGGGGTTATTTAACCCAGATAGTCCACATGGACTGAAATAATCGATAATAAGGAATATCAATTTGCACCACTAAGAACAGGTTAGATAGAGACAGATAATATGCACAAGACCGAGACACATATAGTAAAAGGCGTGATTTAAGCAACGTCACGAGGGTCACAATTGGTTGAAAATAGGATGCAAATATCAGAGGTAGAAACAACGATGTCTGTATAAAATTTAATTAGTTATTCTCGGACATGTTTGCGTGCCGTGTGAGAATTTCTGAGATTTAACTGGTGCGAGTGCAAAATTCGTAAAAACCGACGCGCGAGCTACGGAATGGGAACATAGCATGCGAAATTCTTTAGAATTGTCCATTTTGGGGACTCGACCGACAGACAGGCTAACCTCTATATATACCCGGGTGAATATAAACAAGCTCTCTTACATCCGCGACTTGATTCAATACGTTAAACAGTGCATTTTAGTTTGATAGAATAATTTAAAGTTTGCTCGTATATTTTGGTGATTTAAAACAGTTTGTTATTTACGTGCTAACATGAATGTACTTGAGTGCACTTAGATACAAGGTAATAAAATTTAGTATCACTGTACCAATTAGTAAAATTTACAACGACAAATGAATACACCAAAAGTAGGCAGTTTTGGCGTATATTGGTGAAAGAAGTATGAATTTCTTTGCTATTTTTCGGGAGTGTTAATGATTAAATGGTTCATAAATGTGTCTGGATCCACAAAACAAGGGTCAGATATACACAGATGAGTTCTGGAAAAGCCCAGAAACAACTTTAAATAAATGGTGATGGAGAAAATTTGAAAAGCGTTGAGAATCAGAAGCTGTAAATATAACCCAGTTGGAATGGTGTGATTAACAAAAGGGACGATGTACATTGAAGCTACGAGTGCAGTAACCTTCAGGTAATTTATACTATTTTGTTTGAACTTTGATATTTTTGTGTGTTGAATTACTTTATAATTGATTTACTTTAAATGGACATTAGTGAAATTGTACTAACCATAAAATTTTAATGTTAAGGTGAAATTTGCTTGTTTAAGTAGAAAGGGTATTTAGTATTGATGTTCTGGATTATGATGAAAATTTGGGTATGTCTTTGAGCTCAATTAGACGAACCTGGTTAATTAACGTAAAGGGGTGGTAGATGCTCCTTTGTACTCAGACTCCGGTCTGCATATATTGTTATATTAATTAGTAGGCATCCAACAAGGACTTTAATTCAGGATGCACATTTAAATGATAATAAATGTAATCTTGAAAATTTCTGATACTGAAATTTATGCCAAAATTTAATTTTGAAATTTTAATGTATTGTGAATATTGATGTAAATAGAGTTAACGTTCGTGTTTGTGGTAGGAATGTGTTTGTTTTTTATGAATGAGGATGAAAGTTATCTAGGGAAAAGCCGAGGCGATTAACAGAAGAAAGTCAATGGACCAACACAGTTAAAGTAATGAATAGCTTTTCGTAGGATTCACAGCATTCTGGACATCCAATTCGTAGGGCTCGATTCGAAAAGCGGAGTACCCGGATTTTGGTGGTATCACAGCAAATTTACGCCCAATCTGTGGGGCTCGAATGGTTTTTTTAAGGGCCAGTTCCCGCATTAGTATATATATATATATATATATATATATATATATATAGCAATCAATAAGATGAAATAATAACCTAGACTTTTAAGTAAAGCCCAAATGATCATTTCAAATCGAGCTAGTAATTGAAAGAAGGAAAATATAAGGCCTTGGACAGGATTTGAACCTGCATCTCAGTTTTGCCGGAACTGTGCGTTAACCAATTACGCTACTGATGCCGATGGCTATAATTGGAAAATTTACAAATCTAAATCGTGTACAGTACCATATATAAACCTAACTTGCAATTACGTTTAGCATTTTTGTCAACCATATCTGAAATTGTCAAGTTTTTGACTTATGTCAGATATAGACAGGAAGCAACGCTTAAAATCACGGCTATAAGCCAAGTATTAATATATAAATATTATAAGTAGTTTTTTACACAAGGTAAGTTGATAAATACTACGTATTGCAATTAATAAGATGAAATAATAACCTAGACTTTTTAAGTAAAGCCCAAATGATCATTTCAAATTTTGAGCGTTACTTCCTGTCTATATCTGACATAAGTCAAAAACTTGACAATTTCAGATATGGTTGACAAAAATGCTAAACGTAATTGAAAGTTAGGTTTATATATGGTACTGTACACGATTTAGATTTGTAAATTTTCCAGTTATAGCCATCGGCTTCGGTAGCGTAATTGGTTAACGCACAGTTCGGCAAAACTGAGGTGCAGGTTCAAATCCTGTCCAAGGCCTTATATTTTCCTTCTTTCAATTACTAGCTCGATTTGAAATGATCATTTGGGCTTTACTTAAAAAGTCTAGGTTATTATTTCATCTTATTAATTGCAATACGTTAGTATTTATCAACTTACTTTGTGTAAAAAACTACTTTTAATATTTATATATATATATATATATATATATATATATATGTTAAATATTGGATACAGTCATATTACGGTATTGGTTAGCTAAATTGATAACATTACAAGTGTCAAAATTGTTTATTCTTTCGATTAAAACTACTTAAATTTAAAAAAATAATTTATTTATTACGATATAAATTACAATTATAAAAATAATATGACATTATATGAATGGACAGGTTTTTGACATATAATATAATAGTTCTAAAACATTATAATTAAATAATTACAAAGTTAAATAACTAAATGGGGTAAAAGTTATTTAGGTCTAGTTATAACAAAATAAATAAATTTGTTATACTATTTAAAATGAAGTAACGGATATGTCTAAGGTGTTAATAAGTCAAAGTGTATAGTTTTATAGCAATTTCGGACATTTATTTTAATTATTGTAAATACTAATTATAATTATTTATAATATATATAATAGGTGTTAGAAATATGATAAATAAGTCAAAGGTTTCGTGTATAACACCCTGTAAATAGAAAGCAATACTTGTGATTTATAGCTTCAAGATTAAAAAATATTGCAATAAAAGACATAGAATATAAGCTTAAAACGAGGAGTAATTTTATAAACGTCAAATTAAAAATGGGGAAAGGGTATTACAGTAAAATCATAGGATTTGTAATAATAAGATGATAGCAAGAATATGCAGGCGAGTAAATCATAAGTTAAGCAAACGGATTTCATGAAGCGCATAAACTATAGAGTTTTGTAGAAGTTACAAAGATGTAAAGCAGCAGAAATCAACAAGGTTTACGGATACAGCTTGGAAATAATGCGATTTTGTAAAGCTTGAAGACGTTACAAAATTTAAGAAAAAGCAGGAGCTTTAAACAGGAGATTATAAACGAGATGAATAAAAATGAAAGAAGACAGAAAAGGCGTGTTAGGATGTATAAAGGCGATAGAAAATAGGAGGGTTCGAGAGAAACGTTTCAGGACCGTTACTTATTTGTAGACGTGTTTTCAAAGATTATGTATGGAGTGGCAAACAGGTTTTACGTAATATGTTGGTTAAGCAAAATTTTAGAAAGTGGAGTTTAAACGAGAGTAAGAGAATGGAATAAAAATAACGTGAAAAAAGGGTGTTAGTTGGTGAGGCTATAAAGGATTGCAAGAAACTTGGACGTAGTTAGTTTTACGGTCTCAAATATTATGTTTTTGTATTTTTGAGTGCTCACTAACTTGTGGTGAGTGATTAGAGAAGACCATCCGTAAGCTGAAAATCTGCAAAGGGGTTTTGAGCCATATAAGGATTACAAGATGTTGAAATGCTCTATTTCTTGTATTTTTGAGTATGTAAGCACAGTAAACTATTTAGTAAATAGAGGAAATAACGATCCGAATATAATTATAAATAATTAAGATCATTGAAGCAGGATGGCAAGTAATTAACCGAATTGGTAAAGAACTGGATGAACGAGGTAGTTGGAGGAGGAAGCGATGTTTGGATTTTGTACGAGCAGTGGTGTGGAAGACGTCCACAAATTGGTGGAAAACTGGATGAACGGGTTAAGAGAAATGCAGTCAAAGTTGGAAAGCAGCAAGATGGTGTAATCCAGGAACGTGCGTTTGGTGAAGATCAACTACCGAGGTGGTGATTGAGAAGAACATTCCAGGTAACGTTCTTTTTTGTAATTGAACTGTTGTGATGATATGGTGTTATCAAAAACGATGTGTGTTTTGAGTTATTTGGTGAAATTTTTGGAAACTGAAAAGTAATCTGTTTGACATATGTAAAAGACAATAATTTAAATCTGAGGGTATATCCTTGAATACAAATTTTTATGGTGTAAGGAGTAAACGGGTCTTTAGCATAACTTGTTGATGCAGTATTTTAGGCATAAAAAAATTAAAGGTTTATTTATAATGAGCTCAACATAGACCTGGGGAACGTAAATTTAAGCTTTTAGGAGAGGTCCATCTGCGTTAAATGAAATTTTGTCATATAGAGCAACATAAAAGCTCACAAGAATTTTAGAGTATTGTCTCAATAACGAACCAAAGTGTGAAACGTTTTATTGTGAAATTATTTGTAAATATTGAGATTATGCGAATAATTATTTGAGTTATATGAATAAAAAAGTGTATGTGTTTTGGAAATATTTTATTTTTTTATTAGAAAGGTGTTGAGAGAATGCGTAGCTAGGTGAGTATATCATAGAAGGTAGGAAGCAGAGCTAGCCGTGGTAGATCAACTTGGAGAAGCAAATTTTGTAAATATCAAACTAGAATATATCGTAATTCAAAAAAGTTGTAACAAAGTTTTATTTAGGTACAAATTGCTGGAGTTTATTTTAATTTCAGAAGAAGGAGTAGTGGCTCTTCATTCAGGTAACCACTGCAAATTTATGGCCACCCCACATTGGGGCACGATTTTTAGGACATAATTCCAGCAAGACCACTGCAATATATATATATATATATATATATAATATATATATATAATATATATAAAATTATGTGGTGTAACGACCTTGCAGATTATAAAATAAAGTATCTATAATAACAGGCTATTAGGTCTGCTGGTTAATGAATAAAACTCTTTATTATAAATTCAAGCTTTCGGTTTTTTTTATTTTTAAACCTTTATCAAGAATACTAAAAATTATGAAACGTTATTAGGGCATACAATAATCAAATACTTACTAATGTGAGGTTTTTTAAAATAGAATCGTTGATATAAATAAAATTCATAAATATAAATTAATAGTGTGATAAATAAAGCTTTAACATTATTTTTGTTAAAGCTTTATTTATCACACTATTAATTTATATTTATGAATTTTATTTATATCAACGATTCTATTTTAAAAAAACCTCACATTAGTAAGTATTTGATTATTGTATGCCCTAATAACGTTTCACAATTTTTAGTATTCTTGATAAAGGTTTAAAAATAAAAAAAAAACCGAAAGCTTGAATTTATAATAAAGAGTTTTATTCATTAACCAGCAGATATATATATATATATATATATATATATATATATATTGTAATGGTTTTAAAAGGTTAAATTAACTATAAGCAAAGCAATTTGAAACACCCCGTATAGAGGAAACAACCAGAATTTACGTGCGAAGTTTATTTCATTTAGTTCAGTTTAATATAACAAGTATTAACAAAAATTTAGAATTAATGAATAAAATTTAGTTAGGTTCGTAAAGAAAATAAATTTTAGAATCCAATGCAATTTATTTATTAACTTAATGGAGTTTATATACGCCTAATACGCATAAAGGCATGAAAAATCAATAAATCCAAGGCAAATAGCGTTCGTTGAAACAAACAAATATATCGGTTGGGTTAAAATACCATGAGAAGAAGCTCCTAGAAATGTTGTGTTAAAACGTCGGTTAATTAAACACCTGCATGTTTTCTAAATGTCAGGTTCCCCGTATTTTTATAGATAACAAACAAGTTTTAAAAAATATTGGTGAAACGGTTGGAGGGTTCGCGTAAATGTTAACTAAAATTTCCTTAAAGTGCAGAAAGGATAGAGGGTCAATGAAATGCTTCGGACTGAGACAGGCATAATAATAGAGCATTTCAATAAGCACGTATTCAGTCCACATGGGGTAAATAGAACGCGGACAGTAATATCGATTCTCTACCACTCAAACAAGGTTGCAAGGAAACATATAATATGCATAAGAAAGGGACGGCGTTAAGATAGGCGGGATTTTGAAGACGTCAATGGATATATTATTGGTCGATATCGTTAGTTTTAAAACAGACAACACGGGGATATTTGAAGTCGGGTTTATTGGAAAATATCGTAACGACGCGCTAAATTTCGAAGATTTCGAAAACGGTTGAAACAAAATTTGAGGAAGTGTTATTTTAAATTAGATTTTCACGGTAAGAGTGGACGAGAGGTTACAGTCAAAGCATATAAAGTACTTGACGAATTAGCACGGCTCGCTCTCTTTTAACTTCGTTCTCTTAGTACTTTCATCGCTTTAGACTACGACCGAGCTTGTAAGTATATAAAATTATTTTAAATTAAAAGGTACAGTGTTGGCCTCATAATTTGATACGCGAATATGTGTCGAGTCTAAATTCTAATTTGAGGTGAAACATTTATTTTAAACAAGCTCGGGAAGTGACGTGAAGTAACGTAAATTTAAATTAAATTAAACGAAAGTACGCAAGTATGAAAAAAGTGTAATTAATTTGGAGTTGGATTTGGATGCACCGTGAAGTCAGAATAAACAGCACAACTTGAAAGGGGTTCTTCTACAAATAGCTAGAAGCGGACAGCAGAGCAGAGCGAAACAACTTTACCGCATAGTCAACGGAGTGGAGGTTTTTAAGAAATTCCAGGTAACGCTTTAAAATTGTTGTTGATATAAACTATGAAACTATGAAAATTGTGTGACGTGTGAAAGTAATTTTTGAAGGGATTGTGCATAATTTTGCGTATTGAAAATAATACGTATAACTAACTTTATTATGGTATTTAAATAGAAATCTAAAGGTGTATATAAAGCTTATTAACGTTCCATCAGGAATTTAAAATTTTTATTGTGACGAGTACATGGGTTTGTTTTTTTTGTTTGTTGTAAGAGTATGCGAAGTACAAAAGCATACATTATTCATAATTAACTGGGTTATCATGAGCTTACCATACTCCAGAGTATACAAATTCAAAATAAATTATAAATAAAGAAAGAAAATAAGGTATTATTCAGGGCCCATTTACTCCGGATATATTCAATGTGTTTGATATTTTAAATTAAAATCCAGGACAGTACAAAAATAGGATTTATTGAGGTGTTACTTGATCTCTGAAATGTGGATAATCTTGAATTTTATTTGTAAATAGTGTTAAATAAATATTGTATGATGGTTGAATTATTTTGTGGTTTTATTGAGAGTGTGCGTGAACAATACAGAGTATAATAGTGAATCTAGGTATCCAAGAGGAGACCCAACTGAGCTAGCCTGGGAACTGAAGAAGAATTAAGGTGATGAAGAGAAGAATCTGGGTACGAGATTAAATAATTTTTTTATTTAAATTTTTCCATTGTGTGAAATTTATTTGCGATTTTGGAAAATAAATATAATTTTCGAATATTTTTGTTATTGAGACTCGATCTAGAGAGGTTCCACGTCAATATATATATATTATATATATATATATATATATATCACGTCATAATGTTTATTCGAAATGGTTTTAATTAATTCTTCTAACTTCCTTACTAAATTGATAAAATTTATATATTTCTTTTTAGCGTTTGTAAATGTTTGTGCGTGTTTGTTGTGTGTGTGTTAGTGAGTGCATGTGTGTTCTGTGTGTGTGTGTGTGTGTGTGTGTGTGTGTGCGTGTGTGTGTACGTATGTATGTATATGCGTACGTGTGTGTAAGTGTATGTGCGTGCATGTGTGCGTGCGCGAGTGTGTATATCCGTGTGTGCGTGTGTGAATGCATGCTTGCCTGAGTGAATGCGTACGTGACTGCGTGTGCGTGTCTATGTATATGTGGGTGCGTGTGTGTGTGTGTGTGTGTGGGTGTGTGTCTAATTATATATGTGTAAGCTTGTAAGTGGTTAAATTAAATTTGTTTTAGGTATAAAATTAAGTGTATATAGAGCTTCTTTATCAATATCAGTTTTTTATATTAACATTGTCTTTATTTTTGAGTATGCGGCACCTTTCTATAAATCCTCTTTTGAATCGATATTTTCAATTTGTAATATTTTTAGGTTATTGAAATCTATTTTGTGTTTATTTAAATTTGCGTTTCTCTTTGGTGCACACACGTTAGATTTTTGCGAATGTCATTTTTACGTATTGTTAAACGTAATTTTAGTTGTTGAGACTTTTGACCAATGTAACTTAGATTGCGGTCTAAATTATTATTTTTATATACAGGATGTTCGGAAAATACGTGTACAACGTAAAAACAGAGATTCTGTGGCTCGAAATAGATCGATTTGAGCCAACTTACCTATTATACAAGTTGCTTCATTTAGCCGCTAGAGGGCTTCAAAGATCCTGAAAAATATTTGATATTTTAAAATAACTCGAAAACGCGTCGATTGATTTTGACCATTTTTGGGGTGCAAGTTTCCACTTTCAATTGACATCTTTTGGTGGTGTACGCAATTATTTTAAAAGTATACGAGTGTCCCAAAAGTGATGAATTGTATAAATATACGAGCATTACCTTTTTCCTGTTTATGCAATGACTACCAATTTTTTTTTATGAGTAGCCGATATAATTTAGAAACTTTTTTGTCTCTTGTAAAATTTTGATTAGACTAGCGGTTTGACAGAAAATAATAATTTCAAATGTCTGTTTTTTTATTTTTATTTCATTGTTTTGTTTATTTTCTATTACTATCATTGAAAATTAACAGCGCGGTACAAGTGTTGGACCATTACAATAAATTTTCAAAATAGCCGCCATTTTCTTCAATGCACAAATGAACTCTTCGTAAGAAGTTTAACTGAACCCTCTGCATTGTTTGTGCATTATTTTTTAAGGAGTTGGCTGCATTTAAAAATTGTGTATACAGTTCTTCTTCGCTATCAAGTGGACACGAATAAACCTTAGATTTTAAGGTACCCACAAAAAATAATCACACGGCGTCAAGTCCGGCGATCGTGCTGGCCAATTTGTAGAGCATCATATCTCCTTCCGATCCATCGATCCGGATATTTTTCGTGTAAATGTTGTCGAACAGCTAGAGTAAAGTGGGGAGGAGCGCCATCGTGCATGAACCACATGTCTTGGCGAAGTAACAATGGCAGATCTTCCAATAAATTCGGCAATGTTTGTTGTAGAAAGTTGAAGTAATTGTCTCCGTTTAATCGATTTGGTATCACAACAGGACCGATAATAAAATTATCAATAACTCCAGCCAGACATTAATCTTAAGTTCATGTTGATAGTGAGTCACTTTAGTTGCATGAGGATTTTCTACAGCGTAAACATGTTCAATATGTATGTTAGTAATACCAGATCTTGTAAAAAAAGCTTCGTCTGTTAATAAAATTTGGCGAAAAATTTGCATTTTGAATTCTCTGATCTTGAATAAATTGACAGAAAGCTAGACGCCTCTCAGGATTGATAGGCAAAAGGTATTGTACCTGTTGAACGTGGTATGGGAGTAATAACTGTTCCTTTAAAACGGCATGAACAATACTTTTAGGAACTTGTAGTTCAAGTCCTAAGCGTCTTGTGCTTATTTTTGGGTCTTCTTCAACTTTATACAAAATTTGTTCCTCCAGATCCGCAGTTCTTGTGGTACGTTGATGTTCTCGATCCGCATTTCTTGACTGAAAGCTACCATTTTCACGAAGACGTCTTTCAATATTTGAGAAAGTTTGGTATTCGGCGATTAGTAAATCTTTCCCTATAGACTCTGACGCTTTCACGACCATTGCCTTGTCAAAATCCGAAAACCAAAATCATATCCACCTGTTCGTTGTTTGTGTAAGTACTCATAATGTAAGATGAAAGATGTAAACGTTTATTGAATTAAGCAGAAATTCACGACTTGATAGGTAAACTGACTTTAAATGACAGTCAAATTAAATAACAATTAAAAAGCAAAGCCAACTACTAAACTATGCTTTTTGATTTGCCCCGTTTTATACTTAATGCAGCAATGATGATGAAAGTATGCAGACATTTGAAATTATTTTTTTCTGTCAACCCGCTCGTCTAATCAAAATTTTCCAAGAGACAAAAAAGTTTCCAAATTAAGTCGGCTACTCATAAAAAAAATTGGTAGTCATTGCATAAACAGGAAAAAAGTCGGATAATTATACAATACATTATTTTTAAAACACTCGTATGCTTTTAAAATTATTGCGTACACCACCAAAAGATGTCAATTGAAAGTAGAAACTCGCACCCCAAAAATGGTCAAAATCTATCACGCGTTTTCGAGTTATTTTAAAATATCAAATATTTTTCAGGATCTTTGAAGCCCTCTAGCGGCTTAATGAAGCAACTTGTATAATAGGTAAGTTGACTCAAATCGATCTATTTCGAGCCAAAGAATCTCTGTTCTTACGTTGTACACGTATTTTCCGGACACCCTGTATAACATTCCGTTGTAAAAGGGTTGGTGCTGTTTTAATTTGGAAAAAAATTTGAAGCCAAAATGTTTGTTTAGCGATTTTGATATTAAATAGTTTTGAACACGTTCTCTAATTTGTAACTTGGATTTTCAACATAAAGGGTTGTTTTATATGTAAGAATGGTTACAGCGTGATTATCGCTATTTTTTGGGTGTCTACTGGACATGTTGCTTATTAAATTAGCGTTTTTAATATAAATAGTATATGGTATACCTAGTAGGAAAAGCTCAACATTCCCGGACGACGTGAAGATTGCTTGTCGAGGCGCAAGCCGAGACAAGCAACACGGAGTCCGGGAATGTTGCTTTTCCTTACTTGGTATACCATATACTATTTTTTGGGGGATTGTGCAGGGTATATGACAAGCAGAGATAGGAAAAAGAACTAGAGGTAGATCTTGAGCAGATTATTGCACGCAGATAGTGAAATATACAGACTGTGGAAATTTCAGGGAAATGTGTAGGTTAGCACAGAATAAAAAACAATAAGGGTACGCCTCTAACCAGTTCCAGAACTGAAGACCTAATGATGATGATTCATTTGGTAATTGTAGTTGTGTATATAGTTAGCAAACTCAAAGGAATCAGTTACGTTATAATTATTAGTGAATATCTTTAAAATATCTGCTATAAACATTGAAACATTATCTATAGAACTATCAATCGACGCAATTGTAGGTCTTAAAGGATATCCTGTTTTATGATCTTTAGGTAACCGTATAATTTTTGACATGTAGAATTTAAGTTTTTGTTTGCTGTACGCTAATGGAAGTTTTTTCTTTTAGCCTTTTAACTGTAGTTATTGTTGGGTTTTGAAAGCGTGATGTTGGATATTTGTTAATTTTTTCATAAACAGTTAAGTCCTTTAGCAATTCATAAGTTTTTTTTTGTATATTCAGTTTTAGACACGCCTACAGTAATATTTCGTTTATCGGCTCTAATTTAGGTAACTATGAATTGAATGTCAAGAAACTTCTAGTTAATAAGCGGTACGAATCAAATATTAAAAGCCTTCCATTGAAGTATGATTAAATGCTTTAACAGTAGATTGCGAATAAAAATTGTGCTAGTTGCTAGTAGGTTATACACATTTTGAAACAATTTTACTACAAGAGCATTAAACGGTTTCTAGGTCCGCCTTTTTATTGCATTACATACTGAGTACTAAGGTGTTGGTTCTGCACTATTTTATCTACTGAACAAAGACAAAACCACTTCGTAACTCTACAGATATATATGTAAAAATAATTACTTACCCAAAATGCCAAGTCGGAAGTTGAGGGTTACCACAATAACGTGTCCGTACGACGCAAGGACGCTTCCGTCGTAAGGGTTTCCCGATCCCCATTCAAAGCTCTCTCCGTGTGTAAACACCAACACAGCGTAGGGCGCCTCCAAACCACGGTTTCCTGAAATAGGTTTTCTTGAATTAAATGATAAAAAATAAATCGCAATTGCTTTTTGCTGTGTAGCTTTTTTATAAGCTACTTTGTCCAAGGGGAATATAGCAAACAACGAGCTAATTTAGTTTTCGAGAAAAGTTTAAGCTCAGGAGTTAAGATTAATATTTAAGTAAGTTTTATTTACTCAGCCACTAATAATTTTTATAGTGTGGAGAAATGTACGTCGTTCTTCGTTACACGAAGTTCCCTAAAATTTGTTTACAATGTGTTATCATGTTATGGAGAGATTTAAGGCAAACACTAACCAAAGGACCTGCAGACGTTCTCATTAACCATCATGCATCGTGGTTGCCGGTTTTATTATCACTTATATAATTTTATTAACACATAGTTTAGATAATTTAACAGCGTCTAAATATAGGGTCCAATTAATAGGTGATCCAAATTTTTTAGTGTTTAAGCAATTACTTTACCAATATAATAATCCAGTAGGGTTTGTTACCTTTTCATGTAGGAATTAAATGTCAAGATGAGAAAACATTCGGCCAATCGATTATTTTACCGGGAATCTTCTGATACAAGCTCTAATCTTTTATTAGAGAATTAATTTCATTGTCGATGAATGCATTGATAAACTTCACTGACAATAACGTAGAGTTCCACGAAATACGTGCTTTGTTCCTGCAATCCTTAGAATTCAACTTTAATAAGATTTCTTATGACTTCATTATTAACCGACTTTTCAGACTTTTGTGCCACAAGGAAAGAGGTGTGTGGATTGGACGATAGCTTCCTCAGATTTCCCGCCCCACACCTCTTTCAGGAATTTTGTCTCTGTTAAACCATTATGAATGCAATTTTTAAAATATTTCAATACTTTAACCCTTTCGTTTCGGAATATAAGCAACGCATTAAGAAAAACTTTACACGTATATATCAATCTTGTATTAAATAACGTAAGTTTGGCAAAATAAATAAATTTGTTCTTAAGGGATGGGGGTAGCCGCATGTACATAAACGTACCCGCGGAGTTTTGCAATAGTACACAAATATACTATCAGGTGGTAAATAGCATCCTTACATAATGCTTAATAACTAATTATAATTGAATATTGCTTATTTTGTGTGAAAAGGCAAGAAACAATATGTATACAAGAAAATATCACACTCTTTACAAAGTTGATACGATCGTGAGTATACAAACGTTTGAACGGATCTGCTGGATCGACGTTAAAAGGCAATAACTTCAAGACACTCTGTTGACCAGTTTCAGTCTTTTTTTTTGTAAAAGTGGTAAGGTTAGGCTTGTGGCAATTGCTTTAGTAGTAAAACTTGCTTAGCGTTTTACCAATTTGGCATATAAAAGCCTGGTCTGTTACATCTAAACATTGATCGTCCTTTTGATCTTTCATAGCTGGTATATCTTTATGGTAATTTATACAAGGATCTGATGCTGCGTGATTTCATGTTTCTAATAAATTTACACCTGTGAAAAATCTATCGCAACATAATACAGGGAGTTTATAAAAGAACTTGATTTAAAGGTTTATTTGTACACAGTAAAGTTAAAATAATTGTTATTAGACCTATATAGAGAATCTTCTCAAGTTTTTTTTAATACCTAAAAAAGTTCTATATGTGCACCATTTGTTGCCCTGGCCATGTCTAAACAATTTTCAGTTTCTTCCTAGGTATTCAGTAGCATATCAAGCGTGACGGATGATACAACTGCAACAATCCTCCCTCTCAAATGAGCATTGTCACGGATCTTCTCGAAATAAACAATGTTTTTTACATGTCCCCAAAAAAAAATCTAGTGAAGTCAATCGGCCCACGTCTACCAATGCACCTGTTAGGGAAACGCAAGTTCAACACATGACGGACACGGTTGCTATAGTGAGGTAGCGCGCCGTCTTGTTGGAAGATAATCGGTCCCTTTTCTAGTTCAATATCATCTATCTGTAGGAAAACGTATATTTTAAGCATTTCACAATACAGGTATGTAACCCTACAAGGCACGGAGAGCATTGCTAAACATATAAATAAAGGTTGCCCGCAGGGGTCCATATGCGGGCCCCTATTTTGAAATATTGTAATGGATGAACTCCTGGAAAAGCTGGACGATTGCATACGCCGACGACATCTTGCTGGTGGTTGAAGGCAATTCCAGAAGGGAAATCGAACGTAAAGCTAACATCGCCCTTACCCATACACAAAGTTGGTGCAAAACCAACAAAATGACCATAACACCACAAAAACTACATACCTTGTGATGAAGGGAACCCTGGCAAGAGACCCCACCATCAAACTAGACGGTGTAAATATAAGTGAAACACAAAACAAAAAATATCTCGTCTGAACATTAGACGAAAAACAGAATTACTCTGCACATATAAACACCGTCTGTGCAAGTGCAACTTCTGCAATGCAGAATATTGCAACGCTGACCCAAAGGACTTATAAGATACCACTTAGTTGCGTAAGGCTATATCTCAACAGTGTGCTCGGTGCTATGGCATCATACGCCGCGAGCGCGTGGGGACATCGCCTTAACACAATCAAACCTAGACAAAAAATTAACAGTACAAAACGAAGTGTTTTACTGCGACTGACGGGGGCTTATGGGACTACCGCACATGATGCACTTTATGTACTGGTGGGAACTATGCCCTTGGACCTAGTAGTGAAACAGCGAGTTGCAATGTACAATCTTACACAATGACAACCAACAACTACAACGCATATTAAACACAAACCAACTGCCCACGGCAAAGACGGAAATAAAGAACGACATACTTGCAGAATGGCAGACAAGATGGGATCAAAGCACAACCGGTAGAAGGGTATACGCAATGATTCCAAATATTAAAGACCGCCTAAAAGCAAAACACCTGGTGCCCAGTCGGGGATTTATTCATTACCTAACTAGCCACGGACCCTATCCAACATACAGAGAACGCATGAACTCAGTTGACAACAATATATGCACGTGCGGAGAAATAGGAACACCGGAACATATAGTATTCGAGTGTGATGACTTACAACCGTACCGCTACGCACATAGACAAACATTATTAAACAAGACCCTAGACCAGATGATTTGGAACGAAAACCTTTTTCCACACTTAAATGCACTCACGCAAAAAAAAAACACGGCCCTCATCCACCAACGTTATCTTGACGGATAAAAGACACAAACAAAACTACCTGGACAGAGACATAAAAGTACCACCTGTCCTCGAACCGAGGCTCTGCCCCGGAGACCGAAGACCAATCTCCTGGAATTCCAAGAGCTTTGTTCTTGACGACCAGAAGCAACAAGATCAAGCCATCAACCCGACTTTGAAATGATCCAACCCCCTAAGATGTAGAATTTGCATGCTTCTACATATTAGCAACCCCGTCTCTAACAAATAATAACCAACAGTAGTAGTATAAATTAACTTTAAGTAGTAGTATAAGTTAATTTTAAGTAGTAGAATAGGGAATTTCTTTTCTTTTTAACCAACGCTAAATTTTAAGAGCTTAAACATACCTGAAGCAAGCAATACAGCAAACAAATCCTTTCCTCTGAAAGAACCTAATTTTTTATTTATGTAATAGTATAAGTTCAAATATGTACAAAATTATACTAATTCAATCCAACCTTTTAGTGACCAGGGCAAATATAAACACAAATTAACATTCAAACACACCTCACACACACACACACAAACACAGATACACACACACACATAAACTCACAAAACACCTCTTATGCACTGTGCAAACACAAAACACCATTCACACACTTACATTGCCTTTTCAACATCTGGATTTCCGGCTGCCGATGGTCGAGACTGATAAGGCAAAATCTGTCGAGCATTCCTCTTTGACGATTGGGATATCCGGCTTCCGATGGTCCCGGTCCTAAAGGGGGAACGTAACACGGATACCAACATCACAAACACACAACTCTCTCTCTCACACACACACATACACACACACACACACAACACACACACACACCTAAACACACGCTTCCATTGCCTTTTCAACATCTGGATTTCCGGCTGCCGATGGTCTGGAGGCGGCTCCGTGGCGTAGTGGTATGTGTGTGATTACTATGCCCAAGGTCCCGGGTTCGAATCCCGACACGGTCCGCTTGAAAAATGTTAGGCGAGCATTTTTCACAAAAATACACCCTCGTTCGGATGAGAGGTAAAATGGAGGTCCCGTGTGTGAGTGTTGTCACGCACGTTAAAGATCCCTACCTTGCTTGGAACAGCAAGGGTTCGGCAAAATTCCAAATTTTCCAGGTAAAAAAAACTCGCTTCCTGGCCAATGTAGTACCTTCGGGTGGAGCATTGGAAAATCAAATGTAATGCCGATGGTCTGGACTGATAAGGCAATCTCCGTTGTGCGTTCTTCCTTGACGACTGGGATATCCGGCTGCCGATGGTCTTGGTCCTAGAGGGGAAACGTAACACGGTCCAACATCACACACAACACACATACACACAACCATCCTTCCCACATACACACATAACACATGATGGTTACTTTCTGTGGGGAAGCCAGGTCTGCTTAAATTTCAGGTAGCAGACTACTGAAACGTTGGAACAAATAAATAAATAAAATAAAAATAAAATCCCCATTAATTGTCTTCTCTGTGTAGATAAAAGGTCCTACGATACGATCATTCATCAGTCCACGCTAAACATTGACTTTGGGAGAGTCTCGCTGATGTTCTATGAATTCATGCGGTGACGCAGACCCCAAAATCCTACAGTTGTGTCGGTTGACAGACACACTTACGTGAAAAGACGCCTCATCTGAAAACATAACATTTTCTAGGATGTTCTCAATTTCTTCAATCCTGTTCAAAATGTAGACTGCTAAATCAAATCCTTTCACTTTGTCATTGGGCTTGATTTCATGCAGAAGTTGAATCTTAAACCCACGTAATTTAAGCTTCTTTCACATCACTTTGTACACGGTAGGCTTAGGTATTCCCAACTCCAAACTTCGCATTGCCAATGACTTTTTAGGGCTACGAATACAAGATGTACGAATCCGTTCCACATTCTGTTCAGAGACTGAAGGCCTACTCGGTGGCTTAATTTTTGAGAGTAGTTTTGTTAGTAGGTGCATCACCGTCATATTCACGCCAATAATTACGCTGAAATGTGATTACTGAACTCGATTGAATAAACCAAATCACACACTCAGCTTTCTGCTGTGCCAGCCATGACTGATGAGTGGCGACTGCCGGCCGGCGGAAGCAATAGCACTCTTCCCCCATCACACTCGCTCCAAGGCTACGCACTACGATCGAATAGTAGCAAAACAATCTTGACAATATACTGAACTCAAGTTCAAAACCCGAAAGTTTATTACTGGTTTCGGTTTTTAGTTATGATTTTTTTTAAATCAAGTGGTTCTTTTATAAACTCCCTGTACTACGTCATTTGCTTTGATCGTAAATGGAAGAGCTTTTATAACTATCCCCTAGAGTTAAGGATTCATTTCTATGTATATCCGACTTAGCTGAATCTTTATCATAATTAATACACACTGATACCCAGCCAAAACTTTATTTTTCGTTTTGTTGGTTTGAGAAACGTATACTGCTTGAGTGGTAAACCGCCATTGAATTTTGTCATTGACTCATCAATGCTATCGCACAATATTTACAAAATGAAAGCTTTATTCAGCTTATCAAGTTATCTGTGTATAAATTGCACATGCATCTTCAGGTTTTTCTGATAGAGAAAATATAGCTTTGATGCCAATAGCACAAACGGATCGCGAGAAATCGGATTTTCATTTGAACGATTTTCCATGGATACCTTTTGACTGCAAAAAAGTTTCAAACAAAGTAATTTTGATAGGACATTATAAACGTGCACCCTAAGTTTTTAATTTCTCCCTTATCCGTTATTTTTTACTTTCTTTTTAGATTTTATATAGCACAGTTAGACGTGCAATCAACTATTTATTTATAAGATGAGTGCGAACAATTTTTTGGAAAATTTTAAGAGAGTTCGTATATATACTGTATAACACTCAAAATTATAAGCTCAATAATTATAATGCTCAACCCAATCAATAAATTCCCCGCAAATGAATTAAAATTATTGCAAACACTTACTCTGGGGTATTATCAGGTGTTGAGCTTCTCAGGTAGCGCAGTCCATTCTACTTTTGTCCTGTTGTTGTTAGAGTGACTGTTGCTACCGGTAGGGCTTCACCAACGATAAAATATGAAGATAAAAAAAGGGTGGAACGACAACACTTGCGTCAGCACTGCCCGGCAACGGTACGATAAGTTTATCGATTCGGTAGATGCGGCGGTATGATAGAATCCGTCCTTGTTTTTAATGTTTTTTCCCACCAACCCAAGTCGACGCACTTCCGCTTGTGTTCGTGAAAAGATGAACTCTTTCTCACTCCAGAACCCTGCGTTAGCGCTTACGTTTGCAATGCTAAACAACTGGTGTCGAGGTCCGTGTGAAAGGTTCTAATCCCGGGGTTTCACAACATTGACGGAGTTGCACTAATCAAACGGGGATTCCATAAATATTAAAATAAAGGCCCTAACTCTTAAATTTATAATTCTAATTCCTAAAAGCTTTATAATAAAACGTAACAATCGCCATAAAGCTTCAAACAGAAAACAAAAAAAAAGCGTCTTTGTACGAGAGCTTACATATTCAGTGAGACCTAAACTACTTTTGTCTATAGACGCCATCTGGTTTTTTAAGCCGTAGTAAAAGTTGCAATACCAGTAAGCGGAATTAAGGAGCTACTCGATGTTAAGGCTTACTTGAACTGAGTGCGCACAGATCTTGTTTGTTGCACTACCGACCGCATAAATTTCATTAGAGTCATGAGACTCGCATACTTATTGCTACACTATAAAGCTAATTACAAAAGTTTTGCTTGCACGTTTAATTATGAATGCGTTCAAATTATTATCTTTTTCGTTAAGGACGTTTTGCAAAGCTAAAAAGCTATAACGTAGTTTCAACAAAATAAAGCAAGTATAATGAGGCAGCTACAACGTTACGTTAACAAATTAACAATGCTGCCGCAGTCATAATACCTATTTCCTTAACCTTTCCTATCAAATACAATACTGAAGTGCGAATTTGCTCCTTTATAAAATAATAATAAGTTTTAGCTTTGGGCATGAATGCCAAGGGTTCGGTACAATAAATTCATAAAGTGATTTCTCCAGGTATTTTATTTAAAAAAAAATATATCGGTGATTGACTTGTCGAGAACGGCATGGTAAAAATAACATCTCAGAGATAAAGGCAAAGACAACGATAAACACCTAACCATCGAGAAAACATAATTAAATAATCATGGCTACATAAGTGGTAAAATAAAATCCTTAAGACATGCTTTAATAAACGATGGATACACGATACTTATGATTTAGTCTAAAACTTAAGGTACGATAAATTGTTATGATAAAAGAAAAACTTTTTTCGAGACAAAACCTAAGTTTTCCTCGGGGCCTTCTTTCTATAAATGTAGTAACTAGACACGAGGGGATTTAAATTTTGGAGTTTCTTACGCATGCCCTCCAAATGGGAAGAGCTCCGTGAAGCGAGCATATTCACTTGAATGCATGCGGGACCAATTCGCTCGGGAGTGCATCTCTGCGCTCCAATGTCGGGTAGACATGTCGGCGAAGCCAAAACAATAACAATGTGCACTATCCCCGTATATTGACGGTAGACAGTGGCGATGCACGGCTAGATGGACGTTCACCACACACACGGCCCAATGTTGTGAAGTAACAACCCTCTATCCATGCAGCGACTTTGAAAAATTAAAAAGAAGAACAGGAATAAGGAGCGATAGAAGAGAGAAGTCGGAGGTTAGGAGCTGTGTGGCAATCCAGGTAGAAAAGATTAGAAGAAGGGTTCCCATTAAGCAAAAAGCGAAAGAGAAACGGTGGATAATCAAGCGCTACTCAACCAGCCAAGGTATGGTCAGTAGCCCAGAATGGGGGAACACCACTCTCATGCGATGAACGATTGTCTCAGGACTTAAGACCGGTCCACCAAAGGAAAAATTAAGAATTAAACTGGAGATAGCGGAATAAGAAAACAGTCAAGATTTTGGATAAGCATCCTGGAGAGGTTGTAGATAGAAGAAAATGTCCCTATTAAAACAGATTTTTCTAAAGGACGACCACCTGCGATATTAACGATACGATAAAACTTTTACCAGCACGTATGTGCATGAAAACAACTAAATTTCAAATAAACTCAGACAAATCATTTTCAGATAGAGCACATTTGCTGCAATAAGAAGGTCAACTAAATATAGCGTAAACAACTTTACTATACCCTACGAGAATTTCACAAACATGAATGCCATGAAGGCACAACGGTAGTTGTAGGACAGACTGTTATTTAAGGACAAAATAGAAAATTTTGGTACAATAATGAGAAAGAAAATAATATTTAAACAAAAAGGTCATAACCTCTCACCAACAAGTTCGGGAAAAACAAAAGAATGCTATAGCATTCCTATAACAGAAATGGTTGATAACGGAATTATATGCACATGAATGAAGTATATTCGTAAGAAAACTCATTGAATAGGAATTTTCTGTATTTGCAACTGCGGAAACTGGCTTTTTACTACAGGGGCTAGGTAGCGGTCTTATGTGTATCCCTTTAGGAAAGCATCAGCCCTAGACTTCGGTTTTAGGACAGGTCGTAACGATTCGCTGGGTTGTTCAGACGTAACATAACTCAACCAGGTTAATAACTGTGGTAAATTTTGGAATAATAATCAAATAAAGGATAAGAATTTAGAGGAAAATTCAATATACTTGTATGTAATCATCATGTAAAGAAAATTGTGCTAGGTGCGGGAGGCAATTTTTTAAAAACAGAAGACTATGGTGGCATAATAAGGTTTAAAAAGTTTTGGGTTAAAGGGTTAATAGTTATTTAGATACAAGCGGGTTTGATAAGCAGATAATGTTCAAGTAGAGGAGGTAAAGCCAAAAAATTTGGACAAAACGAGGACAAGAAAACAAAGAGAAATATATTTATATAAGGGTATGAGAATAAACGTAAGTTTATATTATTCGTTATGGGCATATGAAAAAAGTTTTAAGTGTTTAATATGCCAACTTCCTTGAGGTTTATTTACCATTTAAATCTTGCAATTCATATACTAATGGGGAAATTACTAGAATGATTACACATAAGGAAAATTTAGTGGCTAGTTTAGCTGAAAATTTTTTTATAGAATCGGATAACAAATGATTTTTCTTCCAAACTTGTTCACCCAAGGCAAATGAAATATCTCTTTTACGGAGATTGTAATGATTTTTACTTTTTTCATAAGCTTTAAATAGATTTTTTCAACTTCAGTACGAATTAATGGTAATTGTTGTTGATCTTTATCTTAACGTATTTTTTCATCAAATTCAATTACATCAGTATTATGGGGAATCGAGCTATAATAACTGCCATCAATTTGGGTATAACGGCCAAACACTAAAAATGACGGAGAGAAAAAGGTTCATTCATGTTTTGAAGTTCTCAAAGCTTGTGCAATTTGAAATATATTTTTGTCTCATTAATATGGTCATATTCTATATACGAAGAGATAGCGGTAATAATAACACGATTAACGGTTCGATTGGGTTTACTTGGGGGGTGGGGGATATCTGTCATTAAACCAAATTTTTCGAATTTTGTAACTTTTTACGAAATGTTGAAAATCTTTCGAAAGGGATTGTGAACCATTGTCACAGAGAATAATTTGAGGTACACCGAAGATAAGAAAAAGTTGTTGTTCTAAAAACTCAATGATTGCGGAAGAGATAGCTTTTGATAGAGGGTGAACGAAAACAAATTTAGAAAACCAATCACTTACAACTAGTAGGTATCAATTACCTTTCTTAGATCGAGAAAGGGGTCCTAGTAAGTCAAGAGAATTTAATTGAAATGGATAAGATACTTTTTTAAAGGTACCCATCAAAACTGGACGAGCTTCTTGTAAACTCTTTTGTGCACCACAAGTTTTACAGTATTTTATGTAACGGTAAACAGATTGTCTTAATTTGGGCCTATTATAAAAATCAGAAATTTGTGATATGGTTTTGAAAAACACCTAAATGTGCAGAGGTAGGATCATCATGAAACATTTTCAAAACTTCAGAGCCGTTAGAGGTAGGAATTACTAGTACCATTCAGGTAAGTTAACAGGTTTAAATGTAGAAGAAGTAACACATTTATATAAACGATTCTCGGTAACGCAGAAAGAAGGATAGTTTTTAGAATTCTCAGTTACTTTTTATATCATATTAAAGTACCACGTATCGGGAGTTAAACTATGAAGATTTAAAGCAGGTACATCACGAGAAAGAGCATCGGGTATAATATTTAGTTTTCCAGGTATGTGACGTAGAGTGAAAGCAAACTGTGAGATACGACAACTCTAGCTGACTAAACGTCCAGTGGGTTGTTTTAACCTTTTTAACCAGGTAAGGGCAGCACAATCGGTAATTACTATAAATTGAGTTCCTTTGACATAATTTCTGAATTTTTCAAATCCATAGATTATTATAAGAAGCTCACGTTCAGTAGCTGAATATTTCTGTTCTGCAGTAGTTAATTTACGACTTGCATAAACAATACGGTGTTCTAACTATCTTTTCCTTGAAGTAAAATGGCACCTAAGCCAGTAAGTAAGTAGAGCATTAATCTAAATATAAAACGTTTCTTCCAAATTAGAGGGCTGAGATAATCAAACGTTTTATTTCATCAAAAGTTTGTGCTTCAATTGTACAATCAATAGATTGTCCTTTTTTTATTTTTAATTAATGCAGTAATAGGAACAGAGATAGTAGATAGGTTTAGCAAAAAAATTCCATAATAAGATATCATTCCGATTAAACGTTTAATTTCCGTAACGTTTTTGGGTAATTTGTAACGAATGTATATTCTGTAGCACTAGTTTTGAGAAATCACATCTATGCATAGTAGATCTGTGATATTTGATTTTTGTATATGATATAGTTATATCTGAAAGAAACAATTCCACAATGGAACAGGAAATTATTACCATTTAATTAGCTTAAATGCATTACCAAGAAATATTTAATAACAATATACTCTCTGAAAACGTATTTAAAAAGGAACAAGTCGTTTGTGTTGCCTAATCCATAGGCGGGTTATATCTTTTCAGTTGTTAAAATTAAGATAGCGCTTGCGTAAATACGGTCACGAGGTGACGCGCAAGGCGTATCAGCTGTTCTTTACGTGGAAGGTACGGATAGCCAAGCCGGCCATTGTAGTTTAACATGTAATCGAAGCTGCAACTTATAAAGATGAGGTCACGGGTTCGTGACAAATGGAGCTTTAGAATAGGCGTGTCGTGATAGGCGCTGGAGAGCTGGTCGTCTTGGGGGCACAGAAGAGCTGTCATTCCTGTGACTCCGGCAAGACAATAGACCACGCTTCCTCTTAAAAATGGTTAGAGAGGTCGGTAATTGTTAACGGTGAGCCCACAATATTTAAATAACTTTATGCTAACACAAAATATCTTTAATTCCTTAGCGCATGAAGTAATCATATATATATATATATATATATATATATAAGAGAGAGAGAGAAGAGAGAGAGAGAGAGATTGGGGCAACTGTCGTTAACGAAGTACGTACAGCTTTTGTTCGATGTTTGTTGGCATCAAATTTGTAAGCAGGATTCGGAAAATGTGGATCGCAGTTCGATAGCAAGAGGTAAATTCTTCAAAAGCACAGGTATCAAAACTTTCAGTTCTTATGTTTGTCAGACTTTTAAAAGTGTTCACATAAAATTTTAATAGAGGATTGCTTAATCATGCTAAATTTTGTGCACGAATAATAACGTGAAATATGATTGTTAGGAAGTACTAATAAGGTAATTTTGTAAGACACGCAGAGTATACATGTGTTTAAAGTATTGTGATTTTAAAGTCCACTTCCTGTTTTTATAAAGTTCATTACAGATGTCTAATCTTTAATGTCATTAATCATTTCTATATCTGAATAAGTTTGAAATTTTATTTACTCAAATTAACTACATGTGATTTAAATCTTCTATAAAGAAATGAACTAAATTGATGTGATATACATGTAAACTAATACACAGATCTGTCCATTGGGTATCAGAAATTTTGTTTTGAAATATTAATTATTAAAAGTAAGGTCTTGTTTTGTCAAGACAGATTTATAAGAAAAACCAGAATTCAATTTTATTATTTTGTATTTGTAACCATATTTAAAAAAAAACAAAAAGTGAGAAACTATATTAAATTACATTTTTGGACTCAAGTTTTTTATTCCATGCACAATTAATTTTAATAAGAATAGTTTTTAAAAAAATAAATTTTTTGAATAATGAAATTAGACGAATGCTAAAGTAATTTAAAAGCACAGATAAGTTACAATTGATTTATTCTAGATATCCATTTTTAATTCAAATTCAAGTACTTTTTGTGTGGTAATCTCAAGATTTCCACTCATAATTATTGGTATGCTTTTTTATTTAAAAGCACAAACAGTGTCTTTTTAATAGAAAATTTGTTATGTATAATAAAATAATATAAAGCTTTACTTGTATCTAACGAGTGGAGGCGAAAAAATTAGTTTCAAATTAAAAATCAGTAATAGCCTTTACTTTATCAGGGTCGGTACACAAACCAATTTCGTCAACAATTAGCCCTAGGAAAGAAAGAGATGAACACCAAAGTTGCTTTTATCCCAACTTATTTTAAAACCAGCATTGCCTAAGCAATCTTTAACTTTATTTAAAGTTACGATATGTCCTACAAAGGTATTTGAAATGACTAAGACATCTTCAAGGTATACAAAAACTAGTTTTTAATGTAAAATTCTTGGGTCATTAGCTTAACCAAACGGTAGGAGTACACAAAAGCACTTGTCTGACGAGAAGATTGTTCTAAAGATATTTTGTAAAAAGCTTGGTTAAGATCTATAAGGGACTATTTAGCATTACGAAAGTCTACTTAATATAGAGCCCGTTCCAAATAATGAATAGCTATCAGAGATTGTAATGGAATTTAACTTACAACCATCAAAACAAACGCGATAATCTCCGTTTTTCTTTCTGCGTGGGGGCAGGAACTATAATACGAACTAAAATTTCCTAGATAGATGATTCATAGTTATTAGTACTTTAAACGACACACGGTTAACTTTTTAAACTAATAAGCATGCATATTTAATATTCTTAGCAAAAACCTTACTAAATTCGGTCATTTCGGTAGATAATTAGAAGGAAATCTTTACTGAAGTCCCAAATATAACGAGATTAATATAGTTGAAGAGGAAATGTATACATTTTTGATTATAGGGAGAAATTGTAAATAGCACATGGAAATTTGTAAAATTATGTAAACAAATTTTAATAAATGATTTAACTATTTAAGGAAGTGACTTTATCACATATTTTATTAGAAAAATATACCAAATTTTATTTGTTCTATGGGAAACTCGATATATTCAAAATGTGGTTACTTTAGTTAAACACCAATTTAAATAACAAATAAATCTAATAGCTTTAATTAGGTAATTTTGGATTTGCCAATCACATCATATATGCATCGCTTGCAGAGGATCAATTATTGATAAAATAGAAACATTTATTACTTCGCTGATAAATGAAGAGGTTTGTTTTTGTATAAGGAACAATATAAATAAAGTTAATTATATATTTTGTCATATTAAACATAGAAATCCTTTTTTCAGACAATTTTGAAAACGTGTGCGTTAATAATGAAGTAAACCCCAGAAATGCTGCTACTTTACGTTTAGTAAGCATTTATGGGTTTACATATGCCAACGTGATGCAATTTATATAACCCGATAATTCATAATTTCGCTTTCAGTGCGTGTAAAACATTGGTGGTACATATTCGGGACGAAAAGGTACTATGTAGTTCTTTTGCAGGTTTTATTTTAAGCAGAATTTGTAACTTGTATAAAACTCTTTTGTTTTTGGCAGTAGTTTAATAGTCCTATTTTGGTATCAAGTTCAACTGGTGAAGTCGCAGTAACGTAAACTATATCCAAAGCATACACATTCACAGTGTAGCATTCCATTTTGTAGTTTAAGCACTTTCTGTATTTTACACTCCCTACACCCTGTTTTAATAAATGTTTGGAAAATTGCTGAATTGTACGAGCCGCCCATCATACGTAGTATTTAATATTTATTAGTAGTTAAATGAACTAGTTTGATTGTAAATAGATATAGCCGTTGTTAGATCTTTCAATGTTAGAAGCATGCTCAGAAACTGTTGCTATTTTATAAAACTATTCCACAAAACTTCAGAAAACAATTTTATAATACGTGCGTTGAACTAATTCACTATATTTCGAGTCTTGGCTTGCGTTGTTTTTCTTCTAATAAATAATACGTGACCAATAAACAACTGAAGGATAATGTTTCTTTAATAGAAATTTTTACATTTTCAGTATTATAGCCCATATTTTCAGAATTTTAACTCACACTTTTAGCCCGAATTCTAACCCACATTCTAAGGTTCTTTAAAGTAATGCTTACTTGGCCCTAACACAGAAGCCTCACTTTGTCGCAATAACACATTTAGCCTGGCTGTTGTATGTACGCAGATTATGTTATAATGAAATGGGTGCACATTGCAGTTACCAATAACCCTTGACAGCTATTGCAAGAAAATATGATTAAAAGCAGCAGATAACGAATATCATTACACATTTATGGTACGTGAATCTTTGCTTACATTATGTAAATTTAAGATGAGTAAATCATTTTGCTTATTTAAGACTGTTATTATTAGTATAAGGATATTAGTGTAGGTTTTGTGTAATATCGCTTCTATTTAGATGGATAACCGAGTGAATTGATTTGGAAATTATATATAGAATTGATAATTATCCATCAGCTGTTGTATTTGATTAGCTATTGGTGTTGATTGCGCTCAAATACACTATTGCAAATATGTATTCTGTTACTTAGTTTTTATTAGAATCCTATTGGGACCAGCTCGTCTTTGTCAACGTAGCAATAAGTAGGTAAAATTTTAGACATATTTGTCTGTGAATTTATATGTGATACTTCTTATTTATGTGTATTGCGGGGTGTATAGGTATGTGTAATAATGCTGTAATAAACCGCACAATTATACTGTTTATTTTTCTGTGGAATACAAAAACTGTCGTTCAACTAAAGAGATTTGAAAGTAGTCCTCTCCCCTTAGAAATGCTACTCGTAATGCTCTACTATAGTACGATTTTGCGTGCGTTAAATAAAAAGTAGAACCAAAAAGGAAAAATTAATGTTAAATGGACAAATTAATATTGAGGCACTATGTATAGTAATGATTTCATGAATAATAGTGTTCAGTAAGCGACACATTTCAATAAACTGTTAGTTCCTTTAAAATCTTAAACTTAAAAACCACAAAGGGATCGTTTTATTTCAGTTAAATACATGATGGAACGGAACATTAGTTTATAAATTATTTTAATCCGGAAAAAGGCGTAAACAAATTTTTATTTTAACCGATTTGCATAGCGAAATCATGCCATTTTAAGAACGTTTTAGAATTATTAAGTAAATATCAGTGAATTTATTCAAATGCATCTTAAATATAGAAAAGCCTTTTTACATATTTAAGCTAAATATATTAAAATCAATATTACATAGATACGATGCAAAGTAATCCCACAACACATAACGAGCAGATTCATACATTATAGTAAAAAACACTGACACTTTGTTAGTAAGATTCACGAATGTGAAACTAAAGGGGGGGCTAATCATATCATTCAAAACACGGAACAAAGTTTCAGTGTATCTATTTTAAATTGCTAGAATAATAAAATAATTGCAGGCACGAAGGATTAGCATGATAGCACCATATCAGTCCATACCTGACCATGTGTGATAGGAATGTTATACCATCACATCATCCACCCATAAAACGTATGAAGACTAGATAGGAATAGACGAACGCTAACGAGTGGATAAGGAAACAAGTTAGAAACTGATTATCCGCGAACCTCTAACAAAATCACATATGCGTGTGAACGTGAAATGCTAGTCTTACATATTTCGGGTGTTACAAAGCAAACATCGTGCGTAACGTGGTGCAGTCCCACGGATTTTTGGCAGACTCACAACATTCACAGAATGGTTCCCAGATATATGTTGGAAATAAACCCAAAAATTCTAACAAAAATAAATTGACCCCTGGCTTATAATAGCACTTTCTGGTGCGCCGGAAGATTAACGTGTAAGTTATACGTGTGTTAAAATTTGCGGTATTCTTGTACAATGACATTTAAGCATGATGTTTTGTTCCATAAAATATTAATAAACTTATACAACGTCCAATTTAAGTAAGGCATAGTGTTGAGTAATTAAATGTATAAAACTTGGACACTACACGTTTAATTTGCCAATTAGAAAAGTTGCAAATTATTATTATTGTTAATTATCAAGGTTATAATTAATTGAGAATGAACTGGTTATAAAATATTACCATTCTGTGTGTTTATTTGTTTACAGAGATATCACTATGTCTCATATTTATACGGTAAGTTTAAAATTATTGTATGTAATCTTTTTACCATGAAATAATTTTGTCGTAAAATAGATTTAAGTGAGATAGGTGGTTGAAGTTTGTTGTTGTATTTAGCTAAACATCTGGGCGGTATTTTGTAAAAAGAACTTTATTTCACCAAGAGGGTAAAGTAATTTTAATTCATCAGAGATACTTGTCGTCTAGACTGGACTAGTTGAGTTGGCCGCCATAATTTCACAGAGTTGAAAGCCGTCAATGTAAGCGTTATTGGAAACGTAATATTGAAATTGCCCATAGTGAATTGCTACATTTTTCTATTCCTCTTTTTGTATCGTTTCCATAGTGACCCATTCACGCGCCACTGACGTTAGCCGGTACATCCTTATTTTATTACGGGACGCCCATCCTTTCTGGACAATTCCAAATTTATGAATTTACGCTTCATTCACCCCTAACAACTTGCCCTATATCGGATGGTGTAAAATTTATGAAAAATTAATTATAGGTGTACAATGTGAATAGTGAACAATCATTGCGATCTTCCTTATGATTTACAATGAGTATGCTACATAATCAACGGCGTATTATGTCACATATTGTTTTAGTTTCTGAAATATCTCTGATAATGTAACAATAACATCACTTTTTATAGATAGAAATTCAGCAATTAGACTAACACCTACATAGTTGAATCTAAAAAATTTGAAAACGTAGTCGTGGCTCAAAATGAACAAGTGCAGAGAGACAGGTTTGGTTTTCCGGCCGAAGTTATAAATTTTTCTTTGCAAATTTTTCGTTTCTCTTAATCAATTTCTTCCCATACTATTGTTTCTTAACAATATATTGGTTAAATATAAGAAGCGGCCCTTTTAATTCAGTGTTGCGTACTATATCAAATCACACTACTATAGAAGAAAATAGTGTCCACCCTGCAACTATTTATAAAAAGCCTTTCTGATGAATAACTCCATCAAAGTATTATGGTCTGAAACATTAAATGGGCCTTTGGTAAACATCAACTCCAATCAACCTTTACCCAAGAATCAAACAGAAATCTGTATTTAAATATTATGTAACACGAAACAAGAAATTGCGAAATCTGTGGATCAAAACATCTTACTCATGACATATTTACATTATTGCCCAGCAATTTGCATATCAAAGTACCGTGGAATACAGAATTATGAAATGATGAGTTTACCTATCCCATGAGATGTATAATTAATTTGCTAGGAACGCCCTGCTTTAATTAACTCTAGATTTACAGTGCGCCTAGAATCCTTGTTAATTATGGTTTTAACACAAAAGTAAAGATTCGGCAAAAAATACGATGTACCTTTGCACTTCCTTTCTGAGCTGGTGCTGTATAACTTAACCCACGAGGTATTTTATCAAAACTAATGATTTTGTTTCAACTCTTTATTTAATAGCAAAACCATATAAACTCGTGCTAATACAGGGCTTTTTAAAAGTTATCTTTAGAGTGCTTGCTTTTCAGAAAATTTAGAATTACATTCTGTGTTAAGCAAATGCGGATGGAGATAAATTCCTCAAGTTTAGCTTTATAAGTAAAATTTCAAGCTTATATGACAGGAGCAATTGTTACCTTTTGGTACATGTAGTGTTCCATGTTTGCGTGCGTCCGTAAGAGAGTGTGCGTGCGTGCGCAGGCTTGCGTATAAATGTGGTATCATATCTGCGTGTTTGTGTGTGCGTATGTGAGTGTGTGCGCGTGGCCGTCTGTGCGTGTGTTTGCGCATGCGTGTATATGCATGCACCAACATGTGTGTTTTTGCCTGCAGGTTGGTCAACACGATAACTTGAAAACGTTTTGACACAAATAAACCTAATTGTGCATACATACGTGCACTAACTTAAATCTCTGTTAACTTTTGGGCCACTCTTGGGGACGGAAGTTAACTCGTATTGTTTTCCTAAAATTCGTCAATAACTCATATACTAAACGTCAAATGCTGCATAATGGTTGAGAAAAAACGCTGTTTTGAAACTAATGATAATTTGACTGAAACTGCAACTCTCCAACTCACGGCTAAAGCAAACTCTTAAATACAAATATAAGGAGATTACACTAGGCAAGTTGATTTTAATACTACGATATTAGTTAGCAAGTTGCAGTTATAACTTAGTCCAAATGGTTGTATTGAATCAAGCTAATAATTGAAAAAATACTACGTAGTCACAGACAGAATTCGAACGTGTTTGTTTTCAATGTGTACTTGAATTCTCATTCCAATTGAGCTACTGGTATTTGTATTCAAATGAAAGAGATGAAATTTAAATAGCCTGCGCAACCATTACATCAAATTAACTTGCAAATACGTTGGGTTAATTATCTATAACCACGGCATTAAAAATTAACTTACTTTAAACAATGAACTTTATATTTGACTTCATAGTTTGCTCTAGCCATGAATTTGAGCGCCGCCTTCTGTCCATATCTGACATAAGATCAAAAACCTTTTTACCGACAGATAAAGGGTGGGCTATATTTTGCTTATCTTTCTTGTTACTAAAAAAAAGTTATACTGTCAGCGAATATTAGAAATATTGAACGAATGTGAAAGCAAAATCTGATAAATTATGTATGAAGGGAGCTCGATGTATGTCAGTGAACAGCACGTACCTCCTAGTGGTTGTACCGCGGACAAGTTTCTGTTGCTTACAATGTAATCCCCTTGGAAGGGGAAGCTTTAGCTTGTATTGAAAGACGTTAGGCACACCTGGAGGACTGGGGGTCGTGACGACGTCTGTATCAGAGAGGCTAAACACTGAACGGTAAGGAATCGTTTCCGTTAGTACGGAAATCTACAATGGCACGGTTGCGATCTAGGCTGATAACCTGGTTCATCCTAATTAACACTGCTAACAAGATCCTTGCGAAATACTCGGACCGTCAAAGTCATGGTGGGCGACTTAGACGGAAAGAAAATTATCTGGCGCATGATATTACGACCACAAGAATCGCAAATGGAGATTTGGTACTTGGAATGTCAAGAGAGTGTACGGTAATGAGTATGAAATCATTAATGAAATGAAAGAAGAGCGCATCGATGTGTTGTGCTTGAGTGAAACCAAGCGGAAAGGGAAAGATGTTGAATTAGATGACGATATGTTGGACTTGTAGACTGGAGTAGAGAGCAATGCGTTGGGGCGAAGGGTGTTAGTTTAATTTTAAATGATCAAGCAAAAGCATGCATGAAACAATATGAATTGGTTTCTTCCCGCATTTTGTGGCTTATAATGAAAGTGAGCTTTAGAAATATTTTTGTAGTAGCATGTTATGCTTCAGTAAATGACGATTAACCAATTTTGGTAGGAGTTGGAAAATGTATTAGACAGACGCAAAAGGAATGACCAGGTGGTAATATTAGGTGGTATGAATAGTTGGGTCGAAATACAGAGAGAAAATGCTGAGCATGTGGTAGGTCCATTTGACGATCCATGAACGAATGATAATGGATATGTATTAGTGAGTATATATATGGAAAGAGAACTGTTAGTATCCAACACATGGTATAAACATAAGTAATAACAAGTGAAATGCTTAAGTATGGGTTTGGGGTGCTGATTGAATGTTTGTGAAACTGATAGAGTTGTGTATAGAACAAGCGAAGGGGTCTGAAGATTGGAAGACTGTAATCATTATTGCACAAAAGTAAAGGCAGCAAGTATGAATATAAAAATTATCGTGGGATAAGTCTGTTGAGTATACCCAGTAAAGTGTATGGAAAAATTGTGACCGAGGGAGTTCGTAAGAGAACGCAAAGCAAGATATGGGACGTTCAATGTGATTTTATGCTTGGAAGAGGATGTGTGGATCAAATGTTCGCAATGCAACAAATTGTTGAAAAGTGTATCCATGCCAGAAAGAAAATTTATGCAGCATTTGTAGATCTGAAAGAGGCACATGACTCTGTCAACAAAAGTGAATTGTGGAAGGCGCTGCGTGAATATGGCGTAAGCAAGTGCTTGATATGATTTGTCAGAGCGATGTACGAAGGCAGTAGAGCATGTGTACGTGTGAGTGGCTACATGAGGTAATACTTTGATATTGTGGAAAGTGTAAGACAGGGCTGTGTGATGTCACCGTGGCTGTTCAATGAATTTATGTATCAGGCAGGCTTGCATATGAATGGAAAGAGTGAAAATTGGTGAAACAAATATCAGTGTGCTGTTGTATGCGGATGATACCGAATCGTCACAAGATTCGCAAAGAATGGTTGACAGACTGTCGGAAGCGTGTGGAAATATGCAATTAAAAGTGAATGTAAATAAGAAAAAAGTAATGATTTTTGAGAGAGATGGAGGAATTGATGACTTTGTATTTAGACTGGACAATGACACGATAGAGAAAGTGAATGACTTCGTGTACCTCGGTAGAAAGTTTTTGAGTAATGGAAAGCTTGATGGTGAAATAAAAAGGAAGGCAAATGCTGGAAGAAAAGTGTCTGGAAGTATGTGGGCAGTGAACAGGAATATAGGATTGAGTATAAACGCAATGCTGGACATTTACAACAGTGTTTTTGTGCCAACTGTTCTGTACGGAAACGAAACTTGGGTCTAGCAGAAGAAACATGTTAGTCGTATAAATGCTACAGGAATGAGGTTTCTTAGAAATGTGTGCGGAAAGTGGTTGAGAGACATAGTGCCAAACAAATAGATCAGAGCAGAGTGTGGGGTGCAAGTGACCCTTACGGAGTTAAGCAAACGAAGTACGCTTAGATGGTTTGGGCATATGGAAAAAAATGAACGACGAAAGACTTACCAAACTCAGAGCTGCAAGTGGCAGACTGCGCAAAAGATGGTTGGATGTAATAGAGGAGGTTCTGAAAAAACGATAAGTGTATGAGGAATAAAAAAGCATGCCAAAAGCAGCGTATGAATGATACAGAGACAAAGGAAGTGTGTATGTACTGAGGGATATGGAGAAAGATTGTGAATGGTGCTGAGAGTAAAAGCATGTAGTGGTCTATAGCTGCACCGTGCATATCCTACTAGAAAGAGGTGTTAGGTTTGGTTACTCCGAAAGGAAGTACCGTGATTGGTGTTGTAGTTGTTGTTGTTGTATGTATGTGTGAAGGACCATATTATTCATGTTACCACCACGACCGAGAGTGTAGGCCTAAATCCGAATGTCAAAAGTTAACAAAACTTTACTCAACAAAAGTGAATCAACCGTCGCAATTTCTTGTCGAATAGTGCTATTTATGTCTTGGGCCATTTTCGAATGGTTGGCATACACTTTTTCTTTCAAATAGCCCAAAAAAAAAATCCAATTGTGTCAAGTCGCAAGATCTTATTGACCAATTACTATGTGCGTTTCGAGAAATTATTATATCACCAAACTTGGTGCGCAACATACCGATACTTTGGCATTTTGATTGCCTCATAGCGCCGTTTTGTTAAAACCAAAGCTTATTCACATTCAATGAATTCAATTTCGGCCATAAAAATATTTTAGCAAATCACCATATCTTTCGAAACTCACCGTAATGGCCTCTACACGATCATTTTCAAAGAAGAACAACCAATGATTACACCAGCCCATAAACCACACCTAACAATGACTTTTTTAGGTTAAAGTGTATGTTCTTGAATAATATGTTGATTTTTCAAGCTCCAAATGCAACAACTCTGCTTGTAAGCATAGCCCCCGATGTATAACTGCGCATCATCACTATAGATGATTTTTAATAAAAAATGCTTAAGTTCTTCAATCATCCGATTAACAAATGTTTTGCGCTGCATATGGTCCAAGGATTCAACCGGCAAGTAATCTGTATCCTGTACAGATGCAGATGAAATTTGCTTTACAAAATGCGGCGTAAGGTTGTGCGTTAGATGTTTAATTCCTCTGAACGATACCTAGTGAAAGTGCTTGGGTATGCACACACGTTTTCACTTACAGCAGAGTAGTATATTTAAGCCTAATCTGTTGCAAGGAAAAACTGCAGATGGCATTTTACATGTAAAAGACAAACGCTAGCGGCGCATGGAATTTTCGATGTGATTTTCTCTATATATACTTTAAATGAGTGGAAGAGAGATATATATTCATTAACCTAAACACCTTGTTTCTTTGTCTCTAATTTTTTCACATTCTACTTTCAATCTTCCATCTTCCGCAATCTACCTTCCACAGCCTACCTTTCACATTCTACCTACCACATTGTATTTTTCACCTTATATCTTCCATGTACCACATCTTAAGATTCCTGTCACAATAATTTTCTTATTTATGAACATTTTCGTAGCGTGCAATCCAACAATACTTTTAATCAAGGACCAACTCTTAATAGATTCGAATCCCCAAAATTGCAATGTTTAAACTTTTCTATTTATAGAGATTTTTCTAGGATGTAAAGCAGCGGATTGATTCAACCTATTCTAGAAGCCCGAATATGGAATTAATTTAACCTTGACCAAGACTTAAAAATTTACAAAGATGGCATACCCCACTCAAAGCCAATTACTGGCAATTATTTGAATCTGGGATAATTATATATCTTGTACTATTCTAATGGAGGTAGTTACTTGTCAAGGCATAAAATGCAGTCACAACGTAGAGACCATATTCTGCGTGCAACTAGTAGGATCGCAGAATTTTAAAAAATAGAAAAGAGCGACACTCGTGGAGAATGATGCGGTAGATCGGCAGCAAAGGCAGGGATCTCAGTAATTCGAAAAGAATAGGAGCTGATTAGAGTGCGAGTACGGGAGCTGCAACGAAGAGATGTTTTTAAGCAGTGCGGCGATCCACGAACTTTGTAGTAACATTCTCTAAATGGTTCCGACCTAAGCTTTAGGCGCGCATAGTCGGACGGTATTTTTAAAACATATCTTTAGTTTTTGTCGCTACGTTGCCGGCGTCATCTTTTTAAAATGACACGTTATTTTTTTCGACGCGTTCTGTACATTATAATTTTAGACTTTAAACGGCCCCTTACATTTACTTTTATTTAAAACTGCGGAAACCAATAGGCGCGTCACCGTTGGCATCACTATGCTGCGAGTGTGGCCAATTGAAATACTAGTATTCAAAAAAACTCAAATAATCTGGAAAGAGCATCAACAGCGGCGAAGTTGCGCTCGGTACGGTGCGCGTAAGCTCAAACTACATCGACAGAATATAATCATCTTACAATTCTGGTCGAGATAGGGTACAATTCGTTCAAACCATTAGTTTAAGGTAAACATATAAAATGTCTGAACAATTCGTTGACGCTTTGAAAAAGTATCGGCGTGTTTTAGATAGAACGATGAGGGAATGTAATGATGAAAGTATAAACTGCGAAAATACGAAACACGCAATCGAACCCTTCCGTGCTGCATTTGTTGTCCTTGAATAAATATAGGATTTTTACGAAGTTATGAAATAAATACGCTATTATAAAGAATTTTGTTCATACATAAAAATAGTTGTTTGTTCGGATATTTATTCCTAACCTCTTAAATTCTAATATAAGGTTAATTATTTAAATTACCGAGAGATATGTTTTGGGCTTTTTGGAGCGGCTTTTTAAAAAAAAAACTTCGTCAAAAACTCTTTTATCGATTTACTTGAAACAGAACTTACAATATTAATTTTAATTACAGGTACGTTATGTGCAGTAACGTGTGGAGATCGAAATAATTCTAAGTTAACTTTCACTAATTTAAATAAACTCAAATTAGTGTGAGTAGCTGAACTACCAACAATGTTGAAGTTGTGAAGCTCCAGCCTGACTGGCCATCTTGGGCTCTCGAGGGTATTTATACTATCCCTGCCCCTCACATTGCTTATGGGAACTGCAGAGCTCATGTCTGCTATTTCTTTATTTGATACTAAGTATTACTTCTTAGTAATCTTAATTCTAACAATAAGTTTCTTAGAATCTACCGTGACCTGCACCTGCAGTGTCATGTTACGTCTGGAATACAAAATATTCACATCCGTTCTCATGTCTGGTTTATGAACTTCCATTAACCTTTTGTAGTATGTCCTTCAATTATACACTGAAACAATCTAACTTAAGATTTAATAATTCCATTTGATTACATATATATCCTAATTTGGGGGATATGTAACTCGCGTTGATGTCTAATTTTTTGTTGTATGAGTATTTAATTTATAATCATATGCTTGAACTGGTTCTCAAATTTTTATTAGCAAAATATACGTAAATGAAATAAAAATTTTTAAAAGTGTTGCCAATATTTGTAGTAGTCTTACCTTGTAGAATATGGCGTATAATTACTGTTAAAAAATTTAGAGTTTTTATGTAACAAGGATTTAGTACATTTTTCGGGTCCGGTTCATTCCACTATTTGTTTTATTTTTGAATTTTTAGACGCATGTCGCAGTCTCGTGTTGGCATTTCACTAAAATCTATCTATTTTAGGAGTAATTCCCACGTTCGTGATTACAGATTATCATTATGGTACGAGATCCTAGGATTAGTGCATCATCCCTATCTTTTTAGGTTCTGATGCACTCAACTTCCCTTTACTATCTTATTTTTCTTGACTATCCCATGAATGCTCCTGTTCATCGTATAAACGTTGAAGTGAAGTCCAAAGCTAGTTCGTTAACACTTATTCAATCAGTCGTCTACCGGCAATACTATCTGTAGTATTTGTTCCACTGACGCTTTTTAATCCCAAAACAGGGCAAAAGTTTTTCAATAAATACAAGCATTTTCCAAATGTTTATTGCCTTTACTCTAATCGCTCATTGTTACGTTTCCCTATATTTTCTGAATAAAATATAGAAAAAAAATATTTTTTTTACCTTCATATAATTAGTATTGTATTAAGCTAAAAAATAAAAAAAAATTACTTGCGAACAAAAGTCATGCCCGAAAGGTTAAACTAACCCTATATCGTCTCGATTGAATTAAGCTGAGAAACAATAATTAAACTAAAATCTGATTTTGTATGAAACCGGTAAACTTTGGAGAGTGGAACAAACTTAGCGCAATTTAAGCTGAATAAAATAGACTTCGTTTGCACCAACTATGGCTTTGTGCGGTAAACGCCATAAGTAACACACGTGGATATAAATTTTACAAAACTTTGTTTTGTCGACTTCAGAATGACATTATACAGCTAACATCACTCTGAAGTTACATTCTGACTAAAATTTATAGTAACTTAAAAGTTATTGTTTTTACAAATTAGCTTTATGCTGCTGAGGGTGTTTACAACTCTTACAGATTACTGTGACCTCGATTCTCTTTCCTGGTTTTATTCTATCATTAGAAATATACTACAAAGGTTCTGCACTGCATTGGCCGTGTTTTATAACAAAATATTTGTAGAGGACTCAACAAAACACATTATGTACAAAAAATCTCCCATTGCAAGTACCTCCTATACCGCATGTAGCGTATGTGCTTCATTAAACACACACTTCACATAAAACAATTTGCACCATCGAAGTGGATGCAACTCCGTTACAAAACGCTATACGTTTGTATAAAGCATAGTAAAACGGATACTTTGAACACCTGCATTATATTCACAGCATTTTTGCATAATTACCTGGTAACTCGCACAAATTCTGAGGGACTGCAATATTATGAAATGATGTTTGCCTATCTTTTGAAATGTGTAACTAAATTGCCAACAAGCGTCCTGTTTTAATTAACGAGGAAAATTAGAAGGCCTGTATGATGTTTGCTATCAAAGCTTTAATGCGAAGTAAGGTTATAACAGAAATTTTATTTTCTTTAGGAGAACTTTGAATATAAAATGTGGTTTTGGTTACTACATTAGCTTCCCAAAAGGATCACAAGTAGTTTCAAGTTTAGCGCACTTTACACTGCTTGTATCATAAAATGGTTACCTGCTGCTGATCCTAAGCTATTTTCTAACCCAATAAATGTTGTTTAGTGAATGAATAGCAGACTGTTATTCAATGTAACAACTGCGAATAAAATTTCTACGTGCCTAGTTAACCTTCGTAGATTTCTACCTGCCTAATTTAGTTTCATAGATTCACTAAAAAATAAAAACATCAATGAGTATAAGTGCTTAATAAAATATTTATCACAAGAAATCCTCTACAGATGTGAGTCGCAGTTCTACTTACTTTTAAAGCAAATTCGTTAGAAATTTGCTCAAGAGACTGACGCAGTAGTTGCGATTAGACGCTGATGTCAATAGTAAGTAAACGGTTGTGATAATATATTATCTTGTGAAACAAATATAAGCAATTCGAAGACTAACTGAACAGTTGTTGACTATAATTGAATGGTACAAGTCTACAGACTGTCATTTGCAGTTTCGACCCAGAAAATTAAATAGATATCGGACATGAAATAATACAATTTACGCATGATGTAGGGACTTGGGTAAGAAATCAACGGATGAAACTTCCACCACATTTTATAACGCACTCCTACACGAGGCAAATGGTTACGTCGACAATGCCATCACGGCGGCGTCCCAAAAACTTAAATATCCTCCACTGCTTGTACGGTACGCATCCTGATTGGTCAGAAATGTCATGTCTGTTCAACGACGGTGAGAATTATATTAAACAAGAAATCACTCGATAAAAGCTGCCAAGAAACTCCTATAGTAATCCCTATGAAACGATTTTCCTTACTCTGTACTACACAAATATGAATAATAACATAAATTAGTTATACAGAAAATCCCTAAAATTAATTTGGTTTGTGGAATATTTTTTGGCGGGTAAAATTTTTTTGTGAAGTACATAATCCAGATTCTCTAACCCGGATGATTATTGTTCACCTGGACTGCAAACTACAAGTTAGTGGTTGCCAAATAGTTTAGGAGAGTAAAGCAGGTGTCTAATTATGGTTGCAGGTCTATTGTCGGGAAATATTTATTTACGTTGCTTCTCGAACTGAGCGCCACCAAAATTTAGCTTACTGTATATCTCTTGCTAGAGTAGCCCCAAATGGAAAATAAGGAGGTTACAAAAGCATAAAATCAGAATTATCGAACAGGTAGAGGCTCCATTGGGTAGTAGTATAATTACAGATTACTAACGTAAATCGTACCAAACCAGATCATAAAATCTAAATAGCAGGTCTTAATTGAATAAAGCACCTCGTAGCTGAAAATTAACCTACCTATAAATTGCCAAGCACAACGAAAGCTTCCTATTAATGGAAATACTATATTTTCCTTGTATAAAAAATTATTAAAACAGTCGTCTCGTCACAGCATCTCACTAGGTTTACAAAAGAAAAGAATTTTTGATAATACAGCATATGAAAGTTAAATCTCAGATTTACAGTAAAACGATTTTAGACCTTATATGCTTAGAACTAAGAAAAGAAGTAGACCTAGTGCCTGTTGAAACACACCCTGCCTCTTTTTAAAACTATTAATGTTATAAATAGATTTATATATGGTTGATAATTTTAGTATTAGTCCTTCCATATCATTTGTACAAGAAGGTCGTTTAGAGAGTTTAACAACGTTGTTGTTATTATTAAACTGAGCGTTTTGTTCTAAAAGATAAGATAAAGAAGAGAAATTTACAATAGCTAAGGATGAGTGCGACGCTTATCCTACCTTATACATGCAAATTAAGCCAATGCCTCAAAGTAAATAGCCTATCAAATGGGTGAAAGGTTCCATGAATCAAGTGATTAAAAAATGCACTGTAGATCTCCGTCATGGCGACCAAGTAGGATTATCGTTCTGTGGAAAAAGGTGAGAGATGAATCCGTTTTTGCCGCGCAGAAAAATTGGTATGTAGTTGATAGTGTCAATCAATCAAACGTAATGGACCTAATACTGAGATTTTCTATTTGACAGTAACTTTACTAAGAATGCCAGTTGGGAAGGGAGGTGTAAAAACCCTAAATTGTTTCAAAAGAAAGGCATTATATGTCATAGTATTTGTATAAACAGCAAACACTAGTTATGTTCACCTCGTGCGTTAGTGATTCCGATAACATTTGTAAACAGAAACCCTAGCCAAATCAAGATGCGTCATGCCATCGGAAAAATTCAATTTCAAAGAGCCATCCGTTTGTGTACCGATGCAAGTTGGTATTTCTGAAGAAAGACGATAAATTCCAAAACTGAAGAAATTTCAAATGTATTTAAAACCATTCAAAGTTACAGTTTACAAATATGGAGATAAAGGACGTGGCGTCATTTTTGGAGGCTCCGCATTACCCCGATTACATTTGCTGTCTCAAAAGGCCTATGGTAATGTGATTGCTGGAAATAATTTCCACAAATTATATCACGCTTCTTATAAATCCAATAATAAGCACAGATGTGGTTGAACGTGTTCTAAGTGTCAGCAATCGCCTGCTTGCCACCAGGGTTTAAAGGTCAACTCTAATGATTACAAAAGATTTTTTACAAAGCATGTCTGTTACAATAACCATTTAAAGCATCTTTCTTACAGAAGCAGTACACTTTGTGAGAAAATAAGACAATAGATATGAGGTGTGTCCCAAAACTGTGTTAAGTGAACGATAACACACTTGTGGGGAGGTGTATTGTTTGGTGGTGAGCAATGAACTATTGATTTAGTTTTGGACAATGATTGTAAAAACATTAAATGCAATTATGATAAATGCAAATTACGTAAGGTACATTCAAATTAAAGTAACTCATCCTCTTGCTTCCAACATTCTGCTCTATGTCGCGTACCAAGCTTCTTTTAAATGGGGTATTGCTCTAGAAGTCCACAACTAACTGTCACCTTATTTCTAATAGCACTTGCGTTATTACATGAGTAGAATAGTTTGAGTATTTGTTTTCAATTACACAAAGTGGGCCGTAACATTTACTGTAAAATATGCATTTTTTACATTCCCAAACCATAAATGCTACATCCAACCGGACACTGGAACACCTAATATAACAAATACTTTTTATTTTCTACGATCCGGATACTACAGGAAAGAGTTGACCACCTTCACGAGCCAAGCTTTTGCGTTTTTAAACAATATTGCAAACTTTATGTTATAAAACTGAAGTGTGTCAAAATGTGGGGTTTGCTTATAAATCTTTGAAAGCGTTAACACAGTGGCTTCATTCGTACATCATATATCAGGTCGAACAAAAAATCCAAACCGGTAGTAGTTTTGGCACAAACTGACAAAAATTTTAACATCAGTTTGTTTTAAATTACTTCCTTACTAAAACTGACTTAAACCAAAAACACGGGAGGAATAAAAATTATTAGATAGTAGTCCAATACGTTAAATATTTAAATTTTCTAAACTATTTTCTATGGCCTTTAATAAATTCACAAAGCTTTTGGTCTTGGACACAAGTTCAAGAAAAGATACTTCCGCCATCTGTTTAATACCGCAGCAATCACAAATTATACTATTGTATGTCTCAAATTTCGTGAGGAATTGCTTGCAAGAAACGTACTACAGTGTCTAAGGTAACCGATAGGAAGTCAAATATTTGGTAATTGGTAATTGATAATTGGTAATTGGTAATTGGTAATTGGTAATTAGTAATTGGTAATTGGTAATTGGTAATTGGTAAATTGGTAATTGTATAGGTGCTGCAAAAGATTGGTTTCAAATGTAAAGGGACTAATAATTGGAAATATTTACAGAAACTGAAATTTAAAATCACAATAGGTGATCAAAAATGGCAACAAAGCAAGAAAAAACGTTAAACAGAATATTTTATGTCTTCCTTGTTTTGTAATGGATTCTTCCTTGGTGGTTGTTGATATAAAGGATCAATGAAGCAAAAATTCCGGGTATTGTTGCCAGAAGACAAAAAAGTTCTTTTGTATTAGCTCTGAACTTCACTTCAGTGGTTGAGCTAGGGCGGGGGGAGGGAAGGGTGTAGGGTAAGCAAAGAAAACTAAAATGATAAAAATATGAGCACCACTGAAACTAACTAAATTAAAATATTAAGCTCACCTAGACGTGGTGCAGTAACATTAGGGTCATATAATGGTAATGACAAATGACAATCAATTATCACCAACATGAGGTATATTCCTGAAAGAACCTCGTTCTAGTGACGCAATTTGCTTCTCGAAATTTAAAAATAGGGCCAGATTAAGTGATATTAAGCCCTTGTTACATAAAACTTTTAAACTTTTGTAACGTTAGTGCGTTACTTAAGCAAACATTAGGTAGTACGAAATAATTTATTAATTTCAGTTAGTTAAATGAACTTTTTACACGGAAAGCAGCCTGAAATAATTATGACAGCTTTGCTAGTTTACTTGAATAACGTGGTTATTCTAATATGGCATTAAATTATGTTAAAGAATTAAAATAGTAAAGTACCTAGTCAATCCTTATACCTAGACAATATAGATCTAAACTTTACATCCTTCATAGTATATCTAAAAAATCAGATATATTTTTGAAAATTACTGTCATAGGAAAGCTTACTAATATTTACACGAATTCAAAGAAACTATCACCATAGCAAATTATCCCCAAAAGTCATAAAACCATAAATTAATGTAGTAAAAAATGGATTGCAAAGGTAAACAAACACGCCGTTTTCAAAAGTGTGGGAACAAATGACGGATGGCACCAGTAGATGACATTCACCTCGATCTTAGGACAGCTGTTAGATGCACTATCGCGTAAGAACAAAGCATAGTACGCATAAATCTGGGATGTTAAAACTTATAAAAACCGTAGGTTTAAGGTTGAGTAATTAGAATGAAAGTATTAAAATTTTCGAGACTGTGAGAAACGTTTCCAAACGCAAGTAAAACGGGGAAAGAAAAATACCGTTACAGGTTAAAGTGCCTTTGTGTTAGAAGCTTTTATTCAACGTTAAGTCGGAATATTGTACTACATTCCATCATAAAAAATCTGCACGATAAAGGTCGTTTGGTGCTTTGTAAATTAATAAAATCTGTAAGTTATTGAATTTTTGCTTTCCACTTCTACACATTTCATGCTATTTTGTAACGTCCACTTTCCGACGGTGTACTAAACCTTACGCCATTTTGATATTCATGTACTATCCTGTATATTAGATATTCCTACAATAAGTATGCTTTACTACAATTCCATTTCAACCTATTTGCTGCTAAATGGAAAGTTGCTCTATAATTTAAATAATCGGTACCTTGTTTTAAGTATCCGTTTATTACTATAGAGTGTAATTAATTCCTATAATACACAAACCTTAAAACTCTTTGAAATAATAGATCACACTTCTCTGATAAAGTTTGCTTCGAATTTCTATTAACACCTGTGTGTTTGATAACGCTAGGATTGAATTTTAATTCTTGCTAAAAAAAGGTTCATTCTTTCTGCGTAAGACCAACAATATGTGTCGTTTTCCGTTATCTGCAGAATTTCGTGCACACCGTTGTGTGGTAAGTGCTTTCAGTTTTAAAAATGTGCTTTTCGTCGTAAATGATCTAATCTTTAATCGTACTTGTTATAGCTCCCTCCGGCGGACATGACCGTCCATTATATTGCCCTCTTATTGACGAAGCAGTTACCGCTTTCTTGTAAGAAGGATGAGCGTATGGCGCTGCCCCGGGTCCATCTGTTCCTTTCTGTCCTTTGGGGAGAGTGTAACCAATCCAGCAACGTGGACGCGCGGGTGACTGTTTCCTCACTACTTACGTGTATGGGTCTTATGTAATTGCTGAGACCCCAAAGATTCTTATATCACTGTACCAAGAAGGAATTTCTCGGGTGCTAATTGGACGTACCAAGTTTGTAACTGGGTGATATATTCAAGCAGGAATTCCTTTCACGTTACTATTTGTACCTATGCTATTTAACCGATAAGAGGAAGAAATTCCTGACATACTGCTATTATACATATATGTATTCTCTTTATACTTAGATATTGCCGAAACTATAATCCATTTCGAGTTATGTCAATTGGGGTGGGAGAAACGTTTTCACTTAGTCTAAGGTTACCGGACAGTAATTGTAAACATTGTACATATTGTAAAATTGTAAATTGTAAATTGTAATTATTTTCTCGGTGGTTATGCTCTGTAGTTTGATGAAATCGTTAAATGCAGTTTAACCCAATAAACCATTAATTTTTTTGGTTATAACTTAATATGTTGAATTCTATTGCAGGTCGTACTAAACTTTTAATTTTTTATTTCAGGCAATTTCTTTTCTTGTAAAACCCCGCCTACTCGCCGATTGAGCCCGGTCATTCTTTCCTTGTCCTTTCCACTTACGTTTATGTACGTAGCAATTTATATGTAATAATTGTGATTGGTTGTAATCATACAGATGAATAAAATTTATAGTTCAGGGGACACTTTATGTTGCTGCACGCTTATTTCTAGAGTATTGTATACCAGAAATTCGTATATGGAAGAGCGCAAAAATTGTATCCGTAAGATGCATATGCAAGTTTATTATATTGGTTGTTTATGATTGATAAATTTAAGTTGTCCCTTTTCTTTTAGATATACATGTATTTTTATTTGTTATTCACTGTGATATTCATGTTTGATAATATAGATTAGGTAAACAAGACTTGGGGGTTTCTTATTATTTGTGTTCGTTTTAAATTTGTAGATGGTGAAAAAACCTGTACACAAGGCTTATATTGCAACAAGAACCGTTGAAACCGTCGCCCGGGGCACCCATCTTCAGGGAAGGTATTTTCTAGTCGGGCTAGCGTCCAACAATTTTATTGAACTTATAGTTCAACGACCTCGACAGGTAGGAGTGAGAATATTCAGTGAATGAGTTACAAATTATATACTAGTAAAAGTATTTACATTTGCGTTTATAGAAACCACCCCTCACCACTGAATGCTAATTGGTATACTATTTACTATTACGTCATTTCGCGTTTGTGGAGTAAAATTAATCATATGTATAATTGTAACTTAATTACTAAACCACAAAATGTGAGGCAGGAAAATGACAATTTATATAATTTACCCTATTTTAGAAGGTATAAGGGTTTACACTAAATATCTAAGCAACGCATTTTATTTTGTATCTATGAAACTTTTCATAATAACGTTAATAGTTGAAGTACCTAATATAATTATTTCTGGAGTATACTGAATTTCATTTATTATATACTATAGTAATCCTCTAAATTATGTATACACGTAAACGTACTATATTTGAATTCAGCAAGGTTCTTACGTTAAGCACTTAAATTGTAAAATCGTATCATCATTATCATTAGGTGTTCAGTCCTAGAACTGGTTAGACGCGTACCATCATTGTTTCCTATTCCGAACTAAGCTACAGATTTCCCTGAAATTTGCACAGTCTGCATCTATCACTATCTGATCTAGGTCTACATCTACCTCTTTTTTCCTAACTCTGCTATTCTCCAAAAATGCCTTAGAAAGTATTCTGTCTTACTATTTCTCCTATTTTTTTTAGAAATATCCTTGATCCCATTCTATTCCTATAACCTATTTGTCTGTACATGCTATTATCCTCATACATCTGAAGCACAGCATTTTAAAAGGCTGCTACTGTTTTTCTGTCTGCTTTTCAGACTGCCCGTATTTCATAGGCATACTGTGCTGTGCTCCACAGATATGCTTTCAACAATTTTCTTCTTGTTCTATGTTTATTGTCTTTGATCATTGGCGCTGTTCTTTCTTGTTAGATGCAGTTCGGTCCTCTTCTATTGTTTTACAATTGTATACCCTATTTCTCCGACATTCAGTGGTTGTGTAAAATCAGGCGTCGCCGTGGATCAATATAGTAAGCGTAAGACTACGGATTCCAAGGTCCTGGGTTCGAATCCCGACACGGCCGACTGCTTGAAAAAGGGCAGGTGAGCATTTCTCACAAAAATTACGCCCTCGTTCGGATGAGAGGTTAAATGGAGGTCCCATTTGTGAGTGATGTCACGCACGTTAAAGATCCCTACTTTGTCTGGAACGGCAAGGGTTCGGCAAAATTCTAAATTTCCTGGTAACAAAAAAACTCGCCTCCTGGCCAATGTAGTACCTTCGGGTGGAGCATTGGAAATATAAATGTACGGTTGTGTAAAATCGTATATTAGAAAATTAATACTACCCAATATTCTAAAGATGTAAATATTTTTTATACGTTTTAATTACAATAATACTTTCGACACTGCCGATAATATCGGGTTAAACCGATCTATATAAATTGAGAAACTTTAGATGGACAAATTGTGGTTCACAATTTTGTAAACATGTAAAAAATTATATGAGGTGGATATAAACTTTTCTTAATATTTCAACTATGCATGTGTTGGACTTTAAACTATGAACTGTATTGTTAAGTTGATACGACGAAAACTAACTTTAAGCTCCAAACGACTATTTGTGAGATGTAGAATGAAAACGAAGTGTGGTGCAACATAATTTAAAATCCACTTACCAAAAAAGGTCTCTACAAACACTTAAGTTGTGAAAGTCCATAATACTTATATTCAACGGAAGCTAAAAACTTTCGAATGTCTATCTCTCAAGCGCCTCAAATATTCGTCAGATGTCAAAGTTCTACTAATAGACTGCACAGGTCCAAAAGAAAACAGATTTCAATCGGCATTTCAAGTTACATTGCGATTCTATAAAAATAGTGCCGTTGTTCCTAATATGAAATAACTACCATGCGAATTTTGATACTGTTTTTAAAATTAAATTACTAGTTTTAAATTTCATAATACTCTAAATATTCGTCCAAAATTTAAATACTTCTTGGGTATCCATTAAAGAATTGTTTAACTAAAGTATATATAAGATTGATAATACTAACCATTATTAATAGGACCAAACAGGGCAGTAAGACATTGCTGGTTGATACGTACATCGCCTTTTGCTTTCAACATTATCAAGCTCTTTCAAACCTGGCAAATTTGCAACTAAGCACATGTACTCGAGAGCGTCGGTAAATAATCGACTTCGTGAATTTCAAACAACAGTTAAAGAACCGCCAAGTGTTAATTTTAGAACGTGAAAAGTACATTACAAAAACCATATAAAACGTTCGACCCGCATGCTATACTTCTTGTTAAATGTAAATCGACAAATGTGACGAAATGACTATAATTATTATATGAATGAAAGCGTCCGTATTTTAAGATCTACAGCTGAATCGTTTATACATAGAACAAGCAATACCAGACAACGAATACGTACTTAAACCTGCAAGAAGGAAAAATATAGATACTACTTTTTGCGGATGAAGAAAACACGTTAATTAGCATGAATAGAGTTTTAAGAACAAAGATTAATATGAAACTAAAATAATATAAAAGCTATGACATGTACTGAAGATAATTATGCTTTGAATATGCAAATAGGGCTGGACCTATTTGCTGAAGCCAAAGAACTTTATTATTCAAAGGGTAAAGTTAGAAAGTATGGGATAAGTAATAATGATATAAATTATATAATTTCGCAACCAAACAAAAGTATTCTTTCAGAAATATAATTTTTGCAATGGGAAGCGTCAATTTATATACAACGATAATGTTTCTAAGACCTTATGTAGATTTCATCATTGTGTGGTTGTGAAACATGGACAATGGTGGAAACATAGAAGAGAAAAGAATTTTTGAAGGCAATGTTACACTAAAATGGTAAACTGCGCATTGGTGCAAAGGCTCAAAATATTCAAAAAATGTTGTTAATTAGTAGCAACTTCTTTCAATGAACTAAATGAGTAATGTTTATGCACACCACCGAGGAAAATACAGGCGTTCGAATAAACACATTTTTAGCCAAAACCATTAAATTCGTTTTACAAATCTTATATTTGGTATTAGTATTAATAGCTTATTAGCTGAATCCTTAGCAAGCACCAAACGCCAGTAAACACATGTACAGGTTAACGAAGCTGCGAATGATGTAAGTAACGTTGTGGAGCTTAAAACGCCATTGTATGTGAAGGCGCATTCATATAAAGCGCACAATTATTACTAAACTAAAGGCGTAAAATTAAACGGCACTCTGAGCTGCAGAAGGTTCAGCTCTCTAAGAATTCATTCTCTATAAATGCTTCAGTTTTATCTTTAGTCCGTATAGCAATCTGGTTTGTAATTGTATCTCATTCATCTATTAACTGATGTGACTGCTGAACGAATTTATTTGGAACTATTCGATCACTCTAAAAACATCAATTGCATGCTGTAGCAAGTTTTCTACTTTTAGTAGAAAATTTTCTGATATTTGATTTAAAAAATTCGAAAGTTTCTATACTTTTATTAACTTTAATAGAAGAAGGTAATGTTATTGAACTACAAAATAAGAAAGAAAGATTTTAAGAATCAGTTGTGAACCGCTCCTTACAAAATGATCAATGTTTGAATCTTATGTGGAAGTAGAATGGCTACCTCACAAGTAATTAACACTTACCAATACCTAAAGTTCATTTGATGAAAATTTATAAAAATTATTTTTTCGATATTTCTAATACGTACTCCAATTTATTATAAATAATTATATTTAGTTTAGAATAAAACGCAATTGTAAATCATGTGTTTACCCTCAAGACAAACGTACCCAACAAGCAGATTGATGTGTGTATACTCGGGGGCGAGAAGGTAAAAGCAAAGCATTGTGGCAGAGGTAGGTTTCTGAGAAGATGCATGGACAAGGAAAAAGAGTATTTTTGTTGCTCGTATGTACAGTATTGCCCGAAATAAACAGTACTGAAATTGTAATTGTTTTGTATATTTAAAAAATACATATTATTGACACTTTATTATATGTTCTAAATGTGCACCTCCTCGTTCGAGACAGACTTCATAACGATGTTCTAAGTTTCTGGTCATGTTATTGAATAAGGGTTATCTCAGGGCTGCGAAGAAGACTCTAACGGCATCCTTGAATTCATCGATGGTTTGTGGTGCCCGTTTGAAAACGGCATTTTTAGCCATGCCCCAAATGTATGCGTCTGGAGGTGTGAGGTCTGGAGAATGTGAAGGATAAGGGAAGTCAGTAAATCGTGATATGAATTTGCTTGGAAAATGTTCTTGAAGAAATTGACGAATTGCGGCAGCAGTATGGCAAGTTGCCCCGTCCTGCTGAAAAAATTGGTTTCGAAATGCCAAGTTACGTGCACGACAGAATTGACGTTGATCAGGGATAAATCGTGTTAAAATTTGTCTGTACCTCTGTTGATTAAGTGTGACTTGCCTACCATTCTCTTCGATAAAGTACGGACCAATGATTCCGTGTCCGGAAACAGCACACCAGACACTCACTTTTTCGCTATGTAAAGGAACCTCTTGAACCTCATCGGGTCTGACAAAGCCCAGAAATCGATTTGTGCGACGATTCACATAGCCTGACAAGTGAAAATGTGCTTCGTCTGAAAACCAAACATTTTTCAAAAAAATCATGATTTTCATACTGTAACGCGAGAATTCTGGCGCAATATTCCACTCTACTGCGATAATCCCGAGTTGTTGATGTACCTGAATCACATACGAAAATGTACCCAGCTCCTTCAGGATTTTTTGAAAGGAAGTTCTTTTTAAATCAAGTTGTAACGCTGTCCTTGCCTGGCTGACTTTCGGATTTTCTAAGATTTGCTCAAAAACACGTTCATGGTTATTGTTGTTGTTAACTGTCCTGGAACGCCCCGAGTTTCCTTTTCGTTGGCACAATACACTACCTGTATTTCTAAACTTTTCAATAACCTTCAAAATTACAGCATTACTTGGAGAACGTTTATTAAACCTTTGTGTGAATTGATCAGACACGTATAGCAAACTTGCACCATTACGTCGGCCGATTCCGTATGAACCAAAATAATGCTCTACCAGAAACACTTTCTCCTCTGTACTTAACACCATTTTTAACAATTAGGCCCTACTAATTACTTGTTTGAGGTTTACTTGACAGGTCTATACTAGCTAACTTGAGTGTGACAGCGCACGCATAAAAACACCGCCAACTTAGTTTCAGTACTGTTTATTTCGGGCAATACTGTATTAAGTACACATAATTAAATATAAAATTTAGACCAGCAACTACAACTTGTTTTAGTTCGGAGTTGCGCATTTAAATTAGCTTAGGTAATTTTATAATTTTTTGATAGCAGTTGTAAATAGCTGGCCATTGTGCTTCGAACCAAACCTACTGGCGTTGTTTACTCTGGGGAAGATTAACAGCGAGTAATACGATCGGATATGTGTGCCTAACTGAATGGTATATAATAAACTGCATGCAAGTAGGAACTTGATAAACTTTTTTAATTCTATGCGTAATCAGGTTGTTGCTTATTAATATCCACAAAACTGCTTACATTTTCCATGTTTGTAACGCCATTGCGTTATTTTAAGTAGAAACCGAATGATAAAAAAAAAATTAAACGGGCAAAATCTTGTATACTATGACTTTACGAATAGTAGTGTTGATTAAGCACGGTATTTCAATATTTTTCAGTTCTATAAAGGGAATCCAGGCAATAAACTTAAAACACAAAACCTTAGATATTTTCTTTATACAATACACCGTTGAACCTAACTCAGGTCAATAACTTATTTCAAAACCGGAAAATAAAAACATTTTTTAATATTATGCCTTACCAACTTAAATACAAATAAGCAAACATTGGTAATTAACATAGTTAGTTGTGTAAACATGCCAATTGAACTGAATTTTTTTAAAGTATTTATGTTACTCAAAGAAGTGATTAGAATAATTAATGAATAAAATTAAAAAGTTACAAGGCAAGCTAAAAAATATTATTACAATGTAGTTTAATCGTCTGGATACAGCGATGAAGGCGAAATTTACAAGTATCATGTTACAAATGATTTAATCTCAGTGGGACTAAAGGCTGACAGCGGACGAAAACAATGAATTAATTGTATGTGAACCAATGTAGAGAAAGCATGTGAGACAACTAAGTTGTTGCAAAGTGTGTTAGAAGGGAACATATGTGGTTGATAGACGTGATTAATAAGTACGTAGATTCTTTGGTTTACTACACCTAGTGTATCGATTATTTAATTCAGGAATTAGTTTTTTAATATTAATCACTAATTAACCATTTTCAATATAATCCAATTAAAAGTCAAGTACTATTTGAAATTAATAATAAAGGCTTGTGCTTTAATGAATGCTTGTTTGAGCTTTGCTCAATATGACAAACAACATAAGGTCGTATACTTTGATTATTAGTTGGGCGCGAATTCGCTCTCGGTTGCAGTCTGTTATTTAGTTTTGTACCTTCAAATGGGAAGCTCCCATATGGTTTAATACCTCTGTTAACGGTAAGCAAGTAGTAAGCTAACAGTGAGCTAGTAGTTTGATTTAAAAGCGGCGTTAGTTACATGTGCCCAAAGTAATATAAATGTATATTTAAATGAAACTCTTTAGCCTTATGAATAGATTGATACATAATATAGTTGAAGGAAATATTAAAAAAGGTTAATAGAAGATTATAAACCTGACATAAGAACGGAAACAGTTACTTTGTAGTCCAGACGTAATACGACACTGCCGGTGAAGGTCACAGTAGATTATAAGGCAGCAATTATTAGAATTAAGATTATTAAAAAGTAATACATTGTATTGAATCAAGAAATAACAGACATAAAATCTGCATATTTTACAAGTGATGTAAGAGCCTCAAGAGTCCAAAATGGCCAGCCAGTCTGAGAACTTCGTAACTTTAGCATTGTTAGTTGTTCAAAGCTACTCATTTGTAAATATTAGTTATTGATTTTAATTATTAATTAGTAATTATTAAACTTTGATTATTGTTAATTAAGACGTTAAGGAATATAACGTCCCAGTTGTATAAAAATCATTATTGAAATGATTATAAAAATAAATTTGATAGAAGTGTTTTTTGGAAGAAATCTTCTAAAAAAAAGCTCCAAGAGGTCCAAAACCTATCTCTCTCTTAGTCGTAATCCGGGAAAGAATACGCAGTCTCCAGGTCACGTTCACATGGATAAATATGGCGTCCTGCATTAGGCCGTTCCCGTTTATTAGTTTGTGACAGATGAAAATGAAATCTAAATCAGGAATTATAATCATGAAGAAAGAAAAACGGCGTGATTATATTCTTTCATTATTTGCAGATCTGGAAATTTGTTAGAAAGTTTGCTTATTTGGTTGCATTATTACGGCTAATGTGGCCCTGTTGTATTATTTTGTGACCTTTGTTTGGGATATCTTTGTATAATTGTACATCTTCTATGCAAATCTACTGCACATGTATTCATTGTAGTATTAACTCTTAGGACTAACTTAACAATAAAACCGGAAACTTGTTTTTTGCTAAGATAGAAATGTATAAGAATGCTTTAACGTGGAATACACTTATTGTAACTGAATATAATTTAGGATTTAAGTAAAATACATTAGAATGAATGGGTATCAGCTGTCACGAGCTAACCCCTCAGACATCTTAAACGCGAATGAATTCTGGAAACGAAGCACGCAACAAAACATGAGCGCATTCCGCCACAAAAGTAGTTCTCGGCACAAACGCGAAGTAACTTCACATCTTAAAATTCTATAATCCCCAACAAACTTTGAACATTTATTTAACAATTCAAGATAAGCGATTAGCTTAATGTGTTGGTACCTGTTTGTCTTCAATATTGAAAAGGATGCCAACGCCACATTTACATGGACCAATTAACCTAACAAATATGTTTATATTATGGTTGCAATAAGATTTGCTACTTAAAGTAATATTGTTTACGTTTCAAAAAATATTTGTAACCTAAAACTCGCTTGCTTTGCACTGACTATGCGAATTATTAATAAATAGTTTATCATTGGAGTAATGTTTAATATGTAATTCTAATATCTATAAACAATAAATGCTTGTAACCTTGAGTATAAAACGTTAGTAGTTATGTCAGGGTCGCGTGACCCTAGATATACGGATCTGAACATTAAAGGACGTTATTAAAGGTTATAGAATTAATAATAACTGTTTTCACATGAAATAAGTAGGAAAAATATGCTATGCTAAAATTAAACTTGTTGCCGCGTTCTGAATGCTTTGATTTTCTTGCTAGTATTTGTTGTCAACAACGTGTGACATACCCTTAGAAATAATTATAACCAGATTTCATCTTATTAGTTTTTGTATAAGTAAAGTTCACCATTAGGATTGGGTTATTCCCTTCAGGAAATGTAAGTTTTAGGATTTTATAAATTCTAATTTAAGAAAGAATTATTTGGCATCATATTCAATTCATAGTCAAAAGGTTTAAAAATTTATATCAGTTTGTTAAAAAGTTTAGGCGTGATGTCTAGACCAAACAAGGTGGTGTCCATAGTATAAAAAAATTGTTCAAGGTGACTATTATTAGTAACGTAGCTTGTAATTGCAAATGTTCATCCTTGCACTTCGTTTTAAAAAATTTTTATTTGTTTTCTTTCGGGACCCAATCTCACATTACTGTAGTTACCCTGTGCACCCTCAGTTTATTACGGGATTCCCTCCCCTTCCGGGTAATTCAAAATTTATCGATCAAACGATTTATTCACCCTTAATACGATACCTTCTCGAAATTAACAAAAATCGGTTAATTAGTTGGGTGTATAATTTAGATCAGATATTGGTGACAAAATACAGTGGAAGCTTCTGGTTACCTAAACCTAATAATTTTTTGAAACATAGTTTGCTTGAAAAATACGTACAATTAACTAACTTGATGAAATTATCCAGTTGGTTTAATAAAAAACATTGCCAAGGTTTAACTATGCCACTAAAATTGTTTCTGTAGAGTTCCTATAACAAGGAAGTACGAAGTTAAGTCTAAGTTTGGAAAAGGAAGTAAATTATCTTCAGAAACTTCACCAGAAGAAGGAGGTAAGTAATTTAGATGGTAATTCGACATCAATTTTTGTATTAACTGTCACTGATAAAATTCGAATTAATACATCCAACAGGGTCATTTTATGACGAAACACTGTACTACTTATATTTACATACAAGCAAACCCCCTTAAAATTCCACCTAAAGTCCGTACTTTCTGTGTAACTTTCAAAACGGAAGACCTAACTTCTGGAAACCACTTCTCATAACTTTGTAGACGCACATCCTATATTTCTTACTAACAAAGCCACTGTGTTTTATATACCTGAAGCAAGAATCGTATTCCTTTAAGATATTTAAAATTTGAAATGGTAATTCCTTGGTGCTCAAGTACATAATATTCAACCTCGGTTTTATCAACACATCGTCTCAAAACTACTGCTTGGAAATTTACATACTAAAGCGCCTTTAATATGCTACACTTCCAATCCCTTCTTCTTATCATTTGAGCTGCATGATTAATCTGCTTAAAGTATGTGTCGCTTTATTAACTACAGGGAATATTGAAGCGATTATGCATTATGTTCTTTATAGCCTTAATGTTAAAGCATTGTAGCAGTGCGCCAGTTAATAAGAAGCTTAAAATTGAACTAAAGTATAATAAAGTGGCAGCCACTTGTATAGCTTCAATATAAAAAAGATTACATGCAAATGTTGAGAGTCTTACATAGCAATTTAATAAAAATATAGAAGGCAGGGAATACTTACAAAGCTGATATTGTTTTGGAACCGTAGTACAAGATATGATGCTTCTGTTGTTGTGTGAGATCTGTTCAGCTTAGCACAAGTCAGTTATAAACCAGCACAGAGATATTGTTTTAATAAATTTACTAAGGTATAAATTACTACTGCTACAAAGATTGACTAGCACCGCGAGGAAAATTATACTCTAACTATCTTGAACTAAGTTGCTGTTGATTGCTATTATAACATGAAATTATACAGTTCAGTGTAGTACAGTACTCTCTCGGTAATCCGTCAGATATCGGACCAGAGCACTGCCGGATTACTGGAAAATATCGAGACAAACGCAGTTATTATTGAAAAATCAGTTTTAATTACATATGTATATGCTGTACAATGTAAAAAAAAATAAAAAGCACATGATATAAATCACGTTATTCCTTGGAAGTATACTGCTGAAAATACACATCGATTGTCTTTTGCTTTTTATTGTTGAGAGACACTTTGAATACTTGTTCCTGGAACCTTCTCAAAACTAAGACTTCGTTAGCAGAGACACCATTTTCCTCCGTCCAAGCAATTGACGCGGCAAACGATGCGATGGCCAGAGATTGATTTTACAGCCGCCGTCGCTTCTCCTTCAACCTGTTCTTCGTCCCCTTCTCCTCTTGCCACTTCCTCTATGATCTCATCTTCTATCATAAATTGCTTGTTTTTGTCATCTTTACCGGTAAGTCACACGCCTATATCATGAGTTGTAAATGCATTATCCGGTAAATCAACGAGTTTTTCGTTAACCACGTCTCGCAGTAGGTTAATCTTCGTCTCTTCAAGGGCTTTTTTGTTCGGTTCATATTTTTTGTACTGATCCAGTAGTGTCATATCCTGCGATAGGTTTGTCTAAGAGCAAATTGCGACTTTCTCGTTAAGGTGTCTCCAAGCATAAGCGAGCGAGTAAACCACGTCTTTCAGGTTTATTTCTATTAAGGATTTAATCACACCTTCGTCCTTAGATAACACATTGTACAGTAAGCTCTTTTTGTATTGCATTTTAATCGCCTGGATAACGTTCCGGTCCATTGGTTGTAATAAGCCGGTCACATTTGGTGGTAAGAACATCACTCGAATAAAACTGTCGGCTGAATTGAACTCATCTTTACCGGGGTGGCCAGGGCAGTTGTCTAAGATGAGCAGAGCTATTTGTGGTAGTTTCCGTTCAATCAGAAATCTTTTCACTGAGAGTGTAACACATTCACTACTATAGTAAAAGTTATACACATGCGCAATGCTGCTGAGGTGTTTTGCATAATTCCGAAGGAACTCTTTATATGTGAATATTGTATTTATTGTTTATAGCTTTAGAGTGGATTTTTCCAAAATTTTGACCGTGACTCACGTATGCGTCATTGGCACATTTTATATAATTTTACAGTTTGTGCGTAAGCGCACTTATGTGTCATTCCAATTATATACATTATATACATTATATACATCGAACAGTAAGCACAAATAAAAACGTTATTTAGATAAAGACATTAAAACTTATGCTATGAAATAAAAGTCGATAAAAAAGTATAAGAAAACATACCTCCAAATCTTTTTCTGCTTATTGTTAGTAATAATTAGAAAAACATTGTTCTAAACATAAACCAGGCTTATTGGGATATTCTGCACCGTGATAAACAGTGTCTTTTCTAATTTTATTTTTGTGGCACATGCGGCATCTCTTTCGGAGCGTTTCTTCTTTACCATCTGTTTTGTTTATTTTTGTTGGCCTGTGTTCAAATACTTTTGGTGTAGATTTGGTAATGTTCTTACCTCCTTCTGGCAAAAGCTTTTCGAGCAGCGATAACCTATATCCATACAGTGTCATCTTTTTACCGGAAAACTTGTTGTATGTCATAAAGGAATTATGTAGGAGCATTTGTGACACATGGACACCAACCTTTTTATACCATCCCAATGTTTTCCGTGTAGATGGATAATATGCCATAAGTTGGTCTTGTCTATCTATACCGTTCATAAATCGATTATTCTCTGATACTGGTAATGGTTTTTCTTTTTTATGACCTCGTCTATTACGTGTTGTTACCATTTCGTTTTCGAACTCTGTGGAAATATAGGTCACGTCCTTTTTCTCTTTCCACTTGCCAATCATAACACCTTGTTTATATGTGGCTTTATTATCTCCTACATAACAAAGAAAATTTACGAATATATATATAATGTCTAATCGAAACATACCTGTTTGAAGTTTTACATTTGTTACATCCTTTGGTGTCTCTTTTGTATATCTCCATAATGTTCCTGTGCAATATGTTTCATGTTGAAGCAACATTTTGGCTAATCGATAGCTATTATAATAACTATCCATGTATAATGAAGGACCATTAATTAATTTTTTTGAAGCCAAATGCATGACCACTTTGTTGGAATGACTTTACCGCCAATTTCGTCAAGCTGACCTGTATAGACCACAAGATTTAAAATCAGTCTGTCAGGTTCTGTCAGCATGTATAATTTTAAATCATATTTATGTCTTTTATCCTTTATGTATTGTTTGAAAAACAACTTGCCTTTCCATAGAACCATCGATTCGTCTAAGAATAAATTTTTTCCAGGATAATACAATTCATCCATTTTATTATTGAAATAATTTATTAGAGGCCTAATTTTGTACAACCTATCTGCAGGTAATTGTTCTCCATCTTCTGGATTATTAACAAAATGTAAACACCGCATGTTTACTAAATAGCGATTTCTACTCATGAATTTTTGAAAAGCAAGTTAAATTAAATAGACGATGTGTTTTCCAGTAGTCCTGAATGCGACTAAGTTTTATAGTTCCCATGTAGTATGCAAGCTCCATAAAAATTAATAATTCGGGTACTGTAACGTCTTTCCATGCAGAAATCTTTGATTTTTCAGAAACACCTTTACAATGCACTTTTTTTGTATACAAATTTGTTTGAGTAACAATTAAGTCTAACAAATTGTCATCCACAGCAACATTAAAATTATCCAACTCCATAATATATTATGATAGTTACGAACGAATTATATTTTTACTTTTACAGTGGCCACAAGATTGTGCGATTACAAATACATATACTTCTGGCCAGTACTAAGCCTAGGCTAAGTAAGCGGATACTAGCAAGACGCATAAGCGCGTCATCCGCATATAGTGGAGGGATAAAATGACGCGCATGTGCGTCATTCGCATTGAACCTGTTAAACAGTTCATTAAACCATTCAGTGAATACGGGTTTATTCATCCACCCTTTGCTCTGGCTCATGTAATCAGGAAGTTTGATGTTCTAGGATGCCATAGGACTCTTTGCCTTACCTACGACTAGCATTGTCATCTTATATGCACCGCTTGCATTTCAACAAGGCATGAAAGTAACCGTATTTTTAGCCAACTTTCGTCCAGAAGCAGTAGTTTCTCCACGGTACACAAATGTTTTTTTTTTGTAACAACCGCTGATATAAACCACTTTCGTCCGCGCGATAAACTTGGTCAGGAGTTAAATCCATTTTCTTAATAACCTGTTTGAACCTTTCTTTATATGGCTCAACAGCGCTTTCGTCACATGATAGTTTCTCATCCGTTGTACTTAACAGTCTAATTCCATAACATTGTTTGAATTTCTGCAACCATCCCTCACTGGCTTGAAAATCATCATTTTTTGAAATTTTTTGGTAAAAATCTCTAGTCTCCTTTAAGAATTTTACCAAAAATTGGCGTATGCCTACCACGTTTTTGTAAAAGCCAAGCATACAGGCTTTTGTCAACTTTAGGATTTTCACCAGTTTTCAATGTCTGTCGTTTACTTTTTAAATTTTCATCCGTTTTATAAAACGATTTTATTTCACCACTGTTTTTTCTAATGTTATGAACTGTAGCTCGACCAACACCATATTCGTTAGCAACACTAGTTAACGTTTCACCCTTTTCAAGCCGCTTTAGGATTTTATTTTTATCTAACAAAGATAGAATTTTATGTTTACGTTTTTTCTGCATGGATGCCGTCTTCAACACAACACTACTACCACTACAGACAGTTACAGACAGACAGTGAGAGACAGACAGTGAGAGACAGACAGTTACAGACATACAGTTAGAGACAAATAGTTACAGGCAGACAGTTACAGACAGGCGCGGAACAGATTGAGCACTAAACGCAGCGCGATCGTGACAGACTGATGGAGTGAGTGCGTGGGGGATGAGTCATTGCTTTTGGTGCCACTGCATTGTTTAACCAGTCCTGTCCTGTCGCTCGCACTCTAATACAAAACGCTGGATTACTGGGAGTGCAGAAGAGCTGAAACGCCGGATTACAGAGGGAGTACTGTATTACTTACATAGAAGTGCATTATATACTAATATAAGTAGTTATTAAATCGCTTTGTTTGTGGTACCTGACGGGTATTTTAAGGCAGACATTTTGTGGTCCTAGGCAGAACTCATTATGAGGCTGTCTTATAATAACTAGGTATATGTTTCAAGACTTTTTTAATTTCCCTATATTTGGTTCGAGGTAAATTTAATATCACAAACCGCTACAAGGTAAATTTCCGTACATTCTCTTTGAGAATTCCTTATTGTTTTAAAGTAATGAAATATAAGTTATTCATCATACCCAGTTTAAATAAATAATTAATTAATTTTCCAATTCGCTGGTTGACACGTATTTAAATCCATTCTTACAGTTCAAGTTCAACTGTACGTATCCTTAAAGACGTAATCTCTTTAATACCATCACGAGTTCCACAAATTGAACAAGTTCGGATTAGAAATACTTGTCGTTAAACTTGCAAGTTTATTCCTTGAAGCAGTTTCTGAGTGATCTTTAGTTTTTAGTAACACTAAATATTATTTCCAGATACGTTGGTGATCACCAGACAAAATTATTTTTAAGATATCTGCCGCCAAGACTATAAAGCAAAAATTGATTACGAGACATAAAAAATTTACAGGATATAACAAGATCTAAGTACTAGTGTTGCGTTTTAGTGCTGCTGCCCTTAACTAAGTAGTGGGCAGTCTGCTTTTAGTACTTGGGTCGGTGAGATGAGATCCCATGTCTAACAGCAGGTGACGCAACTTACTGTTAGCGTGACCAGTGTGTGCTCTAGAATTATTATCGTTAGTAAGTTGCATTGTAGTTAATCCCTAATAATTATTCATGTGTAATTGTACAGTTATTGGTAATTTGTTGTTCAACCCCCTACTGTATTAGTGTAGACATTGGGCTAAGCTTAAAAAATTAGCTTTCTATTTCGTATCAATACTTCTTGGCGTCTTAACTTAAAGCGTTGAAAAATTTATTTCTGTTTACAACATAATAAACGTATGAAGTTACTTTGTTACGTTCAGTTTATACTGTTATGACTTTTATGTATTCCCCAAATAAAATATCACATTACCGCTACTTTTCTCGCTTATCCTAACTTCAGAGGACATGGTAATTAGGCAACCCATGTTACTCGGTAAATGCATAAATACTAAAATTTGTTATATCTAGTTAGCGGTGCCGAACATTTGACAATTGTCATCAGAAAATAATTTTGATACCGTTGTTAGGTTTTACTTTATATTTCGTCTTGTGTTTGAAATTTAAGCGAGCAATTACCAATTCCTATTCGAATTTCTTCCTTTTGATTAATTGGTAAGTAACCGCCATTTAGTCGTATAGTTTCAAAAGTTAGTGCCTGATTTTTAGCTCGCTTATGGATGGATTTCCGTTGTATTATACAGAAAGTGGATAATTCACTGTATACTGGTACTGTTTCTACTTACCTGAGGTCTACCTTTTGGTTTCTACTCTCCTGCTGTACTGGAGTACTGGTTACTGTTTGTGCGGATTTGTTACCGTATTAACGGCGGATGAGGGGTCACAATTCGACTGTCCGCAGAGCAATTCGGACTGGTGGTGCTGCATCTGTTTTACAACGCTTTTGGTGAGATCCTTCTAGAATATCTCTTTTTATTACGTTTATATGTACCATGTACTACTCAAATCGTTAAATACACTACTGTATAGTGCTGCTAGGAGCTCGAACTCCGTTACTGATGCTTTTGGGGTTTGTTCCTGTTAACATAGTTCCAGTCTTCCGCTATAAGTCCATGAATTTAAGATTATAATATATGTTAGATCTTAAAAACTATAGAAAACAGAGTTAGTATAAATATTTCTTTTCTACATTATTACTTTAAATTTCAATTAGAGATTGTAAAGCTGGTGCGTATCTGGAAACGTTTCTACATGTGTATAAAGCTCCTGCAGTAAATTGTAAATTACGAATTATTAGTGATAGGGTTACATAATTATGGTAACCTATTTCTTTGAGCTAAGCAATAACTGTACTTTCAAATTGTAAAGAAAACTGTCATACGTATGGTACCTATAAATAATTGTTATTAACAAACCCCACTCAACCTTCCATGAATAAACTATCTAGTCAGGCTATTGTGCTTTTATTATTATAAATACTGATATCAGACCGATTAAGATGTGGTCCCGGTTTACATTTCTACATAACCTAACCGTTTTCTGTTTCAGCTATTCGACATATTCGTTCTGGCTTAATCCTACACCCACTCCCAATCTACGACTACGTTAGTCCGGCATCCTTTTCGTTTATGCTATGGTGGTAACGTAACAACTTGCTTTGTTCAATATTTACACACTGACTACAGCAAGGCATTATAAGTCATTGATAAGTAATATAAAACTTCCTAAGGGAGATTGAGAAGCAATTCAAACTCAAAATTTATTAAAGCGAATTAACGAAAATTGCCAATCTGTACTGGTGGTACCCGCAATAATGCCATATATCTATATCGTAGGTTGTAGAAACTACGAATAATTAATCCCAAATAAGGATAGTAGCTTCAGTAAATCATTAATATAAAGTATTATAGTTTTAAAAAACAGAACAGTGTAGAAGATTAGCTACCGTGTAGATCCGTTGTTCTTTATTTTGGTTATTACTGAGGTTCCGTACCATGGGTTTACTAGGATGACAATATGTACTTCAGGTATGGATATTGTAACACGTCAATTTGCTATTGCCTCGCCATGTTGCATTGAGGTCCCACTTCCTTCCTTATACAAATATTTCTTCATCTTAATCTTATATTAATATCGTTTACAACCACAAGTTACTTTTGATTTGTGTAACATTTCCCTTTAGTATTATAATATAATACCCTATATACGTTGGTCTTTAGTTTTAATTTAATATTCTTTTTTTGTATAAATAATACAAATAATTATAATCAGATGTAATTTTCTAATTGGTAAACTTTTGAATAATGTCCATAAATACACAACTGGTGTATACATGAATCTGTCATTTAGGATGGTTTTCTTGTTTGTCCTTCTCTCAAAATGTGTGGTTATCTTCAAAACCGGAATAAATTTTCGTGCTCTTGAAATCTGACTTTCTTTTGTGCACATGCCGCTTCTCGATGAAGATGTCTTTTCTAAGGCCAAGATGTCGTATCTGGTATGTAAAATGTGTCTTTTTCTTTTATTCTTCTGTATATACATAAATATCGTTTTAAAATACTAGCAAAACGTATATGGAGAAAGCCTACCTGAATTACCCGTTCAAAATGAACATGAATGGTAAGCTGATAACAGATAAACATTCAATTTGTTCCTCGTGACTTATTACAATATTTCGTTTTTGTAACACGTTTATTTTTTAAGGTCCTCTGGTGGCATATTCTGCGATGATACATCCTCCGATGATATATTCTCTACTGAGTTATTTTCTGATAAAATATTATCTGACGTAGTATTTAGTTATGCATGCTAGGCTATCTAAGCCTAATACATTAATTCTACTACCTTACAAATATTATCTATTATCGTACAAGTATTTCAAGCTGCCGCTAATTTACCTTCTAAAATAAATTAAATGTCCGCTGACAAAACATATGGCTGTGGAACAAAAAGGTTTGGTTATTACAAATTTAAAGTTTGAGTTAAACACCAAACTAAATATGGATGGTATTCATTTTAACAAACAGTAAGAAGAAACCGAAACCTCTATAGTTCTGTACAAGCCGGAGCTCAATGCTTAAGTATGCGTTTCTTTCATATATCATTAATACAGGTATAAGATTATCTTATTTACATTTGTAACGGAACAATGTGCATGTACTACATTTTAAATCTCAATTATCTAGAAAAATAATGCATGTAAAATATAGTCATAACTTTATTTACCAAATACCTTAACTAATTTAATACTACCTTTGCTTTCCTGGTAAAACCTTATAATTTGTAAACATAAAAGCTTTTATGAAATCTTTTTGTGGATTTTGAGGTTATGTTCAATTTAAATGTTTAATTCAGTTTCTCTTAACTAATGTTAAATACAACAATATTTATGATATCTTTTTACTTAGAACGTTAATTTGAAATTGTGTCTAAGCACAATAATAATTTATCTTATCTGGTAGAGTCTAAGTCAAAATTTTAAAATTATGACAGTGTAGATAAATATACTATACTTAGTGATTTTATCATATGAAAATTTGGTTGTAAGAAAATAAGAGCATATATTTCGTTTTTTTTTTATTAATGTTATTAACTAAACGTCAATATATAAGTTGTATTAAGGTATTTTCTTTTATCATGTTCTAAATTGCATTCCTATAACTTGTATGGGTAAAATTTAACTTTGTTTTCTAATCCCCTGATATATAGTCTTTTGCAATCTACCGCAGCCACAAACGGTCGATGCTAGTCCCGTCTGAGTTTTGTATACACTCTGTTGTATAGCCATTCCTACCTGTAAAAAGGAAGGGTGCAATATGTCTGGCTGCTAAGATTGATTTCCATAAAGTATTCTTGGGCATTGTCTTATAAATTTAGATTCAGCAGTCTTTTACTTATTTTGAGAGTTTTTTCATATTTTTTACTTTGTAGTTCATTACATTTTCCGACATTTTAGTGTTTTCCAAATCTATTTGGTATTTCGTTGTTCTTGTATACCTGTGTTGTCGACGAAAATTTATCATATTTCTTAACCTAGTCACGTTTTTGTTCTTAGTGAACATAGATTGTGCTAATTGGCGGCTCGTTTACACTACATATGGTTAGTTAAGTCCGTGCATAGGGCTTCGCATACACCTAGGCCTTATAGTAGTATTTGTTCTTTAAGGAATAATAATGTATGGTAACAAACTGAAAACCATCCCCATATAGTTATATATATTTAATATTTAGAAAATATCAAAAATTTCTACAATTAAATCGATGCAATAAAATTAGTTACCTATAATTACCATTAAATTGACAGATAAATGACAAATGACACTATCATTGAAATGTTAAAGAATAAGAGAGAGAGCACTGAGTTTCCAACAGTAAGTTAAGTATAAAGTTATACTGTGACTAAAATAAACCTGAGACAACCGCTGAGACGGTTCCTCATTGGTTGAACTACGTAAAGTTGTAAGAAATAGTAGAATGCTGTCAAAGTTTTTAATTTTAAGAACACAGTTGTCATTATTGTTCTTAGTGATCTCTAACATTTTAATAAAATCTTGATTGTAAATAAAGGTGTGATTGTGGTTAAGTATGTGATCTGAAAACGATGATTTTTTGATGTGGAAGCTGCCAAACTTCAGATTTCATCTAGATATTTAATAGAACAAGAAGTACATTTTAATTGATATACCTATAGGGCTGTCGCGACCAATTGTGCACGGGCGACAGAATCAAAAGGGTGGTCAAATAGCTGGTACGAAAATCAGTTTTTTTAATTACCTTTTTTAGAATTTTAGAATTTATCAACAAATTACTACTTATGTGTACGTCTCTATTCTGTGGTGCTCATGGTCATGAATATCTATTAGCATATTTCTATTTTTAAATACGGCTCAGCAGCCTGTAATTTCTCGGAAGCTAAGTATAGATAAAGGACAAGCATGGTCTACATAGAACCGAGCGTGTTTTCTGATGCCTATACAGCAGAAGTAATAAACCATTGTGATGTGAACAGAAAACACCTATTCTGTTATTATTTACTCAATAAAGAAGATTTTATAAGTACACCACCACCTTTACTGATAATCCTTTTCTAAACGCAGGTATAGTAAGTGAAAGTCACAATAAAATATTGTGAAGTCCCCTTTACCACTTATTAGTTTAAAACTACAACGTTCAGTTTGGATTTGGTTGTTTACGTGTAACCACTCTTGTTTCGAAGTTAAAAATGTTCGAGAGGAAAACTAAACGTCTGTCGGGTGTTCAATATAGACAGAAAAAGAAACAAAAAACAAAGTAACAACAGCAACAATCCGGCGCTTTCGAAAAATTTTTGACTAAAAATGTGAGCGCAAGTTTATCGGATTGTGCAATTGCGAGTACGAGTACTACTAGTGCTAGTGCGAGAGTAAGTGTAGTAATAGGCGAAGAAATTTTAGAATACCCTACTACCTTGGCTGAAAAAGAGAATACGAACCGCTCTGATGATAATAATACTTGAAAACCCCAATTTTATAGAGAACCACCGGAAGAAATTGCAAAAAAAGTATATATTCAAGTGATCCAGGAGAGTGGCCAAAAACATTTATCACAAAAGATATTGAATTTTCCGCTCAAGTACAAAATATAGGTTTTCCAAAAGATGATCAGCAAAGGAGGTTTATCGAAAATTACTATTATAGAAAATTAGACAATGGAGAAAAAATTCATCTACAGTGGTTGCTATATTCCTTTCCATTAAACAGTGTTTTCAGTATTGCATGTAAGCTTTTTGAGCCTGAAGTTGCTCTAAACAAATTGGAGATTGGCAACATTTTGCTCTTATTCTGAAAAGACATGAGTCAAACTTAAATCATATTAATAATATTTAAAAAAAGGGTTTGAGTTCTCCACTGATTTAAAAAAAGGCGCCACTATAAATGCTGTTGAGCTTCGTATTTATAATTTAGAAAAACGTCACTGGCATGAAGTGATTGAATGGCTGCTATCGATTGTTAAATTTTTTTCAAAACAATTTTTAGCATTGAGGCAATCTTCTCAATAACTATTCACGCCTAACAACGGAAAATTTCTTTAGTTAACCCAATTAATTGTCCAATTAGACGCTGTTTTGACAGAACACATTCGTCGCATATAGTCTTTGGAGCACAAAAATATGCCAATTATCTTGGTATACAAATTCAAAACGAGATGATTTCGTTACTAGCAGATGCCATCCAAACTAAAGTTCTTGAAAAAGCCCGCTACTCAAAATATTTTTTAATTATTCTTGACTGTACCCCAGATGTGGCACACACGGAAGAAATTACTGTGATATTCCGATTTGCATCAACAAATGCACCACTTGAAGTTTTTGAACATTTTATTTGCTTCTGTCCTGTAACAGATACTACTGGTAAAGGACTGTTCGAATTTTTATGTAACGAATTAAAAGGACTCAATTTACATATACATAATTTACGCGGCCAAGGGTATGACAATGGTGCAAATATGCACAGAAAAAATATTGGTCTTCAGAAAAGAATTTTATATTTCAATCCAAGAGCATTATACGTTCCATGTTCCGCACATACTTTAAATTTAGTTATAAACGATGCTGCAAAAATTAGTTTTGAATCAGTTGAATTCTTCAATTTGGTACAAGAGTTGTATGTGTATTTTTCTTCGTCTACACATAGATGGAATGAACTATTAAAGCATGCATCTACTTTTACACTGAAACTGTTATAAGAAACCAAACGGGAAAGTCGAATAGATGCAATTATACCTCTGAAAAATCAGTAGAAATCTATGACGCCTTAGTTGAAATTGACTAACGGTAGTACACGAGCTATGAGTACTAGAAGAAGTACAGCAAATAATCTAGGTCAAAAATAAAGTCTTTTAAATTTATTTGTTCTGTTTTCATCTGGCATGATATTTTGAATAAAACTAATGTGGTCAGCAAAATTATGCAAAAACCTAAGATTAATGTTGGAAATTGTGTGGATGCATTAGACAATTTAAAAAAATATTTGGAAGGATTAAGAACAGATTCCCGATTTGAAATAATAGTGGTTGGAGTGGGACGCATAAGAAAGCGTACTCTACAATTTGACTATGAGTATGAAGACGAATCGATTCTAGATCCAAGAGAAAAATTTAAGGTGAATTTCTTTTTTAAAATTTTAGATTGCTCATTAGCTGTACTAGAAGACAGGTTTAAATTATTCGAAAATCACATTTCTATATTTAAAATACTTCACACCTTTCCGAATTGAAGGTGATAAATGATAGTGAGTTGAATGAAAATTATGCAAAAATTGAAAAAGCTCTTTCGGATACGCTCCAATATCACTCGAATATCAAAGCAACGGAATTGTTTGAAGAAATCAAAGCGTTTCAACCGCACATATCTTTGAACATGACAGCTAATGAAGCTCTACACTATATTTATGAAAACGTTTGTCTTCTTCTTTTTCGAACGTAGTAGTGCTTCTACGTATTTTTTGACAATACCTGTGACCGTGGTCTCCGAGGAACGCTCATTTTCCAAATTAAAAATTATTAAAAGCTATCTGAGATCATCTATAACCCAAGAAGGACTATCAGCATTAGGGAGACTCAATTAAACATGACATTAGTGACAGTATTGACTTATTATCATTAATTTCGAAATTTGCGAATGCCAAAGCTCGGAGAGCCCACTAGTAATACAAAAATTATCTATACATACAAATACGTAAGTGCAATTTTTTAAAACTTTTTGTTTCTCTGCACATTTATTATTAGGATGAATATTTACGAGGGTATATGTATAAGGGTATTATAGGGCGGTGTTTTTTAAGTTTGCACACAGGGGGCCAACATATATGCGGCAGCCCTGGATATACCATTGATTTCTCTAATAAAGATAAGGTAAAGACAGCCATCTTCCAGTTTGAAGACCAATAGGAACTTATTTTATTAGAACCCCAGAATTTGTATTCTTTTGTAAACAACTATTTCCAAAGCGTCTTAAAACCTAGAATTAGCATTTTACTTATTAAAGCAAGAGCGTACTACACCATAGAATAATAAAGATATCTATCCCATAGGGTGGTTGATTAATTTCCGTAAGGTATAAGTCTCTTAATTAACTATACAGAACTAGAAGCCGTCTATCTTGTGTTGTTTATAGCCTTTACGCTGAAACAACCTAGAAACTATATAAATTATTAAGAACTCCATACACTGCATTATAGCGTCATTAGGAGGCAATCATTTAGTAGTTACTTAGTAAGCAGTTTGAAAATACACGTTTTATTCAACAAGCGTAATATTAGCCAAAACGAGCAAGCGAAGCTAGAGAGTTGCATGCATCATATAAAAAGTCTCTTCATAACGCGTTACGTACAAAGTTTAATTTAACCTCGCTCTAAAACGAAACAAAATACTTTTGAATTGCATTATACGGTTTTAAAACATGCACTAGTAGCGTATACGGCATATAAATATTAATTCCCTTTACCCGAGTGATAATGTGGAGATTGCATAAACAAACATAATTAATAGTTCGTTGCAGTCGGTTGCAATTAAACAACCGAAATTTCAAATACTGTTATTTTTATTGATATAGAACAATGATTTCCAAAGTGATCTATAACGACCCATAGAGCTCGATTCCAAACTGCAGGGCATCTTGTCAACGAAAACAAAAATAGGTTGTGCATTAAATGTAAATGGAGGTCAACGAAAATAGATCCCATTTAAACTGGTTGTGACCGAAATATTGGTTTCCCATAGATGAAATAATTTATATAACACAAATAAAACCTATGAACTTACATAATACTTTCTTATACCAGACATATAAATTATATACGTATGAAGTAAAAATTGTTTACACAATGTTTATGAAATATGATGCAAATTTTGAGCTAGATTTATGGAACTGTTTGGCACCAGCGTTTACCTTGAGAAAATTTGAGATGGATGATAGAATCATTCTTCGTTGACGGGTTGAACGAACAATTTAATTGCTTAGAATGTTACTTAAAGTTAATTGTTAGAATATTTCCTTGAGTTTATTCAAAGTATTTTCTTTTACCTATAATCCATTTTTATAGTTCTATTAGTGAAATTAATGTTATTATTTTCTTGTATATCAAACTGTAAGTACATAGACGAACACGATTTCTGAAACCTGGTGTCTGATGTGTGTCTTTGATGATTTTTGGTTGCAGACACCGAACCTGCACTCAGAATTTTTGCATCACCCTCAAATATTAAGATAATCGTTAATGACTGGAACAGTATTGTTGAAGCACGTCAATGAAATAAACACTGACTCTCTCGGTATATCCATAGCAAGTAATGCTGAGAATTTTGGATTTCTATTAGTATATAGTTGTTTTTGGTTTACTGTTCCTGGGCATTGTAAAAAATGTATTTTGATCAAAATGCTTACACTAATAGTTGCTATGGTTATGGTTTTATGTACAACTTCTGATGTTATGTCATATAATGTAATTAAAATTTTTCAATTATATTTTTGCAAAAAAATCTGTTCTTTGCGCTAACAACGACAATTGTATACAGCGCTATCGATGGAAAAATTTTGAATACCTTTTATTCAGAATTAAACATATGGTTCTTCGAGCCGGATGTTTTAAGTCAAAAAAGTAAGAATCAATTGGCTTCAAAAACACATGCAAACGGTCTTTCACAAGCAGCGCTTTTATACAAGATATCTTCACAAGTAACGTCAGAAGCCATTAAAAATTTTCTTTGACAAAGGCAATGGTTTATGGATTGTTGCAACGATTTTTACAAGGGTGAAGATTCTACACACTGATTCAGTTTTACGTTAACACTGAACACAGGATAATAAGGTCAGATTCGTCCAGTTATTTACGTATTGCTCTAGTGCCTTATTGAGGTAGAGTTGCACAAACTTGTATGTTGCTACAATTTTACATAAAAATAAGGTATAGGACTTTTGATACAAAAGGTAATTTACATTTTTACATCAGTAAACGAAGGCTTAAGTTACACCACCAAAAGAGCTCAATACTATGCCAGGAGCTTTGTCATAACTGGGTATTTCACTACGAAACTTGCGAATTTTGCTGAAGCATTTACTACTAAAGGTTTCAAGGACAGGACAAAGCAATCTTCGTATTTCAGAAGCCATCCAGGTTACAGTTGAGTCTCGCAGAGATCCAAGAAAAAAGGTTTCTACGATTTGTGGCATTTTCAAGAAAATCACTTGACAACTTACTTATATAAATATTGACGAATTAAACGTTCCTCTTGGCTGACGTAAGGTTTTTCGTGAAAAATAGATGCTTTATTATGAGCGTATGTGTACCTTGATATAATTCAATCGGGACTTTTGAGGCTAGGCGAAGGTCTCCTGTCCTACAAAATAGTTTGTTTGGCTGGATTGTAGATGGAGGCATTTCTTGCACACAAAATCCTTGTTCAGACTTTAGTGTGGCTTTGTTTTAACAAGGGATTGATTTAGATATATTAATTTTACAACTCTGGAAATTGGAAGAGGTTTCAAATAAAAGCCACATGGCCCCAGAAGAAAAAATTTCCGAAGAAATGTATTCTAACACAACCAAAAGGCTTGAATCAGGTGTTTTTGAATTAAGATTACCCATCAACCCTGATTATGATGTCTCCTGTTTAGGTGACTCACTTTCAAATGCTGTTAGAAGGATTTATTTACTAGAAAGGAGATTCAATAAAGATCCTAAGATAAAAATGGGAGTATAAGTTTTTATGATGAATACTTAGCTCTAGGGCACGCAAGAGACATTAGCTTAGAAATTAGTCAGATTGAAAAATCCATGACCCCAAACAGGTACTACCTTCCTCATCACTGTGTTGTACGCGAGAATAAGCTCACTCATGTAGTTCTTTATGGGTATATGAAAACCACATCAAGGTTAAGTCTGAATGATATTATGCTGAACGTTTCGAATAATTAGGTATATGCCTACAAGCGATATACAGAAAATGTATAAAACACATGCAGCTCCAAATGGAAGTAATTGCGCACCATTCCTTGCGACAAGAACTTTGGTCGAATTAGCTAATTGTATACAGAGCTATCGGACGAGAACCGGTGCTTTTCAACGTGGTATGGTCGTTGTCTAATTACAGAGCTATCGTGCATTTATATTTCCAATGCTCCACCAGAAGGTACTACATTGGCCAGGAGGCGAGTTTTTTGTTGCCGGGAAATTTAGAATTTTGCCGAACCCTTGCCGTTCCAGGCAAGGTAAGGATCTTTAACGTGCGTGACAACACTCACACACGGGACCTCCATTTAACCTCTCATCCGAACGAGGGCGTAATTTTTGTGGAAAATGCTCACCTGTCATTTTTCAAGCAGTCGGCCGTGTCGGGATTTGAACCCAGGACCTTGGGATCCGTAGTCTTACGTTTACTACATTGATCCACGGCGACGCCTTACAGAGCTATCGCTGGAAAACATTTTGTGTTTCCCTGTTGAGTTTTGGAAGATAGGCAACTTTATGTGCGCGCCTTATTATGGGTGCAAGAGGCAGGAGCAGCTACTTCTATAATGTGAGATTGAGCATAGAATGTGCAGTTCAACTTTTAATACAAAGCACAATTCTACGCGTCGTCCTGCTTCTCTTTCTTTGTGCCGTGGTGGACAATGGATTATCATCCCCTACCTGGTTTTTCTTGGTATTTCTATAAGCTTATGACCAGATTATTCAACTGAAAATTGATATAATTTAAGTCCTGTACAGGGTAAAATTGAAGTTCAATTTTGGTAAAAAAGATATAGATGTAGATTCTATACCGGAACAAAAACATGTATCTCATGTTCAAACTAATGTCGAAGGTGATCCTTCAATTTTTCATGGGTTTTCTTCATTTTCTAGAATTCAGATATGCATTGCATTTATGCTTAGGTTTATTTGTAATTCAAGAAAGACATTGACAAAGGTTTGTGGTTCCCTGACTGTTGAGGAACAAGATCTAGCATCAAGTCAAGTATTTAAGGTTATACAACATGGATATCTTTTGGAAGAAATTTCTTGTATAAGGGAAAATAGGTCTTTCCCAAAAAAGTCCTCCTTTGGAATTAAATCCATTTCTATATTCTAATGGCTTATTAAGTGTTGGTGGAAGATTGGATAACAAACCACTGCCGTTTGTTGTTAAACATCCAATTATTCTTCCGTCAAAATGTCATGTAACTGAATTATTGATTGAACAGCAACGTATATATTTGGATCATGCTGGGTCACTAGCTGTACTTAATAGTCACCGACAATGTTGTTGGCCTATCCATGGATAAAGACGCATAAATTACATATTACTTAAATGCCTTACATGTCACAGGTTTAAGGCAACATTAACCCAACAGTTAATGGGAACGTTGCCAGTTAAACGAGTTCAATTAGTTCGTCCATTTTTAAATGCTGGGGTAGATTTTGCAGGAACAATCAAGGTCAAACAATCAAGGTTACGTAAAGTAAATTTGTCTAAAGCTTATATAGCATTGTTTCATTGTTTCCACATTGAGTTGGTGTCAAGTCTTTCCACAGAAGATTTTTTACTAACATTAAAGAGGTTTGTTTCACGAAGAGGAAATCCACTTTCGATTACTAGCGACGACGCTACTTATTTTAAATGATCAGATAATACTGTAAAAGAGGCTTACAGATTTTTTTCAAACTCATGGCAGGGAAATTCTAGATTTCTTGTCAACGACAGAAATTAGTTGGAAGTTAATTCTTCCTAATAGTCCGCATTGGGGAGATATACGGGAGACAGGTATCAAGAGCATCAAGTACCATTTAAAAAGGGTTGTGGGAAATCAGTTCTATCCTTTGAATGTTTATCAACTGTTTGGCCCAAATCGAGGCTATACTTAATTCAAGGCCACTACGGCCTATATCGAACTCAATTTCGAATTTAGCTTGCTTGACTCATGGACATTTTCTTATCGGTCAACCGTTAATTTCCTTTCCCGAAAGAAATGTCTTAGAGGTTGCAAAAAACCGCTTCAATTTGTGCCAACATTGCTCTAAATTGGAAAAAGTGATCAATGAACTATCTAAATCAACTGCAACACCGTCCAAAATGGAAGGTGTCTGAAAACAATTTGAAGTTTAGTGATCTAGTATTACTTAAGCGGGATAATATACCACCTCTAAATTGGTGTCTAGCTAGGGTGGTAATAGAAATAAAACCTGGGCGCGATAACAATGTACGGGTGGTAAAAAGTTGAAACTAATAAAGGAGAATTCATTTGATCTATTCGCAAACTTTGTTCACTTGCTCTTCGAGGTAAGAGTTGTGATTTGTTGGGAACGACGCCTCAAGACGGGTAAAATGTTGAAACACGGCAATAAATTAAACACTGATACTCTCGGTATATTTATAGCAAGTACTGCTGAGAATTTTGGATCAAGACGCTTACACTAATAGTTGCTATGGTTATGGTTTTATGTACAACTTCTGGTGTTATGTCAAATAATGTAATTTAAGCTTTTCAATTATATTTTTACAAGAAAAACATGTTCTTTGTGCTAACAACAACAATTTCATACAGATCTATCGATGGAAAACATTCTGAATACCTTTTATTCATGACTAAACAAGTATAGTTTCCTGTTGAGTTTTGGAAGTTAAGTAACTTTATGTATGCGCCTTATTATGGGTGTTAGAGGTAGAAGCAGCTATAATGTGAGATTGAGAATAGCATGTGCAGTTCAACTTTTTAATAAAAAGCACAATTCCACGCGTCGTCCTGCTTTCCTTTCGTTGTGCTGTGGTGGACGATGGGTTATCATCACCTACCTGGTTCTTCTTGGTATTTCTATAAAGTTATGACCAGTTTATTCAACGGGAAATAGATATAAGTTGTCTTGTGCAGGACAAAATTTTTCCTGTGGTACTAATTAAATTTCACTGATAAAAATGCAAATTTTTTTTAGCCACTAGGAATACACTTTCAAAACTTTCCATTTTATCAAAAGCGCCAAGATTCCGCAGGATCGCAACTCTAATCACCAAATGTTTGGAGCGTCTTGGTAAATTTGGGCTAGCATCAGTAATTAGCCATTGAACTGGAGTGACGCATTTAGTATGAAATGCTATCTAGAGATATTGTTTTGTAAGTAGATATTTATAAAAAACATTGTTTTAGGTTGGTATTTCAGAAAATTTACTCTACACCGGAACATGCGGCTCTTGGGGTAAACAGATGCCAAGGCTACTTACGTCAACAACATATTTAGCATAAGAGTAATTACAAAGATATTTTTGCTAGCTTTCAGGAAAATTAAATTTGGTAAATATGAATAATTATTCAGAGGCTAACTTTTGAATTGATATAAAACTCTACATATTACCAATCATTATACTGTATCATTTTTGATTGCTTCATTTGAAATTATTTCAACCGATAGTAAGAAAGAGGAATTTCAGAACAATTTCAATGGTACGCATCGTAGGGGCTTAAATCCTAAAAAATCTATTTCACAGCAATATTAATTGAGCACCAATCGTGAAGTAGGGCATGTTGTGTTTTTGAGCTAGCCAAGGCCGAACAAATTATAGAAAATTTAAAGGTATTTCATAGTCATAATAAATGGTACGTCCAATCGTGGGGATATCACAGCAATAAAAATAACACCCAACGTAGGGACTTAAAGGAATTGTATAAGCTATTCCATAGTAATTAAAGGTACGACCAACGTAGGGGCTTGTAAAGGGGATATCACAGCAATATACATATATATATATATATATATATATATATATATATATATATATAGCTATGTGTAAGGCATTGTTTGGGGACGATTTCTCAAGCGGGCGCATCATTTAAGGACTTTTGTATACTTTGGGGTCTGGTCTCAAAGAGATCCTATATACAATAGATAGTTTGAGTACATTCTATATATATAGAAATTTGTATACTTTCGGGTCGTCCTGGTTTATTTGCTTGTATAACAGATGGAGCCCTAAGTATTAATTGTGGAGTTAATGTGTCTCAATAATAGGTGTCCTCAAAATAAACATTGCATAATAATATTTAAATTACACTGTTTCTCACACGTTTAGATAGTAACAAGGAGTATCATCCGGTGAGAAATTGTCCTCAAAGTATGCATTTTACGAATTTATAAGGTACGGTAGTCATAAACATTACTACTTTTCTAAATTAGGAGAATAATATTATAAAACACATGTTTACTTAGTTCTGGGTAAATGTATATTATTTTCCGGATAGTACTATTTATAGTTAGCTGACTGAATTCCTTTTGGTATAACGTTGTTTCTACAGTTTAGCGATATAAGGGCATTGTTGTTTTACATATGGTAATTTTTATCATAATCAATTTCCTGTAAGCGTTGGGATCATTGAACTGATCCATATATTTATGAGTGTTGATGATTGGGTAGCTATGGAAATATGACGAATCTGCAAATATGTTTATCTGTTGACAGGCCACGAGTGGTAATCATTTATTTTAAAGATGTCACAAACTCTGGAATCTGAGGGATTATAATGTTCCCGATAGAATACCATTAGATATTGAACAAAAATTATGCAACTTTTACTAAATATGCTTATACCTGCATAATACGTTATCTGAATGTTATTTAAGATATGATGTCATCTGTTGGATGCATATAATTCAAACCGTTGACAATTTTGTGCAATTACTGATGAATCATTTACCAAGGACATTTGTGAATTTTTATAGATCTGCGAACTGGGCTCAAAAGTGCAGTTCATGGTTTATTGGTTTTGTCGATTATAGTAGAAATACAAAGACGTCCATACAATTAAAAATCCCACCCCAAAATTGACTTCTGCAGATAAAATATAAATTTTCAAAGCCCAAAAGCATAGAGTTCATTTCTGGATAAATTTTAATTTACGGTCACCTCTTTAACCTCTAAAATCAAAAAGTCACCACCAAAATGAGTTATGCAAGTAAGGTATCATTTCACAAAATCCAAATACCTAGATTTTATTTCTGGAAGAACTTTTAATTTAGGATCATCCCTTCAACCCCTAAAATTAAAAAGCCATCCCCAAAATGACTTATGCATGTGAGGTATCATTTCTTAAACCCAAATGCCTAGGTTTCATTTTGGAAGAACTTTAATTTAGGATCATTCCTTCAATTCCTACAATTAACAAAACCCTATCCAAAATGATTCATGCACGTGAAGTACCGATTCTCAAAATCCAAAGGCTTAGATATAATTTTGGGAAGAATTTTTAATTTAAGATCATCCCTTCAACCCCTACAATTAAAAAGCCAACCCCAAAAATTACTTGTGCATATGAGATATCATTTTTCAAAATCCAAATGCCTAGATTTTATTTCTGAAAGAACTTTTAATTTAGGATCATCCCTTCAACCCCTAAAATTAAAAAGTCATCCCCAAAAATGACATGCATGTGAGGTATCACTTCTTAAAACGCAAATGCCTAGATTTCATTTTGGAAGAATTTTTAATTTAGGATCATCGCTTCAATTGCTACAATTAACAAAACCCTATCCAAAAATGATTCATGCACTTGAAGTACCGATTCTCAAAATCCAAAAGCTTAGATATAATTTTGAGAAGAATTTTTAATTTAAGATCATCCCTTCAACCCCTACAATTAAAAAGCCACCCCCAAAAATGACTTATGCATGTGAGGTATCATTTCTCAAAATTCAAATGCCTAGAATTC